>OY856410.1:1276004803-1277204803 GCA_963693085.1 Alisma plantago-aquatica | reverse complement strand
TGCAAGTAGCACCTCCAGCTCCCAACAAAGCACCAACAAACCCTAATCACCACTTAAGGTGATTAGCAAGCAACTAAGCATCAGGGTTAAGCAAAGCAAACAGGATAAGCCCTAAACAGAGGTCAGGGTCCTTACAAGCTAACCCCCTACAAAGGGATTTCGTCCCCGAAATCCGAAGAGAAAAGCGAGGGATACTTCCTCCTCATCTCTTCCTCAAGCTCCCACGTTGCTTCCTTAACGCCACGATGATGCCAAAGGACCTTCACAAGAACCAGGTCCTTCCTCTTCAGCTTCTTAACTCTCCTGTCAAGGATCATCACAGGACCTTCCTCGTAGGTCACATCTTTATCAAGCTAAACTTCGATCGGTTGTATCACTGTCCCTGTATCCAGATGACTTTTCTTCAGTATACTGACATGGAACACTGGGTGTAACCTGTGTAACTCTGGCAGAAGTTCTAACTCATAAGCTACATTGGCCATACATGCTATGACTGGGTATGGCCCCATATATCTGGGTGCTAGCTTACCCTTCCGGCCAAACCTTAGCACACCTTTCCACGGAGAGACTTTAAAGATACACTTTGTCTCCTACCTGGAACTCTAAAGGTCGTCGACGATTGTCTGCGTAAGACTTCTGTATGTCCTGTGCCACTTTCAACTGTTGTTGTATCACCTTGATCTTTTCCGTTGTTTGCTATACTAACTCAGGACCCAAAAGCTGATATTCACCAGACTCATACCAACACAAAGGAGATTTGCACTTCCTTCCATATAAGGCCTCATAAGGAGCCATGTCAATGCTCCGCTGATAACTATTGTTGTAAGCAAACTCCATCAAACTAATATGTATGTCCCAATTTCCTAGGAACTACAAAACACAAGCTCGAAGGAGATCCTCCAGAATCTGAATAGTCCTCTCAGACTGTCCATCTGTCTACGGGTGGAAAGCGGTACTGAACCTCAACTGCATTCCCAACGCTTTGTGCAACTGTTCCCAAAAACAACTCATGAACTGAGGACCTCTGTCAGAAACTATCTTCGTTGGCACACTGTGCAAACATACTATCTCATCCACGTATACTTGAGTGAGCTTCTCGGCTGTATATGTTGTCTTTACCAGTATGAAATGGGCAGACTTTGTCAATCTGTCCACTATTACCCAAATAGAATCATGATTCCTAGTTGTCCTGGGTAGACCAAATACGAAATCCATAGTTATATGATCCCATTTCCACTGCGGTATCAGCAGGGGTTGCAACGTACCTGCCGACTTCTGATGCTCAGCTTTGACTTGCTGACAAACCGCACACCTAGCCACGAACTCAGCTACATCTTTCTTCAAGCCGGGCCACCAATACAAGTCCTTCCGACTATGATACATCTTGGTGACTCCTACATGCATAGCATACATCGACGTGTGTGCTTCCTCGAGCACTAACTTCCTCAGATCATCTACATCGGGGACCACCATCCTATCACGATAGCAAACTAGTCCATCCTCGGACTCATGGAACCCATCACACTTTTCACTGTCGAACTCTGATCTGATCAACTATAGTGTATCATATGTTTGTTGTGCATCTTTGATATGTTGTCTCAGCGTAGGCTTGACTTGCATCTGTGATAAAAGTCCAACTAACAAGGAAACTTCCATCTGCACATTCATCTGCCGCAAGGAAACAAGCATATCCCGTCTATGGCATACCAGGGAACTCAATTGTGCCTCCTTTGAAGGAAAAGAAGAAGATTTTCGGCTAAGTGCATCAGCTACCACATTCGCCTTACCAGGATGATACTCGATGGTGCAGTCATAATCATTGATTAACTCCATCCATCGACGCTGTCGTATGTTTAACTCATGCTGTGAAAAGATGTACTTTAGATTCTTATGATCCGTAAAGATCTGACACACTTCCCCGTAAAGATAGTGTCTCCAAATCTTTAACACATGAACTACTGCTGCCAACTCCAAATCATGAGTCGGATAGTTCTCCTCATGCTTCTTAAGCTGTCATGAAGCAAAAGAAACCACATGATCTTCCTGCATCAGCACACAACCTAAACCTTTCTTGGAAGCATCGCAGAAAACAACGTATCCCTTTCCAGGCTCTGGCAGCACTAGCACTGGAACACTAGTCAGCTTCTCCTTCAAACTTTGGAAAGCTTGCTGACAACGATCATCCCAAACAAAAGGTACATCCTTTCTGGTCAACTTCGTCATTGGCAACGCAATCGCACTGAAGTCATTGATAAACCTCCGGTAGTATCCTGCCAAACCCAGGAAACTACGAACTTATGTCGGCATCTTTGGTTGTTCCCACTCTGCAACGGACTCCACCTTCTTCGGGTCCACTTTGACTCCTTCAACAGATATCACATGACCCAAGAAAGTCACTTCTTCCAACCAGAACTCACACTTGCTGAACTTGACATACAACTGATGTTGGCGAAGAAGAGTCAACGCTAGTCGAAGATGTTGCTCATGCTCTTGCCTGTCCCGACTATAGATCAAGATGTCATCTATAAAGACTACAACAAACTGATCTAGAAACAGACAGAACACTTTGTTCATCAGATCCATGAAAGCAACAGGTGCATTGGTTAGCCCGAACGGCATAACCACAAACTCGTAGTGACCATACCTCATCCTAAAAGCTGACTTTGGTATGTCATCCGCCTTAATCCTCAACTGATGATATCCGGACCGTAGATCGATATTTGAAAACACTGTAGCACCACACAACTGATTGAATATATCATCTATCCTCAGTAACAGGTACTTGTCCTTGATCGTGACCTTGTTCAACTGTCGGTAATCTATACATAACCGCATCGACCCATCCTTCTTCTTAACGAACAACACTGGAGCACCCCAAGGTGACGTACTCAGTCAGATGAAACCTTTCTCCAACAACTCTTGCAACTGCTTCTTAAGATCAGCCATCTCTACTGGAGCCATCCTATACGGTGTATGTGCAACTGGTTGCGTTCCTGAAATTAGATTGATCTCAAAATCAATCTCTCGGGTGGAGGAACACCGGGGAACTCATCAGAAAACACATCGGCAAACTCTCGGACAACCGACACCTCCTCGAGACTAGGACCCTTTGCCTTGGTATCTACAACGGTATCCACAATGTGAGCTAAAAACACCTTACATCCTTGCCGTAACAACTTCTCTGCCACCATAGCTGATACCAGATATGTCGGAAGAATCTTCCTATCTCCTTGGAAGATCCACTTCTCTCCACCATCGTCAAACATTGCCTGCTTGGAACCACAGTCCAAAACAACCTTATACTTCTCTAAGGTATCCATCCCAAGGATCACATCACAACCATGCATATCAAGTGGTATAAGATCCACTTGTATACTGCGTCCTGAAAAAGATAAGACACAAGATGGACACTCTTCTCGAAGCATCGAGGAACCATCAAGAGGGGTTTCTAACAACAAGCTATCTTTCTTACAGCTAATAGGTAAACGACAGTTTTCAAGCATACTATAGGCGATAAAAGAGTGTGTAGCACCCAGGTCAACCAGAATAGATATAAAGCAAGAAGAAGACATATAAGAATGAAATAACTCCATCTGACCTACCGCCACTCGCGGGTTGACTATCGCCTTCGGCTGACTCATAACATAGAATCGAGCTGTTGCTTGCTATCCACGTCCTCTGCTTCCTTGAGCAGACGATCCTGCTTGCGATGCTTGATCGTGTCCTTGCCCTCTGCTACTACTGGGCTACTGTCTATCTGACCCTTGTTGATTCTACCTCGGCTGCTGCGTCACTTCAACATCTCTATTTGGGCAATTTGACCTCCAATGCCCGATCTGACCACACAGATGGCATGACTGGTCTCGCTGTTATGGCCTAGATGGCCCTGTCACTGCCACAGAAGCTGTACTATGTGTCTTTGACGGTGAAGAAACATACCCTCTTCCCTTACTCAGAGACCACTATGATGGTGCACTAGAACCTCTCATCACTGACGGTGCTGAAAACCTGGGCTTCTTGAAGCCACCAAACCTCTATCCCTAGAACTGAGCAGGCCTCTTCTTAGTCATGGATTCTCTTTTCTCCCTAACTGACCGTTCGATCCTCCGGATGGATTCCACAAACGTAGCAAACCGCTCACGGTTCTCCAACATAGAAGCAGGTGTTGTCAGCTCAGCACTCAAACCTTTCTCAAAGCGTCTGATCCGCTCCTCATTTGTTGCTGCCATGTGAGGACAAAACCTCAACAGATCCATGAACTTGGCTTCATACTCAGTGATGTTCATCGTTCCTTGGCGTAAGCGCTCAAACTGACTGATCTTCTCATCCAGATATGTCTTCGGGAAGTATCTGCTGAAGAACGCGCACCGGAAAACCTCCCAACCGATCACCTCACCAGGTCGCTTCTCTTCCTCGATGGTCCATCAGTGACCATCACTACCCTTTAGAAGGTAGACAACGTGCTTTACTTTGTCTGCTTTGGGGATGTCGAGGATCTGAAAAGACTTCTCAAGACTTGTCAGCCACAAATCTGCATCCGCTGGATCAGCCGTTCCAGCATAATCTGAAGCTCCGACTCGGCGAAGCCGCTCAAAGGTCTTCCCAATACCCGATGTTTCACCATGGGGAGCCTGTGCTCTTGGCGGAGGCACTAGCTGTCTCTCAACCATGAGATTCATCATAGCCATCATCTGCCCCATAAGCTGTTGATAGGCAGGGTGTTCAAGAATGGCTGGGTCAGGTTGGGGGACCTCAGGCACCCGATCTTCATGTGCCTGCCATATAGCTCCATCAACTGATGCATCATCGCTATTCTCAGCAGCATGTTCTTCATGGTTTCCAGACATCTTGGCTTCTCTTCCGCTGAGGCAGAAGATGATTGTAAAAAAATCTGGAAAACTCACAAGAACAGACACAACCTAGTCCTAAATCCCTGTAGACTCAGCGAACCTAGAGCTATGATACCAAACTTGTGGCAACACATCCCGCTATCACACAGACATCGAGGTGTTACGCGAAAACGTGCGGAAAACACTATAAACCACAAATTACCAAAAACACGAGCTAATTAAAACCGATTGCGGAAAGCAGATACACTGAGAAACTATTACATTTAGGTCCTCATCCTATAGGGAAAACAGGTTATATAAACATTTACAAGATCTTGACACATGCCCACAACTTAGGAGATCAGCTGTCTTGTCATCACATGAGTTCATCATCTGTTTACATATAGAATGGCCCACATCCGGCCAGCAACAGGATATACAAAACATCATCAGCTATACATCGTGAAACAACGTCAAAACGCTCCCAAGGACTTGAGAGTATAGGGATGACTCTAAGACTCTACTACAAAACAACCAAAACAGCAGCATGTCCATCTCTTGCCTTCTATTGCTCGTCTTGCTGCTCGGCCGCAACTCCATGACCACCACCATGTCTAGCTCGAACACCTAAAAATGTTATAAACCATCGGGGTGAGACACACAGTCCCAGTGAGAAACATAACTCCCCAGCGAAACCACAAAACCTCAGAAAGATAAAGCAACAACAGCAGATAACTGATAAGAGGTACAACAAGAGCAGTTTATAAAGTAAAGCTATTCATACCGTCAAGCTTACCAGAAAGTACGGAAGGCATATACTCAAGGTATTTCTTTATGGAACATGATTAACAAGATAATATTTATAAGGTCTTATCACATATCACAAGAACGTTTAAGTCACTGCAAGGTATAACAAGATTAACTACACAAGCAAGGCCTCAACCAATATTCCATATTTTGCCTTAAGCAGTAAATACTATACAGCTGGATTACGTATTATTATGCCCTGAGGAAGTAAGCCGTACTGCTCAAATCCAACCTTCGGTTGTGAAACCCAAGCCGGTGCCATACAAGGTTAATGGAAGAGCCAGACTCCACAACCTCCCACCTCGTGGTCAGTGTACGAGTACAACACAAGCAGGACTGCAGTCTCGTGCTTAAGTGGCCTCAGCCATAGGGTCAAGCTACCCTCTGCCTAGCCCGCCTCGGTATAGGTATCGACGCTAGTGAAACTGAGCCACGGGCCTACTCACCGTGCTCTGAGCCATGAATGCATTCATGTTCCCATATCACATATCCTGAGCCATGGGCGTGTTCACCATGCTCTTCACATACTTGGGCTATGGGCCTGAATCCGCACCCTGGAGTCTACAACCGAAGTTGCACTCCTACCTCCTCACTTTAGGCTAGGAGAAACCTCGCATACTCAACAATATGCGCTCCGGGTTAACCCGCAGGAGAACCTGTTTCACCATCACCAGCTCCTGACGATGATGGATCTATGGCTAGGGCAACTACATGGTATATTCTACTGTGATTAATTAATATATTTTAAGTGGATTGCAAGATTCAACCAAGTTGTATAACATGCAAACTTATAACAAGAATAAACAACATGAAACTCAATATTATGCTTTTATTGTAATCAACATCATCCTGATCCATCACAAGGATCCATCATTACATGTTATCACTTGGCCTCTTGCCAATCATCTAGATCCATCTCAGGGATCATCACATTGCCATGGGATCACCCTTGATTAGGGTTTCACATGACATCACCCTAGATTAGAGTTTCACATGACATCACCAATTAAGCATCAGGGTTAAGCAAAGCAAATAGGATAAGCCCTAAACGGATGTCAGGGTCCTTACAATTCCATTATCAGGGATAGGGTTTCCCATCTTATCAATTAGGGTTTACATAACATCACCCTATATTAGGGTTTCACATAACATCACCCTACATTAGGATTTCACATAACATCATCCTATATTAGGGTTTCACATAGAATTACCTGAAATTAGGGTTTCTCAACTCATAGCCCAAAGTTAGGGTTATGGTTTATCATCATTTTGCCCAATATTAGGATTTCATGCACTATAACCCAAAAATTAGGGTTTTACATATCTTCACTCTATATTAGAGTAGGGTTTCATATATCATTACATAACATCACCCTGGATTAGAGCTTCACATCACATTACTGCATTAGGGTTTCACATGGCATCACCCTTGATTAGGGTTTCACATCATATTACTACATTAGGGTTTCACATGGCATCACCCTTGATTAGGGTTTCACATGACATCACCCTAGATTAGAGTTTCACATGACATCACCCTAGTTTAGGGTTTCACATGACATCACCCTAGATTAGAGTTTCACATGACATCACCCTAGTTTAGGGTTTCACATGACATCACCCTAGATTAGAGTTTCACATGACATCACCCTAGTTTAGGGTTTTCATATTACATCATTACCTTGAATTAAGGTTCCTTATGACTTTTCCCAAATTAGGGTTTCATGTAACTTTACCCGAAATTAGGGTTTCCTGAAGCATTCTCTTAAATTAGGGTTTTTCATTATATTACCCTGAATTGAGATTTCTCATATCATCACCCTAGATTAGGGTTACATCATTACCCTAGATTAGGGTTACATATAGCATTGCCCTAAATTAGGGTTAGGGCTCATCAACCTTCTTCAAATAGGGTTTCATGATCTCTTTTATCAAGGATCATACCATAAATACATATTTTATTCATGCTGAGAGTATTGAGGCTTAACCACTACATGATTATTATAAATGTATGAATTCCTCTCTCTCTCTCATCCTCTCTAGGATGTTGATTACTCCATACTTATCAACTTGGATCAATCCATTATTCAAGTATATACATCTATGGTATCCCAATGTATTGAGTTACTATTTTCATAAGCATCAAAGGTTAACCACTCAAAAGGTACTAATCACCTAAGTACTTGAGTGGTACACCCATTGTAACTAACTTTGAGATACATCATTAACAATCATAGGGTTAATTGATCTTTCATAGCTTTGAGACTATTAGGTCTCCAAATGGTTTTGATACTTTTGAACCTTCAAATGGTTTTGACCTCCTTGACCTTCAAACGGTTTTGAGACCGTTTGCCCTCCAAACGGTCTTGAGACCGTTTGGGCATCTAGGGTTGAGACAATTTACTCTTAAATGATTTTGAAAGTGTTTGGTGCTTTCAACCTTTGAAACTGTTTGATTCAATTAACTTTGAAACCGAATAAACAACCCATCATTGAAACCGATTAGACATCAAATAGTTTGAGACCGTTTGCCCTCCAAATGGTCTGAAGACTGTTTGATCCCAAACAGTCTCAAGATTAAGACCGTTTGGTCCAAACCAACTTGAAACCGAATGGATCAATTAGGGTTTCTTAATCAATTGATTTAGGGTTTCCACTCATTGAACCATCCAACATTAAGACCATTGAAATTAGATCAACTTGTAACCCTTGGATCTCCATCCATCCATAACTCCTCTTGCCCTCAAACGGTCTTGAGATCGTTTGAGCCATTCAACATAGAAATTGATCCAATCAATTTAGGGTTTCAACCAAATCAATCTGATTAGGGTTTTTAATCAAGGGATCACCCATTCTTGGAACCATTTAAATTAGATCAACTGGAACCATCAGATCTTCATCCAACTACATCAGCAATTGACCCCAAATGGTCTTGAGACCGTTTAACCTCAAACGGTCTTGAGACAGTTTGATCACTAAACGGTCTTGAGACTGTTTGGTCATCAAGATGAAACCATTTGCACATGATTTTTCTTGAGGTGTGTGCTAAGATGACATCATCATCTTCAAGCTAAAAACCTTCAAAATTTTTTGTGATCTTTGTGGTGATTTCATCAATTAATCAAAGGGAAGTTCAGGAATGAAAAAGGAATCAACATACACTACTATAGAAATAGCTTATAACGTCACATTTAGAGTCATCGGTTATTACCTAAAATTGATGCCTAAACCCTACAACGTCGGCTAATTACAGAGACTAAAATCTATATTTGAAGACCGGCCAAACACGGGTATCACTTTTTATTAAGTGTCGGCTCCCTAAGACGAACCGACGCCTAAAATAGCCCACCAAATCCAAATTTTCGAGTGAAAAAAAATTACCCTCAAAGTTTCATATATTGTGTCGGTTTTGTACCTAATAACTAATGCCTAAAGATGAAAAAAAATTACCTCCAAAGGTCATCGGTTTTTGTGGAAAAACTGACGCTAATAAGGTTTCACACGCCATCCCCGCGAAAATTTTTAGGTCGGTTTTTTCTGGCAACCGGCACTGATGTATATTAGGTGTCGGTTTCTTAGATAACCAATGCCTTTGTCAACTTAATAGGCCCCGTAAGAAATAGAGTCTTCCCCATTCATCTTTGTTTCATCGTGAGAAATAGACCCTTCTGCCGCTCCCGACGCCGGCGGTCATCCAGCCTGCTCCCTCCTCCTTGTGTGTCGTCGCCGCCCTTCTCCCTACTCGCCACCATTCTCCCTGTCGCCGCCACCGGTTCAGGAGCTCGCCGGCATTCTGCCTACTCCAGAGCTCACCGCCAGCTCCAGAGCTCGATGGCCTTCTACATGCTCCAAAGATTGCCACTCATTGGCTTCCTGCTCCAGAGCTCACCGCCTACTGCCTGCTCACCGCCGCCCTTCTCCCTCCTCCTTGCTCGCTCACTGGCTGCCTGCTCACCACTCTTCCACGCTCGCCTGCCCGCTCGGCTTCCACTTGCACCCATCTGTCTCGCCCTCTCTCCCTGCTCCAGAGCAAGATGCCCGATTGGGCTCAAACAGAGGTAAACATCCCCCAAAACCCTCTGTCTCACCCTCTCTCCCAGCTCCAGAGCAAGATGCTCTGATTTGTATTTACTTAAATACTGATTTGTATTTACTTATCTACTCATTCGTTCATCTAATGATTTTTTATTCATCACATTATTTCAATTTAGGGCTTTATATTTATTCATCTACTTTTTAAAATTATTTAATCATCTCTTGATTTATATTTGTTTATCAACTGAGATGTACTTTTTTATCTATTGCTTTGTATTTGTTTATCTACTGATTATATTTATTTATCTAATGTTTTGAGTTTACTTATTTAGATGTTGCTATTGTAAATCAACCTAGGATATGAATAAATCTTGTGCTTGCATATATTTGTGCTTCTAATCCTCATGCTTGACCTAATTCAGTAAACCCTAGGAATTGATAGTATAAATGCATCTAAACATTCATAAGCTATTAATGTGTCATGGTCTCTCTTCCTAATACATTGATTAATTTAGAAAGCATTGATATGTTGTTATGGCTCTCCATAAGTGTTTTTATAAGAAAATTGTGTGTTGAATGGGGTTGTGAACAAGGAACTGGTGTTGTAATTGTTGGCATAGAAACCCATCCAAGATTTACTCATTAGGAGTAAATCTTGGATAGTCCCCAGTTTGGGACTTTTCTTGAAAACCTAATCTCACTTAGGATGTAAGTGTATAATGTGTATTGGGTTTTCAAGAAAATTTCAGCATCATTTCCTCGTTTGTTCTCTAAGTACATATGTACTTGGAGAACAGCAGGGAAATGCTGCCGAAATTTTCTTAAAAACCCAATACACATTATACACTTACTAGTGAGATTAGGTGTTCAAGAATGGGATAGGTGGTACACATTTATTATATATAAGAATGACATCACATGTATAAACCCTAAAGTTTTAACCATAAACTCTAATCTGTTTACCCTAGACCCTAATCTTGTTGTAATATATACTTATTTTCTCTTTGATCATAGAATGGATAGATCATGGGTGTCCATTCGTAATCGCCGCACCCCAGAGTTTATTTCTGGTCTTGATTAGTTTATTAGATTTGCCGAGGAACATAGGAAACAACCTGGAGATAGGTTCTACTGTCCATGTAGGCATTGCGATAACAACTTGAAAGTCAGTACTGGTGATGAAATCAAAAGTCATGTCATGTGCAATGGGATTGTACAAGGCTATACAGAATGGCACTGGCATGGAGAGATTTCAAACTTGAAACCAATGGATGTCGATAGCAGTGCTTGTGTGGAAGAAGAAATTACCTCCGATGACATAGATGTGAATGAACCAGTTCCAGTAGACATTGTTGATGCGATGCTGGATAGTTGTGGGGTAGAGCACACCGATCCACCTCCCATGTTTAGAAACATTGTGAATGATTCTGCGATACCGTTATACACGGGTTGTAAGTTTATGAAGCTTAGCGCTGTGTTGAGATTGTATAAACTGAAAGCTAACAATCGATGGAGCGACAAAAGCTTCACGTCATTGTTGTCTTTGTTGAAAGAAATTCTTCCTGAAGGAAACGAGTTGTCGATCTCAACATACCGGTTAAAGAAATTGTTGTGCCCAATGGGAATGGAGGCCAAGAAGATACACGCATGCAAGAATGATTGTGTATTATTTCAAAAGGACTATGTGGATTTGAAAGATTGTCCGAAATGTTGTGCATCAAGGTATAAATTGACAACTTTGGGGGAGTCCAAAACTGGTTCTCCCACCAAGGTGATGTGGTATCTACCTATAATACCACAGTTTCAATGCTTGTTTGCCAATCCTATAGATGTGAAGAATTTGAGGTGGCATGCAGATGTTAAGAAAAATAATGATGGGATCCTACGACATGCGTCTGATTCCCCACAGTGGAAGAAGATTGATTTATTGTACCCTGAATTCGGTGAAGAGGACATGAATCTAAGACTTGGGCTTTGTACAGATGGGATGAATCCGTACGGGACATTGAGCAGACAACATAGCACTTGGCCAGTTATGCTTGTTATATACAATCTTCCTCCATGTTTGTGTATGAAAAATAAGTATGTTATGTTGTCGTCTTTGATATCGGGCCCTAAACAACCTGTAAATGATATCGACGTTTATCTTGAACCTATGATTGATGACTTGAATAAGCTCTGGGGTGAAGGTGTGATGACCTATGATGCTTCACGAAGAGAGACATTTTGTTTGCACGCTATGTTGTTTTGCACTGTGAATGACTTTCCAGCATATGGGAATTTGTCTGGATATAGTGTCAAAGGATCTAAAGCGTGTCCTATATGTGAAGAGAACACTGATTCAATACGACTAAAACACGGCGGCAAGACTGTATATCTTGCTCATCAAAGGTTTCTTCCAAAATTTCATCTGTATCGTAGGTTGCGCAAAGCATTTAATGGACGGAATGAGGAACGTAGTGCACCTAAACCTATATCAGGGGAGGATGTTTGTGAAAGAGTGAAAGACATCACCAATGAATTTGGTAAGAGATCACAATGTATGATGGCCACAAGGAGTAACAAGTCTTTATTCAAGAAGAAGTCGATATTTTGGGATCTTCCTTATTGGAGTTCTTTGACAATCAGGCATTGTATCGATGCCATGCACGTTGAGAAAAATGTATGTGATAGCGTCATCGGTACTCTGTTGAATATACTAGGTAAGACTAAAGATGGGATAAAATCTAGAATGGACCTACGTGAAATGGGAATAAGGACAGAATTAACAGAAGTAGTTAGTAGCGATCAGAGAACATACTTACCTCCCGCTTGTTACACATTGTCTAGAAAGGAGAAGAAAGTATTTTGTGAATGCTTGGTAAATGTTAAGGTGCCACAGGGTTACTCATCCAACATCCGTACATTGGTATCAATGAAAGATCTGAAGTTGTTAGGTCTTAAATCTCATGATTGTCACACTCTAATGCAACAAATATTGCCTATGGCAATTAGATCTATATTGCTGAAGCATGTAAGGTTTGCAATCACCAGACTTTGTTTCTTTTTCAATAGTCTGTGCAGCAAAGTTATTGACCCTGATACTCTCGATAATTTGCAAAGAGAAGTGGTTGTTACCCTATGTCATCTTGAGATGTATTTTCCTCCGTCGTTCTTTGATATCATGGTACATCTTGTTGTCCACTTGACTAGGGAAGTGAAAATGTTGGGACCAGTTTTCTTGCATTGGATGCATCCCTTTGAACGATACATGAGCGTTTTTAAAGGTGATGTTTGAAACCATTATCGACCTGAAGGGAGTATTATTGAGGGTTATGTGGCGAGAGAGGTTATGGATTTTTGCAATGACTTTCTGAGTGGTAATGACGCTCCCGTGAATGACAAGAATATTGAGGAGCATTTTGGCAAAGGAGTTTTGGGATCATGGGTGAAAGTAATCAGCCGTGAGCAGTTGGAGCAAGGTCACTTGTATATTTTACATAACATCAACGAAGTGAGTGTTTATATCGAGGAACATACCAATTTCATCAAGAGACAATATCCTCGATCCAATTCAATGTGGCTTGCTAGAGAGCATAACAAGACATTTATTAAGTGGTTTGAAGATAAAGTCTTACATCAACTATCTCAAATACCAGATAATATTACTGAAACCATAAAATGCCTCGCCTTTAAACCAAAATTGAATGTTATGTCTTATGAAGGGTTTGACATAAATGGTTTCTCATATTACACAAAGCGTCAAGATGATAAGAGTGCCATCCAAAACAGCGGGGTCACCCTTCAAGCGTCTTCATTGTTTTTTTTCAAGTACAAAGGATAAAAGTCCACATGAAGCTAAAATGTCATATTACGGTGTCATTGAAGACATATGGGAGTTTGACTATGTAGATTTCAGAATTCCACTCTTTAAATGTAATTGGGTTGACAACAACAAAGGAGTTATAGTGGATGAATTGGGTTTCACGTTAGTGAGCTTTGAAAAGATTGGCGAGAAGGGTGAACCATTCATATTGGCATCACAGGCAAAATAAGTATTTTATATCGATGATCCTGCAAATGATAAATGGTCGGTTGTTCTTCATGGTAAAAGACAGTTCATTGAAGATCCTATAGATGAAGAAGAGTACTATGATAAGTATGATGACTCCAATCCATTCTCAGTTGGGTTGCCAACACCACCAAACATTGAAGCTGGGGATCACAATGACTTGTATGTTTGCGGGGATCATAATGAAGGATTGTTAATTGATAAAAGATCACAATATTAGAGGCATGGATGTTTATATTTTTATTATGTTCCCATGATGACCGTGCTGATGATCACCATGAGGGTGAGGACGTGCTTGCACCGCCTGATAATGTAAGTTTTAAGAATATATTCCTGAGGTTTCTATCTATATGTTCATTTATAATTATATTATGTAAGTGTTTTTTTATCAAATTTTTAGGATACTAGTTAATAGCAATTCTATTTAATTTGCAGAGCATATTTGATCTGGATGAAAAGCTGCATCGTAAATGTGTGATGCAACTTTATGGGAGGGTCCTAAGGAACTATAGGACCAATCTCACCCGAGATTACATATGCGATGCTGAGAATAGGTTCTTGATTGATTCCAATTCTAGACATTGATCAATATTTCACTAACTCTACACTAATAATTTTTGTTTGTATTCTCTTTGAAAAATAAATAGAGGAAGAAGGAAGCCACACAACAATGGAACTACTTGGACCCCAAAGACTGGGAGGAGTTTGTTACCCAAAGAAAAACAGATGAATTCAAGGTATTAAGCACCACTCCCAATTTAATTAATATATGTTTTTATGTATTGACCTATTCAAGATTAACCTTTAGTGTTATTAACCAAATCAATGTGCTAACTAACTAGGATATCAACGATTCTCAACGAGCAAGGCGTCCACTGAATGTGCACGACCACAAAATGGGTCCAAGAGGATATGCAGGCATTCGCCAAAGACTACAGGCTATGCAGGACGGCATGACATAGCTATACAGGCCATCGACATTGCTTTGTAAATCCAAAGCGCAATAGTTGGAGAGAAAGAAAGCATCCCACACTAAGGTTATATAGATATATAGTGGGACTAAGGTGACGATCCCACCTGCTAAAACAGGTTACCGACAACTACATGTTATGACTGGGAGGTCGTGATTTAGCAACCGTATGCATTAGCAAGAGGACAAATAGATTTCACCATGAGTTAACATTGAAGAAGGTCTACTAACCTACACTGAGCTAAACAAGTTTATCAGTACTAGCCTAAGGCACAAGTACCATTCGTCGGGACAATGACGGTCATGGAAGATTAGTGGCCACTACACATTCAACTGGCCAGTGGCCACTAAGCTTCCACGACCGTCATTGTCCTGACGAACGATACTTGTGCCTTAGGCTAGTACTGATAAACTTGTTTAGCTTAGTGTAGGTTAGTAGACCTTCTTCAATGTTGACTCGTGGTGAAATATGTTTATCCTCCTGCTAATGCATACGGTTGCTGAATCACGACCTCCTAGTCATAACATGTAGTTTTCGGTAACCTATTTTAGCAGGTGGGATCGTCACCTTAGTCCCACTATATATGTACTAAGCTAGTGTTGTATGTAAATTCGGCGCTACTGTTGTTATGCACTATATATGTGTTAGTCTGTCATGTTGTTATATGAATCTGAAACACTTGTGCGTGCTGCACTTTATGTATTCAGTTACTTCATACATGCTCCCTATATGAGAGATGAATTAGATAATGTAAGAGAAGATTGGGCAAAAGCCCCACAAAGAGTGGGAATTTTTTAATATGATTTTGTTGACAATGATGACAATGATGAATAAAGAATAACTTTGTTCTCATAATTAATTTTGTGTGAATGTGAATGAATTTTTATGAATTATCATATGTGTGCAAAAATCATCAATACATGAATGTTTCTACATGTGTCTGAATGTGAAAAAAATGAAATAAATGGAACTACATGCGTGTGATGAAAAAATAATATGAATTAAATATTCTTATACATGAGTGTGAATCACATATATATAATATTGTCCATCATGTTAATTTTACAGGTTTGTGGCATGTTGTTGGATGATATCAATGGATGTCGTAAAACATATAGTTCATAACTGAACTGTAGGTTTCTCATCCTGCGACCAGCCATAGTAGGTCTGCAGACTGACAGAAAAAAAAATCAAAACATAGGCGTCAGTTATTTGAACAAAACCGACACCTATGCTATACGGCGGTGGTTTTTCACTTAAAACCGACGTCTATGTGACCAGGTACCATGGCCATGCTGGGAAGCACGACTGTCGTGGCAGGCAGGGGATATGGCGTCGGTTATTATCATAAAACCGACATCGTTCAGATGATATGGCGTCAGTTATTGTTAAAAACTGACACCTATAATCCCTTTTCTGGCGTGTTTTTGGTGGCAGGAAGAGTTTTGGCGTCGGTTGTTGAGTAAACAACTGACGCCTATAGTCCCTTTGCTGACGCGTTTTTGGTGGCGGGAAGAGCTTGGGCGTCAGTTTTTACTAAACAACCGACGTCGATAGTCCCTTTGCTGGCGCATTTTCGGTGGCGGAAAACATTTTGGCGTCAGTTGGAATCCAACGCCGAAGGTGTACCCCTTTAGCGGCGCCCACTTGGGTGTCGCTTTGAAATCGACACTAAAGAGCTTAAATAACCGACACTAAAAGGCTTTTATGTAGTAGTGATATGATGAAGAAATGAAATCAATAATAATATTTAAGGGTTCAATTTATATAACCCGCCTTCAAAGTTGAATCCAACCTTCAAGCTTCATGTCCTCAATGGTGAATGAAGCTTTCTCAACTGTCCAACGTCTATTCTCAAGTCTTTGAGTGAAAGGATTGGCTAAAGTTGAAGATTGAATGGAGAAAAGAAGAAAATAAGCATTGAATTTCGATTTCCACCATGAAATCAAGGTTGAAGATGACTATGGAGCTTACCTAAAGGTTGGGGTACGTCCTCCTCTTTATCCTAAGCTCCTTAGTCTTCGGCCCAAGCAAAGAAAGAAAGTGGATTCGAAAAAGAGTCTTTCAAGTGAGTGGAAAATGGGGTATATGTATGTGATTTTTCAAGAGAGAGAAAGTAGTAGAAAATCCTTCATCTCCTATTTCATGTGCCACATATCCCCCTCTCTTCCTTGCATACGAATCCATATTCCTTGCCTTCAAAAACCTCTCATTTATCCTTGAATTAAAAGCAACCATTTTAAGCACCTTAATCAATATAATAATAATATCAAAAAATTAGTGGATATTACTTTTTCTTCAACTAATGTGAGTGGGTTGTCCACTCACTTTAGATATTTCGGTGCCATTGCAAGGCACAAGGACGTACACACTTATAAAAATTCAACCATCACACTTTTGGTTGAAGGGCACTTCCATTAATATATTTATTTTTGCATTAAATTGAACTAGGGTTTCAATTATGCTTAAATCTTGATTATTTTAATATCAAGATTCTCTCTCCCCCAAAGAGATTCAAATGAGATGCCCCTATGATTTTATTGTCTATAATTGATACCAAGAAACATTAGGGACTCTCTAGAAGTGGTATTTTTCATATTGAACCCTAGGTTTTGGGTAAATTGCACATTACACCAAAACTAGGTTTTAATGCACAAACATTGCTTAATAAGCTCTTTCTTGGTGCTCAGGCTATGACAAGACATACCTCTACATCATTTTCATTATTATGATGATTCACCACTTGAGGAAAATTTTATCATGTAATATTTGCAAGTTAACCCCTCAACTTGGGTAATTTTCACTTTGGTCCAAAACAAGTAAAACATTGTTTCAACATTATTCAAATAGGACCAAAATTGAAACATAAGTTCCTCTTGAGCCTTAATTACTTTTCAAAAGATAAAGACAAGAATATAAATGACTTAATTAAGCAAAACTTCTAGGGTTAAGCCTTAACCCAGGTCAGGGATGTTACAATGATAAACCCCTAACAAGGATTTCGTCTCCGAAATCCCAGGTAAAGGAAGACAAATATTATTTATTCATCATATCATCAAGTCTCCACATAACATCTTAATGTCATGGAGATGCCATAGAACTTTGATCAACACAAAGTCCTTCCATACATGGTTATCATAGAATCGGTCACGCATGACACATACTCCACTGTCCTTTTTCATTATTGCCTGTAGAGTCAACTCTGTGTCAGATAATGCTTTTCTTAGTTAGAGAAACATTATACATACCCTATTTAATTCAGGTGTCATACCTCACTGATTTATTACCTTTCTCAACTTATAACTTTTTGTGACATGATTCTTGATTCTGAGGAATCTTCCATATTCCTCATTTAGTTTAGCATTTCACTTTCCAAGGAAAGACCAGAGTTATATTTTGTCACCCACTTGTGACTACAAGTCTCTTCATACATCTGGTGTGTTATCCAAACTACTGTCACAACACTAATCTTTCTTACTACTTGTACCAACTATCTCATTAGTTGTTCATACTTTTGTCATAAGGGGAGGTTACTTACCAATTAAGAACTTATCTTAGAAGTATCTCTAGATGTTATATATAAGTTACTTTAACATATCTAGATAGGGATATTCTAAGGAATTATTTTTATCTTGATAAACTTTTCCCACAAAGATTATGCAATTGTTCCTTAAATTAATACATCCTTATTGATGTTATATTTATGCAGAGCATAAACCCCTAACATGTGATGTCCATACTATTTTATGTAATTAGACTGATTTCACAGTTAGCCATTCTAGGTAACCAACATTAATCATCTAATTAGGAGTTATGCTTTTACTTTTCCATACCACCTGGTATTTCTTAGATACCAGAATTCCTTACTTTGGTATCTGTCACATGTGTCGAAAACACATCACATCCTCATCATTTCCATCTCTCTGTTGTTATTACCAGAGCCATACATATAAAAGAATCTTTCTTTCATCTTTGGAACATTATTTGTTACACATATCTTTATCTTGGAACCAAAGTCCAAAACGAACTGATACTTTTCTAAGTATCCATCATTAGATTACTTCTAATCCATGCACATCAAGTGTCATAGTACTCACTTGATTGCCATGTTCCAAAAAGAAGAGAACACAAAGAAACATATTCCTCTTATCACCCCATCTTCATCCAGGGTTGCTTATCAAAGAGAAAGATTATCATCTCCTCTCATTATAACATGAACCTTCAACTGTTCATGAGTCATTTACTCTTGTTTCACCCTAGGTTCCTTGCTATCAGCATAGGAATTATAAGGATGAATACATGTCATCATACCTTTCTTTATTATTGTCTAACACATTCATAAACATTTTGTGACTTTATCACATTTCCCATTTCCTCATCATGGGAAAAGATCTTTACTATACACATATGATTTATCAGACATGGATCATCTCCTTTGTCTCATTTTCTTTATCATGAGGATTATAATTTTACTTCCTCATACACATAGATTGATCTGAAATTATTTCAGATTCCATTTTATTGTAATTAGGATGTGATAAAATATCCATGACATATTTCTAATTTCTTTATGCTCACTAGATTGTTTTAGAATGACTACTTGATCAGAGTAATCAGAAAGATAACAATCTAAGAGTTCCATACTTGCCCCATCTCCAATAATTATATACCTGGCCAGGGTATATAAGTACTGAGATTAGGTAGTATGCACTTTGTTTACTATCATGTTCCTTACTTTTCATATCATCTAAAACATGGGACTTATCATTCCTGTATTTTCTTCGGGCATTACTTCTATATCTCATCCTTTTTCACACAGATAAGAGAAATTATAAAGCATTTAAAGGAATACTGAGTAAAATATAAGTCCTCATCTTCCTTGTTTCCTCATATGACTGGTCAAAGAAAGCTAAAAAACTACTACTTTCTTACATTTAATCACATGAAATCATGAAATAATACATCAGAATAAAACTGTTTCATCTGACCTATTTCATCTCATAGTTTGTTTACTGCCTCAGGCTAATTCTTTTCATAGAATCTTACCGTTGCCTGATGTTGACTTTGAGTTTTGTTATTTAATGCAGTTGATCCTTCCTGGGACGTCTGTCCATGTCCTCGAGTGCCACCAGAAAACTGTTTCCTCTGATGACCTTGATGTCTCCACCTCGGTGGTTGGGTTGCCATTGTTTTTCCAACTAGACAAATCCTTGCTAGATGTCCTACCTGTCTACACTGGTGACAGGTTCTATTCTCTTGATATGGTCTAAAAGGTCCTTTACCCTTTCTAAGTAGTCCTTTCCCTAGTGCACTAGACCTTGGCTGTACTGATGGTACCTAAAACTTCCCCTTTTTGGAACTACTTGGCTTCTGATCTCGAATTTGGATAGGCCTTTTCTTAATTCTTTCCTCATTATCCTTTTCTGGACAGTCTTTTCTGATATGTCCAGGCTACCTACACCTGTGGTAAATCCTGATTTCAGGTTGTAACCTATTCCTTTCACCGGTATTCATTGCTTTAACATGCTGATGTTGAGCAAGAATCTTGCTGGAGTCCAAAACTTCATCATTAGGGGCTGGTAATCTAGGTTGTATCGCTAATATATTGTCCACTATACGTATCATTTTAGTCCTAACTTGCCCAACAGTGATATCAAGAGAAGGATTCCTTATCATAATGGGATCATCTTGGGGGTTCTCAGGCAGTTGTTCTTCTCTTGCCTGGTCCCTTGCACCTTCTGTTGGTGCAACATTACTGCTCTCAGTAGCATGTTCTTCATGTGATCCAGACATCTTTAAGTTCTTCTTCTCTTATATGAGTAGAAGACACTATCAAATAAACTGGAAGACACTAGAACAAACTCAACAACCTTAATCCTATGTCTCTTTAGACTCAGCGAACCTAGAGCTCTGATACCACTAAATTGTGACGATAAATCCCAAACATCGGATAATAATGAATGCGGAAGAAAACATTAGTAGCGGATTACTGAAAATCACTAAAAATTAAAACCATTTACAAAGAGATCCAAACATAGGAAAACTCTTTTATCAAGAACCAATGTATTTCATTTACATCCTGGTTCATAAGTACATATCCTGTACCATCCATTCTTGAGGATTACAAGCATCATCTGCTCTGTTAAAACTATACACAAGCAGCATAAGAACCTCGAGGCATCAAACCAAAATCTCATATCAATTCATTAAAAGTACTAACTAATAACTCCAAGGACTTGAGAGTACAAAGACGACACATAGGACTCTATGCAAATTATGACATCCATGGCTTCCACCTGGAATATTACAGCTGTCCCTGTTGTTGCTGCTACTCTTCCCCTGCTATAGGGTTTCTACCTCTTCTTCTGTGTCTACCTAAAAAGTTGGATCCCACGGGGATGAGACAATTGAAAATTTTCCCAGCGAGAGATATAACTCTCTGCCATAAACATTATTGTTGCAGATAAATAGTAATAAACTGAGTAGGAGTTCTTTTATATTAACAACAGTATTGATCATTGCATGAACAAAATAGGTTAATCTCCTTTCTTAAGGAGAACATTGCATATACCCATGGTAGAATTGTACATCATCTATCTACTTTGCAAGGAATGCAAGGAATCATAAATATATCATCAATCAACTAAAGATGCATAAAGAAATGTAACATCATCCAATAATTTTCGTATTCAATCCTTAAGCAAACATACTATATGGTTGATTACATTTTATAATCACACTTATGCCCTGAGGAGATGAGGTATACCGCTCATACTCCAACCGACCATTGCGAAGTCGAAATAGGTTCCATACAAGGTCAATGGAAGAGCCGGCTGCCATGACCTCCCTTATCTCGATCAGTACGAGATTCCATGCAGGACATCTTGTGTCTTTGCTAAATAGCTTTCCAGGGTATACTGGCAACTTCACTATAGAGTTATAGTGGCGGTTGTACTGTCTTCACAATTGAGAGATTTCATGTTTATCTCACATCGATCCGACATTAATATTATCGGGAGATTTGTGATACATCCATCCCGTTATCAAGGGATTAGTGATACATCCACCCCGACATATATAATGAAGGATTGAGATATTTAATGTTTATCTCACATCAATTCCTCCATTAGGGCGTACGGATATTTTCACCCATCACCCCCACATATTAAAAAATATGCATTCCGGGTTATGCCGCACAGCAACCCATTTCACCATCCAACAAATTCTGACACTGATGGTTATATGGCCAGGGCACTACATGATAAGATTCCACTTGATTAATTAAGTGTATTACCATATTCTTTTAGCATCAGTCAGGTTTTCAAACATAATTTATGATAACAAATGCTACAAAGAATGTGTAATACTTTTATCAAGTACTTTTCAAAGCTTTATAAAACATTGGGATCTCAATCCCTTATCTCATTTCTGGGAATTCACATCCCTGAACATCATCATCATGTTTACTGGATCTAGGTATTAAAACCCTTAGTTCATCACTAAACATAGTTACCATTTATCAGGTAACCATTACCTTCAGGTCATCTGACCAAGGTAAACATGATACTTGCTACACAAGTATCTCACATGGCTCACAAGGCCCATTAATTATCTTTTCACTTATAACTAGTCAACAAATTATCACATGGCTCACAAGGTCATTACTCATCTTGTCACCTCTCACTAGGCAACAACTTATTCACATGGCTCACAAGGCCATTGCACATTATACTTTTATTCAAGTATTTAACATGCCTTACAAGGTTTATGCAACAAAAGAATTACAACCTTCCCCTCATTAGGGTTAGGGTTTCCCTTCCTTATCGATTAGGGTTTCTCTTACATATCATCACCCTTTATTAGGTTTAGGGTTTTCCGTTATTAACCATTTAGGTTCTCAAGATCATATTATTAATGATCAAGCCCTAATTCACTGCTCCACACAGCTAGGAGCCAACATTAATACCATAAGTATTCAATCATGCTTATTTATTCTCATCATTTATCATTAAATGAAATATCAACACAAGATATGAGTTCCTCTCTCAACTTTACCAGAATATGATTACATCATACTTTATTAACTTGGCTTAACCTTTTCTTAAGGTATGTTAGCCTACACTTATCGAAGTGCATTATATCTCAATGTAACAATTGACATGACACACTTCATGTGTTACTCATCCAAGTATATTGGATTTATAATACATCAAGGTGTATCAATCTTGAGGTGCTAGACGTGATATCTATCATGTCTTAATGTATCACTTCCCTCATCACCTTTATCTTAAGTTCATCAACTTATCTTGCATTAGGGTATCTCCCATCCTAATACTTCATGCACCATTTCATCACATTTATCATGTAATGTATTGGTCACAAATCACTTATTTGAAATATGCAACCATTGTCAATGATATGGACTCATCTCGAGTTAAGGCATTATTGAATTAGGGTTTCAATTATGCTTAAATCTTGATTATTTTAATATCAAGATTCTCTCCCCCAAAGAGATTCAAATGAGACACCCCTCTGATTTTCTTGTCTCTAATTGATACCAAGAAACATTAGGGACTCTCTAGAAGTGGTATTTTGCATATTGAACCCTAGGTTTTGGGTAAATTGCACATTACACCAAAACTAGGTTTTAATGCGTAAACATTGCTTAATAAGCTCTTTCTTGGTGCTCAGGCTACCACAAGCCATACCTCTGCATCATTTTCATTCTTATGATGCTTCAACACTTGAGGAACATTTTATCATGTAATATTTGCAAGTTAACCCCTCAACTTGGGTAATTTGCACTTTGGTCCAAAATAAGTAAAACATTGTTTCAACATTATTCAAATATGATCAAAATTGAAACATAAGTTCCTCTTGAGCCTTAATTACTTTTCAAAAGATAAAGACAAGAATATAAATGACTTACTTAAGAAAAACTTCTAGGTTTAAGCCTTAATCCAGGTTAGGGATGTCACAACACTCCTTTATATAGGAGTGGTAGAGCAAGGTTTCCAAAATCGAGAGGTGAAAGTTCAAAATATATTTGCTTGGCATGTGACGCGCAGAACCAGTCGATGAACTGGACTGTCCAGTTGGTCGATCGGCCTGCTAGACATAGTGTAATAACTTTGGTTGCATGGTGTTACTAAATGCAGTGGCTAATTGGTCGACCAAAATTTGGACTCCCATTAAACCATTGGCAATTCTGACACCATAATCGTTCAATTGATTCAATTGGTCGGCCCAAACAACATGATCGACCCAAATAATTCGGTCGACTCGATCCTTTTTATCAAGTCAATAAAGCAATTCAGTTAACTCTTTGGTGAATCTATTCAATAGGTCGACTAAAGTCTTCGGTCGAATGGTAGGTAGTATAAGCTCCAAAGAATATTGTCTAGTCGGTCGAATGACATTCCTAGTATTATTTAGTTTGAATACCTAAACATTTTAGTAACCAAATTAAAACACGTTCATTATTAAACTATTTTTTCCAATAAATCCTATGTGTGTGACCCTATAGGATTTGTATTACGTTGCCAGTGATGTCTATAATCATATTATGACTTACATGCAATGAACATTATTTAGCAACATGTCATTGGTACCTAAGTAATTGGATAAGTTGGAGGGAAACATCCATTTAAACTTGTGACCATTGTTACTGTGATCGTATAGTCCATTTATCACATATATCCAGATTGAATTTGAGACACAAAATCATAATCGTCTTAATATTCACTCAATGTTTCTTGAACTATAGTAGAATGTTGAGATGCATGTGATCTCAATATCACATATTGACTCACATGAGCATGGCCATGTGCTTTACAATCACACTTATCAAGTGGCCGGGATATCATTATGATAGGAGGGACAAATTCCATATATATAATTCACAATAATCCTAGTGTGTCATAATGTATCCAAGCAACATTTGTATAGCGACCCTTATTCAAGGTCACTTTGAGTGGTATTAAAGTCCATTGAGCGCCATGCAATTATTATAGTGACTTCAGGTCTAAGAATAAGAGTCACCACTATCACATTGAAACATGATTCTTATAAGATCCCTGATCTTGCTTTTAGGTTTTACATGCTTGCTTATCATAATTAGATGCTTAAAATCTTAATTAAACCCTAAAATGTGCTTTGATATCATGTGTCAAGCTTAGCTTTAAAGTTTGGGCCAGTTTGGACATTGTTTGAGCAAGTTATACATATGTGTGTTTGTTTTGGGCTTTATGCAATTTAACCATTGATAGAGTTTTTCTTGAAATTTGTCATGTTCTTGTTGTGCCTCACATGTTTTTATATCATGCTTGATATATTTTTCTTTGAGGCACCTTGTTACATCTTGGTTTGAGTGGTGATGTCTGGCCACATGTTGAGATTGGGGTTTGCCCTCGTGGATACCCTAACTCACATGGGTGACCTTGGATGTTGAGCCACTTAATGTTAGCGATCACCAAAGTTTTAAGTGGTGACCTAGTTTTGGCAATCAATGAGATCTTAAACCATCATGGTCTCCAACATTCCTAGGGTTGGTTGTGAATGAGAATTCTGACTCATCTTGGTCACCAAGAATCCTATGTGGTCGCTAGGTTTTCTGCTCACCGTGGTCATTAAGAATCTCTATGTGGTCGCTATGATTTCTGACTCATCTTGGTCGATGAGTTTTCTTGTTGTGGTAAACCTGATTTCATGTGTGAGATGATTGCATGGGTGATATGCTTTAACCTTGGGCACATGGCATGCATGGTTAGACACCTCTCCTTTCCTCTCTCTCACCTTGAACCCTATATATACCTCCCTCCTAGCATGTAAGAAAGATCTTTACACACCTATCTCTCTCTCTTCTTCCTTGCTCTTGGAGCTCGTCCTCCTTTCCCTGGTGATCAAGAAGAGCTCAAGGTTGAAGAATCTTGGTCGATCTACCTTGCATGTGCATTTAGGGTTAGGATCAACCCTTGTTGAAGTTGTTTGGAGCTCCCTTGCTTCGCTTCTTGATCTTGGTAAGTGAGATCTCCGTCTTTTGTTTTGTTTCTTATTGTCATATTTCCTTCTCTCCTATTCTTGGTCGGATCTATGGTGGAACTTGTGCTAGAGCTTGAAGGCACCCTCTTTCTTGCTTCCTTGACCCAGGGCTTGCTTCCTTTTTTTTGAGAAGGGGCTAGCTTGGATGAGTAAAGTGCTCAACATAGGGTTTCTACCTTCTTTCCTTGATACACCTTGCTTTTTGGACTTCCATCTTCATCCTAGAGGTGAGTTATATAAAGTTCTCCATGATTATTGTGTACTCTTCTCTTGCATGTATATGATCTTACACTAGAATTTTTTCCAAGTTAAAGGATGTTGCCTTTGCCCAGGGTTGAGCTTATATGGCAGATTTTGAGTAGATGATCTTTCTTGATGTACCTCTAACATGATGTGTGTATCTTCCTTAAAGATAGAAACCCTAGATCATGTTTTATGTATGACACCATGTTAGTTGTGATGCTCATCAAGATTTTGATACCATGAGTGGTTGCCAAAATTTTGTAATTTTATGTAGGTCACCAAAGTTTTGATGTTAGGTGGTTGTTAAGATTTGATTCAATGTGTCCGATGAGACATTGACGTTATGTGGTCGCCAAATATCTTTGTATCACATGTGGTCTCCAAGTGTTTGAGCTATGTTGGTCTCCAAGAATTTTGAGATTCATAGTTGGTCACCAAGTTTAGTATCTCCATCAGTTGCCAAGGTATTGGACCCTTAGTGGTCGTTGAAGTTTTGAGACTCTTAGCAGTTGTTGATGTTTTTTATCCTTAGTGCTCATTTAAGTTTTGGACTTTGGTGGTCATTGAGTTTTGGGCCCTTAGTGGTCGATGAAGATTGGTAACCCTAGTGTTCACCAAGAGTGGTAACCCTAGCAGTTGTGAATGATACCTAATCCTAGCGGTCACCAACTTTTCTGACCCTTGGTGGTTGCCAACCTTATTGACTCTTGGCGGTCGATGAATTTTCTAACCTAAGTGGTCAATGAGAGTTCCTGATCTAAGTGGTCTCTATGTTTTCCTGATTATGATCGATGGGCTTTCTGATCCTATGAGTACAGGTTAAGAGTTTGGTTGGATGAAATCATATGGTGATGGTTGACCTTATGCATTCATGAAATGATGGTAATGCTAATAATTAGGGTTTATACTTGAGTGTTGTTTTGTAACCCTAATTCAACTTATCTTGTTGAACCTAACCTAACACAAATTGGTGATGCTGATTAATCATAATTAGCTTCCTTGTGTGATTGGTATGATCAACAATACTCTGTCTCTCAATGTTGTTATAACCCTAATGTGTTATCATATGAACATCATAGCTTTTAAATGCAATGTTATGTTGAACTTAGATGTCATATGTACAATGATGGTTGGATGAGCCTTTAGTGAGGAATGGAAAGATAATGATGTTCTTACAGGGAATGATGTCATGGTATTGATAGTCCTTAGGCATGGTTGAGCCCTAATGGAGGTATGATCCTCTGCAAGATGTGAAAAGGATTGGCATCATGTGATGATGTGATAAGAATTATATTTTACACGTTTTATATCTTCTGAAGTTGCAATCTATTTATGTTTTTGTCGAACTCTATTAGGGCTTGTATGTAACTTGATTGATGCAACCTTAAATCACCTAATTTGCATTAATTAATCCAATAAAACCCTAATCATGTAGTGCCCTATGTTGTAGATCCATCCCATTGTCAAAACTCGTTGGATGACAAAAAGAGTATTCCTCTAATGGAAGCTCAGAGTCATATACTATTGAGTATATGCATGGTTTTAAGGATGGTTGTGATCATAGCTCGACAGGAGAATGGTCAAGGCCGTATCTCAAATGATTATGATTCAGTATATGTAAGGTGCTTGAGGACAATTGCGGTTGTACCACGGATAATAGGGTTTTTATACCCTAGTTACTAGTGTTGTGACCTATATAACAAGGATGGACTCGATTGTTTTGGAGTTTGACTATATATATGTCATTGTAGATGACTCGTACTAACCGAGGGAGGATGAGATCTTAGTATTATAGCTCTCCTATATCTTGTATGGAACTAATTTCAAGTTAGCAGTGGTCAGTTAGAGTCTGAGTCGTATACCTCAAACTCTCGAGGGCGTAATAGAAGACGTAATCCAACTGTGTAGTATATATATTTAGGGTTAAACAAGATTTACATTGGTTGATAACCTTTTCCATGTTCCTTATATTGCTTAGTTGTTATATAATGTAGTAGGATGAATCACATATTTAGTAAATGATATTTTTGTCTATTCTTTATATACTTGTTAATCATGCTTGTTGTTATGCCTATCCGTTTAGCTTAATTTGATTAGTTGGCTTAATTGTATAAACTTTGTAATCAATAACCGTTGTAGGGAGTTATAAATCTCATTGGGATGTTGGTCTCACCTCATGGGTCACCACATCTTTTTAGATGATTGTCAGCGACGTCATCAAGATCATGGTGGTAAAGAAGAGCAGCTTGGAGCAGTATGAGTAGAAAATTGTCTAGTAGTTAGTAGTGTCCAAGAGTCATCCTTGTACTTTCAAGTTTGGGTAGGGGATGGTTTGTAGATGATATGTACCTCGACTCTAGTTTTTGGCAGTATTCGATGTTTGTATATGTCATGTATATGTGGAACACATCTTTTGTATACAAGTTGTGGTTGAGACCACTGGACACACATTTAAATACCTTATATGGTATTTGTTGATATGCAAGTTGTTGGATCCTTATGTAAATTTCTATGGACATGTTGGTAATGTTTAAATCGGTTGTAACTTACCCTCTTTTCTGGTTATGTGGTAAATTAACAGTTGATTGTGTGTTTTTGTTTTGAGTAATATCCTTTAACGTGACGAGGTGTCATAGTTTGGGTCAGTATTAGAGCTTTAGGTTTGTTGAGTCTACATGGACATAGGACTTAGGTTTGTGTATGTTCTTATGTACTGCATAATATCTGATCATGGCTTACACTTATGCAGATTTGTCTAGAGAATGTGAAGAGCATGCAGAGAGTAGCTACGTCGCACCGCGAGGTGGCGATAGGAGGCAGGCACATGATGGAAGAGTGTCAGTGACATGGTCAGAACATCTCATGGTACCTCAGTCGGGTTCTGCTTAACTTGTTCAATATGTTTAAACTGCTTAATCTACTTAACTTGCTTAATAATATAAATTATTGTAATAGATAAATATTAGTTGAGAGTTATATCTCTTGATGGGACATGGGTCTTACCTCGTGGGTCACTACATCTTTTTAGTTGGTCATCAATGAAAACCTCTAAGGGGGGGTGAATAGAGTTTTATAGAGATTTTAAAATAATTTAAACTCAAGCAACCACAAAGAAAGATTGGACAAAGAGACACAAGGGTTTAGAGTGGTTCCTAGCCTTAGCAAATACTAAGGTAGTCAGTCCACTACCCGGTTGCTTACCCAACCGGGATTTGAAAAGAAATTATTTTATTACCTCGCAAGGACTTTACATAAAATACATTTCTTTTCCCTAAACCCTTCAAGCAGCCTTCACCTAGAAGTAATCGCCCAACTCGAAGCAGCCTTCCCTTGAAGTAGATGCACCAACACCCGTTGCACCAGCCTTCTGAAGTAGCTTCCCGTGCGATAGCCTTCTTGAAGTAGCTTGAAGTCCCCTTCTCCACCTGAGAAGTCCACCCTCTCCAATCCGCAGCCTCCAACCCTAGGAGTAGCAAGGAGAGTACAAGGAATAAATAGGAACAAGAAAGAAATACAGAAATTACAATACCGTTGTAAGCACAAGGCTTGATTTTCCTATATCAAGCGTTTGGATCTCCCAACCAAGATATATAGCAATGTGATTATTATGTGTAGGAGATCCTAGTCTATAGGACACGAAACGGTAGCAATATGAATGTATAACAAGTGTGGGAATTGCACTATTGCTCTAAACAGATTGCCAATGTTGTGTATGCTCAAAGATTGCACAATTGAGTATGTAAGTATGTTCTAGTGTCCTATGGCTTGTCCTATTTATAGGAATGGCCTAAGTATGCTTAAGGACGTTCTAGACAACTTCTAGGGGGTTCCTAGTGCTTAACTAGCCGTTAGGAATAAGTTAGGCGCATTAGCAACGGCTAGTTAATTAATTCTGCAGTTGCTGTCAGAGACCATCTCGGTCGAGGACTTGTCGACCGAGATGCCCGGTCGGTCGAGGATTTTTCGACCGACAGGCTCTCTGGATTAACGTTTATTTGCAACTGTCAACTGCTGTGTCTAACGACTACTTTTGGTCAATCTCGGTCGAGAAGTTTGTCGACCGAGAGTGTCTCGGTCGAGGAGTGTGGTCGACCGAGATTGACTCTGTTTTCAATCTTTCAATTAAGATACTAAGTGAGTGCATGAGTGTGCATTATGTGATCCTATTAGAAGGAGATGTCCTAACTAAGTGTAGTGTTTAGTTAGGGAGATCTAACGCTTGATTTACATGAAGTCTAAGTACTTGTACATTATATATTTGTACAAGTTTACATATGATTACATTGCATGACATTTATAAACATTCAAGCGTAAGGATTCCCTAGAACTTTGTCATCACCTTGTTCTTGCACACTTAAGTAGCTCGTTAGTTTAATAAGAATGAAATGTTTGTCATCATCGAAACAAAGGGATTTATCACAATATCCAATTTATCCAACAATCTCCCCCTTTTTGAAGATGACAAACATTTCCTAAATATGAAATAAGGAAATATAAAGTATATGAGTTTCATACCTGAAAATTTACCTTTTGTAGCCATTTATGTTTTTCAAGTAAGTGCTGGCCAAGATGTGATGAAACTCTTATATATATATTTTTATATTCTTTCTCCCCCTTTGTCATTTCAAAAAGATATCCAAAGTTGAATGTTTTATTTTTCTTCTCCCCCTTAATATAATGCTCCCCCTTAATTAGATATCCTATTAGGAACATTGATTTTTATCTAATTTATCCATAATTTGTTTCTCAATCATTCGCAAAGGATGTTGAGCCTTGAAATGAAATGAGATACCTTTAAGCATATGATGAAATGTATATGGATTTCTCATATATCAAAGGATGTTAAGCCCTAGATTAGATGAGAATCCTCTAAGCTTAGAGTACCTAAAAATGTCTCCATCCAAATGCAAGGGATGTTAAGCCCCATTTTGGGTAGAGAGTTCCTTCAAGTACAAGATACCAATTTCAATAAATTCATAACTTTCTTGAAAATATTCAGTTATACATAGTGATTTCAAAGTTTTTGTAAGCTTCTTTTTAAACAATGATCAAAGTTTTAACGATCTCCCCCTTTTTCTTATGCTTTGCTCCCCCTTCGATAGATATCTCAAATGAAAGTTTGAATACTCAGCAAATACATAAAATGTCCAAGATTTTAACAAAGATGTATGCAATTATGTCAATCTGGAAAAACAGAAACCCAGTCGGTCGACAGTTGCTCGACCGACAATGTTCTCGGTCGACTAGTTGCTCGACCGAGAATGTTTCTGGAGAACTATTTTGTTATTTGAAAATTTAATTTTAATTTGTAATAGTTGCCTGTTTTAATTATTATTATTCCCTTATTTGTTATGCTCTACAATAATGAACTGATAACCCATATTTTGAAGATGTCATCATAAGCCAAACAAATAACCATGCAAATTTCATTCAATATCATGAAGAAGATTACAATCATATAGAATTTGACTAATCATTTGTATTACAACTATTACAACTCCAACACTTCACAGGAAAGATTTAAGAATTACATCGATGTCCGGATCTTTCCCAAGAAATGGCTCGGCTCCATAGTATTGGACCAGAGTTTTCCAATCCAAAGCACCAGTTGTAGTCAACGCATATGCTTCCAGGAAAGTGGGAACTCGGTCAAAACGGAAGTGAGCAGCTATGTCTTGCAATTGTATGGAAGAAAATTGAGTATGTGCAAGATCCATTGATGGTGAAGGTGGAGGTTGATAGTAGTTGTATGAGGGGTTAAATGGGTTGAGCATGCCAGGGTTTAAAGAATGCGGATATTCATCGGTTTGGTTAGGAGAAAGGTTTTGCATTCTTTGATTTAAGTATGTCATGGCATGGTGATTGTAGTTTAATTGTCTACTAAGATGGTATTGGGAGCCAGCAATATAAGTAAGGGTATTTTGGATGGGATCAATGGAAAGGTTAGTAGGAGGAGGGGGTGGTATATCCTGATGTGATGACTCTCCTTCTACTCTTGCCCTTTTATGGCCAAAGTCAATTCCCATCTTCTCTACGGTGTTCTTACTTATCTTTGGTGGTCTACGCTCCCATATGTATCCCATATCTTCAATGTTTGACTTAAGAAAATGTTGAGTAATCTGGCATACAAAATCGGCATATGGTGGATTGCCAGAAAACTCAAGCATATTTTTAAGTATTATGCGAATGAAGTTGATGGGAATTTCTTTTATGATAGCATAAATTAGACACATACGGAAGATAGGAACCTCGGATTTATTGGCTCGTGGATGTATGTTGGTGGAAACAATGAGGTTTACTATTCTACATGCCGGTTTTAGGTTTATTGCATAATAGGTTCCCCTATCTTCATGACAAGTGGTATTGGCTTGAAATATGGCTCTTTTTATATCACTAAGACTAGTGGTGTGGTCATCATGGGAAAATAAGTTTATTGGATTGCCGGTGGAAAGGTCAAGGAAATCTTGATATTCATCTATATCAATTTCAAGCATGTCAAGAATATCCCCTTCGGAAAATTTAAAACTATGCCCATTGACCATGGTGTAGAAGAAAGTGATGTCATTTTCGGTGTGGGATAGAAGATTGGCATAGAATTCGTTGACTACCTTAATGGAGTAGGAAGGAAAGGATGGATTGATGAAGTCCTTCAGCTTTTGTACTCCAAAGAGATGCTCCAGGTCGACTATGTTGATGAAGTCCATCACTTCGACCGGACGTCGGGGAAGAGGAGCTTTAGAGGAAAGCCGAAAGTATCTATCTCCAGCATCTCCGTCGACGAAAGCTATGTCATTGATGATCGTCAGTGGCGGAGTGGCTTCCCTCTCTTCTCTTCTTTTTCTTCCAGCAACTTTCTTCTTCCCACGAACAGTTGATGATGAGGCCATTGTGTTTCTTGAGAGTGGAGAAGAAGCAAGGAAGATTTGAGGGTAAGAGTGCTGAAGGATTGCACGAAATTGCACTAGAGATGGACTATGGAAGCAAGGAAATGCAAGTGTGAGTAAGTGGCTCGTTTTTGCACTTATTTATAGAATTCCAGCGACCCGGTCGGTCGACGACTCGTCGACCGAGCGTCCGCAACGGTCGAGTTGCAGACGCGCCACTTGGTCCTCCAACGGTAAAGAAAACGGTCATAACGGTCGGGTCGCAACGGTCATATCCAACGACTATTTCTCGGTCGAGCGCTTGTCGACCGACATTGTCTCGGTCGAGCACTCGTCGACCGACAGTTTGTCTGATACTGAGTTTGTTTAGAATTTGTCGGTCGAGTGAGATGGGCTGACCGAGTGGTTCTCGGTCGAGCATTTGTCGACCGACTAACTTACTGAGTTCAATTTTTGGCTGAATTTTAATGCAAATTATAGAACATTTTTGTAGAGCATATGTATATGTATATTCCAAGGGAGTAATAATATTTAAGGCTTCTAATTACCACAAATGATTTGACGTCTTGATTTAAAAATATGCTAAGATTAAGTTCAATAAAATAATGTTCAAATAAACAATTTTTATCAAAGTTTATTTTAGGTCGCCCTTGATTACGACCATGGCGCCCCTTGGTCAAATTTTATTTTAACCAAGAGGCATATTCTGCAGGTTTCTAGTATGAACATTCATGTGCGAAGTATGAGTTCTGCAGATAGCTTGCAAATATCAATTTGAGACTCATTAAAGTGTACAGATTATGAGAGCTAAATAAGGACATTAAATATGATGAAGCATATTCAAGAATAATATCCATTCATGAATTTAAGATTACTTTGGATAGACTAAAATAAGTGATGCTTAATATAAAAGCACACAAAAATTTATTTGAAACATTTTATTCATTGCAAGTATTTCTGAAATGTGCAATAAAAGAATGATTAAATAGAAATGTAAGCATGATCAGTTTGAGATAAACATATGTGTATCAAGGTGCTATTAAATCTTTTAATTTTTGATTTTGTTATCCCTAAATGTTAAGTTGAGATAGACATAAGGATATACAAATTAAGGTCTTTGGTCATATCTCAACTTGGTCGAACCTATTTAATTTGGGGTTTTTGGAACCCATACCATCTCGACATGCTTTTTCTTGTATGGGCATGAAAAAGAATAATGTCCAAGGCGTGAGCAATAATGACAACAAATTGAATCAACCTCAAGCCTTTTTCTATGGTTTTGATCTAGGTTATTCTTGGGTATATACATTTTTGTGCCTCTAGGTATATAAGCAGATTGACTCGCTTGTGTCCTTCTAGGTTGTTGATGGGATTTCTCATTAGGCTTATAACCTAGTCCTCTTCTCCCTATTTGATGATAGGAATTTTCTAGTATTTTATCAAGGATTCCATTGTTGCTTAACTTACTAACTTTTTGTTGCAACTTAACGATCTCATCCATTCTTTTCTTGATATCTAATTTTGCTTGGTCTAGATTGGATGATAACATATTTCTTTCTTTCACTATATTGTCATAATCTACATGGGTGCACAATATAGGTTGTTTTTGAATATCATTTAATTTTGTAAGCAATTCAGCTTTTTCTTGACATAGAAGTTCATAGTTTGTTTCTAGAGTAAAGATCTTTACTTCACTGTTACTTAGAGATGATTTCAAGGTACGATTATCAGACATAATGCTATCTTTTTCAAAACCAAGAGTATTCAATTTAGCATATAAATCGTCATTTTCGGATGTAAGAGCAAAAAGTCTAGCATTTAGATCATCATTTTCTTTACTGGATTTCTTTAACTTCTTTTTGCATTCAACATATTTATTATGTGTTTCTTCAATAATAGCAACTAACTCCTCTTTGGGTAAATCAAGCAAGCTTACCTCTTCTTCTTCTTCCTCACTTATTGTAGCAACGAAACACTCTTTATGTGCATCTCTTTTCTTTGACCTCCATGGACATTTAGACGTAGAGTGCTTTGTTCCTAAGCACCAATTGCAACTTGTCGAACTTTGGTCCATGCTCCTTTTCTTGTGGTTGTAGTCACCTCCTCCCTTTATCTCTTCAAGACCTTGTTAGGGCTCCTTGAAGCCTGCTCTGATACCAATTGAAAACCTCTAAGGGGGGGTGAATAGAGTTTTATAGAGATTTTAAAATAATTTAAACTCAAGCAACCACAAAGAAAGATTGGACAAAGAGACACAAGGGTTTAGAGTGGTTCCTAGCCTTAGCAAATACTAAGGTAGTCAGTCCACTACCCGGTTGCTTACCCAACCGGGATTTGAAAAGAAATTATTTTATTACCTCGCAAGGACTTTACATAAAATACATTTCTTTTCCCTAAACCCTTCAAGCAGCCTTCACCTAGAAGTAATCGCCCAACTCGAAGCAGCCTTCCCTTGAAGTAGATGCACCAACACCCGTTGCACCAGCCTTCTGAAGTAGCTTCCCGTGCGATAGCCTTCTTGAAGTAGCTTGAAGTCCCCTTCTCCACCTGAGAAGTCCACCCTCTCCAATCCGCAGCCTCCAACCCTAGGAGTAGCAAGGAGAGTACAAGGAATAAATAGGAACAAGAAAGAAATACAGAAATTACAATACCGTTGTAAGCACAAGGCTTGATTTTCCTATATCAAGCGTTTGGATCTCCCAACCAAGATATATAGCAATGTGATTATTATGTGTAGGAGATCCTAGTCTATAGGACACGAAACGGTAGCAATATGAATGTATAACAAGTGTGGGAATTGCACTATTGCTCTAAACAGATTGCCAATGTTGTGTATGCTCAAAGATTGCACAATTGAGTATGTAAGTATGTTCTAGTGTCCTATGGCTTGTCCTATTTATAGGAATGGCCTAAGTATGCTTAAGGACGTTCTAGACAACTTCTAGGGGGTTCCTAGTGCTTAACTAGCCGTTAGGAATAAGTTAGGCGCATTAGCAACGGCTAGTTAATTAATTCTGCAGTTGCTGTCAGAGACCATCTCGGTCGAGGACTTGTCGACCGAGATGCCCGGTCGGTCGAGGATTTTTCGACCGACAGGCTCTCTGGATTAACGTTTATTTGCAACTGTCAACTGCTGTGTCTAACGACTACTTTTGGTCAATCTCGGTCGAGAAGTTTGTCGACCGAGAGTGTCTCGGTCGAGGAGTGTGGTCGACCGAGATTGACTCTATTTTCAATCTTTCAATTAAGATACTAAGTGAGTGCATGAGTGTGCATTATGTGATCCTATTAGAAGGAGATGTCCTAACTAAGTGTAGTGTTTAGTTAGGGAGATCTAACGCTTGATTTACATGAAGTCTAAGTACTTGTACATTATATATTTGTACAAGTTTACATATGATTACATTGCATGACATTTATAAACATTCAAGCGTAAGGATTCCCTAGAACTTTGTCATCACCTTGTTCCTGCACACTTAAGTAGCTCGTTAGTTTAATAAGAATGAAATGTTTGTCATCATCGAAACAAAGGGATTTATCACAATATCCAATTTATCCAACAATCAACGATGTGGTCAAGATCATGGTGCTGAGGAGGAGGATCTTGAAGAGTAGTAGGAGCAAGAGGTTAGATAGTAGTAGTAGAGTCCTAGCGTCGTCCTTGTTCTCTCAGGTTTGGGAATGGGATGTTTTGTAGAGGATATGTATAGCGACATATGTTCTCTGGTAGTGTGCCTATGTTTTGTATATGACATGTATATGTGGAATATCTCTTTTTGTGTACAGGTTGTGGATGATGCCACTAGTCATGCATGTAAGTACATGTATAGTATGTGATGTAATCTAGGTTGTTGGACCTTTATGTAATATTTTCTGAACATAATGGAAAATGTTGAAATTGGTTTTCAATTTACCCTCTTTCTAGTAATATGGATGACTAGTTGTTGACCATATGTTTTGTTTTGAGTAATCTTGTTTAGTGTGACAGGGTGTCACATGTTGAGGGTCTAATTTTGATCTTAGATAAACATGTGTTAGTCGAGGAAGAAGGATTTAGCTTTAGTGAAGGTGTTGTGGCATCATTGTGATGTAGAGGAAGCCATGTGGGAATTAGAAGATGAGATGCGTAGGAAGTATCTTTCTTCATTTGTTTAGGATTTTGGGGAGAAAATCCTTGTTAGGGGATCATGGTTGTAAGGCCCCTAACCTTGATTTATACATAAGCATAATTATTTGACTTTATTAGATGATTAGTTTCAAAATCAAGCTTTGTATTATGATTTGATAAAGTTATTTTTAGAAATTGGGGCAATTCTAACTTTATTTGGTATGTGTAGTGTTGTGCGATTTATATATCATCTTTTCACATGCTATCACACACAAATTTGGTTCATTATGATATAATTCAGTCTCTTTTCATATTACTTTTGCCATCTTTTTGTTATTCTACTTATTTCATAACTTGCATTGCAGATTTGCCCCAAAAAGAGCTGAATTCAGAGTTTAATTCTACTAAAATAGCAGAATGCACGGCGTATAGGACAGATGCACGACGTACACCTTTCCAGAGAAAATTTTGTTTGCCCAGCCAGGAGAACACACGGTGTGTACGGGAAAAATGCACGGTGTGCACGGACAAAACGCACGGCGTGTGAGTTTCCAGAAGTGCACAGAAAGGCAAGCGCACATCGTGCATACCGATGCATGGCGTGCACCTGGAACGTAAATAGCCAAAGAAAGTTCTGGAAAGTCGCACGACGTGCATATCCTCAGTGCACACTGTGCGCAGTTCAGCCTGATGCAAACTACACTACAAGTGCACGGCGTGCACCTGGAACGTAAACAGCCAAAGAAAGTTCTGGAAAGTCGCACGACGTGCATATCCTCAGCGCACGCTGTGCGCAATTCAGCCTGATGCAAATTGCACTATAGGTGCACGACGTGCATCCTAGATGCACGACGTGCACCTGGCAGTTTCAGAAATATGAAAATTCAGAATTCGATTTTAAAACAAGGAGGGAAGGCAAGGGACAATTATATTCGGTCATTTGAGGAGTTTTCTCTCGTCCCAGAGCTAGAGGAGACCAGAGGAGGGAGATTTTGGAGAGATCCAAGGTGGTTTCTTGCATAAGGAGACCATTTCTTCTTCTCTACTTCTCCATTGTCTTCTCCAAGGTGCAGCCAAGCTTCCCCAACTTCGAGCAGCTTCTTGGGAAAGGAGCTAATCCATCTTGGAGCAGCTAAAGAAGGATAATTTCGTCCTCAAGCCGGAATTCTTCCTTCTTGTGGTTACATCTTTAGTTCTCTTTGTCTTTTCCCTTCTAAATCATGTTTAGAACTGAAATCTCTGTAATAAATCTACAAGACATGGTTATGGACGAGTAATTCTTCTTTTCTTGGGCATGGGAGAGTAGCTCCCATGTCATAGCATGTATGGAACAAGTAATTTCGTACTAAATACTATGTTTCTTGTTTCTTAACCATGAAAGTATCGATTCACCCTTTTCTTGCATGTATTGCTGGACACTTTATGTGCATGTTTTCTACTTTCTTACTTGATTAGAGAAGATAAGTAGGAATGTATGGAGGTACTCTTCTTGGCAACTCTTCCTCTTCTACGAGAGTAGAGAGGAATGAGTTGAGGAATAGTTTGTGATCAAAAGTGAAATTCACACACGAGAGTGTTGTTTTAAGTTGAGATTGTTGCATTTACACCGGGAGGTGAAATGTAACACAACCTTTCCTTGAAATAAGAACTTATGTATGTTTAAATTATTGTGTTCCTTTGATTGCTATGATGTATGAACGAAATCCTATTATCCAAGATTCCCAATATTTCTGAAATCAAACTTCTTTTAGTAGTTCTTGCTTGCTAGTTAAAATCTAAATTTTCTGCTATTAGAATTTGATTTCTTTGCATTTAGACAAACATTTTCATTCCCTTAAAACCGATCTAGATTGTTGAACTTTAGTGCTGTTGCGCTCAATTAAATTAGTGAAGCTCCTTGTGTTTGACCTCGACTATACTACCTCTGTATACTTGTGGAGATTGGTTAAGTTGGATAAACTATCCTTTTTTTTGGATTGAAACTCATTAGCCTAAATAACCAACAAGTTTTTGGCACCGTTGCTGGGGAACTAAAGATTTCGGAAACTTTCTGGAAACTTGCACAACGTGCATTCCACAATTGCACGCCGTGTACTTGGTATTCGAAAGCTGCAACAAAAGTTCTGGAAACTCGCACGCCGTGCTTTCAACAACGCACGTCGTGCATTCAACAATGCACGCCATGCACCTGATCGTAAAAGGAGAATTAAAAAAAAATGAAAATTTAGAGAATTACACGACGTGTACTCCAAGTGCACGCTGTGCACTTTCTCGTAAAGTTTAGATAAAAGGGGCTGGAGTGCATGACTAATTTCTCACCACACCAGCAGCCATGCACTCCAACCCTAGCAGCCATGCAAGCCGCCGTCCATCGAAGCCCGAGCCACTGCACGCCGTTCCGCCACTCAATCGACTGTGCGCCCTTTTTCTTCTTCCTTCCGCAACAACTCTGACACTAGCCTCCGTGCGCCCTTGTGGCTATGCACCTCGCCGCCCACCTTCTTCTCCCTCTCACCAGCAGCCGACGCAAGCACCCGCAACACCAACCCCCTTGCTGCCACCATCATCAGTTCTTCTTCTTCCTCACGCAGCAGCTACGACATCGCCGTGCACCTAGCTGCCGCACGCCCTAGCAGCAGATGCAACTCCACAACACCGAGCACCCTTGTTGTCGCAGCAGTTTCCCAAGAAGCCCTTACATCACCGGCACCCTTCTCCCTCACGCCAACAACACACAAGCTCCAACAGCACGTCTCCAAGTACTCATGCACTCAAAATCACCCCCAAAACCACAACCGTCGGTGCAGATCCAAAACTACCGCCGAGTTGCAGGTGCACGCCGCACACTAGTTTTGCACGCCACCCGTCAGCCAGTCTGAAGAAGAAAAATAGTGCAACTTGCATGCCGTGAACGTCAGATACACACCGTACACTAGCTGCTGATCTAATGGAACCAATTAAGCACAAGGTAGGCCGACGCCATGGAGTAGCTTCTTCATCTTCCACACCTCCCGCCGCTGATGCAACACCTTCCGTGGAAGCACCTGCAGCATTTTTACCCTCTACACAGTTCAAGGTCAGATCCGAGGAGAATGCCGAATACCAGTTCCTCATCACCAGGCGTGTTCTGCCCTCCCGTACACGTGCGAGGAAACCCTTAACAAATTGGGTTTCAAGAATGAGGTAGTAGACCATTTAAAGTTTTTGGGTATGCACTACATTTGCACCAGAGTTGCTAAAACTTATCCCCGCCTAGTTTATGAGTTTCTCATAACTTTTAAAGTCGAGAATGACCCACAAAACCATAGTGCACCTTATCCGAAAATCAGTTTTTGTCTTTTAGACAAATTGTTTTCTATGGATCTTCAGCGGTTTTGTGTTTTGCTTAAATGCAATTATGGCAGCTACACTGATTATCCTCCCGCCTTCCATAGTGACTCTTTCTGGTCTAAAATTACTTATGAAACGGTGTATAGAGCAAGGAACGCTCGGGCTTCAGTAATCCATAATCTAGTTTTTAGAGTTGTGCATCGTCTTCTTATCACAGGGCCTTTTGCTAAAAATGAAACTCAGGGTGTAGTAGGAAAGACTGATCTCTTTTTCTTATGGTGTTTGGTGAACAATGAGCAAATCACACTACAAGAAACATATGAACTAACTACAATTAATATGAATACATTTACTTTATATGTAGTTAAAACTCACTTTTCTTTATAATATTTAGAAGTGTAAATAAAAATATAGCTAATAGAGGAATAAACTAATTACAATTTTTTGGATTCAGTATCTTTGCAATTGTTTTCATTCCAAAATGCACTCGCGAGATTTATCCCATGCTTCCTTTCTTTCAGTCACTGACACCCCTTCCCCAATTCATTTCCACCGCCAACACCACCCCGCTACCCATTATTCATCAATGTACTCCTTGCCGGAGGCAGCGGCAGCTGTGACACTTTAGACAGGATGCAAAGGCCTGATCTCTCACTAGGAAGAGAAAACAGTGACGGTGACCCACTATTGGTCTTCCTCGTCCCTTCTCCTTGTATTTACCCTTTCATTCCCTTACAATAGATCCATATATGCCCATGCTGATCCATGGATATTCCTCAATTGGGATTCCATTTACAAAATTGTTTGGGTACTGAGCAAGGCAGCACAGAAGCAAGCAAGGGTGCTCCGATTGTATCCAAGTAGTAGCAGAGCAAATGGGATCCAGCAAGAACTGTGTTTCCCTGTCATGAATCTTAAGAACTATAGGTATTTATTGTACCTCTATTTTCCTACTATCTTATTTCCACCTCAATATTCGCCTCTGTGATGGATATCCCAATGGTGCATTGGTATTTTGTATTCCTTGTCATCCCTTTTGCAATAGGTAGAGATGCCTATATTAGAAATTTGTTGGCCTATTCAAAGCCGCATGAGAGATAAAGGTAGGGATTCCAGTCCAGCCTCTGGCAATGAAGTAGCAACCCAGATAGTCAATTTGATTCCTTGTAATCTATTCCACTTGTTAACATTGCATAGGAATATCTCATATACCTATTGTGACCTTGTCATGGCTCTTACACAACTCAAGATGAATTAGTCTGCCTAGGTTTGATTATGCCCACTCGCATGTATAATATAAATTTGACAAAAAAGTCCACGTGTAAGGGCCTAAACTCTACCCATCATGTTACTACTCAGTGCAAAATGAAATGTGGTAATGACAAAAAAATTGATTTCTCACCACTGCAATAAAGATGGAAGATAAACATCTCTGAAACTACATTACTACTGTACTAACCACACATCTCTATTCTACCCATTCCATGAATTAACTGATTATCTACACCAATGATTAGAAAAAGAAAGCATCTCAGACAAAACTCTTGCTTCCAATAATCTCTAGAAGGGAAAAAGTTACCGATCAACATACACTAATAGTTGACCTTTCTTGCATCGACCTCATGATTGGACAATACCACCTAATTTTCCACTTAAGTAACATAATCGCATAGAGCAATCAGGTTGGCATAACCAAACGAACTAGATTATTATAATGGATTGCATCACGTCATGTATCCATTAGTCTATATGTAGAATAGTAAAAAGAATGTCCGTATTCCACTTTTATGTGTTTCACCTGCCTGTTATAATTCATATGTGAATTTGAATAGTTGTTTTTCTTAGGTAGATGTTTCTTGCGTAGAAAAATACTTAAGAGTAGTATAAGGTGTTTGTGCCACTTGTATGGCAGCTTCTAGTGTGGAATACATATGAGTGTTGGTATCACTTCTATTACAGTTGGTGCACATTTTACTCTTGTATGAGATATTAGCCTATAATTCATCTTGATTCTCTGTTTCATGTTTGCACCCTATGCAGAGTAGTAAAGAAAAATGTTTCAACATCATGACAAGTCCAAACTCAAATTTTATTAGGAAAGTAACATGTCACATTCTCTCTTCGACCATGAGATTCTCTTACACATAGGTCAATAGGAGTTCTCCCTCATGCCACAAGTTTTGTGTTAAGGAACTAACTTTCAATGCAACAGTGAGGTGAATGTGTGAATGCATATGGTGAGTGTAAATATTTTTCATACCATTTTTCTAGAAATATCGGCATCCGGATACAGTAGGGATTTTATCTTAGTTAAATATCATTTGAAAAAACAAAAGGAAGCCCAACACTTGGTAGTTAGCTTCCATACTTTATTCTTGGAGCAAAAGTTGAATGCCTAGCATAAATATAATTTGAAATAGAGGTTTATATTGTTATTAAGCTCAATATTATAGTGATTCTTTTATCAAGAATACAAATCTTTGCATTGTTTGCATTTTAAAATGTATAGAGCTAGAAATATAGAAAATGGAAAATCCAAATACTTTTAACCAAACTATCTATACGTAAGGTTTTTTTTTTTTTGGAATCCCATGGGACTATTTATTCATCCCAATCTCCTTCCTTAGGCCTAATAATTCACTACACCTACTAATTATGTGGTCATTGTCTAGATCATTGTCATATGTGCTAATGATGAACTCAATAGAAAGTCTATCCCCCCTTCATATCAGACTGCCTACCTGCTCATTTGGCAAGGCGATCTACTCAGATGTTGGATCTCCTTTTACTAAATTAAAAATGACACCTCATCTACTTGCCTCAACTTTCTGATTTGGATGCACTGGTTTATACTTGGCAAGTATGTCAGTGTGGTCTTGAATGGATTTGTAGGCTCGAAGACTGTCTATATGCACCCACATCCTCTCTTTTGATCATTTGGTTGCTTTGAGTTTGTGGTGTATCGTTAGCAGATCCAATTCAAGTGCAATTATTTTGCGACTGATCTTTCAGAATTTACCCAACATTGTGGTCTCGCATAATGTAGCCTATTACTAATCTGTTGGAGCGTTTCACAACTGGTGTGTAGACATTCAACTTGATTTAGAAAGTTGACAGCTTTATCCAGTTGGCTTGAATTGTTTGCGGTCTATTGTCTTCCTCTTTTTGAAATGCAGTGATGCAAGTTTGTACGTGATGTCCCATATTCACATAAGTTGGTACGTCTATTACGAATTGCAGAACAAATGATAGTATCTCAGCTCCGTTTCTAGAAATGTAGGGGCAGTACGATTGTGCTGCTTTGTAGGAATTCTTGAAGGGCTTGACATGTCTATTTCTGCACATTTTTTCACTACTATATGGCCCATGTGCATCTAACCTGCATTAGATATCGTAGTTACTAGAAATATCTATCAGCATGAAATTTGGTACTGCCACTAGAAACCTTGAGTAACAAGATTCGATCTCTATTTGCTTTGAAGTTATCATGAGAGTAAGTTTGACTGGAGATCTCAATTAATTTTATCATTGATTTAAAAAACTGATTCTATAGATCCATAAGATTTTTCAACTTGAAGTCACCCTCCTAAGAAGGTTAATGCTCATGATACAAAGTTTTTTTAACTTTATAGATTAATAATAAAGCATTTTGTTTTATCTTTTAATTCTATTTATTCATGCCCTTAGGTTTCGGGAGCCAGGGAGGCAGCCGCGGGGGCGACCATGGAAGCCATGGCGGTTGAGGTCAGGGCTATGCCAACATTCACACCAATGCGATGGTGCCTGACGGAGCGTCACCGACAGCGATTGACCCAGCTGGAGATGAGGCACCTTTACAAGCAACGGTGACCCAATCCCTAGACACGAACATGAAAGAAGCAGCGTCCAACGAAGCAAACCCTCATCACTCCTACAAGGAGGCATACGTAGGGAAGGACACTGGTCTTCTGTCCTACATCAACCCAACATCACCCGACATCCTCACAGAGGCAAACATCTGGGTCGACCTTTCAGGCGCTCTACCATCCTTCTCCGTCCAGAACTCATCTATCCAACCCCTCCTGACGCCCTGGAAGTTTGTAGTTGTCATAAAGGCCATTGGCATCACGATTGGCTTTCAAGCCCTCATCACTAAGATTAATCTCATGTGGATGCCGACTGCGTAGTTCAAGGTCATTGACCTCGAGAACGGGTACTACTTAGTGTAACTTGGCAATAAAGATGACTATGTTAAAGCCATGACATGAGGTCCGTGGACAATCTTTGGTAATTATCTATCAATCCAGTCCTGGTCTCCATCTTTCCGGCCATCTAAACAAATCCCTCGCAAACTGGTTCTATGGATGCGGGTTGCTGAACTCCCAGTCTTCCTATACCAGAATCAGCTGCTCACCCAAATTGGCAATGTTGTTGGAAAGATAATCAAAGTGGATGCGAACACCCTTGACAATCGAGGGAAGTTTGCTAGAATCTCTGTTGAGGTTGATACCCAGAAGCCACTCCTGCCAGCCGTATTCATCAATGGCGAGCACTTTCGATTGGAATATGAGAATCTGCCGCAGATCTTACTGAAGTGTGGTCGTCTTTGCCATGTTGGCGAAGAGTGTAAGCATTCGACTGCCCCTGCGACTGACCTGGCATCCACATCGTTCCCAATACTGGTGCCAGCGGTTAGCTACACTGCTGCTATTCATGCAAAGATGCCTGACCGCCAGAAACAAACAACTACTAAGAGTGCAAGCAACAATCATACTCCACCCAAGGCAATGGGGGGCAGCCCAAGACCATCCCAAGTGCCAGTGTTGATAACTCGGGGAAGGAGGCCGATGACTTCCAGCCTGTTTTGAGTAAGAAGGCAAAGCAAAGGCTGAGACAGAAGGAGGCTGCAACAAAAGCCCAATAAGCAAGTGAGAATATAAGTAAGGAGTCGACCCCCTTGACAACACCTCTGTTAGACTGACAGGGAACGAGGTTGTGAATGGGAGGGGTAACAACAATGCTGATGATTCCGTATTCCAATTTCAATCCACCCAGTTAGTAGGAGCTACGGCTACCAGCAGACACGTTGCTCGTCATGCCAGAAATGACAGTGGTTTTGTGATGCTGAGGAACCGTAAAATCGTCTTTCAAACCACACAAAGTCTGGATAGAGTACGCTAGAAGGGGCATGTTGTAGAACCAGTGGATGAAGGCCCATCCTCCTCCACTCCCCATGCACATCGAGTCCTGGAATTTCAGAAGCAACTCGAAGGTGTTACTCCAGCACAAGTCGAGAACATGGCCACTGAGGAAGAAGAACAGTCCGTTGGACTATGTGCCACCCTCCAATAACCTATTTTTTAATGAACGTGCTCTGCTGGAATATACAAGGTGCATGCCTTGATAAGAAGATCCGACTAATCAAAGAATTGAAAATTAGTCATAAACTCAGGATAGTTTCCATCATCGAACCTCGTTGTAGCAGAACTGTTGCTGATACTATTATTAAGAAGTTGGGGTTTAACTCCTCTCACAGAGTAGAGGTGATTGGGTTCTCTGGTGGCATCTGGCTTTCTTGGGACCATCACATATGCTTGGTGGAAATACTTCTTAACCACCGCCAACCCATCCATTGTAAAGTCAACTCAAGCTGGTTTCTAACTATTGTCGATGCGAGCCCCAATCCTACCACGAGGAAATTTCTGTGGGAACGACTAGAAGAGATCTCCCACTCTGCCTCGTCAGCCTGGGCGGTAATGGGGGATTTCAATACCATGCTCAATGTGAATGAAAAATGAGGGAGCGACTTCTTTGACGCACGAGCGAGCAGGTGCTTCCATGAAACTCTCATTAACACAGGTCTAGCTGAGCTTAAATCACATGGACCCTTGTTTACGTTCCAGCGTCAAGCACTCCTAGAATGTTTAGATCGTGTCCTAGATAACTCGGACTGGTTGGACAAGTTTGAGAACACGTATGTCATAGTCCTGCCCCACTTTTATTCAGATCACCATCCCCTCCTGCTTTATTGCGGTGACAGGTCACCCCGGAGGCCCTCCTTCTACACTAAGGCATGCTGGAACTCCATCCTGGAGTTTCGAGAAGAACTTCTCTATCACTGGCCTGAGGGTTCGTCCTTCCAGGATGGCCTCTGCGCCTTTAAAGATGAGGCTATCAAGTGGGAGACAAAGTGAACTGACAAAAAACATAAGGATAAACAATGTCTCCTCACCCAAATCGCAAAAGCCCAGGTATGGCAACAATCCCGACCCTACGTTCCAAGTATAGATAACTCTGTCCGCTTTTAGGAATGCCTACATGAGATCCTTCTTAGGGAGGAGTTGGACTGGCAGCAGCATGCACAAATAGACTGGCTTAAGGCCGGTGACCTGAACACCAAATTCTTTCAATCATATGTGAAGGCACGAAGGCACTACAATAAGATTTCCTGTCTGAAGAACGACGCTGGCGAGTGGGAATCATCCCCGGAGGCGACCAGGATGCTTGTTCACTATTTCTTCGAACAATTGATGACACAGACGAACGCAACGGATATGGTGTGCATACATCAATTCCCTGGGATCTTCCCTGGCATCGATACCGCAGAATATTCTAGGCTAGAAGCCTTGCCTACTACGGCGGACCTCAAAAGGCTAGTCTTCTCCATGGCGCCGCTGAAAACACCTGGATCGGACGTTGTATATACTAATTTCATCCAAACCAATTGGGATCGTTTGAGTACGTCCATTGTTCGCACTATCCATGAGGTCTTCCACACTGAGTATATCGATGAATCTCTAGCAGACTCCCACATGGTTCTAATTCCTAAAGTAGCGGCTCCACAATGTTGCGGCGACCTCAGGCCCATTTCACTTAATAATAGCTGTTTCAAAATCATTTCCAAGGTCATCGTTGAGAGGATGAAACCCTTTATGAATGACTGGATTGCACCCACACAGTCCAACTTCATACCAGGGAGACAAATTAGCGATAACATTCTACTCACTCAAGAGATTATTCACTCCATGAGATTTTGATCCATGAAGAAACCTACAATGTGCATCAAGCTAGACCTTGCTAAGGCTTTTGACAGGATGAACAGAGATTTCATCCAGGACACCCTTCAATGGACTGGCATACCAAACAAACTCATGAATATCACTATGCAAATCATCAACAAGGGATCAACTTCCATTATGTGGGAAGGAGTCCCACTCCCGCCATTCAAGTCCACACAAGGCGTCCGACAGGGTGATCCGGTTAGTCCCTATGTGTTTGTTCTGTGTATGGAACGACTAAGTCAAGCTATCTAATCTTCTGTTGCTGTTGGTGAGTGGAAGCCCATCACCCTTTCCCAGGGTGGAACGAAGCTCTCCCATGTGTTCTTTGTTGATGATATCCTCCTCCTGGGTGAGGCATCATTCAGCCAAGCGTGCACCATTAATACCATTCTGGAAGCCTTTTCTGTAGCATCATGGTAGCTAGTCTCTAAACCAAAATCCAAATGTTACTTTAGTAAGAATACACCGCGGCCTTTGATCCGATCTATTAGTAGGAGTCTGGGCTTCGATTGGACTCAGGACCTTGGGCGCTATCTGGGCGTGCCGCTACTGCACCACAGAGTGAACAAGGAAACCCATGTCGATATCCTTTCTTCCATCCAAAGGAGACATAATAGTTGGACCCTCCGACACTTGTCCCTTGTTGGATGGGTAACTCTAGCCAAGTCTACCCTACAGGCGATCCCCACTTACACCATGCAAATAGTCAAGTTATCTCCTCGACTCTGCGATGACATCAACCAGATAATCCGTCGATTCATTTGGTCGGGCACATGAAATCAGAAGAAATCCTCGCTAGTCACATGGAAGAAGGTATCCTCCTCTAAGGACGTCGGAGGACTTGGAATCCGGGATGCCAATGACCAGAACGATGTGTTAATGTTGAAGAATGTATGGATTTATCTCAATGACACCTCCAAAATCTGGGCCCAGGTGATGAACAAGAAGTATGTTAGGGGATCTCGCTTCGTCTCCATCCCCTGCTCTTCGGCTTGGAGCTTTATCAAAAAGAACATAAGCATAGTCACCAACATCTGCCATAAGGCTATTAACAACGGTTTGAACACCAATGCTTGGACTGATAGATGGATCTCTAGATGCTCGGTGAGGGAGCTATGTCCGGCTTGGCCCATCCCCGACGACCTCTGTGATCTTATGGTCAGCTCTATGTGCCTGCCGGAGGGAGGTTGGGACTAGGACTTCATCCACCACTTCCTTCCAGATTCAACCTGGCTTACTATCTCCTCAATATCGACACCTTCCCCAGACTCAGGCAGTGATGGCTGGATATGGCCCTTGGAGCACAATGGAGTCTTCTCGTTGCGGTCATGCTACAGATGGATTCGGAACGGCAAGGAAGTTCACACCCCAAGAAAGTGGGATAAAATCTGGAGTTTGCAGCTACCGGAGCACATTAAAACCTTTCTCTGGCTCCTTCAACATGAGGCGCTCATGACAAACATGGAGAAACTCCGGAGACATTTGGATGTCTCGGAGCTATACCCTATTTGTCAAAATAGTCAGGACACCATTGTTCATGCTCTTCGAGACTATGCATCCAGCCACTTGGTCTGGTTACTCACTGTCCCAGGAAATACTCACTTTACCCTAGTTGATCGTGATTGGATTAACTAGTGCATTGGAGACGACACATGTAGCTACAGGGACCTCACTCTATGAGCCATCACCTGTTGGCATCTCTGGATGTGTCGGAACAAGCACATACACCAGTACACTATCATGCCTGCCAGAATAATGGCCGAGTTCATCAAGGTTCACGTGGACACCATTCTGAAAATCCAAGCGGCTAGTATACGAAGCCCCAACCCCAGTATAGTGCCCACTTTACAGCTTCAGGCAAGGAGTTTGTATATCTTCACTGATGCGACCTTTAAACAGGCACAACCTCATGCTGCCATTGGCATCCATGTGGTTAGCTCACATGGATTTCATGTCATGGGAACCTATCAGATTACTATCTCTACCTCACCTCTGGGTGCTGAGATCGATGCTATTATACATGCCTTGCTGCTTTGTCACATGAAGGGCTGGCATGACTACTACATCTTCATAGATTTCGTTGAAGCTGTCAACAATTTAACAAAACCAAACCCCAGTCCCAGGTATATCCCGTATGCTAGGGAAGCTATGAAGCTTTATGGTAGTCCACTGCAGGGCACCATCCACCATGTCCCGAGGGCTCACAATGGAGCGACTCATAGCTTATCCAAACATTCTCTTAATAACTCAGACTCTATCTCTTTCTTTTCTATTGTACCTTCTTGGTTTACTTCTACAAACCAAGTTGACATTAGCACTGTTCTATCCGTTATTGGGCATGGAGTGAATAATAATTATCCCTATCCTTTAAAAAAAAGAACTCTATTTCCTAGAGTTTACATGCCAATTCCACGAAGGTATGCTAGTTTTCCTATTATCTTACTGTTTTCTAACATGTATTATCAAAACATTTAACAATTAGCAAGTCTTTAATTTTAGGTGTCGGTGGAGCTACGTGACTTTACCATGGTCTCAACCATGTTGAGACTTCACGCTACTCATGGTAAGTTGTTGTTGTCATTGCCATTTAGTTATTTAAGTTATTACCGATTTTTAGGTGGGAAAACATATTTGCCATATTAAAACTTCACTGCTTAGGTCATTGGAAGATGCAAAATAGAAACTATAATTTTAAAAGCTATTGATTCTTTTTTATGGTTTCCTGTGCAAGAGTAGTTTGCAGTCTTTAAGTATTTCTAACATGGAATCATGGCATCTCGTGATGGTAGGTTATTTCTGTGTCGTTTCTATATTCAGAATCTGTTTCATACTATGTCTTTTCCTGTATACAATGGGAGTAGCTTGGTCACTTGATTCTAGTGAATTGATCAACATATTGGTTCACTATAGCCGATTTTCAAGGTAGGTGAGAGAATAACTACTTCTTCATTAATTAGATGCTAATGAGTAGCATACAAGGTTGTTCCAAGATATGGTTTCTAGGAGTAACTCTTCACTAGAAGTGTAAAGTATTACAAGGCTTAGTAACAGGATCCTCTTCCATGGTCTGACAACACATTACTCCCTAAAGAGAAAGCCAGGGCATCCAGAGATGGCAAAGTTCTTTATCTTTCTATTTTGCAGTTTATTTATCTTATATGGGCAAGACATTGTAGTATTCTTTTCTTTTACTTCTTTCACCTCCATTGAGTTTAGGTATTGGAGTTATTGCATTTTTCTTACACATATGAGGACATAAACAAAGTTTCCCATGTAAGAATGCTGAAAGGGGATCTTAACGATGTCATATTTCCTATTTATCGCAGACTTATTTGAAACTATACACAACATGTCCAATCAATACTCTGACATTCCTATGCTATTAGGAACTCATGGCCAGGTAACTATGTACACATTGAGTTCTATTTCAGGCCATCTATAGATCGGTTTACTAATACTAACATTCAAGTTCACACTGCACAAATAATCATCATTATTCAATGACTCATTTTTTTCATTTATTTGGTATAACAAATAATCAAATAACATTTTGACTGCTTAGACTTCTTCGCCTACAACTTTGGGAAGAAAATGCTTATTTTGTGCATAGAATCAACAAGCAAGGGGATTCGTTTCTTGGAATTCATTTATTGGGCAAGTTTGTTGTTGTAGTTGGTAACTATAACTCTCATATCGATGTGGTTGGTTTGGACAACTACCTATCAAGGACAACTTTATAAGTAGTAGATGGCCATTCCTCTTTGGATCTTATGTTTGTCTAAAGAGGCAAAACTAGCAAGCTCTTGCAACCCATGTGCCACACTGGCTGACCTCTCTCCTACAGGACCCAATCTAAAGATTTACATATAATGCCTTCCTCAGTAGAGTCAAATGCTGGCCAACTATGGAATCTTGTTGTTGATTGCTCTAAACTGATTACATTGATACCACTAAATTGCACTTAAATTTGCACCATCCAAGTGTTCTTCTTGCTACTCAAGTGTCTCTATCAGGCCACCACTCTAGTAGAACTTTTGCTCGCAGCAATAATGTTCTTCAAGTCTTGACATCTAGCTTCCCAAACTCTTTTGACCACTCAAATATTGCTTTGATGCCTTTGGAAATTATTCCCTTCATGTTATTAATCTATATTAATTTTGTAACATAAAAACTAACACATTGATGTTCAAACTAAGACATTGATGTTCAAACTAACACAAAGGATCCTCTTTCCTTGCAGTCCCTTAGATACACAAAGAAGGTTGTTTCACTTGGTCCGGTGGTGTATTTGATCTTCATGCAGTTATGCTTATATTCTTAATATCTAAAATTTCACTTATGTGATTGTTCATTCTCTTTAAATTGTATCCTAACTACTCTATCAGCTTGGGCAAATCAAGACAAAGGTTTAGGTGTATGAAAAGTTTGGGAAGCCTCACGTATCACCCAAATGACGATCGAATTTCTATCATTTTCCAGATCATAGCATTTATATACAGAGTACAGACTCTCAGTCAGAACTACTAATGGGACTTGAAATGGAGATGCCTTAAGGTATGTGTCCTTTTATTTGACAATCTTAAGATCGAAGCCCTTCTATCTTGTAACCTTGTTGTACTCTGTGATTTTTTTTGCACTGACATTTCAAGTTCGATGGGATGAACTGTCTTCCATTTTCTGCTTGGAGGAAGCTTCTCCAAAGGAAATTGAACCTACTTCAACTCCACCTACTATGTTCCCATGTCTTGACCCAAAAGACTAAGGCCTAAAATGCTGCCTTCTTCCCCTGATTATTTTGTCATGACTAGAGAAGGTATATTTCTAGCCATATTATCTTCTACTTCTTAGAATTGTTTCCATTGTTTTAATAGACTCCATTGTTTTGAACTTATACGCCCCACATGAGATGTAACATTAGCAGTAACAGATTATTCTTCATAAGAAAAAAAGGAAACGATGAATCTACATCCAAATATGCATTTAAAGAGCAGGAGTTATATAAGAGAGATCTCAATGCGATGGGTAAGTAAGCAGTAGTTGGTACTTGATTTTTCTTTTACTGTTTGAAATATGATACAATAAGTAGAGTAGCAGATCTGTTAGCTAAAACCCCATATGATGATCCTTGTGGATAGTATGAGCCATATATAATGTTCTTAATATAGTTCAGATATGATATTCCCCTCTTTATTGGAAGATTGTTTCAGACACATGGTATGTGGTTCTGGATAGTAATGATCTTGATCAGATTTCTGGGGTTGCATGATACACACCTTGGACCATGAGGCCCAACTTGAAACTGACACCACAATACCACCATGGTGATCATGGAGAATCAACTAGCAATAGGGAAGGGTTCGCTGGTCGATTGGAATGATGAGTAGAGACAGTAAAGTCAACAGTTTGTCTTATGTCAATAGTTAATTGAAGTCATCATTAACAAAATGCATAATACTCATCTCGTTAAGGAAAGGGCATGGTTTACAACTATAGGAGACCACAATACCTTTATGTTTGTGGCCTTGACTCCCGTTAAGGAGATTGGCATAACCAAATGGTGTCAACGGTGTCTAGTTCCCTAGCCTTGTTGTTGAATCATTATAGAAATTCATAGGTATAAGTAGTATGTATTTTTTAGTTTCCTTTAAACCTTAGCAATACATGGTCCCACCCACATTAGAAATGTTGCCTCCGCTTAGGAGAGGGCAATGGTTTGCAACTATAGGAGACATTAATACCTTTATACTTGGGGGCTTGACTTCAGGATTTAATGTACAAATCTTCTACTCCATCTCATTTTTGAGCCTCTCTAACACAAACCTTTCCATTGGCGACAATCTTCATAAAATTGATTTGCTTCCTATTTAGTGTCAAAGTGCCAAAGTTCATGTTATATTTTGTTAATAATATCAAATACGAGTTAAAGTGCTATGAGTAATCCTTCACCAGATCTCAGACCATAAATCACCTAGTCATGATAATTTCTTGATTATCCTTTCATCTCCATGAATTGAGGTGAGTTGTAGATTGGAACATGTAGTTTTGGAATAATTGAGATTTTGATTTTCTAATGAATTTAATATATATTGCACATGCTTGGATTTACATTAATCTAATACCTTTAAAGGGATCACTAAAGTAGATGCTTACTTGTAAAAGTTTTATTGACTAGGAGAAACTATAGTTTTCATTGTCTATCTACTAAGGACGTTTGCAAATTCCTTTTAGTAGATGTATCCTTAGTATTTCCCTTCCTACCATAGTGAGAGCACTCAAGCCGAGTCAAGTAGAATTCTTCTCATGGATACAATATACTATGTGTAATGTTTTAGTTCAACTGTAATTTCATGTTCAACTGTGTTGTATTAAAGAGGAACAAGTCAAACTCATAGTAAGCATTTTGCTATTCAGATATTTTTCAGTTCTAGGAAATAATTAATTGGCGGTTGTGTGATTTTAATATGGGCTTATATCCAGAATGGTGAAGCAAGATGCCATTCCAGTGGTCTTGTGCCCCATCCGAGCTTCTCCAAGTCATCTCCAGAGGCAGAGTACTTGTAGTTCCAAGATGAGGTCCCTTGGAAGCTGAGGATCAAATATGGGTGTGTGACACATCCCTACTCAGAGGTTAAGTAATATCCCATCACCTGTATGAACATGTGTTCACATTTTCTTCTTAAAAATATATTACAAAACACGTATTTAACATTGTGTGCTATATTTTACTCAAAATTATGATTCTGTATATACTTACCATTTCCTTGATTTTATGGTGATAGGACAAAGACCAGTGATCAGGAAGCTCCAGGAGCTTGTTCCCAGCATGGAGAAGGTACACAATAGAAAATTAATCAATTCTAACTTCTAAGTGCCTCATGTTCTGCCATTAGCTTGAATAAGCAATGGTAGTTGGTCAGACTATTGATTCATCAACCTTATTTGGCACATTTTCTAATTTTAAAGTAGTAGCTCCAACAACAAGCATTTTTGTCTCCTTATGTTGTTGGTTGTCCACATTATGTACTCTATACCTTATCTAAACTTATTTTTTAATAGGACAAGAAACAAAAATTGGAGGTCAGGTTACTGGGTTGGAATGTGAGTGCCTTGATTTGGTAAGTGTCATTTTAATGCATCTTATGGGATAAGGATTTGCATTTTTATCACTGTAAACGGTTGTACATTATTGGAATTATAAGTTCTTCTAAGGTTCAAACTCCTTTAGTTCTATTTCATATTATTAAATGATTTCTGAATTATCTCAGTTTGGAAGGGGGCCTATGCAAAGGTTTATCCTTCCTGATCTAAAGGTGAACTAGCTAACAACCGAGCAATGAATTTTAACTTCTGTAAACAAAATCTGTAGTAGCAAGAAATAAAAAATGAGTGGTGTTTCTAAGTATCTTTTGCATTCCCTTTTATCTTCCAGATCGTTAATAGCCTTAGTTCATGTGGCTGAACCTGATTTGAGTGTAGTCCTCTCCAATACCATCTTTGTTGCTTTCATTATTGTGTTGTGGGTAGCTAATGCCTCAACAATTTCCATGTCAGTCGTAAATTGTAGGTTTTGAAAATAAGCTGCTCACAGTTTTCCTTTGAAGTCTTAGAAAGCTGAACCAAACCCCCCACATTTGAATGTTGTGTCCATATTGATTTTTACAATACATTGACATGGAAGTTGCCATTTTTAAGTATTCACTTATGTGCTCGCCTTTGGCTGAATATTGACAAGAAAATAGGTGACTATTTTAATACCAACATATCTAAATATATGTTTAAAGTGTTATTGATGCATAATGCTAATATAATTTTGGATTTTAATCATGAAGTTCAACATATATCTTCGAATCTGAACATATTATTTTTCACATTTCTAATTAGAGTATGGGGATACATGTGAGGAGCATTTTAAGATTGTCCACCAATGATTCCCAAAAATCTATAGCTTTCAGACATGGTGCCTTTTCCCAAAATTCTAGCCAGAACCTGGAGTAGAATGTGGTTTGAAAACAACTTGTTTCAAAACAATTATCATGGATTTTTCTTTGGGTAAGGATGTATTGAAACATATTTTTATTTTATTTATGCACTACATTGAAACTTAGATCATACTTTTATATCTTTCTATCCCCTTCTCTGTATCATGATGAGTTTAATCACATATTTGCAAGATTATACATTCTTGCTGCATTTTGCAAATATTGTGCAAGGTGATAACGGTCCATAGTATGCATATTGTTGATTTCAAGAACTCTAAAACATCCACATCGGGATCAAAGGTGAGAATCCAAAATTTAGTTGTCTTCTAAACCAATAATTATAAACCAGTGGTACATACATAACAATAGAAGAGAGCAATCAAGTATATAGTTTTCAACTGCATTTGAAAAAGTTAAACAAGAACTATGTGATATTAAGATGAATAATATTTATCATATTATGTGATATTAAGGTGATAACGGTCCATAGTATGCATATTGTTGTTTATCATGTTCTTGTTGCTGAGAGGTTGAGTTTATCCATGAATGGAGTGGCAGAACTCACTCTTGGATGTGCCTTTTCCTGAGGTGGAGCTTATCCTAGACAGGAGTGGAAGAGCTCCCTCCTTGTGTTATGCTTGTTTTTCTATTTTGGAGTAGTTTATCCTCATAGCTTGCTATAGTTGAGTTCTTTGGAGATCTGTTTGAATCTGTGTTTTTTTATTCCTTTTGGAAGTAGCTAGTGAAGTTTTTTTGATGGACTTAAGCTTCAGATATCCATCTTACTGATGGATGTACGAATCTTTATCTGGTCTTTGATGGTTGGTTCTTCTCAGTATTGGTCTCTCTGAAGATGGCCTTTGAAGATTATCTTCTCATCTCTATTTTTAGATGCTTTATGCTATCTTCCTGCAATTTATAAGCTTGATATTGTGATGCTGGGATTTCTGCTGAAGCAACTATGGTCTATGGACTCACTCCTGATTATCTTGAAGCTTGGCTAGTTTTTCTCTCTGAAGCTGATCCATGTAGTCTCAAACCTCTGATGTTATCTCTATCTTCTCCTTTTTTTGGGCTTTCATGCCTACGTCTTTTTATATGAATAGGATCTGTCTTCTTTTTCTTTTGTTTATCTCTCATAGATTCCTTTTCAGTGTATAGATAGTTTGCCCTCTTTTGGTTGGTTCTCTTTTGGGAACTAACATGCATTGTACCTTCAAAAACAAAAATGAAGAAAAAGCAACAGAAGTTTTGGATGACCAAAAAAAGATGAATAATATTGTTTGTTAGAAAGAAAACATTAGAGAAAGTAGAGAGATCTAGGCACATCCAAAATGGAAGAAAATATGGAAAACATGTAATCCAGGGACAATTGCGTTGATATTTCAAGAAAAACATACAAATTGGGAAGTACTACTATCCATATTTTACGGTGTATAGGTACCCTCCTCTCTATTGATCTATTATATATGCCTAAAATCCATATGTATATCATGGACTGTGATAAGTACTACTATAAATATTTTTAGGGATACCCACAATCTAATGGCAAGAGAATAACCATAAGAGTAAATGACAAAGATAACTTCATATCATCAGAGCATTTAGCCTTAATATTCATGTAGTACATCTTTAATGAATTGCATAGACATGAACAAATTGTGGCTGCCTTAAGGAGTTGCAACAAGTATCTCTCGGGTTTTGAAGTAGCTTCAAGTTGTTACCATGCTCTTAGTTACTGACATTTAGTTATGTTTCTTCAAATGTATGACTCAAAATTTCTTCTCTTTGCTTCTCAATTCATGAAGGTCAGCATTCAATTACATCTTCCCATGTTGTATATGAAATTTATATGTGCTTATGGTGTAGCGATATCTTTCCAGAATGTGGTCAGGCCTGAAAGAAAGTTGGGAGATGGCAGAAATAAAGGATGTCTGGAGGTGTCTTCATAACGTCAGACAGACCAGATGGTCATTCTGTAAATAAAATAATGAAGGCATTAAGGATAAGTGTTACTCTTATGATAGTATGTGAATACTACTTCAGACTTGTATCTTTTCTAGTCTGCTCTTGAAAAGTTCGTTTTGGTACTAGTGCAACTAGTAATGTCTCTAATTTATGTTTTTAGTTTATAACAGGTCTGGCTGGTCAGGTCCTAATTTCCACTGGATTTGGACATTAAATTACAATGGCTTGCATGGTCTCACCTGGAAATTTACAATGGTGATATCTAAATTCCATTTTGTAATTGTAATTACCTCATATTCAATAGTATCTTGCTTGTAACATGATATTTGTCTAATTGAATAGCAGTTCTAACAAAATCATGAACATCACATGCTTGCCCATTCTATTCGATTTTTAGATGGAAAAATGTGCTTAAATTTTCATGGTTTTGAAAACCTACTACCAACTGAACCAAAAGTTTGTCATTGATAAAAATTAATTAAATATATCCTTTGATTGAAGAGTTCCTTTCTAAGATTCATTCTGAGATCAACAATTTCTGGAAATTTCATCTTGTACTTGGAACCACGCTTAGTTTTACTTAAAACTTCATTGATTTTACTTGTTTGCATTAATAATTTGAATTTGGTAATTATGCAGAACATGCTACTTCATTAGCATGATCACAACCTACCTTGGAAGCTGAAGTACAAGGCCAACCCATACAAGGTACACTCAAAGGTTTATATCTACTTGAAGTGTCATGTGTGCACCAGGAGCATGACCCAAAGCTAAAGGAGCAATCCACAATATGTGAAGTGTTCTCCAAGAAGTATGATGGGACATCTGAATGGTGTGTTCTCATCAAGACGTGCGAGTTTAAGGAATACCGATGCAATATCCTCTTCCCAGGTATATATGTGCATGTGTCAATAAACCCTATATGTGTATGGTTGTATGTGGTTATGGCCAATAAACCCTATCATGGTTTTAGGGGAGGCAGAGAAGGCAGCGGAAACAAAATTTTCTCCTCCCAAACCCAGAACAAGGAAATGCGTCAACATCTATACAATAGGAAAGGATGGTTTGTGGATTCATACCTTGTCCTGAGGCTTGCTCGGTGACAATACCTCGCGGCTTGCGTGGTCTTCACCTTCGGTCTTGGACGGTGTATGTGCAGCTCCTGATTGCACCGGGACTGACGACTCCTAGTCTCACCGGGACTATCGGGATTGACAACTGTCCTCCAAGTGGCAGAAATATCCCGCCTATGAAGTAGTCCACACGGACCACCTGGAACTCCAATCTCCTTGTCTCATAAGGAATTGGAAGGAGTCACACCCTCCTGTCAGCGTACCAGTCACTGACACACTCTCCTGCCACCAGTCACTTTCTGCAGTTGTCTTTCCCTTGCTGTGCCTCCCTTATCGGGTAGCACTTGCTCGGGCTCTCTCGGTTACCAAAACTAGAGAGAACGACAACTTTACAGAGCAACTGGTTGCACTGAGTTGTTTTTTGAGAAGCCCCCAATACCCCTATATATAGGAGGGTCATGGGACAGGGTTCTCTATCCCGGGCAATGCGGGACTAAAGCAGGAGTAGAAGGGTTCGGGATTTTCCACAAAAAACAAACAACTACGCAACCTGAACCGATCGTTTCACAACTGAAACGGTCGGTTGGGGACCTGAGCCAGTCGGTTGACAACTCAACCGATCGGTTGGGACCCATGAAACGGTCGGTTCACTTGTGAACCGGTCAGTTTGTGGTCCTGATCAGTTCCCGATTGAATTTTCCTCTTTTATTTCTAATTGGTACCAAATACCAATCCTTGTTCCAATCAAATTGGGAAAGTGAAATGAAAAGAAATTTCTCACCAATCCTACTTTCCCAACTTGCTCGGTTGCACCAGTTGAACCGATCGTTTCAACACTTGAAGTAATCATTTCACCCTGTCCATGAGCCGATCGACTCACCATCTGAGCCGATCGGTTCACCAAGCTCAGCCGATCGGTTCATCACATGAGCCGATCAGTTGGGAATGCAGATTATGCAGAATCAGTCAATTGCAGTTTCAATCAATCTGATACTCCAATCAATGTGTCCAACACCTTGAACATTATGATACTGAGCTATCAATTGATTGAGTGTTTAATCGAACTACTAAACTCCTTTAGTAATCAATCTAAACATTGTTTGTGGACAAAACTCCTCTTCCAGGTTAAATCCTATGTGTGTGACCTTGCAGGTCCATTTCACATTGGCAGTGAAAGTCCATAACACTTATGACTTCACAAGCAAAGAGCAGTGCCTAGTCACACATCAGTGCTACCCAAGTGAAATAGAAAGTTGGAGAACAAGTTTCAATCCTACAATCCGTGAATGGTGTTACAGTGAATGTATAATTCCTTTGTCACTGATATCCCGAATGAACTCGAGGCATGGAACAGTCATCCTGTCAACATTCATTCACTTTCTTGATCTCAGAGTAGATTGGAAGAGATATGTATGACATCAATATCACATGCTGATTCACACATGCGTGCACGCCTTTCTCAATCCTACTCATCAAGTGGCCATGGATATCATACTCCCTCAGGAGGGACAAATACCATATCTATCACTCACCCCTCAAAAGCCCCATGTGTCAAAGCCACCCAATCATCACCTTTAGAACAACCCATGTTTCAGGACTGCATTTGATAATGTCAAAGTGTGCCCAACGACATGTGTTGAGTGTAGTGATTTTAGGTCAAAGAATCACACTCACCACCATCACTGTGAGTACTGATTGTGACTACCATATCATGGTTCCATGTGTCAAACTCACGGTGGGTCTGTCCGGTACACTTGTTCTCTAACAAGTACCTATGTGTTTGGTTTGATATCTCTATATCATGACTAATGAGATTCTATCATCAACCAACACCATAATATAGTCTTGTGTGTCATTGCTGTCTATCTACCTTCCACAATGACATCTGACTAGGGACATAATAAGAATGTACAAACTCTTAGCATCCGTATGATCTCATCGTTCAGGTCCTCAACCTGAAAGCATACGTCATTGAGTACTATCATTCTCTAGACATTCAATCTGTTCTATCACTATCTCATATGACAGAACCAGAAAGAATTGGAAGCTTGCCTTTGATGTTTATCATATCAATCTTAATGTATCCCACCAATCATCCCATGATTGGCTCTCAGGGCATACATACCAACAGACTCCCACTTGCACTGCGAGTCAATCACCCTTGAATCATATTCATAGTGATCTTCAAACATGTCCCACATGTTACGCTGCTCTAGTGCGATCATAGTGAGTAATGACAACACCTTGCCAAAGTCAATATAAATTGCATGTCTAACATCTCTTCGCTGTACGTCACACGTATGAGATGGAGTTTGCCGTAATATGCGATCTAGTATTCCTTTGCTAACCTTTAGCCACATTGCATGATCAAGGATTCCATACTTGTCATCAATGAGCAGAATATCTATAAGTTCATCTCATGAACTTCCAGATCCATATAGTATCCACTGCTGTTCTCCAACTCGACATTTCCTTTTAAATGGTTTTATTGGAACACTTCCAATTATCAACAAACTTTCACTTTTATATATCCTATATATATTTTATGATTAATTTTCTGTCCTTTCGGAAGTTTGCATCAATGTAACTCTTTAAATTGAACTCTTCCTTATCTCCATAGAACTAGTACTTCCCAAGTACTTATCAAGTTCTCATGGTATTCTAGTAACCCTTACTGGAAGCAGACAGACATCCACTCGTCATGTCCCACATATGAGTTATCAGGATGAGCACATCATATTGCCATGTCCTACATACAAGACGATGAATGCATTTTGTTCTTGCCATGTCGATACATGCTAGATAATGGGATGATTACATGATAGATCCATATCTATTCTTAGTGTTCCCATTCTTCATAAGAATTGGACACTTGGCCTTGGGATACTAACTCCATGTAACATGGACAAGTTTTCTCCCATTGAATTTGTGCATACTGAACCCTTCAGTACAAATTGCCAATGTATGCTTTCTCTTTTTAGGTCAAGAGGTTTTTGAGAACTATCTCTATAGATCTCTATTCCAATCACATAGAAAACATCTCTATCTTCCTTAAAGATAATTTCCACTTTTGGATTTCCATTTTAGAACATTTCCATTTCACATCAACATGTGGAATGTGAACATGCTCCCACTAAATCACAGATCCCTTCTTTATCTTTGACATATCAGTCAAACCCTTTGACTATATCATCAAAGTAAAGATCCAAGTCTGAGTTGCTTGTTCTTAATCAATCACATTGATTAGTCCATTGTAACTTATAGACTTCATTTGCATTAGTGGATTCATAAACCTTATAGGTTGTGTCACGTACACATCCTTGTTTTATTCCTCATAGGAATGTGGTTTTAGTATCCCTTATGCCAAATCTCTTAGTCATTAAGTTGCAATTAACAAGCATCATCCTTCTCAAATGTTATCCATGTGTCTTAACGCTTAAGACTTATTTGCACTTATGGATTTTATTCCAATGGGTGCTACCATCAAGGTCATACCTTATGGTTCACATGGAAGTCATTAGGATGTAATGGTCATAAACCATAACTCAAGATTCGGTTCCTCATATTCATCTGGATAGTTGACTCATCACATGAACAACTCATCACATAGATAATTGAGGTGTATCTGTTAAGGATATAAGAACTCACAACCCTTGTGATTCTTAATTTCTTTTATTAGTGAAGTGTATTCTTTATTTAAGAAGAATTTAGTTATTTGATAATCGTCCTCTAACTCCTTAGAGTATGACTCCTTCTTGATTTAGACATCACCATGCCTTAATCACGAGTTCACTATGATACACTATCATAATCACTCACAAGGTTCTCAAACATTTGGTCCAAGTATTTCATTCATTGATCTCATCAAGAATTAACACTTTACCAAATTTGCACTTCATCTATGATAATCTTGAACACTTCAAGATATTCATATTGGTATTTCTCTAAACACCATTTGAAGTATTAGCATTTGTTCCAATAGGTTTGTAAATACATCACATGTATCATACCTAATAGGATAATCATTCTCCCACTACCTTTAGTGAAGATTGATTAATCATGTCCAAGATATTCATGTCTCTTACTGGTTCTCTAACCAAAAGAGTCTAGATTTATCCATCACATGGAAACTAGAAATGAATTTCTCATGATTGATGCTAATTTGATTGTTTGAGTTATCTATAACTTTTAAGTATCATTTTATCTTATGCATATCAAATACCACAAGATAAACAAGGCATTGCCACAAAGATCATATCTTTAGAAATTGAAACATCTCTTTATTGATTGCCATTATTGTCATACAATATGCAAAAATAAAGTGTTTCTATCTATTGGCAAATTTGAAATAGCAGTTCATAACTATATTACATGCCTTTTAGGATGAAAATAAACTAAAGTACTCCTATCTATGGCGGCAACACTTGCCCCATTTATTGAGTGCTTTACACTTTACATCTTGGTATCATATACCTCAAAAGTGTTACAAGTTTACTTTCATGACACCTTTAAGTAGAGACGTTTGTCGCCTCCTTCTTCTTTTGTTCTTCCAGATAGAGAGGACAATTCCTTTTTCCAATGTCCTGGCATTTGACAATGGTGGCAATTTCCTTTCTTGGTCACGTCTCCCTTGGCCTTGAGAGCGGAAGACAACTTGGGCTCCTGGCTATCATCAGAACCTTTCTTAGCTTTGCCCTTTCCCTTGCGCTTGGACTTGCCTTTCTTGCCCGTGATCACCATCACAGACTTAGGCTTGTCCTTCTTCATCTGTGTCTCGACTGTCCTCAACATGCCCAACGACTCTGACAGTGGCCTATCAAAGTTGTTCATGTTGTCGTTCATCACAAACTGACTGTAGGATTCTGGCAACGATTGCAGTATCACGTCAGTAGCCAACTCTTGGCTCAGTGGAAATCCTAGTCTTGTCAGGTTCTCCACATACCCAATCATCTTGAGTGTGTGAGGACCAACTGGATCTCCTTCTGTCATGACACACTTGAACAGTGCCTTTGAGACATCATATCTCTCTTGCCGTGCTTGATCTTCATACATGTTCCTGAGATGCTGAATCATCTCAATGACACCCATGTTCTCATGTTGTCTCTACAACTCGTGGTTCATAGAGCACAACATCAAGCACTTTGCATCAATGGCATCATCAGAATGCTTCTTGTAAGCATCCCTTTCTGTCTTTGGTGCATTAGGAGCAGGTTCCTCTAGAATTGGAGTATCCAGGACATAGAGCTTTCGCTCTTGAGTGAGAACAATTCTCAATGTCCTATACCAGTCATGGAAGTTTGTCCCATTTAGCCTGTCCTTTTCAAGGACCGATCGCAAAGAGAAGTGATTGTTGTTTGTTGTCATTTGTACTACAAAAGGAAAATATGCAATTTTAGTCCAAAAATCATTTTTGACTTATTTGATTGATTTGAAAAGTTGACGATATAATTAGGCCTTTAATTAATTATCGCTCCCACTATTTTAGTTCAAATTGATAGCCCTCACCATCAATTCGGAAGATTGCAACATACAACCTTCTAGTGGGCAAGATCCTAAAATCCTCTAAGTCATGGACCAGCTAGGGCTGTCACCCACAACTTAGATCTCTCAGGTAGGCAACTCTTGCCAATTGCATCATATGAAACTCTTGATAAGATGTCATATGCAACTCCTTGCCATGATCATCTCCATGCCTCAAGGTGCTAGATCCTATCTAGGTCACCTTGTTAAGTCCGACCCAAAACCAACACGATGAATATGCACCCTGCTAGGGCAGACCCACATATCCATCCTTCACACTTCCATGAGATAGATGGTGCACCACGCTAGGGCGTGCCCACACTTGGTCGATCAAGCTTTTCACATGTGTTGCATTTGGAAGGTATCAAAAACTTAATTTTTAATGAGGGATTTGGTTTTTATATACATATACATATCCAATCACCACAACATATAGTACGTATCATATACATGCTATATCCCACATGCAACATGCAAAACAATAAAAGCGATGATTATGGCCATCCTAATGTGATTCCTTGAGCCAAGAGGAATCACGGTCATCTAGGTCTACATCACATGAAACATGTACAAGATGAACTCTGTGCTTTGCCTTTCTGGGTTTGATCAACTCATCACATGATTGATCGGCTCGCCATCAGGCCGGCCGGCTGGGTGCCACCAGCCGATCGGTTGGCTCCTCCAACCGATCGGTTCGCCTGGTCATCGTGCCTCTCATCATGGCCGCCACCTGCTCGTCTCACTCCTCGAACCAGTCATCAACCAATCGGCTCACTCCTTGAACCAATCATCTCGAACGTCAACCGATCGGTTCACGCCTTGAACTGATCATCTCAACTATCGTCAGGATGTCCTCTATTCTTTGATATAACAGGAAATAAAATTCTATCCTATTTTACATTGTAAAAAGAGAAACCTCGAGTTACATTCGAGGGGAGAAAAGGTAGGAAAGAAATCTCGAATTATTTCGAGTTACATCAGGAATAGGAGAAAGGGAAGATCGGTGTGTAGACCGAGATGCAAGTAACCACATACAACCATACACAGATAGGGTTTATTGGCCATAACCACGCTGTACATCCACCACAAAACTCATTTAAGGGTGACGCGTATCGAGTGCATTCATATTACATATCATATATGTATATTGGGATTTGTGGATTTAGGATTGGACATGCATACAGCCAATTTTATTCGCATCATATGCAATAAATAAAGGCGACAAACCAAAATCGATCATATCGATAATCCTAAAGTATAGAGCAGTTGACGTGGCTCTGATGCCACTATTGGGTTTTAGGGGAGGCAGAGAAGGTAGCGGAAACAAAATTTTCTCCTCCCAAACCCAGAACAAGGAAATGCGTCAACGTCTATACAATAAGAAAGGATGGTTTGTGGAATCATACCTTGTCCCGAGGCTTGCTCGGCGACAATACCTCACGGCTTGTGCGGTCTTCACCTCTGGTCTTGGACGGTGTCTGTGCAGATCCTGGTCGCATCGGGACTGACGACTCCTGGTCTCATGGGGACTGTCGGGATTGACATCTATCCTCCGAGCGGTAGAAATCTCCCGCCTCTGAAGTAGTCCACACGGACCACCTGGAACTCCAATCTCCTTGTCTTACAAGGAATTGGAAGGAGTCACACCCTCCTATCAGCGTACTAGTCACTGACACACTCTCTTGCCACCAGTCACTTTTTGCAGTTGTCTTTCCCTTGCTGTGCCTCCCTTATCGGGTAGCACTTGCTCGGGCTCTCACCAGAGAGAACGACAACTTTACAGAGCAACTGGTTGCATTGAGTTGTTCTTTGAGAACCCCCAATACCCCTATATAAAGGAGGGTCATGGGACATGATTCTCTATCCTGGGAAATGCGGGACTAAAGTAGGAGTAGAAGGGTTCGAGATTTTTCACAAAAACAACCAACTACGCAACCTGAACCGATCGTTTCACAACTAAAACGATCAGTTGGGGACCTGAGCCGGTCAGTTGACAACTCAACCAATCAGTTGGGACCCATGAAATGGTCAGTTCACTTCTGAACCGGTCAATTCGTGGTCCTGATCAGTTCCCGATTGACTTTTCCTCTTTTGTTTCTAATTGGTACCAAATACCAATCCTTGTTCCAATCAAATTGGGAAAGTGAAATGAAAAGAAATTTCTCACCAATCCTACTTTCCCAACTTGCTCGGTTTCACCAGTTGAACTGATCATTTCAACACTTGAAGCAATCATTTCACCCTGTCCATGAGCCGATCGACTCACCATCTGAGCCGATCGGTTCACCAAGCTCAGCCGACCGGTTCATCACATGAGCTGATTGGTTGGGAATGCAGATTGTGCAGAATCAGTCAATTGCAGTTTCAATCAATCCGATACTCCAATCAATGTGTCCAACACCTTGAACATTATGATACTAAGCTATCAATTGATTGAGTGTTTAATCGAACTACTAAACTCCTTTAGTAATCAATCTAAAAATTGTTTGTGGAAAAAACTCCTCTTCCAGGTTAAATCCTATGTGTGTGACCCTGCAGGTCCATTTCACGTTGGAAGTGAAAGTCCATAACACTTATGACTTCATAAGCAAAGAGCGGTGCCTAGTCACACATAAGTGCTACCCAAGTGAAATAGAAAGTTGGAGAACAACTTTCAATCCTACAATTCGTGAATGGTGTTACAGTGAATGTATAATTCCTTTGTCACTGATATCCCGAATGAACTCGAGGCATGGAACAGTCATCCTGTCAACGTTCATTCACTTTCTTGATCTCAGAGTAGATTGGAAGAGATATGCATGACATCAATATCACATACTGATTCACACATGCGTGCACGCCTTTCTAAATCCTACTCATCAAGTGGCCATGGATATCATACTCCCTCAGGAGGGACAAATCCCATATCTATCACTCACCCCTCAAAAGCCCCATAGGTCAAAGCCACCCAACCATCACCTTTATAACAACCCATGTTTTAGGACTGCGTTTGATGATGTCAAAGTGTGCCCAACGACATGTGTTGAGTGTAGTGATTTCAGGTCAAAGAATCACATTCACCACCATCACTGTGAGTACTGACTGTGACTACCATGTCATGGTTCCATGTGTCAAACTCACGGTGGGTCTGTCCGGTACACTTGTTCTCTAACAAGTACCTATGTGTTTGGTTTGATATCTTTATATCATGACTAATGAGATTCTGTCATCAACCAACACCACAATCTAGTCTTGTGTGTCATTGCTGTCTATCTACCTTCCACAATGACATCTAACTAGGGACATAACAAGAATGTACAAACTCTTAGCATCCATATGATCTCATCGTTCAGGTCTTCAACCTGAAAGCATACGTCATTGAGTACTGTCATTCTCTAGACATTCAATTTGTTCTATCACTATCTCATATGACAGAACCGTAAAGAATTGGAAGCTTTCCTTTGATGTTTATCAAATCAATCTTAATGTATCCCACCAATCATCCCATGATTGGCTCTCAGGGCATACATACCAACACTTGAAGTGTCATGTGTGCACCAGGAGCATGACCTAAAGCTAAAGGAGTAATCCACAATATGTAAAGTGTTCTCGAAGAAGTATGATGGGACATCTGAATGGTGTGTTCTCATCAAGACGTGCGAGTTTAAGGAATACTGATGCAATATCCTCTTCCCAGGTATATATGTGCATGTGTCTCACTATAATGATTTATCTAGTCATACATTGTCAATATTAGCAGTTTAAGAGGTCATGTATTAAGTTCTAATGAATCAAACTATAACAAATGCAAGTACAATGCATAACAAAAGATGTATTGATGACAGCCAATATATTTGCTGATGTCAATTCTCCTTGCTCAACCCCCTTGAATTTGACTCCATATTGATAGGATATGAGTCCTAGATAACATATATAGTTTCTAAAGATTTCTGCACTAGAATTAGAGGGTTCACGAAGACAAGGGCATGCATTCTGATGTTCTCTAAAGGATTATTCAAAATGAATTTCTTGACATGTTATAGAGTTAATTGAAGTTGATTTTTGTTTTTTGTTTCTTTGGGTTTAAGTCCTGTGGTTTTCTCTACTATTTTAGAATCCAAAATATGTTAGAGTTGTTTTGTTGAGGCTCATGCAATTATTGTGAAGCCTGCTTGGGCTTACTGTTCTAAAACTTAAGAATGATCTATCTTTTGATATTAGTCTTGATTCTTCTCAGGTTACATTTTGTTCCAATATGACTGCTGCCCATAAAATCATTAGCTCTTTTATTGCTATTTGAGGCCTTCTGCTCTAGAAGATTACAATATGATTTTCTTCAACTTTTAAAGAGTTGTTTAAAGAGGTTTCTCTTCTTTGCTTCTCTAGGTTCCTATAAGTATGATGCAAATTCAGTATTCAGATACTGTTTGAGATGTCAGATAACTTCTTTACCACTTTAGAAGTATGATGCAGCTTAAAAATGAATGAAATAATTATACTATTCAATGACTGCAATTTTGATACATATATGATGCAGGATAAAAAAAGGCCTCAATGTCAACTTACTGCTAAACAAGAATCCCTCTTTGGGTCTAGATCAAGTCCAACAAAATAGAGTACAAAGAAGATTCCTAGAACATCTATGGATGGCCCAAGTTGTAATAAAAAGATGTCACTATGACAGGTGATGCTACAATCTTCAAATCAAGACTTCTTCCATTCAACAAAATCATCCCACTCATTAAGGAAATCAGACAACTTTGTGCAACATAAGAACCCATGCTATCGCCAACTCATTGAACAAAAGGAGAAGACAACAATGATTCTAAAACTGGTCGAGAAAGATACATACTCTTTTTCCAAGATACGTGTAGACCTCACCGAATTTATTAGTATATGTATATCCTTTTCTTTGTACACATTATGTAATAGGGGCAAGGTATACGTCCTCCCCATGTACATTTTATGTTTCAATATAAATGAAAGTAAGTTTGTTGGCATAAAGAGCATAACTTGGTCTAACTACTACAAATTTGTTACTAAAAGAGCTTCTGGACTAATTACACAATACATGAATAATCAAACTATACATATATGTATATGCGACACTACATATGTAGCTAGTGCATAATCCAACTACATATATATGTGTGCAGTTGATGTTGCCTTTCCCTACACATTAACTACATATAATTTGTATTAACTTCATGTTTTTGCTACATACTGATTATATATACAATTGTAGGCATACATTTAGCTATAATTATACCTATATTTAAATATGTAAGGACAATATCTAGCTACGCTTCTGGATACATATGAATTTGTAGCGAATGGATTATCTAACTACATATTTGAAAAATATAGTTAAAGGCTTTAGCTATACGAGCATATACTACAATTTGTATGTGTAAAGAAATATGTAGTCAAAGCCTTTTGCTACAAAATATGGGGTTTTCACTACAAATTTTTTTTTTTATAGTTAAAGACCTTTTTTAGTAGTGTCAGTACTGGCTACTACATTGTTAATAAGCTTCTAGACACAAAAAAGAAGAAGCAAAGGGAGGCTGGTGACATTATGTGCGGGGGGATGATAAGTATTCTTGCAATGCAGTTGGGATTAGATGTGGGTGACTTAGAACCTACACCGGGGAAGAACCTTGTAGATCTCAACTATCTAATTTCTTGTGGTCTGATCTCAAGACATGGAAACAACACATCTAAATTCAAGGTTTTTATCACCAAGAAGCAGTTCATAACCATTCCTGATGCAGCTCGAAACAACATCAAGAACAAGGCCACCTGGAAGGTGGAGTTACAGCCAGAGGCAGATGAGGAGACACCCACTCGAGGTGCCAACAACTCTACACCAGCGCCTATACCAGCAGCCCCTACTCCACTTCCATCATCCACCAGTACTCAGACAGAGTACAGTTGGATGATGCCAGATGTGCATCATCTTTACGGCTACGTGCAACAGAGATTTGACCACATTGACACCCGCCTTGACCAGATGAGCACCCAATACGACACTCGGTTCAACCACTTGAGTGCGCAGTACACTACCATGTACGACATGGTCAACAGGATGGATGTGTGGCACATCTCTCAGGTCCACTACCCTGCCCCACAGACTTTCCAGACTCCTACTCGGTAACAGACCGAAGTTCCACAACATGATTTTTCCCAGCACCAACCACAGTCTGCAGAGCACCAACCACAGTAGTTCTAAGAGCAGCAGCCTGACTCATCTTCCCAGCCGATGGACATCCCTGATATCGTCAGTCAGTTCTTCCTTGAGCAGGGGAGCGGCGGATCCTTTTTCTGATTCCATTCACGACGGGTATCTGGTTGTGAACTCCATAAGTTCGATTGAGGCAGTGAGGACACTACTGATTTCAAGCTTGGGGGGGCACAACTGGCCAGTAGTTGTAGTTTTCATTCAGCATTTCCTTTTTCAAGTCAGTTGTGTTAGTTGTTTTTCCATTTTTCCATTTTATTCCATGTTCTATTCCTTGATGGCAAAATTTATATGATTTGAGACTATCTTATTAAGAATGAACTCCCTCTAGCATGCTGAAATTTTCTGTCCTCTATGTGTTTTGGCTATATTTAAGAAAGAAAAATTAAGAGCATGTTTGAATGAAATGGAAGCTAAAAATTCCCATGTACATTGATGTGATTTGTGTTTGTGGTTTGATATCTCAATTTTTACATCTTGGACTACTCAATACATGTAACAGTTTCAAATTTTTGCGGATTAATTAACTTGCAACACTCTTTAGAATACATGATACTCTTGCCAAATTTTTAGTCCATTTGCAATCGATTTTTAGTGAATTTTTTTTCAAAAGAATGATCTAAATCTTGCTAACTTTAACATTCTTGTTGACTCTTCGGTGTTGCACCATCAATAGTTTATCTTTACCCTATAAAAGATGGCATATGGCCCACATATTATGCTAGCCTAGTGTGAGTCCGATCTGGCAATGATGGTTAGGTGGTATGAAAATCAAAAGAGGGTAAAAACAACACCCCAACCGGCATTCCTCGTGAGCATAAGCCTAAATTAGCAGCCGAATGTCAGAAACCCAAAAATTTCATTATCATATCCTTATGAAAAAGAGTGCAACTAAGTTTTGTTAATGTTAACATCGGTTTGATCATCTTATATCCATACTAGATGAAAACTTGTAATGTACATGCACTAACTGTTTGGCTTGATTATCCAAATTCTATTTAGTGTTGTCTAGTTGAGCTTTTCGTCTAATTTGAAATCAACCATGCGGAACTTAATTTATCTATCTTGGATGCTAAAAAATTTGAGATGATAACAATGAACACAAGCACAAAGTACATAGTTGACTGAGCTGATTGCATATCTTCTTTTCATTTCATCCATGCATGAACTAATTTTTTCTCCTTGAAAATAGCCCTGTTCCTTTTTGCTTGAGGACAAGCAATAGTTCAAGCTTAGGGGGATTTGTTGTGTGATTTATATATCATCTTTTCACGTGCTATCACACACAAATTTGGTTCATTCTGATATAATTCAGTCTCTTTTCATATTACTTTTGCCATCTTTTTATTATTCTACTTATTTCATAACTTGCATTGCAGATTTGTCCCAAAAAGAGCTGAATTCAGAGTTTAATTCTACTAAAACAGCAGAATGCACGACATGCATGACAGATGCACAACGTGCACCTTTCCAGAGAAAATTTTGTTCGCCCAGCCAGGAGAACGCACGGTGTGCACGAAAAAAATGCACAGTGTGCGAGTTTCCAGAAGTGCACAGAAAGGCAAACACACGTCATGCATACCGATGCATGTCATGCACCTGGAATGTAAACAGCCAAAGAAAGTTCTGGAAAGTCGCACGATGTTCATATCCTCAGTGCACGCCGTGCGCAGTTCATCCTGATGCAAACCGCACTGCAGGTGCACGACGTGCACCTGGAACGTAAACAACCAAAGAAAGTTATGGAAAGTTGCACGATGTGCATATCCTCAGCGCACGCCGTGTGCAATTCATCCTGATGCAAACCACACTGCAGGTGCACGGCGTGCATCCCAGATGCACGACGTGCACCTGGCAGTTTTAGAAATACAAAAATTCAGAATTCAATTTTAAAACAAGGAGGGAAGGCAAGGGGCAGTTATGTTTGGTCATTTGAGGAGTTTTCTCTTATCCCAGAGCTAGAGGAGACCAGAGGAGGGTAATTTTGGAGAGATCCAAGGTGGTTTCTTGCATAAGGAGACCATTTCTTCTTCTCTACTTCTCCATTGTCTTCTCCAAGGTGCAGCCAAGCTTCTCCAACTTCGAGCAACTTCTTGGGAAAGGAGCTAGTCCGTCTTGGAGCAGCTAAAGAAGGAGAATTTCGTCCTCAAGTCAGAATTCTTCCTTCTTGTGGTTACATCTTTAGTTCTCTTTATCTTTTCCCTTCTAAATCATGTTTAGAACTGAAATCTCTGTAACAAATCTACAAGACATGGTTATGGATGAGTAATTCTTCTTTTCTTGGGTATGGGAGAGTAGCTCCCATGTCATAGCATGTATGGAATAAGTAATTTCGTACTAAATACTATGTTTCTTGTTTCTTAACCATGAAAGTACCGGTTCACCCTTTTCTTACATGTATTGCTGGCCACTTTATGTGCATGTTTTCTGCTTTCTTGCTTGATCTGAGAAGATAAGTAGGAACATATGGAGGTGCTCTTCTTGGCAACTCTTCCTCTTCTACGATAGTAGAGAGGAATGAGTTGAGGAACAGTTTGTGATCAAAAGAGAAATTCACACACGAGAGTGTTGTTTTAAGTTGTGATCATTGCATTTACACCGGGAGGTGAAATGTAACACAACCTTTCCTTGAAATAAGAACTTATGTATGTTTAAATTATTGTGTTCCTTTGATTGCTATGATGTGTGAAGGAAATACTAATATCCAAGATTCCCAATATTTATGAAATCAAACTTCTTTTAGTAGTTCTTGCTTGCTAATTAAAATCTAATTTTTCTACTGTTAGAATCTAATTTCTTTGCATTTAGACAAACACTTTCATTCCCTTAAAATCGATCTAGATTGTTGAACTTTAGTACTGTTGCCCTCAATTAAATTAGTTAAGCTCCTTGTATTCGACCTCAACTATACTACCTCTGTATAGTTGCGGAGATTGGTTAAGTTGGGTAAACTATCCTTTGTTTGGATTGAAGCTCGTTAGCCTAAATAGCCAACATGTAGCAATTATATGTGCATTTGAGGGCTTATATGCAAAAGTTCCCATTCTTGGGGGTTTAAGTGCAAATTTTTATGCATAAAGAACTTGATATGTGTTTTCTTCTTGATCAACTTGTTTTTAACATCTTTTTCTTTGGTTGATGACAAACCAATGGAAGTTTTGGGGATCCATTGGTTGTTGAAGGAGTTATGGGTCGATGGGAGTTCAAGGTCAATGGGAGTTTTGGGTCAATAAGAGTTTTGGGCTTTAATTAAGGGTAGTTTGGCCTTTTTCACACTTCCTAGCCTATATAAACCCATCTCCGTCGACCTAGAGGATCATTTGACACCGAAGTGCTATTGGAAAACATGGAGGAAGCCCCCTAGGTTGACAAAAAGCTCCTAGGTGACCCTTGTGCTTGGATGAAGTTTACATGTTGATGCAAGTTGGTGATAAAACTTCTTTGAGGTGTTTTTTAGATTGGAAACTTCATTTCCAACCCTAACCATGTAAGATCCATCCTTAATACCTATTTTTCTTGCTATTTTCCCTTCTCTCCTCTACCGTTGTCGAGATCCTTGGTGCTACAAGTTGGAAACTTGTGCACATGACCAAGGAACCTTCTCTTCCTTCCCTCTTTGCTCTAAATTCACCATATTTGTGGAGAAAAAAAGATTTCTTGGAATTTTGGTGCATAGAGCTAGAGTATTTGTTGCTATTTTTAAAGTTTCCCCTATTCGACTCTGATTTCATCTTTCAAGAGCTAAGTAATATAATTTTTATCCATTTTCTTGCCTACTTAGGACATGCATAATGTTAATCTTGTACTAAAGATCCATAATGTGCTAAAAGACGGTAATCATGCATGATTTTGCATAAGTAAGGTGATAATACAAGTTCTTAAGCTTCCCTTGAACTCTATGAACATTTTATATTGTAAAGCGAGCATTTCTTTGAACATGAAAAGTCTAAAATTCAAAATACAAATGTAATGACTCCTAAAAATTTTTATTCTTATCGTGTTTTAGTATTCAATAAAAGGAAATCCATCCATATCTTAATCCATGCATATAATGGTGATCTTATGCAAATTTCAATATTTGTGATTACTATTATGTTACTTTAGTGATAAATAGATGAGATCCTATATATCAAGGTTTCTCATCCATGTTAGGTTTAAGACTATATGTTTTGGGTTTTAGGGGAGACAGAGAAGGTAGAAGAAACAAAATTTTCTTCTCCCAAACCCAGAACAAAGGAAACATGTCAACATCTATACAATAGGAAGGATGGTTTGTAGAGGCGCACCTTGTCTCGAGGCTTACTCGGCGACGTTACCTCGCGGCTTGCGCGGTCTTCACCTCTGGTCTTGGACGGTGTCTGTGCAGCTCCTGGTCTCACCCGGACTATCATGATTGATATGTGTCCTCTGAGCGGCAGAAGTCTCCCGCCTCTGAAGTAGTCCACACAGACCACCTGGAACTCCGATCTCCTTGTCCCACAGGGAATCAGAAGGAGTCACACCCTCCTATCAACATTCTAGTCACTGACACACTCTCCTACCATCAGTCACTTTCTGCAATTGTCTTTCCCTTATTGTGCCTCCTTTATCGGGTAGCACTTGCTCGGGTTCTCTCTTGGTTACCAAAACCAGAGAGAACGACAACTTTGCAGAGCAACTGGTGCACTGAGTTGTTGTCCTGAGAAGCCCCCACTACCCCTATATATAGGAGGGTCATGGGATAGGGTTCTCTACCCTGGGTAATGCGGGATTAATGCAAGAGTAGAAGGGTTCAAGATTTTCCACAAAACAACCAACTGCGCCACATAAACCGATCATTTCATACATGAAACGATCGGTTGGGGAGTTGAGCCGATCAGTTCACACCTCAACCGATCGATTGGGGCACCTGAGCCGATCAGTTCGTGGTCCTGATCCAACTGAAATTGACTTCCAAATTTGTTTCTGATTAATCAAATATTAATCCTTGTCCAAATCGAATTTGTATAAGTGAAACAAATTGTATTTGCAAAATAGTCTTCTCACTTTCCAAACGATCTGGGTTAGACCATTTGAGCCGATTGGTTCAACCCTTGAACCGGTCGTCTCAGCCTATCTTGAGCCGATCACTTCATCACATGAGCTGATCGGTTCACCAACCTGAACCGATCGATTCAACTTTTAAGCCGATCGGTTGGAGCAACAGACTGTGCAAATCAGTCAATTGCAGTTTCAATCAATCCGATACTCTAATCAATTGGTCCAACACATTGAACACTATGGTATTGAGCTATCAATTGATTGGGTGTTTAATGGAACTACTAAACTTCTTTAGTAATCAATCTAAACATCGTTTTTGGATAAACTCCTCTTCCAGGTTAAATCCTATGTGTGTGACCCTACAGGTCCATTTCACATTAGAAGTGAAAGTCCATAACACTTATGACTTCATAAGCAAAGAGCGGTGCCTAGTCGCACATCAGTGCTATCCAAGTAAAATAGAAAGTTGGAGAACAACTTTCAATCCTACAATCCATGAATGGTGTTACAATGAATGTATAATTCCTTTGTCACTGATATCCCGAATGAACTCAAGGCATGGAGCAGTCATCATGTCAACGTTCATTCACTTTCTTGATCTCAGAGTAGATTGGAGGAGATATGTATGACATCAATATTACATACTGATTCACACATGCGTGTGCACGCCTATCTCAATCCTACTCATCAAGTGGCCATGGATATCAAACTCCCTTAGGAGGGACAAATCCCATATCTATCACTCACCCCTCAAAAGCCCCATGTGTCAAAGCCACCCAATCATCACCTTTATAACAACCCATGTTTCAAGACTACGTTTGATGATGTCAAAGTGTACCCAATGACATGTGTTGAGTGTAGTGATTTCAGCAAAGAATGACACTCACCACCATCACTGTGAGAACTGACTGTGACTACCATGTCATGGTTCCATGTGTCAAACTCCCGGTGGGTCTGTTCAGTAAACTTGTTCTCCAACAAGTACCTATGTGTTTGGTTTGATATCTCTATATCATGACTAATGAGATTCTGTCATCAACCAACACCACAATCTAGTCTTGTGTGTCATTGTTGTCTATCTACCTTCCACAATGACATACAACTAGGGACATAATAAGAATGTACAAACTCTTAGCATCCGTATAATCTCATCGTTCAGGTCCTCAACCTGAAAGCATACATCATTGAGTACTGTCATTCTCTAGACATTCAATTTGTTCTATCATTATCTCATATGACTGAACCAGAAAGAAATGGAAGCTTGCCTTTGATGTTTATCAAATCAATCTTAATGTATCCCACCAATCATCCCATGATTGGCTCTCAGGGCATACATACTAACATACTCCCACTTGCACTGCGAGCCAATCACCCTTGAATCATATTCATAGTGATCTTCAAACATGTCCCACATGTTACTATGCTCTAGTGCTTACACAGTGAGTTATGGAAACACCTTGCCAAAGTCGGTATTAACTGCATGTCTCTTATCTCCTCGTTGTACGTCACATGTATGCGATGGAGTTGTCGTAATATGCAATCTAGTATTCCTTTGCTAACTTTTAGCCACATTGTATGACCAAGTACTCCTAACTTGTCATCAATGACCAGAATAGTTATAAGTTCATCTAATGAACTTACAGATCCATATAGTATCCACTACTATTCTCTAACACACAGATACACGACCTTTCCCTTTTAAACAACTTTATTGGAACATTTCCATTTCTCAACAAACATTCACTTTTATATATCCCATAAATATATTGCGATTAATTTTATGTCCTTTTCGGAAGTTCTCGTCAATGTAACTCTTTACAATGAACCCTTCCTTATTTCCATAGAACTAGTACTTCTCAAGTACATATAAAGTTCTTATGGTATTCCAGTAACCCTTACTGGAACTAGACAGACATCCATTTGTCATGTCTCACATACGAGTTATCCGGATGAGCACATCATATTGTCATGTCCTACATACAAGATGATGAATGCATTTCATTCTTTCCATGTCCATACATGTAAGATGATGGGATGATTACATACATGATAGATCCATATCTATTCTTAGTGTTCCCATTCTTCATAAGAATTGGACACTTGGCTTTGGGATACTAACTCCATGTAACATGCATAAAATTTCTCCTACTGAATCTGTGCATACTGAATCCTTCAGTATAGATTGCCAATGTATGCTCTCTCTTTTTAGGTCAAGAGGTTTTCAAGAACTATCTCTATATATCTCTATTCCTATCACATAGGAAACGTCTCTGTCTTCTTTAAAGATAATTTCCATTTTGGATTTCCATTCTAGAACATTTCCATTTCACATCAACATGTGGAATGTGAATACGCTCCCACTAAATCACAGATCCCTTCTCTATCTTTTGACATATCAGTCAAACCCTTTGACCATATCATCGAAGTAAAGATCACCGTTCTGAGTTGCTTGTACTCAATCAATCACATTGATTAGTCCATTGTAACTTATAGACTTTATTTGCATTAATGGATTCATAAACCTTATAGGTTGTATCACATACACATCCTTGTCTTATTCCTCATAGGAATGCAGTTTTAGTATCCATATGCCAAATGTCTTAGTCATTAAGTTGCAATCTAACAAGCATCATCCTTCTCAAAATGTTATCCATGTGTCTTAACGCTTAAGACTCATTCACACTTATGGATTTCATTCCAATGGGTGCTACCATCAAGGTCATACCTTATGGTTTACATGGAAGTCATTTAGGATGTAATGGTTATAAACCATAACTCAAAATTTGGTTCCTTATATTCATCTAGATAGTTGATTCATCACATGACCAACTCATCATATAGATAATTGAGGTGTATCTGTTAAGGAACTTGTGAACTCACAACTCTTTGTGATTCTTAATGTCCTTTATTAGTGTGGGGTATTCATTATTTAATAAGAAATCAGCTATTTGATAATCATCCTCTAACTCCTTAGAGTATGACTCCTTTTGATTAGACATCACCATGCCTTAATCATGAGTTCACTATGATACACTATCATAATCACTCATAATGATCTCAAACATTTGGTCCAAGTATTTCATTCATTGATCTCATCAAGAATTAACACTTTACCAAATTCGTACTTCATCTATGATATTCTTGAACACTTCAAGATATTCATATTGGTATTTCTCTAATTACCATTTGAAGTATTAGCATTAACTCTAATAGGTATGTAAATACATCACATGTATTATACCTAATAGGATAATCATTCTCCCACTACCTTAGTGAAGATTGATTAATCATGTCCAAGAGATTCATGTCTCTCACTGGTTCTTTAACCAAAAGAGTCTAGACTTATCCATCACATGGAAACTAGAAATGAATTTCTCATGATTTATGCTAATTTGATTGTTTGAGTTATCAATAACTTTTAGGTATCATTTTATCTTATGCATACCAAGTACCACAAGATAAAAAATGCATTGCCACAAAGATTGAAACATCAACTTTATTTATTGCCATCATTGTCATGCAAAAATAATGTGTTTCTATCTATTGGAAAATATGAAATAATAGTTCATAACTCTATTACATGCCTTTAAGGATGAAAATAAACTAAAGTACTCCTATCTATGGTGGCAACACTTGCCCCATTTATTGAGTGCTTTACATTTTATATCTTGGTATCATATACCTCAAAAAAATGTTACAATTTTATTTCATGACACCTTCAGGTGGAGACGTCTGTCGCCTCCTTCTTCTTTGGTTCTTCCAAATAGAGTGGACAATTCCTTTTCCAATGTCCTGGCCAATGGTGGCAATTGCCTCTCTTGGTCACGCCTCCCTTGGCCTTGAGAGCTGAAGATGCCTTGGGCTCCTGGCTAGCATCAGAACCCTTCTTAGCTTTGGCCTTGCCCTTGTGCTTGGACTTGCCTTTCTTGTTGTTGATCATCATCACAGACTTAGGCTTGTCCTTCTTCATCTGTGTCTCGGCTGTCCTCAACATGCCCAACAACTCTGTCAACAGCTTGTCAAAGTTGTTCATGTTGTAGTTCATCACAAACTGACTGTAGGATTCTGGCAACGATTGCAGTATCACGTCAGTAGACAACTCTTGGCTCAGGGGAAATCCCAGTCTTGTCAGGTTCTCCACATACCCAATCATCTTGAGTGTGTGAGGACCAACTGGATCTCCTTCTGTCATGACACACTTGAGCAACACCCTGGAGACATCATATCTCTCTTGTCATGCTTGATCTTCATACATGTTCTCGAGATGCTGAATCATCTCAATGACACCCATGTTCTCATGTTGTCTCTGCAACTCGTGGTTCATGGAGCACAACATCAATCACTTTGCATCAATGGCGTCATCAGAATGCTTCTTGTAAGCATCCCTTTCTGCCTTTGGTGCGGTAGGAGCAGGTTCCTCTGGAACTAGAGTATCCAGAACATAGAGCTTTCACTCTTGAGTGAGAACAATTCTCAATGTCCTAAGCCAGTCGTGGAAGTTAGTCCCATTCAGCTTGTCCTTTTCAAGGACCGATTGCAATGAAAAGTGATTGTTGTTTGTTGTCATTTGTTCTATAAAAGGAAATATATGCAATTTAGTCCAAAACTCAATTTTGACTTATTTGATTGATTTGAAAGGTTGACAATATAATTATGACTTTAATTAATTATTGCTCCCACTATTTTTGTTCAAATTGATAGCCCTCACTATCAATTCAGAAGATTGCAGTGTACAATCTTCTAGTGGGTCAAGATCCATATTTCATCAAGTCATGAGTCAACTTTGGCTGATCGCCCAAAATCTTGATTATCTAGGTAGGCCATCATGCCAATTGCATCATATGCAACTCTTAATGAATGAACATGCACAAAACCTTGCCATGAACATTCCGTGCCTCTGGGCTTAGACGCTTTAAGAATCACCAGTTAAGCCTAACCCAAAATCCAACACGGTAAACATGCACCCTGCTTTGGCACAATCAACATGTTTACCCTTCACACTTCCATGAGATAGACGGCGCACCACACTTTGGTGTAACCTACGCTTGGTCGATCAAGTTTTTCATGTGTGTCTCTAATGGAAGGCATAAAAGACTTAATATTTAGATGAGAGATTTGGTTTTTATAGGTACATATACATATCTAATCACCACAATACATAGTACGTATCATATACATGCTATATCCCACAGAAAACATGTGAAATGATAAAAGCGATGATTATGGCCATCCTAATGTGATTCCTCGAGCCAAGAGGAATCACGGTCATCTAGGTCAACATCACATGCAACCTGTACAAGATGAACTCTGTGCTTTGCCTTTACTGGGTTTGATCAACTCATCTCCATGATTGATCGGCTCGTCATCAGGCCGGTCGGTTGGGTTCCACCAGCCAATCAAATGGCTCCTCCAACAGATCGATTCGCTTGGTTGTCATGCATCTCTTCATGGCCGCCACCCAATCGTCTCGCTCCTCGAACCGGTCATCTAGATCGCCAACCGATCGGTTCACTCCTTGAACCGATCATTTCAGTCGTCGTCAGGTTGTCCGCTGTTCTATGATTTAACAGAAAATAAAAGATCTATCCTATTTTACATTTGAATTGGGAAACCCCGAGTTACATTCGGGGGGAGCAAAGGTAGGAAAGAAATATCCAGTTATCTTGAGTTACATCAGGAATAGGAGATAGGGAATTAGTGCGCAGACTGAGATGCAAGCAACCACATTTAACCAAGCACACATAGGGTTTATTGGACATAACCATGCTATACATCCACCACAAAACTCGTTTAAGGGTGACGCGAATCGAGTGTATTCATATTACATATCATATATGTATATTGGGAATTGTGGATTTAGGATTGGACATGCATAAAGCCAATTTTATTCGCATCGTATGCAATAAATAAATGCGACAAACCAAAATCGATCATATCGATAATCCTAAAGCATAGAGCAATTGACATGGCTCTGATACCACTATTGGGTTTTAGGGGAGACAGAGAAGGCAGCAGAAACAAAATTTTCTTCTCCCAAACCCAGAACAAAGGAAACACGTCAATGTCTATACAATAGGAAGGATGGTTTGTAGAGGCATACCTTGTCACGAGGCTTACTCGACGACGTTACCTTGCAGCTTGCGCAGTCTTCACCTCTGGTCTTAGATGGTGTCTGTGCAGATCCTGGTCTCACCGGGACTGTCAGGATTGACAGCTATCCTTTGAGCGGCAGAAGTCTCCCGCCTCTGAAGTAGTCCACATGGACCACATGGAACTCCGATCTCCTTGTCCCACAAGGAATCAGAAGGAGTCACACCCTCCTATCAGCATACTAGTCATTGACACACTCTCCTACCACCAGTCACTTTCTGCAATTGTCTTTCCCTTATTGTGCCTCCTTTATCGGGTAGCACTTGCTCGGGCTCTCTCTTGGTTACCAAAACCAGAGAGAACGACAACTTTGCAGAGCAACTGGTGCACTGAGTTGTTGTCCTGAGAAGCCCCCACTACCCCTATATATAGGAGGGTCATGGGATAGGGTTCTCTACCCTGGGTAATGCATGATTAATGCAAGAGTAGAAGGGTTCAAGATTTTCCACAAAACAACCAACTGTACCACCTGAACCAATCATTTCATACATGAAATGATCGGTTGGGGAGTTGAGACGATCAGTTCACACCTCAACCGATCGATTGGGGCACCTGAGCCGATCGGTTCACTTCTGAGCCGATCGGTTCGTGGTCCTGATCCAACTCAAATTGACTTCCAAATTTGTTTCTGATTAATCAAATATTAATTCTTATCCAAATTGAATTTGTACAAGTGAAACAAATTGTATTTGCAAAATAGTCTTCTCATTTTCCAAACGATCTCATTTAGACCAGTTGAGCTGATCGGTTCAACCCTTGAATCGGTCGTCTCAGTCTGTCTTGAGCCGATCGATTCATTACATGAGCTGACCGGTTCACCAACCTGAGCCAATCGGTTCAAATCTTGAGCCGATCGTTTGGAGCAGTAGACTGTACAAATCAGTCAATTGTAGTTTCAATCAATCTGATACTCTAATCAATTGGTCCAACACCTTGAACACTATGATATTGAGCTATCAATTGATTGGGTGTTTAATTGAACTATTAAAATCCTTTAGTAATCAATCTAAACATCGTTTGTGGATAAACTCCTCTTCCAGGTTAAATCCTATGTGTGGGACCTTGCAGGTCCATTTCACGTTGGCAGTGAAAGTCCATAACACTTATGACTTCACAAGCAAAGAGTGGTGCCTAGTCGCACATCAGTGCTACCCAAGTGAAATAGAAAGTTGGAGAACAACTTTCAATCCTACAATTCGTGAATGGTGTTACAGTGAATGTATAATTCCTTTGTCACTGATATCCCAAATGAACTCAAGGCATGGAGCAGTCATCATGTCAACGTTCATTCACTTTCTTGATCTCAGAGTAGATTGGAGGAGATATGTATGACATCAATATCACATACTGATTCACACATGCACGTGCACGCCTATCTCAATCCTACTCATCAAGTGGCCATGGATATCAAACTCCCTCAGGAGGTACAAATCCCATATCTATCACTCACCCCTCAAAAGTCCCATGTGTCAAAGCCACCCAATCATCACCTTTATAACAACGCATGTTTCAGGACTGCGTTTGATGATGTCAAAGTGTACCCAACGACATGTGTTGAGTGTAGTGATTTCAGGTCAAAGAATCACACTCATCACCATCACTGTGAGAACTGACTGTGACTACCATGTCATGGTTCCATGTGTCAAACTCATGGTGGGTCTGTCCGTTAAACTTGTTCTCCAACAAGTACCTATGTGTTTGGTTTGATATCTCTATATCATGACTAATGAGATTCTGTCATCAACTAACACCACAATCTAGTCTTATGTGTCATTGTTGTCTATCTACCTTCCATATTGACATCTGACTAGGGACATAATAAGAATGTACAAACTCTTAGCATCCGTATGATCTCATCGTTCAGGTCCTCAACCTAAAAGCATACGTCATTGAGTACTGTCATTCTCTAGACATTCAATCTGTTCTATCATTATCTCATATGATTGAACCAGAAAGAAGTGGAAGCTTGCCTTTGATGTCTATCAAATCAATCTTAATGTATCCCACCAATCACCCCATGATTGACTCTCAGAGCATACATACTAACAATATTTGCTTAAATACTATCTCTTGCGTCCTAAGGAGTTTTATTGAAATTTTCGGTAATACCTTATTTATAACTCATTATGCTCTCTACAAATTTTTGGATGTTAGTGAGATTCCTATAAGAAGTTATAATTGATTTGGTTTAAAGGACAATTTGGGCTTTAATGTGCAAGTTTGAGGTGTGTCCCTCTTTATGGACAATAATGGATAAACATGCCATGATGGAGTAACATGAAATTGTTTCATACATTTTACATCTTCTAAAGTTATAATCCATAATTTATTTCACAAGAATCATTTAGGTATTTGTATGTAACTTGATTGATGTAGTTAAAAATACTTAATTATCTTAATTAATCAAGCATAACCTTGATCATGTAGTGCCCCATGACCGTAGAATTATCTCAGTATCAGAAATTTTTAAATAGTCAGATAAGTAATCCAAAAAGGAGCTCAGAGTCATATATTGGTGAGTATATTCGGGTGCTAGGAGGGTATATCAATGTCATCCAGATCCCTAGGTTTTAGAGAGTGTTTCAGGTTGTCTCTCAAATTTTATGTGATAAAGAGTGGATATGGTCATAACTTGGATTTGCATACTAATACCCTAGTTTTGGTGTTGTGTCTTGTGTAAACAAAATGGACCAGATTTGTTTGTAGTAGTTGGGTCGAGGAGGAGACACTGCAATTTTTCACTTATACTGACTGAGGGGGAGAGATCTTAGGGTTCTGGTCATCCTAGATCTTATGTGGGGTTGAATATGACCTTTTTGTGGTTAGCTAGTAGTTTGAGTAGTACGCCTCAAACTACCCAATACTTAATAAAATGTTAAATCCAATAGTGTAGTATATTTTTTAGGTTTATTTGATGATTTAAATTGGATGATAATTAGTGATTTGATCCTCTTCCTAGTATCATATGTGAATCATAATCCTTACATGTGCAATATTTTGTACATGTACCTTTACTTATACTTGTTAAGTTGATAGAATATAGATTGTTCTATGACTTATTATAATCTCTATTGCAACTGTTTTTATATCATAACCTGCTTGTAAGCAATAAATGATATTAGATGTAATATCATTTTGATGGGACATGGGTCTCATCTCATTGGTTTCCACAACATTTTAGGTGATCAGAGGCACGGTCAGACCCTTGGTGTCAAGGAGACTCGGTTAGAGGACCAGTGAAGTTGAGAGGTTGGTGTGGTTTGTGTTAGTGTCCTAGAGTCATCCTTGTACTATAAGGTATGAGCAGGGGGATTTGTACATGATGTATATCAACTCAAATTTTTGATCATACACAATGAACAATGTAATTGTTGTAAGTATTGGGAAACATATTTCGTATATAGGTTATGGTTGAGGCCACATAACTCATGTAAAGGTATCCTGACATGAATATATGTGGAGTTGGACCTTTGTGTAAATGTTTATTTTAGAATGATTGAAATTTCCTGTGGTTTTAATTGTCTATCCTTTTTTGTTAATATGGTTAATTATTTTGATCGACATTTTATGTTATGACCATATCTGAGCATAATTGGTAAGTTAGGGTTTATGTGGATGACTACATGCTTGTTTATATTGGTCATTAATTAAACATGATTAAGGATGGTAGTTCAATTATGATGTGTTAAACTTAATGGGAACTCCAAGTATGCTATCGCTTTGTATACTTAGGGTTTGAGAAAATATAAAACCTAGTCGATTGAAATTAGGGTTTTCACCAAACAACCTTATGTCGGGAAGGAATGAGAGATTTAGGCATAGGACAATGAAAATGGTATTGGAGGCTTGGATAGCACGACTGTGGTGGGTAGCACGACTGTGTTAGGTCGTTGGTGGCACATGCATGCTAGTCTGCACGGCCGTTTTGAAAGAATTGAACTTTTGGCCAACTTTTGTACTCAAATCTGATGAACCCAATGCACCACGGTCGTGGCAGGCAGCACAACCATTTTGGGTTCATCTTAGTACGACTGTGGCAGCTTGGATGGCCGTTCTAGGGCATTTTCTCTTCAACTGACTGTTCTGTAGATTTCTGAATAGTAGTGTACTATTAGATTTTTAATTATTTAATGGAAGATCATAATAATCTAAAAATTTAACTAAAGCTTTGTATATCAATTACAAACAACATAATAAATTTTCATAATTTTTAGAGAAGTTTTGACCTTTGAAATAAACGAATTATAGTAACATTTTTTTCTGACAGAAAGTTGAACTAAAATAAGAGAAAGTATAGTGAGGGGTCAATGTGCAATTGACCCAAGCAGCTCAATTTCTCTATATGGTCAACCTAACACACTAGTATCTCTCATAATTCGTGATTCATTCCAGAGAAATGAAATCCTAGAGAGAGAGGGAGAGTTAGGGTTTGAGAGGACAAAGTGGTGGAATTGCTGATCTAGGGTTTCTCTATCCGAGATATGATGAAATCAAGTAAGTTTAGCTTCTTTGCATAGACTTTAATGGTGAATATTATCTCACATGTCAAGATTCCATCCCTCCTCTGATTTGATTCAAAATGGTATCAAATCTTCCCCTTTTCTCATGCTTTCTTCACAATCCCCCATTTCTAGTGTGTGATGACCTTGATTTTAGGAGTTTGATATTCGATATACTATTTGAAGGAGTACCTTGAGTAATATGAATCATTGTTGGACCTTGAGGTATCATGTGGTAAATTGATGAACTCTAAGGTGTTTTAGGATCACATGAGTATTCATGGACTTGTTTAACTAAGACTCGATGATTAGTAGAATTTGAGTTAAGGTTCCTACACCTGTTACTATGGTTATTTGAAGATTTCTTTACATGATCACATAATAGAGTTTTAGTCTCAAGCTTATAGGCATGAAAAAAATACACAATGTAAGGGTGGTGTGTCAAATTCTAGGATGATCGGTGGTTTCCATAAAGAGATTTACTTATATGAAATTGAATACACTCGATGATATATATGTATATTGTCAGACTTTGTGTTCTTTAATAATTAAGTACCTAAGTTGTGATAAATTTGGTATCACACCAGCTTATTATCCTTTTCTAGAGTGTGGCCCAATGCCTGGAATGTGGCCCTATAGTAACTATGCACTATACAAATCTAAGAATGAAGACTTCGTCGCCTCCCACTTACCTATTTATGCGGAGGAGGCAACCTCAACCCAACTCAAGATCAAGGCGATGATTGCCAAATATCCTAGACTGACTGTTGTTTTATAGTACTCCTTAGATTCGAAAACACCTCACACCCATCCTAAAACCAGGGAGTTGAACCCTCACTCACCATGCTTTCTCCAACCTCAGTGGAAGGCTAAGATTTACACATCTTTCTAGATGATGTGAGGGCATGTAAGCCAACCATCACTTGCCGATCTCAATCAGATAGCTGGAAGTGCTGGCTTGGAGAGGCCAACAGGACAAACAGAACCTAGATATCGATGTTGTCCAAGGATCTGATGATGCAGAATGTTTTCCATGGAACTGTAGTGAAGCCAAGGCACCATCTTTGAGGAGGGTGCTACCTTCTCACCTGATTCGATGCCCTGATCCATACCACAAAAGAGCTGGAAAGAAGGACGAGGTGATTGTGTGTTTATGGTAGGAGTCACTCCGACTCGCCAGACCTCTATTCATAGTAGAGATGGACACAAAAAATAGGCACGTCCAGAGGAGAACGAGAAAGAAGACCTCATGTTGGGATCATGTGTCTTCATTGGCGGCGACAACAGATTATGCCAATAAGCCAATGGCAGGCGTCGTGTGGTCTAAATGAATGACTAGGAGATCCCTAGAACCTACCAGCCCACCCAGGGCAACAAGATGGACCTCCGTCAAAGTAATAGTGCAAGCGACACCCAACTTGGAAGGTCGTGAAGCATCGAGACTGGTCCATGGCCACACCAGAGTCCTCTCAGAGGCGACGACTCTCACACACGCAGGGATCAGAGGACGTGGGGGTGAGGGAGAGGAATTGTCACTGCCAACGTAATCCACATAGGAGCAGGATGCCGGTGGCGACGCTCACATATACAGAGAAGAAAATCTCACACAGAGAGAAGAAGGAATGATGTTGGGAACCTGGAGGCAAGCAAGCAAAGTGCTGCAATTGCACGAGTCATGTTGAATCGCGATGAAGGAGAGGAGAAAGGGGTTAGCGGGTTGAGGCCTCTGTGGATCCACTTGAAGATCCGACGGCCACAATAAATCATGAAAGGTAATTACCTCATATAATGTACATATATTAGAAATATGATTAAAAATAGCTCCTATGTCCAAATAATTACCCAAAAATATCCCTGGACTCAGAATAGTGCCTACTTTATTATAGGACCCTTATATCAAACCTTTGAAGCACTAATGTTCATGGTTTTTGAACTAGTAGATGATGCTTCTTTTTATAGGGTTAGTTTACTAGAATAATTAGTAAATGATGAAGATAAAATCTAAGAAAAATGTTACTGAACCTTAACTTTATGTGGATACTAAATATGAACTCTGACCTAGTCATCATACCCAATACTAGGTCCTTTATCATTAAATATGCATAAGTGCCTCTAATATCACATTAATTCTAGAAAATGAAATCAGCATCCAAAAAAAATACAAAAATCGAACTAGAGATCTAAATTATGATTTATATGCAGTAAAAGAATACCAAACAATAGAATAATATGAAATTGAACCTAGGTTTGGCCAAAAAGCCTAACTAGACCTAAACTATCGAGCATATAATGAATCTTGTATTAATGATGAATATTGCTATTAATCAGGTCATGGACAAAGATCTAGATGATCATGGATATGTTAGGAATCTCTGAACTCAGGTACGTGGGCTTTGTTGGCTAAATGGACATCTATAAATCCCTTTGTTTTGATTATGACAAACATTTCATTCTTATTAATCTAACGAGCTACTTGAGTGTGCAGGATGACAGCAACAAGGGAAAATCTACAAGCTTACATATTTATATTTTCATGCAATGTAATCACTGTTGTAAAAACTTGTACAAAAATATAATGTACAAGTACTTAGAATTGCATGTAAATCAAGCGTTAGATTCTCCCTAGCTAAACACCACAGTTAGACAAGTCATCCCATTCAAATAGGATTACTTATGCACACTCACACACATAATTAGTGCCTAAATTGAAACGTTGAAACAGGATCAATCTCGGTCGACAAACTCCTCGACCGAGACACTCTCGGTCGACAATCTTCTCGACCGAGAAAGATCCAAAGTAGCCGTTAGACACAACAGACAAGTTAGTTGGCAGTTGAAGAAAGACGTTGCAAATCACTTATTCCAGAGAGCCTGTCGGTCGAAAAAAGTTCGACCGAGTAGGTGTCTCGGTCGACCATTTGTCGACCGAGATGGTCTCTGACAGCAACTGCAGAAATAAATTAATTAGCCGTTGTTAAAGCAACAAATTTGTACCTAACGGCTAGTTAAGCACTTAGAAACCCCTAGAAGCTGTCTAGAATGTCCTTAAGCTTCCTTAGGCCATTCCTATAAATAGGACAAGCCATAGGACACTCACACTTACTTGTTTCTACACTTGTTACACTTGAGAAATACTTGAGCAATCTGTTGCAAGCAATTTGAGCATTGTGATCATTGGCCTACTTTCTCATTAGCTCAAATTCGTGTCCTATAGGCTAGCATCTCCTTACTACAGCACTTACACTTCTACACTCATTGGTTAGGAGATCAATACGCTTGATATAGGCAAATCAAGCCTTGTGCTTAAAAGGATAAGTTGTAATTTCTATTTCCTTTCTTGTTCCTTTTTATCCTTGTATTCTCCTTGCTACTCCTAGGGTTGGAGGCTGCGGATTGGAGAGAGTTTGACTTCTCAGGTGGAGAAGGGGACTTCAAGCTACTTCAAGAAGGCTATCGCACGGGAAGCTACTTCAAGAAGGCTATTGCAACGGGAAGCTACTTCAAGAGGAAGGCTGCTTCAAGGTGGTGCAATTACTTCTAGGTGAAGGCTGCTTCAAGGTTGGGCGATTACTTCTAGGTGAAGGCTGCTTGAAGGGTTTAGGAAAAGAAATTGTATTTTATGTAAAATCCTTGCGAGGTAATAAAATAAATTTCTTTTCAAATCCCGGTTGGGTAAGCAACCGGGTAGTGGACTGACTTCCTTAGTATTTGCTAAGGTTGGAACCACTCTAAACTCTTGTCTCCTTGTCCAATATCTTTGTGATTGATTGTTGGAGTTAATCAATTATTAAAATCTTTATAAAACTCTATTCACCCCCCCTCTAGTAGTTTTTAGTTGGTATCAGAGCAAGGCTTCAAGGAACCCTAACAAGGTCTTGAAGAAATGGGTGATGGAGTGCTCAACAACCTCAACATTGAAGGGACACTTGTTGCTAGGCCCCCAGCGTTCGATGGGACAAACTACCAATATTGGAAGAGAAGGATGCAATTCTATTTCCAAGGAATCAACTGGGATCTATGGAGAATGGTGTCTACTCCATACATGCTCCCTCAAAATGAATTTGCGGAATGGGATGCAAACACGGTAAAACTAGCCCAAATGAATGCAAAAGCTGTAAGTATCTTATATTGTTCTATTTCGGTAGGAGAATTTAATAGAATATCAAATTGTGATACAGCTTATGATATTTGGCATAGACTGTCCATAACCTATGAGGGTACAGTCCAAGTCAAAAATTCCAAAATTAGCTTGCTTAAAACGAAGCTTGAACATTTTCGTATGGATCCTAATGAATCTATTAGTGAAATGTTTTCAAAATTCTCTATCATTGTAAATGGTTTAAGTGCCCTAGGAAAACCTGTCCTTGAGGAAGATCAAGTATCAAAAATCCTTCGATCACTTCCTCCAAAATACAAGCCAAAGGTGACAGCCATTGAAGAAGCAAACGACCTCACTCAACTCAAAATGGAGCAACTCATCGGCAATTTAGAAGCTCATGAAGCAGATCTAGAAGAGGAAGAAAGAAGAGAACGTGAACGTCAAAATGGAAAGAAGAAGGATGTGGCTCTCAAAGCTTCAAAAGTCGTCACACAAGAAAGTGAGGAGTCAAGTGAAGAAGAAGGAGAAGAAGCCTTGATCGTCAACGGTAAGAAATACAAAAGGTTTAAAACTAACAAAATTTCTAGTTCTTCTACCCCTCCTAGGTGCTTTGAATGTGGGAAGAAAGGGCATTTCAAAAATGAATGTCCCAAAGCAAAGAAGGGAAAGAAAAGCTCACACAAGAAGAAAGGAGAAAAAGCCTATAAAGCTGCATGGGATGAGTCAAGTGAGAGTGAAAACGGAGAAGAGGTGGAATGTCTAATGGCAAGAGAAGACAATGAAGACTCTCAAGAGGTAAGCCTAATTGATCTTCCCAAAGAAGAGTTAGTTACTAATTTACAAGAAACTCATGATAAATATATTGATGCCAAGAAGAAACTAAAGAAGGCTATAAAATCAAATGATGAGCTCATTGCCAAATTAGATGAACTTTCTTCTGAAAAGAACAACACTGATCTTGAGAATCTATCTTTAAAAACATCTTTAGATGATTGTACTAGAAAGCTACTCACTTTAGAAACAAATGTTGATCTTCTTTCTAAAGAAAAGACTGAATTGTTAGCTAAACTACAAGATTTTCAAACTCAGCCTATTTTGTGTAACCATTCGGACTATGATAATCTTGTAAAGGAAAAGGACTCATTATTTTCTGATTTAGATCAAGCAAGAAAAGATCTACACAAGAAAATGAATGACATTGCTATGTTACAAAGAGAACTGCATAAATTAAGAAGAAAAGATATACTTGATAACATACTAAAAGTTGGCACTATTTACAATGGAAGAAAAGGTGTGGGATATGCTCCAAAGAAAAATCAACCCAAAAGAACTCAAACTAGGTTTGTACCTAAGAACACAATGGCTAGAAAGAGAAATGAAGTTGATTCTATTACTTGCCATTTCTGCTTACGTCTTGGACACTATTCCTTTTCATGCCCCTACAAGACTAAGGAGTCCGACTTAGTTTGGATCCCAAAACCCCAAACTTAGTAGAGTGGAATGTAGTTGAGATATGACCAAATGCTTTATTTTGCTATTTACATTGTCTTATCTCAACTAAACAAAAGGTGTCATGCATATTGTTATTATTTTTCTGCATTGTTGTACTGAAGCAGAAACCTTGTCGGTCGAAGTATTGTCGACCGAGCTTTAGATCGGTCGAAGTATTGTCGACCGACTGGATGACTTTAACAAATCAAAATTTACAGCACCTATTTCGGTCGAAAATTGGTCAACCGAGCAAAGTTCTGCGTATCTTTGATTGTAATACAGTAACCTTCTCGATTGACAAATTGTCGACCGAGACATATGTCGGTCGAACAATTGTCGACCGACTGGACTTCTGTTTTAGAACTTTTATACAAATCTGTATTTAAATGATTCTAACCATATCGGACCATCACATGGGTACCAAAATCTACATTTTAATGCAGGAATGGGTGGTTGACAGTGGATGTTCCAAACATATGACCGGAAACAAGGATGCATTCCAAACTTTTGAAGAAAAGAAAAGTGGAACAGTCACTTTTGGAGACAATGGTAAGGGCAAAATCGTTGGAATAGGTAATGTTGGTACAAACCTTGAAATTAAGAATGTTCTACTTGTTGATGGTTTGCACCATAACTTAATAAGTGTTAGCCAATTATGTGATAGTGGTTATGATGTGTTATTTAACAAAACCTGCTGCAAGTTATTAATAGAAAATACTACAAATGTTGTTTATGAAGGAAATAGAGTTGGTAATCTTTATATTCTTAAACCTAACTCTATGAAAACAGTAGTAGGAAAATGCTTGCTTGCAAATGACAATACCTTACAAATATGGCATAAAAAGCTAGGACATGCTAGTTCACATGTTATCAAAAAGTTAGTGAAATATGATCTTGTTTGCGGATTGCCTACTTTATCTTTTGATCAAAGTGAAAACTGTGAACCATGCACGATGGGAAAGCAAACCAAAACATCTTTCAAATCAAAACATGTACTTAGCACCAGTAGATCATTAGAATTAATTCATATGGATCTATTTGGACCAATGAGGACACAATCAATTGGTGGTAAGAGATACTGCTTTGTGATTATTGATGATTATAGTAGATATACATGGGTACATTTTATTGCAACTAAAGATGATACTATTCATGTTTTTATGCAATTTTGTTCAAAGATTGAAAATCTCTTACAAAATAAAATATGTACCATTAGAAGTGATCATGGTGGGGAATTTGAAAATCATACATTTGAAGAGTTTTGTACATCTCAAGGATACACTCATAATTTTTCTACTCCACGCACCCCACAGCAAAATGGTATAGTTGAAAGGAAAAATCGATCACTACAAGAAATGGCTAGAACCATGATGCTTGAACATAACACACCCAAAACCTTTTGGGCTGAAGCTGTAAACACTGCATGCTATGTGCTAAACAGAGTAACTGTTCACTCTTATTTAAAGAAAACTCCCTATGAACTCATACATTCTAAGAAACCTAGAGTTGACTATTTTCATACTTTTGGCTCCACATGCTACATTTTAAATACCAAAGATGATAGAGACAAGTTTGATTCTAAATCACACAAAGCATTCTTTTTGGGATATTCCACTTCTAGCAAAGCTTTTAGAGTATATAAACACTATCTCTAGAAAAGTTGAAGAATCCATTCATGTTTCTTTTCATGAGGAGTCTAAATCTGAAAATCTAGAAATCACTGATCTCACTAATCAATTCGAAAATTTAACCATACCAAATGATAGTGAGAAAGTTACTACATCCAATCCCCAAGTTGAAACACAACCTACACCTAGGCTTATCAAGGATCATCCCCAAGAACTAATTATTGGAGATCCAAATGATAAGGTCAAAACTCAGTCTTCCTTCAAAGATGTTGTAAACATGGCTTTTGTTTCTATCATTGAACCTAAGAAGATATCCGAAGCTCTTAAGGATGATTATTGGATAATAGCCATGCAAGAAGAATTGAATCAATTCACTAAAAATGATGTATGGGATTTAGTTCCTAAACCACAAGATAAAACTATCATAGGAACTAAATGGGTTTTTAGGAATAAACTTAATGAGGCAGGAGAAGTCATAAGGAATAAAGCTCGGTTAGTAGCACAAGGTTATAATCAACAAGAAGGAATAGATTTTGATGAAACATATGCACCCGTAGCTAGACTTGAAGCTATTAGGATGTTACTAGCTATTGCTGCCCATAAAAACATTAAGCTCTATCAAATGGATGTCAAAAGTGCTTTTCTAAATGGCATCATTCAAGAAGAAGTTTATGTTGCCCAACCACCTGGCTTTGAAATACCGGAAAAAGGTGACTATGTTTATAAACTTAAGAAAGCACTTTATGGTTTAAAACAAGCACCTAGAAATTGGTATGAAAGGCTCAAGACATATCTTTTTGATAATAGTTTTTCTATTGGAAATTCAGATTCCACTTTATTTTTCAAAACATATGCCTCTGATTTCCTAGTTGTGCAAATATATGTTGATGACATTATTTTTGGAGCTTCTAATGATTCCTTATGCACACAATTCAGTGACATTATGCAAAAAGAATTTGAAATGAGCCTCATGGGTGAACTAACATTCTTTCTTGGTTTTCAAATTAAGCAAACACCTGCAGAAATTTTCATAAGCCAAGAAAAATATACTAAAGAGCTCTTAAAACGTTTTGGGATGGATCAATGCAAACATGCTACTACTCCTATGGCTACTTCTATCAAAACTGATAAGGATGTATATGGGGAACATATTGATGATTCCTTATATAGAGCCATGATTGGTAGTTTGCTATATTTAACTGCTTCTCGACCGGACATTATGTTTTCCGTCGGTCTTTGTGCTCGATTTCAATCACAACCTATGCACTCTCATTTTCTAGCAGTTAAACGAATTCTTCGTTATCTAGCCGGTACTACTTGCTTTGGTTTATGGTATCCAAAAGGACAATCCTTCGATTTTAAAGCTTATACTGATGCGGATTATGCTGGTTGTCGACTTGATCGCAAGAGTACTAGTGGTGGCTGCTTCTTATTAGGGAGAGCTTTAGTATCTTGGTTTAGCAAGAAACAAAATACGGTTGCCCTATCTACAACTGAAGCTGAATATATGGCAGCCGGGTCTTGTTGTGCTCAAGTGCTTTATATGCAACAGGTGTTAAGCGATTATGGTTTTAATCTGTCATCTACACCTATTTTTTGTGACAACACGAGCGCCATAAACTTAGCACACAATCCTATTTTACACAGCCGGGCTAAACATATTGAAATCCGTCATCACTTCTTAAGGGATCATATCTCCAAGAATCATGTTTCCCTTCATCATATTGATACGGAAGATCAATTGGCTGATATTTTTACAAAACCGCTTCCACTAGATCAATTTAACAACATTAGGAAGCAATTGCTTATCACTCCTTTGGAGGATGTTTTCTTTGACATTTGTGCTACTTAAACAAAAACTCTTGTTTACATTTTTGGCTTTTAAATGGACATCTTTTTTCATTAGATTTGATGGGATATCTAATTAAGGGGGAGTTTTTATTCTTAATGGTTATCTTTTTGAAATGACAAAGGGGGAGAGATAATTATAAAACTAAAATTCAGAAATTATGTAAACCTCAAACAATGAGTTTCATAAATAAACTCTTGGCTTTACATTGAAAGTTGCTATATTCCCAAATGATCTGGATTTCATGTTCCACAATTCATGGGGAATAATAAGCACACATTTTATACACAAGAGAAAAAGCTACAAAAGGTAATCTAAAGGTATGAAACTCATATGTTTTATATTTCCTTTATTTATATTTTGGAAATGTTTGTCATCTTCAAAAAGGGGGAGATTGTTGGCTAAATGGACATCTATAAATCCCTTTGTTTTGATTATGAAAAACATTTCATTCTTATTAATCTAACGAGCTACTTGAGTGTGCAGGATGACAAAGCAACAAGGGAAAATCTACAAGCTTACATATTTATATTTTCATGCAATGTAATCACTGTTGTAAAAACTTGTACAAAAATATAATGTACAAGTACTTAGAATTGCATGTAAATCAAGCGTTAGATTCTCCCTAGCTAAACACCACAGTTAGACAAGTCATCCCATTCAAATAGGATTACTTATGCACACTCACACACATAATTAGTGCCTAAATTGAAACCTTGAAACAGGATTAATCTCGGTCGACAAACTCCTCGACCGAGACACTCTCGGTCGACAATCTTCTCGACCGAGAAAGATCCAAAGTAGCCGTTAGACACAACAGACAAGTTAGTTGGCAGTTGAAGAAAGACGTTGCAAATCACTTATTCCAGAGAGCCTGTCGGTCGACAAAAGTTCGACCGAGTAGGTGTCTCGGTCGACCATTTGTCGACCGAGATGGTCTCTGACAGCAACTGCAGAAATAAATTAATTAGCCGTTGTTAAAGCAACAACTTCGTACCTAACAGCTAGTTAAGCACTTAGAAACCCCTAGAAGCTGTCTAGAATGTCCTTAGGCTTCCTTAGGCCATTCCTATAAATAGTACAAGCCATAGGACACTCACACTTACTTGTTTCTACACTTGTTACACTTGAGAAATACTTGAGCATACTTGAGCAATCTGTTGCAAGCAATTTGAGCATTGTGATCATTGGCCTACTTTCTCATTAGCTCAAATTCGTGTCCTATAGGCTAGCATCTCCTTACTACAGCACTTACACTTCTACACTCATTGGTTAGGAGATCAATACGCTTGATATAGGCAAATCAAGCCTTGTGCTTAAAAGGATAAGTTGTAATTTCTATTTCCTTTCTTGTTCCTTTTTATCCTTGTATTCTCCTTGCTACTCCTAGGGTTGGAGGCTGCGGATTGGAGAGAGTTTGACTTCTCAGGTGGAGAAGGGGACTTCAAGCTACTTCAAGAAGGCTATCGTACGGGAAGCTACTTCAAGAAGGCTATTGCAACGGGAAGCTACTTCAAGAGGAAGGCTGCTTCAAGGTGGTGCAATTACTTCTAGGTGAAGGCTGCTTCAAGGTTGGGCGATTACTTCTAGGTGAAGGCTGCTTGAAGGGTTTAGGAAAAGAAATTGTATTTTATGTAAAATCCTTGCGAGGTAATAAAATAAATTTCTTTTCAAATCTCGGTTGGGTAAGCAACCGGGTAGTGGATTGACTTCCTTAGTATTTGCTAAGGTTGGAACCACTCTAAACTCCTGTCTCCTTGTCCAATATCTTTGTGATTGATTGTTTGAGTTAATTAATTATTAAAATCTTTATAAAACTCTATTCACCCCCCTCTAGTAGTTTTCAGGCTTTATCTAAGTATATGACTAGTTTTCTTGTGTGCAATAGCTATGGTGTATTTCTTGTATTTATTTGAGAATATTGTTTGGATATACTATGATTATAGAATCTTCTCCATGTCAATAAGAACAACAAATAATATAGATGGTTTGTAGCTACTAAGTGGATATATGCTCTCTCTCTCTCTCAAAATTTCCTCTCTCTCCTCTAAATATAAGGTTGGCACTCGGTCCCCATAGCCCAAGGGGTAGGGAAAAATGAAGTGTGACATCTCTCACTCTCTCCTCTAAATATAAGGTTGGCACTAGGTCCCCATAGCCCAAGGGGTGGGAAAAATGAAGTGTGACACCACTTAGTAGTACAAACGCATCAAAAGACATATAAAAATATGTGTTTACCTGATTATCACTTTAAAAAATGTTTTCTTTTACTTTTTCTTTCTCAAATTATTTCAATTATGCAAGCATATTAGTATGTATCTTTCTACCCACGTGCACAACACCTTGTGTGTTGATTCGTTGTTTCACGTATGTTTTAGGTTCAGAGCTAGCTTGGGATAAAAGATGGGAAGTGAGCAGTTGTCCAGGTTGTACCTATTGTGTTAAGATCCTGTTAGCATACATGTTCATAGACTTGTAAAATTTTCTTCAAATTATGTAAATGTAAGTTGCAAATTTAATTTATGTTGTAATATAAATATGTTGAATGTTGAGAGTGTTATGGTTTATGCATTCTATTTGTATGTTCATGTATGTGCAAATTGCTTCCGTAACACACTCTGAAACAATTGTCTAACGTTTTTGGATTTTTCCTCTTAGGCCTTCTAAGTCTCATGATGACAAAAATCCGGGGACGTTACAGTTGGTATCAGAGCATGAACAATAGCTATGCCTGACAATTGCTCACCATGAAACATTAAATATAATTTCACCTTTCACTTTAAACCCTAGAAACTTAGCAAGTTTTTGAATAAGGAATAGGTTTGACTTAGCATCTAGGTTAGAACCTAGATGTTCGAGAACTAGGTTTAGAAGAGTGTATGAAACCCTCTCCATATAGAGCTCATATGTATTGGGTAGCTACACTAGTATACACTGTGTTCTCACCATTTCACTCGGTTATAGGGCACTAGACTGTTTATTGTGTGTGGGACACTCAGTTTTGCTGATTTGGTTTTGTTTTCCAATCGGATCGAGCCTCGAGTGTTTTCTCTGACGCCTTCTTTCTCAGATAAAAACTATATAATATTTTATTATATATATGTAAATATAAAAATGTGTCCCTCACACTGTAGAGTAGCTAGTGTTCATGCAACCTAAGTGAAAGGGAGTGACATCAGTCTAGAAGAGAGAGTAGTCTAGATTAGATGTCTAGAGCCTTATCATGATAGGTGATACATAGAGTAGATGATAGAATGATAGTTGAAATAAGCATGTGCAATCTTATCTAAGTTTGATATCTGATGGTATAAGTTTCCTTATAAAGATTTAAGTTGCATATGAGATGAGTTCAATTTTAGAAAATCTAAGCTAAGTCTTAATGAAGAAAAGACATACTCCTTTCTTATTAAGGCAATCTAAGTTAAGATAAGGTTGAATATGCATAAGCCTCAAGCTCTTTTACAAAGGAGGACTCCCGTGTTAGGACAAGATACATGGTGATCTCCAGAGAGAGTGAGACCCACAGGGAGAGGGTCATAGGACCTAACCCCAATATATGAAAATATGAGATATATGTAAAATGATATGTCCTAAATTGGGTTACTCTTGAGTATATGAGTTTAGTTCTTTTGGCATGACTCAATCCTATGTGTGAGAGTTGGGTATAAATAATGTTATGGGTAGAAAACTCATTTATTGAAAGTCAATCTTTTTGATTGAGCTAGGTCCTATCTTGAGTGACATACGTTTGTGAATCTCATCATTAGCTGCAAGTGAGGTGATATATGAAATGCTAGTTCTTGGAGTAAAATGCCTTGTGCATAAGATACTCACATATGTTGATCCCTCCTCTTCTTTTTGTTAATATATAATGCTAGAAACCTCACTTTAGCTATAGCGATGATGATGTATGAAAAGTCACCTAGATAAGCTTGACCTATTCTATATTCCCCCTACCATATATGAAAGATGTAAGTTTCAAATCATGATAAGCTTGACTTGGTATATTCTCTTTACCTTCATATCATACATAAAAGACTTAAGTTGAAATCATGAGTTTGAATAAAGATATCTTTGAATCATAGATTATATGATTACAATATATAGTGCATAACATCAATCCTTCATAATCTATGCTTTTTGGTGATAACTCGCATGATAGGGTTAAACCCTAATAGTAAAGCATGTTAAATAAGCCTTTCTCAAGTTATGAAATCTTAGTATGGTGTTGATCATAAAACACACTAGTGATCTTAAGTGTGATAATTCAAGTCATTTATGAAGTGAACATATGATATCACTTTGCATAGTTTAATTGGGCCAAGGATAAGACATTAACATTAACCTTCCCAACTTCATATATTTGAACAAAACCCTAATTTGTAAGAAGAATGGGATATGTAAATCCCAACACGAAAAAAAATTTGGTTATGCCTAAGACATAATGATGCTTCAACCTTTATGTGGTGGGGTGGGCATACCCTAGATGCTTAAAATCCTAAGATGTGAGCTTAGGGTACATCCAGAAGTATGAGAACACTAGAAGCTAGAAACAGTGACCTGTATGAGGTTGAACCTAGCTATTTCACCTTAAGTATGACATTAGTTGAATTTTGAGGACGAAATTCCATATAAGGTGGGGGTGAATGTGATGACCCTAATTTTAGGAGTTTGATATTCGATATACTATTTGAAGGAGTACCTTGAGTAATATGAATCATTGTTGGACCTTGAGGTATCATGTGGTCAATTGATGAACTCTAAGGTGTTTTAAGATCACATGAGTATTCATGGACTTGTTTAACTAAGACTCGATGATTAGTAGAATTTGATTTAAGGTTCCTACACCTATTCCTATGGTTATTTGAAGATTTCTTTATATGATCACATAATAGAGTTTTAGTGTCAAGCTTATAGGGATGAAAAAAGTACACAATGTAAGGGTGGTGTGTCAAATTCTAGGATGATCGGTGGTTCCCATAAAGAGATGTACTTATATGACAATAGTTGAATTTTGAGGATGGAATTCCATATAAGGTGGGGTGAATGTGATGACCCTGATTTTAGGAGTTTGATATTTGATATACTATTTGAAGGAGTACCTCGAGTAATATGAATCATTATTGGACCTTGAGGTATCATGTGGTCAATTGATGAACTCTAAGGTGTTTTAGGATCACATGAGTATTCGTGGACTTGTTTAACTAAGACTCGCTGATTAGTAGAATTTGATTTAAGGTTCCTACACCTATTCCTATGGTTATTTGAAGATTTCTTTACATGATCACATAATAGAGTTTTAGTCTCAAGCTTATAGGGATGAAAAAAATACACAATGTAAGGGTGGTGTGTCAAATTCTAGGATGATCGGTGGTTCCCATAAATAGATGTACTTATATGAAATTGAATACACTCGATGATATATATGTATATTCTCAGACTTTGTTCTTTAATAATTAAGTACCTAAGTTGTGATAAATTTGGTATCATGCCAGCTTATTATTCTTTTCTCGAGTGTGGCCCAATGCCTGGAAAAGTGGCCCTATAGTAACTGTGCACTATACAAATCTGAGAATGAAGACTTCGTCTCCTCCCACTTACCTATTTCTGCAGAGGAGGCAACCTCAACCCAGCTCAAGATCAAGGCGATGATTGCCAGATATACTAGACTGACTGTTGTTTTATAGTACTCCCTAGATCCGAAAACACCTCACACCCAACCTGAAACTAGGGAGTTGAACCCTCACTCACCCTGCTTTCTCCAACCTCAGTGGAAGGCCAAGCTTTACACATCTTTCTAGATGACGTGAGGGCATGGAAGCCAACCATCACTTGCCGATCTCAATCAGATAACTGGAGATGCTGGTTTGGAGAGGCCAACAGGCCAAGCAGAACCCAGATATCGATGCTATCCAAGGATCTGATGATGCCAACTATTCTCCATGGAACTGTAGTGAATCCAAGGCACCATCTTTGATGAGGGTGCTACCTTCTCGCCTGATTTGACACCCTGATCCATACCACAGAAGCGCTGGAAAGAAGGATGAGGTGATTGTGTGTTTAAGGAAGGAGTCACTCTGACTCGCCATACCTCTGTTCACAGCAGAGATGGACACAAGAAATAGGCATGTTCAGAGGAGAATGAGAAAGAAGACCTCATGTCGGGATCCTGTGTCTTCATTGGCGGTGACAATGGATTATGTCGAGAAGCCAATGGCGGACGTCGTGCGGTCTAAATGTCTAAACGGCTAGGCGATCCCTGGAACCTTCCAGCCCACCTAGGGCAACAAGATGGACCTCTGTCAGAGTGGTAGTGCAAGCAACACCCAACTTGGAAGGTCGTGAAGCATCGAGACTGGTCCATGGCCACGCCGGAGTCTTCCCAGAGGCGATGGCTCTCACGCATGCAGGGATCAGAGGATGTGGGAGTGAGGGAGAGGAATTGTCACCGCCAACCTAATCCACATAGGAGCAGGATGCCGCCGGCGGCGCTCACGTATACAGAGAAGAAAATCTCACACAGAGAGAAGAAGGAAGGACGCTGGGAACCTGGAGGCAAGCAGGCAAAGCGTTGTCGTTGCATGAGTTGTGTTGAATCACGATGAATGAGAGGAGAAAGGGGTTAGCGGGTCAAGGCCTCTGTGGATCCACTTGAAGATCTGACGGCCACAATAAATCATGAAAGGTAAATACCTCATCTAATGTACATATATTAGAAATACAATTAAAAATAGCTCCCGTGTCCAAATAATTACCCAAAAATATCCGTGGACTCAGAATAATGCCTACTTTATTATAGGACCCTTAGATCAGACCTTTGAAGCAGTAATGTTCATGGTTTTTGAACCAGTAGATGATGCTTCTTTTTGTAGGGTTAGTTTACTAGAATAATTAGTAAATGATGGAGATAAAATATAAGAAAAATGTTACTGAACCTTAACTTTATGTAGGTACTAAATATGAACTCTGACCTAGTCATCATACCCAATACTAGGTCATTTCTCATTAAATATGCATAAGTGCCTCTAATATCACATTAATTCTAGAAAATGAAATGAGCATAAAACAATACAAAAATCGAACTAGAGATTTAACTTATGATTTATATGCAGTAAAAAATATCGGACACTAGAATAATATGAAATTGAACCTAGATTTGGCCTAAAACCCTAACTAGACCTAAACTATCGAGCATATAATGAATCTTGTATTAATGATGAATATTGCTATTAATCAGGTCATGGACAAAGATCTAGATGATCATGGACATGTTAGGAATCTATGAACTCAGGTACGTGGGCTTCATCTAAGTATATGACTAGTTTTCTTATGTACAATAGCTATGATATATTGCTTGTCTTTATTTGAGAATATTACTTGGATATACTATGATTATAGTATCTTCTCCATGTCAATAAGAACATCAAAGAATATAGATGGTTTGTAGCTACTAAGTGGATATATGCTCTCTCTCTCTAAAATTTCCTCTCTCTCCTCTAAATATAAGGTCGGCACTCGGTCGCCATAGCCCAAGGGGTAGGGAAAAATGAAGTGTGACATATCTCTCTCTCCCCTCTAAATATAAGGTTGGCACTCGCTCCCCATAGCCCAAGGGGCGGGGGAAAATAAAGTGTGACACCACTTAGTAGTACAAATGCATCAAAAGACATCTAAAAATATGTGTTTACCTGATCATCGCTTCAAACAATGTTTTCTTTTACTTTTTCTTTCTCAAGTTATTTCAATTATGCAAGCATATTAGTATGTATCTTTCTACCCATGTGCATAACACCTTGTGTGTTGATTCATTGTTTCACGTATGTTTTAGGTTCAAAGCTAGCTTGGGATAAAAGACATGAAGTGAGCAGTTGTCCAGGTTGTACCTATTGTGTTAAGATCCTGTTAGCATACATGTTCATAGACTTGTAAAATTTTCTTCAAATTATGTAAATGTAAGTTGCAAATTTAATTTATGTTGTAATATAAATATGTTGAATGTTGAGAATGTTATGGTGTATGCATTCTATTTGTATGTTCATGTATGCACAAATTGCTTCCGCAAAGCACTCTGAAACAATTGTCTAATATTTTCAAATTTGTCCTCTCGGGCCTTCTAAGTCTCGAGACAACGGAAATCCGGGGACGTTACATAGTGTTTCCGAGTTGAAAGTAAGAAGAATATGATGATTTGCTAGGGTTTTGATATGGGTTAGATGAGTTGTGTTATAAAGGTATTTTCACACCTTAGGGTGAGTGGGAACTTCCTTTAAACAGTAGATTACATGAAAATGAGTTAAATCATCAATAATCATCAATTGCTTAGCATGCGAGTACAAACTCTAAATTGCCTTTTTGATCTAGCTTTTGCAAAATGATATGAAATGGATTATTCCTCTATTTTGATGAATTTCAGATGATAAAAACATATTATAAATGGATATAATCCATATTAATGAGAATTCCCAAAGTATCTGTAGAAGTTGTAAGAGTAAACTGAATTTTAGGGTTTTCAACTATAACTAAAATTGTTGTATAATTAGATAGAGAAATTTGTCTATTTGAATCTCATTGATTATGAATGATCATTTATTTGAATGTGTCATACATATATGTCAGATACTATCTTGGATTTCATGTGTTGTGAATAGTGTTTGCTTGATATCTCTGTAAAGAGGGAGAAACCCTATATGAGTGGAAAGTGGGAAATTTGTGAATAAATATGGTGAAATCCATTTGAAGTACTTTTCTTGACATCATAGACTTTATTTATTCAATGTTATTCTTGATTCATAATATTTCAATGAATGGCATGGAAAACCCTAATTTAGCTCAATTTGAGGATGTCATACATATGTTGATTGTATATGACTTGTTTAAAGCAATCTTTATTCAGTGGATGTTTATGACACATTAAATCCTTATGTGAGTCATGTGATAAGTGGAGGTAAATGAAACCCTGAGGATAGGGTGTTCAGCGAATCAAGTATTGTGATATCATGCTTCTCAGTATGAGATGTGATTATGCTTAATAGTTCAGATGTGATAAATGTTATCAGATGGTTTACGAAATGGATAATTTACAAAGGTAAACTAAGATATGTTGATGTGATGATTGAATTGTGAATTTAAAGAGTGAATTAGACATTACCTCACAACAATATTGCCATACACAACATTTGATTTTGTCATATACTTAGCAATAATACCTAAAAGGTAGTGCACAACAACTAACCACGGTTTCCACAGTACCGCTGCATAAGACATTGGTTCAGTGGCACAGAAATAGTATGCTTGTCGCATGCATGCCTCATGAATCCTTCGGAAGGGATAAATGGGCGTGGAATCTGGAAATATGAGGTAGTTTCACCACTAGTTCAGCTTTATGACGGTGGGCCAAAAGTCACATGAAATGTATGGGAGGGCAGTGGAATATGAAAGCAGATCTATCCACAAGAAAGAGTTTCTTTCTTTGTGAATCTTTGTACACGTTGCATAACTGCCGCCGGAACAGACGGCATTTTGTAAGAGATCACAATCATGCAAGAGAGATACGCAGAGACGTCATTCCAATTGGCGCGCACCGTCAATTCTGTATGACTGACACAATGGTCGGCTGGTTCGCATTGCCAGACGTACTTTGGTGAACTGTTTTTTTATAAAATGAAGCTAGGAGGTGATTACCTTTCTCGTCTAGGCAAATAAAACATTTCTTTATATCAATCCCAAAAACCTCACATCACGCCTCAGGCAGAGGTTAAGAGACCAAAATCACATCCCTAAACTATCCCCTTCCAAACAAAATAGAAAGTCAGAGCTCTTTCAACCGAGGCTCATTTGTACATATCTATGTATCTGTCCACTTAGTCGTAAAGTATGGTGTTTCTATTCTATCCAGGACTAACAAACCCCTGTACGCATGGACAAATCATCTTGTCGCGTGGTGATCATATCATCTTCCTGAAAGGACTCCTTCAACCCAAAGGATTGAGGTGCTGAGTTCACCACCTTGTGAACACAGCATCCAAGAATGACTTGTTCCTCTATTGTCTCTTTTATCTTCTTCACGTGTGCATGTAAGTGTCGAAGGCACGAGCTTTGACCCTTCATCTGAAAACATTCAACATCATCCATCTCTATAGTATTGCAATTCATATTCCTCCCGTCTAGTATCTTAATTGCAATAATCATCGCGTGGCACATAGCATCTAGGTGTTGTTGTGCCGTCAACCAAAAATCATAGGCAAGGATAAGGTGGCCTCTCCGGTCTATGAGTATAGCTGTAGTCCATCGTCTCCCTGCAGCCATCATACTTGATTTTCTTCCGCATGTAATGTTCAACTTTAAATTCCATTTTCCGCATGATGAACCATCGTCCATGGCTTCTAGTGACATTTTGATGAAGCTGTAAATCAAGAGGGCATTATCTGTCATTCCTACCTTGTAGAAGGTATGTGAGATAAGATAAGAAAAAATGTATTTTTACCACCACATGTTTATTTTTTTGTAAAATTTATTATACTCGTTTACATTAACACTAATAATGAATTAATAATTTTAGATTATATAATATATTATTATCCACCTCTTAGGTTTTGAGAGTTTAACATGTCGGATTGGGTCTAGTAATAGCCCTGCCTGTGGTGGGTTCTCTTATAAATTTTTAAAAAAATATGACTTACTAAAATTTTAACAAATCTCAACACGACTTTATTAATTTATACTATTGTTCGATTTTTTTTTTGCATTTTTCAAACTTTTTATAAAGATATATTAGAGAAAATGGATTCCTCAATGGGAAATAATATATAAAACATGTATTTTATTGTTTGTAAAAATAGTTGGGATGATATTAACACTTTCAATATTTATCATTAAAACATAATTATTATGTATGAATGCCTTCTATTTGATGTACATATATCATATGAAATTATTTTTAAACTATTATATTTCTATCTTCATGTTGTTTTATCCATTTCATATGTTACCCTACTCATTTACCATGAAAGTATATAGGTGCAGGTAAGGATAGGATTATTGTTTGTAGGAAAATGATAATTACCCTGCCAACTACTCACAACTTTGAAGAGGATAAGGTAAGGGTAAGTATAGACCCTACCCTATTATGCTCATCCCTACGTTTTGAACTCATTTCAACGTCAAAGCTATTACTTTTCACTTACAAAAAATCAATAACTCACACATGGGTTCTATCATGTGTGAGTTACATGTAAAGGGATTGGTGGTTTTTAGTATTAAAAGAAGCTTTGTAGGGGGTGTTTTTGTGGGGTTAACATAGTTGGGTGGTTGTCAAAAATACATAGTAGGGTAATGATCAAGCGATAGAGAGGAGAGAAAATTTGTGGATAAAAAGAGATGGATAAAAAGAGAAGACACTTTTTTTAAGAAAGAGAAAAATAAAGAGAGGGAAGTAAAGAGTTAGAAAGGAGGGAAGTTATGGGTTTGAGAATGGAAGTGAAGATGGAATTAACAAAGTGGGGAGAGCAGGGAACTAATGGGAGAAAGGACAACACAACTACGGGTAATTGTTACCACATGAGTCAAATCATCTAATTATAATTTTGGATTAGCTTAGACGATAAGAGATTGTAGTATTCATGGTGGATAATCTACAACCTAGAGATAAATTGAGTTTGGATCATTACAAAAATGCTAGTCAAGCACATATGGAATCCTCCAAAAGGTGGAATACACATTAGGCATGCCCCACCCTCTTTGACTAGTCAATGAAATGCAAGTCAAACATGCCTATAAGAGTCTAAAAGGTAGGAAACTGATTTGGCATGAGCCCCATCGCCATTGAGCTACCTCTTGACTTGGGAAAGGTGCCACCTAAACCTAACCTAGGTAATACTCCAATAGTTATAAATATAGCCCCTACTTCCAACCTTCACTTACAAGGGATGGCCACGAGAAACATTGGTTGAAAACCTATTTACGAGATCTAGAGAGATCTAATCTCATAAAAAGGCCTCTAAGCTATTATTTATACAAAGTTTTTTTTTATTTCACAAAGTACTATTCATCTATGTATAACTTCAATCCCCTCAAACACTAAGGAACCATGATGAAACACGTCAAAATATGCTACATTGTAATATCCTGATTAAGGATTGATGCCACACTTCATGTGTTGCTTGTATTTTAGATATGGCTCCTAGTTTGATGGTTTGTTAAGTCTTCTAATGCAAGTAAGATGACAATAGAGATGTGAATACTAGTAGTTCAAAGTGGTTAAACTTGAAGAAAACCTAGGGGTTAAAGATTTACCTCATTCATGAAACATAGAAAAATGTTTTTGTCCCTATCAAAGGAAGAAAGTAAATATTTCTTCTTATCTTGACTTAAAAAGGACATAATGGGATTGATATTAGAATTTTCCTCCTTGTGTATGTTTTTGGTTTTAAATCGCTCGCTGTTTATATTTTCTAAAAAAATGATGCTTACATTTCAATGTCTATAAAAATTTATTTGATTACTATTCAACTTGGGAGAATAAGAAAATTTTCTATACAAATAACAACTACCGTAAAATATGATAAAATAAAACTCAAGAAATAAGACTTCTCCAAACTCAAAATAAGACCAGAAGGTTGGACAATCTGAAAGAACAACTAGAAAACCATAGTTCTTGAGACAAGGAATCAAGACAACATGTTCAATAAAACTACAACACCCCTTCTGATTTGTTCCCAAGGGATCATCACCATAAGATTTTTTTCATGAATTCAAAGCTTTGTTTCCCTCTAAAGAGAATACATAACATCATGAGCACATACGTGAGCTATCCTTCTATTGGTTTTAATCAGTCCAAGGTACATGAGGTTGTAAGACATGAGAAGCATTTCAAAGCTGATCTCTATACTTCAGAAGAACATCTACAATAGAACATAACATGATTTTTATCCTCATATCTAGAATTCCAAAGGAAATAGGGGGAAGTAGAAAATAAACCCAATCTTCTATCCTAGTCAGAAATTGGTAGCTTATATGACCAATTTTCCAAGCATGAATCTGGAATATCCTTGAACATCTAAAGCTCTAGATCCAACTAAAAAAGGGATCTTCATGCGACTTCGGTCTAATCTCATTCCACATGTCTTTGAGATTTACTTTTGTTTCTCAGACATAGTTAGCTTGTCTTAACATCTAGTAGGTGTAGGTTGATTATCAAGCAAAAAGGCAATAGGTAGATTCCTTTTATTTCTCGACAAACTCCAAATACCATATTTAACAATGCAACACATCTTAGAATCCTTAGAGAAACCAAGTTTCAGGAAGGCTTAAGGTACAACAACATCTCTTTATAAGTAGTATGTGATAGCGAAGGATCATCCCAAATCATGAATGTGAAACCATTATTGACCTCATATATAATAATAGGAAATAGAAGGTCTTTAGCACAAATTAGTTGATTAAAGAACTAAAATAGAGTCTAATTGGTATAAACAAGCTAGATAGTGGAACAATATAGGTATTTTTCATGAATCCATCTCACCCAAAGATTGTCCTTCTTATTGAAAACATTCCACAGATTAAGCATGATGGAAACTTTGTTAATGTCTCTAACGTACTTAGAAGTGAAATGTGTAAAGGAAAGGTGGAAGATAAATATAATTGCATGGTTAAGATGGTGGATTGAATCATTTTAAATCTTGTTGCCATATGTAACATACTTGATTTCAAATCCTTAAGTCTAGAGTTTATCATTTTGAATAAAGGAGCACATAGGTCGCTCTTAAAATTACCAACAAAAAAGGAATCCCAAGGTACCTTTGGAGAAGTTTACCTGCCTCAATATCGAGGATACACAAATAATGCTTTTCTCAACATCATAGCTGTAAAAAAGCTAACTTTTTCTAGGGATCAGAGGTAGACCCTTCATCTGTTGAAGTTTATTGAAAATGTCAACAACTTAACGAGCATTACTCTCATTAGCTTTAATAAAATTCACTAGATCATTAGCAAATATCAAACGAGACACCTCCAATTTATCAAGGTCATGAGAGATGAATCTTCCTTATTTCACACTTATGTCCATTAGAATAGTAAAACACTCCATCACCATAACAAAGAGGTAAGGATCCAAAGTCTCACTCTACCTTGCTCCATTTTTGGGAAAAAATAATCAAGAGGCTCCCCATTTAACAAGGCTTTATAGGAGGTGCTAGTAAAGATTCTTGAAACCATACCATCCTACTCGAAGGAAAATTCAATTTCCTCGTGATGAAGAAAAGAGCCTCCCAACTAATAGAGTCATATGCCTTTGAATAATCAACCTTAACACATGTTATGATATTCATGATTCTTATTAAAATCGGTAAAATATCATTTGATAGCAAGATGGCATCTTTAATACTTAGATATTTAGCAAAAGCACATTGATTATGAGTAATGATAGAGCGTAGGACAAACTAAATTTTGTTAGCCAAAAATTTGGATATCACCTTGTGAAGGACGTTACACAGAGCTATGGGCCTCCACTTTTTTAGTTCACATGTATCATTGCTCTTTGTAATAAGTGAGATGAAGGTCTTATTAGCTTCTTTTGGCAATTTTCCTATTCTAAAGAAATTAAGCACAACACAAGTCACATCAATTTTAACTATATTCCAACATTCCTTATAGATTTACCATTAAAGTCACTAGGGACCAAACATTTATTCACATCCAAACTAAGAAAGACATATTCTATCTCTTTTCCAATAACAAACTTATCAAGATGAAAAAATTATACCTCATCTAGCTTGCAAAATTAGAGTTCATAGATCACGTCAATAGAAGCTGATTTCTTTTTTTGAAAAAAGATTATTGTAATTGTCACTCACATAAATTGTGATTTAAGCATCATTACCCGCCATCAATAACTGTGACTGTTATTAACTTCTAACTTTTTGAGGCGAATAGAAAAAAATTGGAGTTGGAGCCCCCCTCCTTAGACCAGTAAACACGAGACTTCTTCCTTAGAAGAGATTCTTCATGCAAAAGAGCAAACAAAGCAACCTTATGGACAATAATATCCTTTAGAAGAAGTTTTTCATCACTACAATCTAAATCATTGTTATTCTATCTTGGGTCACCTCCTTTTCCAAAATTAATCCTAAGTCTCAGAGGTTCCCAATCAGTTTATTTCAAGACATAAGCTCCATTTTAACATTTTTCAAATTCTTACATACTTTAAACATAGAATGACCTTCAAAATTTAAGACCCATCCTTTATAAAAATTCTTTGAAACCTTTTTTAGAAGCTCAAACATTGATAAAATGCAAAGGAGCCATAACTAAAGAGCCTTTGCCGATAGAGAGAGTATTGAGTTTGTGGTCACCAATAATAGTAGGGAATATATGTCCTTGAAAATCATGAATCTTAGACATGACATCAATGTTGTAAAAAAATTTGTTGGTTTTTCAAATAACAAAATTGTTACCACGTTGATGATCATCCCATGTGTAGAAGTAACCTTTTAGATCCACCTAAAATGGGCCAAAATAAGAATACAATCATTGAAGCCCTATATAGACCCTTCCCAATACACTTAATATTCTTTTCTAACTGCATTCAAATATCCTAACAAGACCTAGAGATCATCAATTGTAGGAGATAAGAGTTCATTTCCATTCCAAAAAGAAACTATGTCATAGTCATCATTGTGACCATACATTGTTGTAAGAAAAAAAGAATTGTTTAGTTCAACTTTGAACTCCATCAAAGAATGTACCAGTTATTCAAACTCCTATAGTTTAGTTATAGAATAGATCTCCTATCCCTAGAGCACCAAAACCCAACCTAAAACATCTGAATGATGGTTCTACACATCAATGAGTTTATCAAGAAGTTCACAAATTGTACTTTGTCACACCTTAGTTTTACTCAGGGTAATAAAAAGAGGATTGATTCTCTTTGGTTCCTCTTGGACTTTAGAATCTTTCTTGTTGAGCTCTCACATTTTACAAGAAGAAACCTTTAAAGGTTTACTATCCATTAGATGTGTTAACAACTAGTGATTCACTAGTTTCAATTTTTTCTATACACTACCCCCAACACTAGGGTATTCTCAAGATCTTTGAATCTATTTTTAGCAATGCCTTGTAGTCTAAAATATTATATTTAGTAGACTTGGCTTTCTTCCTATTATTAACATTTCCAAACTCTACTTATTTGGCTATATTAACCTCAAGAAGAGTAATATTAGGATTAATGACAATGACTTTCTTGTTACTTATTCCATCTTTATTTTTGTTTTAGAATTCACCAGGGGTTCTTGAAATTCAACATTTTGGTGAATATATTCCTTCTGATGTGTAGTTTCCTGGTGAGGATGAGGAGTGTCAAAAACAATCAGCTAAACTAAGATGGTGGAGGAGTCTGACTTATTCTTTTCCACCTAGATCTTTCTCCTGTAGATTTGATCTTCTTCTTACATTCTCCATGCCAAGAAGTCCACACAAACTACACCTAAAAGGCTACCACTCATACTTAATCCGACAGTGTGTGAATCACCCTCATCAAACCCTACTTCAAGACTGTTAGAGAATTCAAACTTCACATGTGTAAGAATCTATAGTCTAGTAAACTCCAATCTTTTACATTCACTCATGAGTCTTTGTTAACATGAAGGGATGTTTGTATATTATCCAGTTTGTTCAAATATACCTATGTCCCAATGTTCCAGAGGAAGATCAAAAAAATTTACCCAAACCAAAATATTTGTCATTTTGAAGCTAGAGATAGAATCCCTAGGCTTCCACTTCATTAGAATAATCGACTTACCTCTCACAGTCCTAGGACCACCTTCAAGAGCATGTTTCAAATCTACCTGGGTAGAAATCTAGTGTCCTCTCTTAATAACTTCAATCGATCCTATTGCTTCCCAGATCTGCACTAAATACATCTTGAGAATGAGGAGGTAAGGCTTGAATTCATTGATGTAACCCTCAAGGAAATTACTTTACTTCTTTGTGTTCTCTTTTGTTCCCCTTTTTTAGTATTTGTTACAATTGTGCCCAGGATCTTATGGAAATATATGCATTCTACAAACTTGGTCTTCCTATGAAGATCTTGTCTCTTTGCTTTGAGGTGATGGAGAATAGCGTTGATCATGAACCATATCGTCATGTGTATCTCCACCTACACTCCCCACCATCACTTGTGTAAGTTTTGATAAGGAGAAAATTTCTATTTTTGTTTATTTTGGATCCTTGTTAATTTTTTAGGATGTTGCTAAATTATTGTATAATAGTCTTAATGCTAATACAATTTTTAAGGTACCCATATTTTACTACTACTAATTTATGACGTATAGTTTGATTTTTCTCTCATCATCTTCTAGTTTAACATGTCCCAATCCAGTTTGTCTCCCACTTAGGGATTTTTCTGTGGCATGCTTCTTACACATGTGCCTTCTTTATAAATGAATTTTATAAATAGTTCACAAAAATGAATGAAAAAATAGAATGATGGACATGTATTATAATATTATCATCCCTTCTATTAATTAACAAAGATGGATGAAGAGGAGTTACTAGGTTCATCATGAAAAAGCATTTATCGTGTTCTTCACAATAGCAGTTTGAACTTGCTTTATTATATAAAAGTGTGTTTGTCAGGGTAAATCCATTTTACAATGCACACTTTGATGAGCTTTATTTGTAGGTCCTTTGTGGACACTTTGCATAATATGAAGATGGAAACTTCTATTTGATTAGGAACGAGTTATTTTGGATCACAATGATACCTCATAGTTTTTGTTTGAAAGGATGTCTCAACTATTTCTATTGTCGATAAAAGTTTTTATTATGTCTTATTGGGAAAATGTATTTAACATTATGTTTGGATAGATTGTTGTGACTACAACCCTTAAACTCAAATGGTTTTTACATAACATCTGGGCCCACTGCTCAAGGCTCTAGTAGAGTTCCAAGAGGGGTGATTGGTCCTACGGACCACCACTAGCCTTGGTTGCACACTTTCTCCTCACGCACAACTTGTGATCAATTTCTTGATATGTCACTCATCCTATTACTACTCTAGGTTGAGCATGCTTCATCGTAGAGTTCTTAGTGATGGACTCCATAAAAAGGAGGTGCAATTTGTGACATGGGTTCCAGTCATTCCTTATCATTATTTCATTTGAGGCCTCAAATATTGAAAATTTACAATCTCCCTCACTTAGACTCTTGACATCCTTGTCAAGGCATGAGAATAAGACCTCATACTCATTTCCCATTTCTGTATAGACCCAAAATGACCCAATGCACCTAACTCCTAATCAATGATACCAATTCAAGGGTGCCTACACCACCACGGACAACCATTTCCACATATGCTTGGACCGTACATGACAATATTGGCATGCCCCATGCCCATGTGCACCCCATCTACTAGAGGGGTTTAGACTCTAATACCATTTTTAATGTCTGGGCCCACCGCCCAAGACTTTAGTAGAGTTTTAGGAATGATGAATAGCCCACCACAGTTTGTCCTCACTAACGCATAGCCTGGGATCAACTTTCTGAAATTTCATCCATCCTAATACTACTTTGGGTGTTGGAGAGGGCTATCCATGGTGATGTAGACACCCTTACTCTAGTACTCATGATCCCAAGATGATGCACATGTGTCATTTCGGGTCTAAAATGAAATGGAGAATGATTATGAGGCCTTATAGAATATTTTTGATGAGGACATCAAGAGTCTAAGTGCACATCCTTTTTAAGGAGCTCATCACTAAGAACTATAATGTTAAGTGTGCTTAGCCTAAAGTATTACAATGATGGGTGACATGTCGAGAAGTTAATCATGGGTTGTTCTTAAGTGAAGATAAAGTGCAGAGTCAAGGCTATTGATGGTATGTGGAGCCAATCTTCATTTTTTAAATCTACTAGAGCCTTGGGTGGTGGGCCCTAGCATTACATTTTGACTCATCTAAACATATCTTGTAAGGGTGTATTAAGAAAATCCTTATCCTTTTCCATAGAAGTAGGACTTATGCTTCATAATGTCTTTCTACACATGAACTGCAAAATTCGTGATAAAAATATCCATATAGAAATTGTAACATCCTAAAATTTGAATATAACACTTTGGATTCTTTAATAAAGTTTTTTCATAAATTTCATCCAAGTCTTAGACTCTAATGTAAATCATCCCCAAATGAATAATTACTTTTCTTTTCATTGTAAAATATTAAGTAATTATATTTCTCTCTCTTCCCTTTTTCTAAAAATAAATAAATATAAATAATACACCATCTTATTCTTTGATTTTCAATAATTGGAAAAAATATATTTAATTGATTAAGGACTACAAATATAATCTCCTAATTTATTCATATGCAACTAAATATGGAATTTAATAAAAAGGAAGAACTGACATACTAGAACTACTGGAGTTTAAAATATTAAAAGTAATATTAGTAATTTACTAGACATCATCACTTGACTTTAGCCAAAATTTGAGGTCATTATGACCATGTTTAACCACTCAAATCAATGTACACAAAATAGAACATAAATTGTTGCATTAATCTTTCAAATCTAGAAATCTTATTATACTGATAATAGAATATCCATGAGAAATAATTTGAAGCTAGAGTTTTCTAAGCCATGTCTAAGGTTAAGGATGGCCATTTTGGCAGAGAAATTCAAGTTCTCTCCTCTAGTGGTGTTGTCATGCTAAATGTTGCTACTTGCATGGAACTTGAAGCAAAGAACCCTCAACTCCATCCACCTTTGTTGCAACCTCCATGTGATATCTTTTGTTCTCCTGTATAGGCTTCTCTTATTATGACCGAATAATCCATTGTATATTTCTAGAAAGGGATGCATGTGTACATGATGGTACCGTGCACAACATCTTCTTAATGTTGTGTATGGGGAATATCATCAATTAAAGATGAGTTCCAGATGGTGTCTTTGTTATGGTTGATATTTAGCTTGTTGTTCAGTGTCCTGCCTCCCTAGATTCCTTTGTTTTTAGTGCTCCTCTGAATCCTCTTTTTAATTTGTAAAATGGTATTTGGCCCATTGTAGTGGGTACAATTTGACACCACTTTCTATCCAAAATTACAACAAAGGGTGTCTTGTCAAATGTTGTCACATATCTTAAGGATAATAAATTTGGCATCAGTATTTATGGGGGTGTTGAAGCCTTTCTACAATTTGTCACTAAACTTATCCTTGATTAATAGAAGTGCAAGTGATGGTTGTTATTGACTTGAGAAACACCTTCAACATGGTTAAAAGATCCACCATATTTTAGGAAGTTCATCTTCACTTCCCTTCTATTTCACATTGGGTTGAATTTTTCTATAGTTCCCAAGCTCCCCTCAATATGGACCTGATGCGGGTCGTTTAGCACACCAATCACTAGAAAAATTATCCTATATTTTATTCTTTTTCTACTTTTTGAGAAAGGCTAGTATAGAAGGGTCGATCCACAGATGGCGATGAATATTGTTGAGTTTCAAATCCGATTGTGAGAACAAGAATGTAAAATCTATTTTAAGAGTTTGTTAAAACTAAACTAAAATAAAATAAAGATGTTGAATTAAAGATAACTAATCAAAAGAAAGAAATACCAAAGATAAGGGATTTCACCACCCTAGCCGATGTGAAACAAGACCGAAGAAATTACACAGTAAGAAAGATAAAGAAAGGTAAGTGAAACATTCGTAAATGATTCACAAAAGATGAACTCTATGTGAATCCATTGGTCCTAGCATTCAGGGATCCCAGTTCAATCATCCAAATGGAGATTTTTCCTAGGTCTCATCCAAATTCCCATTAAATCGATTTGGTTGTACTAAATATTAGGTTCCACAGTCGCATCTGCCATGATTAACAAGTGATGAAAATGAGAGATCACTTCGTTAAAATTGTCAAAATCCAAATAAAAAATCATTTATCTAAAAGATCGTGTAGAACTTCGATCTAATCATCAAATGGCTAAGGGGTTGCCCCCCTCACCTCGGTAAGAAGACTACTCACTAGCCATAAGAGGAGAAGCAAAAGGAAGAAGGAAAGAAGCCATAGACCATAGGAAGAAGAATCTCCAAGGAGATCTAGATGGTGCCAGTTAAACGACATGATCCCTCATTCCTCCGTTCCAATAGAAAAGTGTGAGAATAACCAAGATCTAGGGATGAATAACCGAATTTGTATTGTAAAAGTAAAATATTAAAACTATGAAAGAAAATATGAGTACAAAATTGAGGACTACGAACTAAGACCCCATTAAAAGTAAGACTTGATTTACAACTAAGACTCGATGATTTTTCTTGTGGAGTCCCCCTTCCTTTTATAGGGGAAGGAGGGATGGAAATCCTAAAAGGGGAGGAGAAGGAATGGAAAAGACAGATGATGTTTATCTTGATCAAGAGAAATCTTTTCCTCAATAGGAAATAAAAAAAATTATTGATTGCCACATATATCTGTGCAAGCTTGTTTGTTGTGTATGTCATCTTCACTGGAAAAAGTGCGATGTTTTTGTCTACCAATCAACTATCACCTATATGGAGTCATGACCTTTGGGTGTCCTTGGGAGACCAACCCCAAAGTCCATCATAACATGATCCCATTTCCATTATGGTATAGGTAATAGTTGCAACATCCCTACAGGATTCTGATGCTCTACTTTAATCTGCTGACACACATGACACCTTGCAACAAACTATGCCACATCACTCTTCAAACCAGGCCACCAATACAAATATTTAAGGTTATGGTACATCTTGGTGCTACCTGGGTGCATAGAATACATCGAACAATGAGCCTCTTCTAAAACCATCTTCCTTAGATCATCAACATCGGGAACCACAATTCTACTGTGGTAACATACTGTCTCATCCTCCACCTCATGGAATCCATCTTGCTTCTCACTGCCAGACTTTGCTTGTATATACTATATCACAATATGATTCTGTTGTGTGTCTCTGATTTGCTGCCTCAATGTAGGCTTCATCTGTAACTATGCTAGTAAACCTACCAACATGGATACTTCCAACTTCACATTCATCTGATGCAAGGAGACCAACATGTCCCTTTTATGGCACACCAAGGAAAATAACTATGCTTTTTTAGTAGATAACGATGACGAAGAATTCCTACTCAAATTTTAAACAACTATGTTCACCTTCCCTAGACGGTAGTCTATAATGCAATCATAGTCCTTGAATAACTCCATCCAGTGATGCTGTCGCATATTCTACTCTTGTTGTGAAGAGATGTACTTGAGGTTCATGTTGTCAGTGAAAATTTGGCACTTCTCGCCATAAAGATAGTGCCTCCAAATCTTCAAGGCATGAACCACTGCTGCAAGATCCAGATCATGGGTTGGATAGTTATCCTCATGCTTCTTCAATTGTCCCAATGCAAAACAGATCACATTCTTATCTTGCATCAGCACATAACCTAGATGATTCCTCAAGGCATCACAAAAGATAATATAGCCTTTTCCTTACTCAGGAAGAACTAACACTGGCACACTTGTTAACTTCTCTTTCAACAACTAGAAAGCACATTGGAACTTGTCAACCCAGACAAACGACTCATCCTTTCTTGTCAACTTCATTAGGGGTAACACCACTGCACTAAAGTTCTTGATGAACCTCATGTAATAGCCTGTCAGACCCAAAAAACTGCAAACATCTATCATTGTCTTTGATTGTTCCCACCCTATCATAGACTCAACCTTCTTTGGGTACACACGAACACCCTCAAAAAATATCATGTTTCCAAGAAAGGACACCTCCTTCAGACAAAACTCACACTTGCTAAACTTTACATACGACTGATGTTGTCTCAACAAAGTTAACACCTGATGTAGATGTTGTTCATGTTGCTGGCTATCTCGACTGTATATTAGGATGTCATATGTGAAGACCACCACAAACTGATCCTAATAGGGTTTAAAAACCATGTTCATCAAGTCCATGAATGCTGCTAGTGCATTGGTTAGCCCAAACGGGATAACCATGAACTCATAATGACCATACCTCACCCTAAAAGCTGATTTTGGTATGTGATCTGCTTTGATATGCAACTGGTGATGTCCTAACCTTAGGTCCATCTTGGAGAAGACTACAACACCTCATAACTGGTCAAACAGATAATCAAATAGTAGTAAAGGATACTTATTCTTGATCGTCACCTTGTTCAACTGTCTGTAATCTATGCATAGCCTCATGGATCCATCCTTCTTCTTCACAGACAACATATGAGCACTACAAGGAGACATGATCGGTCTAATAAAACCTTTCTCAAGTAGCTCTTACAATTGTTTCTTTAGCTCTACTATCTCAGCTAGTGCCATCCTGTATGGTGTGTGGGCTATTGGCTGCATTCTTGGAACGAGAATGATCTTAAAATTTATCTCTCGAATTGGAGGAACATCTGGAAACTCGTCAGGAAACACGTCCTCAAACTCACAGACAACTGGTACCCCATGGATTCTCATACTCGTTGCCTTGGTATCCACCACATGTGCTAAGAACACATCACAACCATGCCTCATCATCTTCTCTGCCACCATCACTAACACCAGATACATCATAAGGATCTTCCTATCTCCTTATAAGATCCAAATCACATCACCATCAACAAACGTTGCCACTTTGGAACTACAGTCCAAGATCACCTAATACTTCTTCAAAGTCTCCATTCCAAGGATAACATCAAATCCATGCATGTCAAGTGGTATGTGATCCACTTGAATGTTGTGCCCTAAAAAAGAAAGGACACAAGAAGGACACACCTCCCACATCTCAATGGAACCAACCAATGGGGTTCTAAATGAAGGCTATCAGATCTAGGACTAACATGCAAAGAACAAATATCAATCACTTTTCAAGTGATAAAAGAGTGTGTCACACCCGGGTCAACCAAAGTAGATATAAAGTAAGAAGAAGACAAATTAGAATTAAATAACTCCATCTGACTTGTCACAAATCACAGGTTGACCACTCCTTCAGGATGAATCATGGCATAGAACTGAGTCGTTGCCTATTTTTGCCCCCATCCTCTGCTGGCTTGTCTAGAAGAACCAACTTGTGACACCTGTCCACATCCTCAGCCTCCATTGCTGCTAAACTACTGCTTCTGTGAGCCCTCCTGACTCTATCTTGTCTGTTGGGTCACCTCATCATCCTTCACCGGACATGCCCACCTCATATGTCCTACTTGTCCACACTTATGACAAGTAATGGTCCCGTACTGTGGCCTAGATGGCCCCCTTAGTGACATTGATTCCGTGTTGTGGGCTCCTACTGGTGGAAAACTGTGACCTGTGCCCTTACTTGGAAACCAGTGTGTCTACACACCTGACCTTTGCTGTGACTATGGTGCTGAGAACCTAGGATTGTTGAAGCCTCCAGATGACTGCCCCTAGTACTGTGTCAACCTCTTCTTGGCACTCGTCTAGCATTTCTCAACAACCTATCTCTCTATTCTCCTGAATGACTCCACAACGATTCTCTAAAGATGACAGTGATATAGTCAATTCTGTGCTCAATACCTTCTCAAAACATGTAATCCTCTCTTGATTTGTAGCAGCCATATGAGGACAGAACCTCAATATCTCCATAAACTTCACCTCATACTCATTGATCAAGATGGATCCCTGCCGGATCTTCTAAAACTAGTTGATCTTCTCATTCAGGTAGGTCTGAGGAAATTATCGACTCACAAACTCTCATCAGAACTCTTCCCAACTGATCATGATAACATGTCATTTCTCCTCCTCAATGGCCCACCAATGGCCAACACTCCCTTTCAAAAGATATATTGCATGATTAACCTTGTCTGCCTCGAGAATGTTGAGGATATTAAAGGCCTTCTCCAACTCTATTAACCAAAGGTCAACATCCACTGGATTAGTTGTACCAACATACTCCACAACCTCAGTTCACCTCAACCTTTCAAAGGTCTTCACAGTTCCCAAAGATTCAACACTGGAAATAGTTGCCCTTGACTGTGGTGTGGGCATTCTGTCTGCCATGTGTGTCATCGTCACCATGAACTACCCAAACAAGGACTGAAAGGTAGGATTTTTCATTATGGTTGGGTCAAACTGGGGTACCTCATGAACTCCATCAACCCTCTCCTGCCTCCTTGCACCACCTCCAAGTGGAGCAACACTGCTCTTAGCAGCATGTTCTTCATTTTCTCCAGTCATCTTTTCTTTTCTTCTTCTTCTTCTTCTTCTTCTTTTGCATAAGTAGAAGTTACCATTAATTGATTCTAGATACTCAAACAGACACAAACTCTAGTCCTATGTCCCTATAGGCTCAATGAACCTAGAGCTATGATACCAACCTAACTTGTGACACTCCACGTCACACAAAATGTGACCACTCAAAAAAAAATGTAGAAATAATACTTATCAATCATGTTACCACTTATCACATATCCACCTCCAGAAGGATATCACATTAGAGTCCTCAAAAACACCTGCCAAATGATTATTACATAGAATTGTTTACTGGCTCACTGGACTCAACCTGTATATATGATAACCTGTTCACATACATTCATGCTATATCTGGACAAAAAGGCATGAAACCAAAACATTGTCTCGATATACAACATCTATGAAACTCCTCTCAAGGATCTAATAGTACAAGGATGACATGTAGGACTCTACTACAAAATACAAGCAACTCATCCAACCTTTTCTTAGCTATTGCTCCTCTTACTGCTCAGCCTCAACAACACTATCTCTACCTCTTTGTGCTCGACCACCTAAAAGATGTGGAAACCCACAAGGTGCGAGAGATATAACACTGCACCAATGTCTATTAAAGCACATGCAGATTAAAGCACATGAATAACATACTTTTCAGGTTGAGAAGATTCAACTAAATGATATGCACTAAACTAATAACCCATATTAAGCAAACTAGACCGTTACCACTGAGAAGTAGAACAATTATTACTTTAAAAATAAATATGAAGAACATGTATGACATTTGACTTCTCTTATGACATTATAATTCAAGAAATCAATAAAATATAAGGCAAAGGGGTCATCCAATGTTATTTTTATTTGACCCTAAGAAAATACACTACACGATTGTGTTACATCTTTCATTATGCCCTGAGGATATGAGGTATATCACTCATGCTCCAACTGACCACTACTAAGTCAAAATCAGCGCCATACAAGATCTAGGAGGAATCAGACTCCTATGATCTCTCACATCCTTGGTCAGTCTAAGTCCTCCACAATGACATATAAAGTCCAACTGCAAAATAGCCTAGTCGTCCTTAATATATAGGCCCAATAATAATGAAACTAAGTTACGACCGCAATCGTGCTCCTATTGAGGTACGACCAAAACCATCGTCAAATCATAGAATATATAAACATTTGTATCACATGTTTGAAATACTACCTCGATCATTCTCCTTCCAGGGTATGACAACAAGCAATCCTATGAAATGCTTATACTCAACAATATACAACTCTGAGCTTTCACTAAGGAAGAACCCGTTTCACCATCCAACAAGTACTGATGCTGAAGATAGATCTATGGTACATGGAAACTGCATGATTAGGGATTCACTTGATTAATTAATCTAATTGGGCATCCTTTAGCATCAATCAAATTTGTAAATAAGTGGAATCACCTCCTATTTACTAATAACAATGGTAAACAAAATCCAATTGGATAGAAGTAGAAGTTTAAAATTCTGACTATATTCAATTTAAATAAAGAGTACATAAATTTTCCCAAAAGGGTGTACATGCTTTATACCAAAATGAGGATCTAAGTAGGGGGAAACTCAACTACATCAATATGTATCCAAAAATAAATAACTTAACAACTATATTAATGAGGGAAGGATGGACTCCTTTCTCCTAGTCATAGGCTGGTTCACCATGCTCCTGCTGCGCACTCTGATCCTAACCTGGGTGGTTGGGATCACCCAGTAAGAGGAGAGAAAATTTATATGTCAATTAAAGAATAAGGACAATTACAAACTAAAGCAGGAAATAATAAAGATTTACTGTGCTAAGAGGGTCAAGAATATGAGGCAAGTAAATAAATAAGAATTTTGCCAAGTCAAATAATAATAAAATTTGCATGCATGATTTAATATGACCAAATCAAGATAACATAGGGTTGGGGCACCTACCTAACCTCAACCTCTGGGTGAGGGAGAATTAACACATCCCCAAGAACCCAAATATATACAAAGTGGGAAGAATTATCATGTTCCCCTGGACGAATTTACACATGCCCACTATGGGTGGTTTGTACTCATGTACACTGCATTAGTTAATTAGTCATTTACATCATCATGCTAGAATAATTTAATGGCAACTTTAAAAAATTGAAAACTTTGCAAGTGGGGTCCAAGACCCTAGAATAATTGAAGTAAAGGTGCCATAAGAAGGCAATAAAGAGAATAAAGGTTAAGATAATGCCTCATTGGAAATATTAGGATGGATTAAATATTCCCAACTTAGGGTTTCAAATGCACATGACTCTTTTCACACATAAAGGTTAACTTGAATAGTATACTTTGGTCTACAAAGTCAACTTTTCATCCTAGGAACACATTATGTATATTAGCCAAAATTAAAGTGAACATATTAATTCCTATTATATTTTTATATTATTCTTACCCAATTCCCGATCATTTAATGCCATGTTAGAGTTTATGATTTTAATCTTTGTTGAGATAAAATGTGATGCTTTATATATCTATATTAGTTATAGTTACCCATATGTAGTCACATAAGTTTATGTAACTTATATATATGTGAATAATAATATATATTCTTCCAATAAGTTTAAAGATGTCATTCTCTTCTCTATAATGTGAATCCATATTATTCCTAACATCATGATTACCATGTTTATTGGTGTAAGTATATTCCACATGAATATTTATTAGGTTCACTAATATACACATGATTTGATACAACTAACATGTCATTTAGATATATGTTTATAAAAGTATATTTTTTTACACATTATTATCTTCTACACCATTCAATTCATAAGAAGAAATTATGCATTCCATAACTATTTTTGAATTTATAATTACCATCGATTGCATACATATGTATTTTTTTATCTAGAGATTTGTTGAAACATGGTTATCATAATTCTTGGTAATCTATGTGTAGTATTAAAATGTAACTCATCATATATATACATTTCCATTATTAGTTGAGCCATGACATTCAAGATTAAAATAAGGCAACATGCTCATCTTACATCCATTGTTTGATTTGTAGTACTACATGGATACATGTATATACTAATAGGATATTATACAAGTAAGTCAATATGAAATAATATGAACACATTTTGTAAAACAAATCCTTAGTTAACATATTATAATCATTATCAATATCTTTCCTAGTATATCACTACTAACTAAGATTATCTCAATCTTCACAATAGTCAAAGTCTGATCTAACTAACCTTAATTTTATTCATTCTATCATTTCCATTGGTTTGATTATTAAAGTTATGAAAGAACCGAAACTAAATAAGGTGATAACAACATGTAGCTATTGATGTTCTATTGGTATGAAAAAATTGCTTCCAGATTGGTTCATGGATATTGGGCTGATAGGGATGAGTTGCAGACGTCATGGTGGTTGTCGGTGTCAGGTTGCAGCAACCTGATGATGGGGATGATGTGGAATTGTGATGGTAAAGGAGTTGCAACATGGTGTTGCAGGTAGGGGGTCGAGAGGTGCTGCTGGGCATCGTAGGTTGAGTTGCAGGCTCATGGCAGTGTCAATAGTAGGAGGAGATCGGGGCATCAGGGCGTCAGGGAATCAGGGTGTTGATTGGGTAGGTGTTAGTGATGCCGACGCAGCGTCAGGGGCATCTAGGGCCAGATGGGCAGGTGTTTCCAATGAAGTGTCGAGGGTTGCTGGCAGGTAGCGTTGCAGACTGATTGCGAGTGGGTCTAGGCATCATGGTTGGAGGAGAAGAGAAGGAGGAGGGAGGATGGGGTTTTCATGGTGTGAAGAAAAAAGGAAGGATAGTGGTAGAAGATATAGGAGACAGAGAGTAGAGGAAGGGGACGGCGGGGTGTCGCCTGCTCAAGGGGCAACAGGGAGTCGTCGATTTCAAAAGGGAGGAAATGTGACATCACATTAGATAGGGAGAGGAGTGTCATGTAACACCACATTACATTGTGGTTTAGGAAATAGTATTTTGCTTAATCAAATGCCACTATTAAAGCCAATGGTAATTAAGATTTTAAATGCCAATTCAACTGGGAAAGGAATTACTATTCAATGGTCAAATAAATTAAAGGGCAGACTAAATAGGAGTCAAGGGGGTTTCCTTTTTTCATGCAAGAGGCATTTATATATATTAGAGTTGCATATTCATTTAATTAATTAAGAGGGTAGAGAAATACCAATTGACATGAAAATTCATGGGTTTGCTAATTAAAGTGTGAGGGGTATAACTTTACATTAACTTCTCCTCTTGAATGCATTTTTGTATTTAATTGTATGCTAAGTGCCTAATAAATATATTTAGTACCTTTCTTAATAAATTTAGACATAAAGTTTCTTATTTCTCATTTCTTGTCCCACCTAGCCATAAAATCTCTAAATTAATATAATCTACTAATTTTTTCTCATTAATGGCCATTTTACATAATTTGACTCTAATTAACACATTAGTTGAGATATTTGTGCAAAACAAACCCATTAATTGAAATGAATGTGGGTAAATATAGTTCAAGCCATCAAGAATAGCTCAATTCCAACATTGAGGACAAAGAGGATAGAAAATTTAGGAAAATTTAGGGAAAAGAGCAAAAAGGATATGAAGGAAATAAAATCTTGAAAATGGGTTATATAGAAAATGAACTCATGATTCAGTATGTTACAACACTCCACCCCTTAAAGAGGATTTCATCTCTGAAATCTCAACAAAAGGGAAGGGTGAGTATGGAACATCCCAACATTAAGCAACTAGGCAGTTACCTGTGCATGTTATATCTACTAAATAACCCGTGTAATGAACATCACTATATGCTATAAGAGTAAAGTCCCTTGACTTAGGGTACCATAGTATAAAGTTTTGTGTTTTGTCTAAGTACCTTAAAATCCTCTTAATAGCAATAAGATGTGATTTCCTAGGACTTGATTGATAGCAAGCACACAAGCCAACACTAAACATAATATCAGGTCTAGAGGCAGTTAAATAAATTAAACTCCCAATCATACCTCTATATAGCTTCTCATCTACCTTCTCACCTTCTTCATTTCTATTAAGTTTGGCAGTGTTGGACATGGTGTGTCCATCGACTTCATGTTCTGCATTCCAAAGCATTTGAGTAGCTCATTGGTGTACTTGCCTTGGTTGATGAAGTTTCCATATTTAGTTTTCTTGATTTGGAAGTTGAGGAAGAAAGTAAGCTCACACATCATGCTCATCTCGAACTCACTCTGCATAAGAGAACAAAACTCCTTGCAAATATTAAGATTAGTTTTGCTAAACATTGATATCATCAACATAAATTTGAGTGATACGAAAATTGCTAGAAGTGTGTTTTAGAAATAAAGTAGAATCAACTTTGCCCATGACATAGCCATTGTCTAACAAAAAGTTCTTTAATTTCTCATACCAAGCTCGAGGTGCCTGTTTGAGTCCATAGAGAGATTTTTGTAACAAATAAACATGGTTAGGTAGCTTGTTATTTTCAAAGCCCGGAGGTTGAGAAACAAATACATCCTCCTCGATTGTACCATTCAAAAACACACTTTTAACATCAATTTGATACAACAAGAAATTTTTATAAATAGCAAAGGCAAGCAACATTCTAATCAATTCAAGTCTAGCAAAATGAGCATAAGTTTCATCAAAATCAATCCCTTCCTACTGATAGTAGCCTTGAGCCACTAACCTTGCTTTGTTCCTTACCACCTTGTCATTTTCATCAAGCTTGTTGTGGTAGACCCATTTGGTGCCAATGATTATTTTCTCACTTGGTCTTGGCACTAGAGTCCACACTCAATTCTTCTCGAACTGCTCTACTTTTCTTGAGAATTGAATCAAGTCATCTACAACATCATTATCAACAACATGGCTAGGATCCACTCGTCATCTCTAAGAGCTTCCTTGATGTTCTTTGGCTCCAGCTGTGAGATGAAGGAACTGTCTACTTGTTCTTTGTTGTAGGCAGCTCGTGTCTTCACTCTCTCGAATGGGTTGCCAATTATTAGCTCTTTGGGATGATTCTTTGCAAAGCGAGGAGTGGGATCCTTATTCTCTTCATCTTCTGCTTCAACCACCTACTTAACTTTGTTGTCAATGTTGAGGTCTTTTAAGAATGGAATCAAGTCATCTACAACATCATTATCAACAAAATTCTTTCCAACAATAGGTTAGATTCAATAAATTTGACATTAATGGATTCATCAATTTGAGACAGTTCAATATTGAAAACTCTATAAGCCCTGCTCGTAGTGCTATAGCCTAGGAAGAAAGCCTTGTATGATTTTGGATCAAATTTGTCGAGAGAATCCTTTGTGTTTAAAACAAAATAAGGACATCCAAAAATGTTAAATAAGTTGATGGATGACTTTCTACATGACATAAATCAGCGGGTTTTCTTGAAAGAAGGATGCGTAAAAACTCAGTTCTATACAAAGCAAGAGGTGCTAACAGCTTCAACCCAAAACTTCTTAGGAATGTCATATTCTAGAAGCATGGTCCTAGCCATCTCCTGTAGCGACCTATTCTTTCCCTCTACTACCCCATTTTGTTGAGGGATACGAGGAGAAGAGAAATTGTGTGAGTAACCAGATTTTTCATAAAAATGCTCAAAAAGATCATTTTCAAACTCTCCCCCATGGTCACTGCGGATAGAAATGATCCGACAAGAAGCTTCATTTTCAACTCATTTAAAAAAGCTAGTGAAAACGTCTAGAGTATCAATTTTAGAAATGAGAAAGAATGTCCAAGTATAGAAAGAGAAATCATCGACAAACATAAGACAATACATGGAAACCATGAAGCGTTTGAGTTCTCATAGGTCCGAATAGGTCAATATGAAGAAGCTCAAGAGCTCTTTTGGTACTAAGGACTCCTTTGGATTTGAAGGAGGACTTGGTTTGCTTACCTTGTGTACAAGGTTGGAATTCCTCATCCTTTTCAAAATCCAATTTGGGAAGTCCCCGAGCAATTCCTTTTTGCTCAATTTCTTCATTTGAAGCATATTCACATGACCCAACCGGCGATGCCAAAGAGAAATATCATTTTTATCCACAACTAAGCATATATCAAGTACGAGCTTTAGAGAAATAAGCACAATAACATAAAGATTACCATTTCTAGTTCCCTTATATATGACATTGTAAGTGAGGGGATCTAGAAGCAAACATTCTAAGGAAGTAAATAGAACAAGATAACCATTATCACAAAGTTGGCTTACACTTATCAAATTGTGATGTAGACCATAAACAAGCAAAACTTTTTTAATACTTGGCTCGTTGCCAACATCACCCTCACCTATTACCTTACCCTTTTTGTTGTCCCCGAAGGTCACCGAACCTCCTTTCTTATTCATGAATTTTTTGAAATGGCTGATTTCACCTGCCATATGCTTTGTGCAGCCACGATCAACAATCCATCTTCTTTTAACCTGCATGAAAGTAGGATGTCGGTACCCAACTCAAACTTTGGGATCCAGGGTTAGCTTGGGGACCCATTTCATCTTTGGGTTGGTCCCCTTTGGCTTGTAAGGACAATAAGTAGAGTAATGATCATCACATTTACAATAAGCACATACCATTGGGTTGTTAGAGCTGGAAGTCTCTCCATGAAAGGAAGGAGGTTCCACACTCTTCTTCTTACCCTTAATATTGTTCTTGTTCTTACCCATAGGAGCAGTCCCATCATATCCTAAACCACTAGTACCAATTTGTTTGGTAGAGTGTTTTGGGACAACATTAAGGAATTTCTTTCCCGTAAGAAACTTTTGCAAAGAAACTCTTAATTTAGCATTATCATCACTAAGATTAATGACAGTAGAAGATAAGCTAGCAAGATCATCTCAAGCATGCAACAGGTCGGCCTCTAAACAGAGGGATTTAGTATGAAAAGAATCACGATCTAAAGCAGTGCTAGCTACCTCATTACTTTGCAAAATAGGTCTAGAGGATAGATCATTAATTTGAGCAAGCAAATTAGCAATTTTAGATTTATGAAAAAGATTTTCTTTTTGATAAGCATGAGTTTCTTGCTTCCTAGCTTCATCAATGAGGTTAAGTTCTACATTTTTAGTTTTAAGAACATCAATCTCATCTTGGTATTTTTGGTTATCTTCCTTAAGAGTAGAAATGGTCTTAAGGTAGACACCATTCTCAACTTCAACTCCATTGTATTAGAGCTCAAGATCAAGAAATTGCCCTTGTGAAGTATCAATACTATCAAGGTGCAACTTTTCATTTTGATCAAGAACCTCAATCTTAGCATAAAGATCATCTATTATCTTTCCTAACCTTTTCTTTTTAGATTTTCATTTAGTAAAAGATGACCGGAAAGAATTAAGCATATCAATAAGAGTTTCTTTGAATAATGCCTCGTGTAATTAAGTTAGTGGCATGATGGTAAACCCTTGTGGAGCTAGGGGAGGCGGAAATGGTTTTGAAGAAGGTTTCTAGGAAGAGGTCAGAGATGGAGGTCAACCCAAATGCAATAACACGGTTACGCTGGGAAATACAGGGCTGAACCTGAAATTTGCAAGCTACGGGAAAGGCAGAGAGAATAGCTCTGCACCGCTTCACCAAGCCATGGAAGTCGATGCCGAAACAACCTATGTACCGCAATTCCCTGATCTATCAAATCCCAACCTGGGATCTGGACCGGAAAACTCTCAGCAAACAAGGCCCTCATACAGGGACAAAGTAGGGAAGAGCACGTCCGATGACTACGGGTATATCCACATAGATGCAGAAGACTGCGACATTACCCTGAGATAAGACGACATCATTGTCTCATCAGATAATGTGATTCCAACTTTCGACCTGAAGAACGACGTGAGGGAAAGCCTATTGAAGCCTTGGAAATATATTGTGATCGTGAAGTTACTTTCTAAGGAGATTGGATTCCTAACCCTAAGGGACAAGATCAAATCGATGTGGAAACCTACTGGTGGTTTCAACCTAATTGACTTAGCAAATGAATACTTTGTAGGCCAACTCCAGCGGGAGGATGATTTCATGCACGCCCTGACTGGTGGCCCCTGGCCGCTCTTTGGCTCATACCTGTCCGTGCAGTGATGGCAGCCAGACTTCTCACCGGAGGCATCGTCCCCGCCAAAACTGGTTGCTTGGCTGCGTATTCTGAATCTTCCAATTCACCTGTATCGGGAGGTGCTCCTCACAGAAATAGGGAACCATATCGGGAAGACAATAAAGGTTGATCTAAACACAATCTCGTAGTGCCGAGGGCGTTTTGCTAGAATTGTGGTAGAGTTGGATATGGCCAAACCTCTCACCCCCAGGTCATGATCGAAGGCAATTGTTATCACATTGAATATGAAAATATCCCTTTCATTTGCATGTACTGCGGACGGCCGGGGCATCTGGTCAAAGACTGCTCGAAACATATCCGGGAGGAGAACGCAGCTAGGGATGCAGCTACCGCTGAAGGCTCATCATCCCACCCCACCCCGATCCATAGAAGGATTTTCAGACTACATTTATGCAAAACCGATCCAACGCAAGACAAAAACCACACAACCTTCCAATCACAAGGTTCCTGCGAGACATGCAAACAGGTTCCAGAACTTAGACAACCAGGACGAGGGTGAAGTCACGGAGGTGATCAATGCCGACATGGTTGCGGACAGAGTTGTGAATGGCATCGATTGGAGCAAACGGAAAAAGTCTTATAAATAAAATAAGGAAGCCAATGATAGGTCCCAAACGCCCCCCTCACAGAACCAAAGCAAGGACCTGCAGATGACCAGCAAGAACACTCAGTCGCAGCCTGTCCACTTGACAGTAAACCCCATTGGAGACTCACTAGTACAAGCTAGGACCAACTCATCTCATCCCTTTGTCACAACACCCTTCTCTTTTGGTGTCTCAACATGAAATGTTATTCCACCTTCTCCCTACAGAAGCCCCAGCCGTAACTCAGTAGGCATTCATTTGCGCAATCGCAAAATTCTAAATGCGGGAAATAGTGGTAAATGAATTAATCAGAAATGCGGTAAAACCTCCTTGCTCCAAGATCTGGAGAAAGAGGCTAAGGATATGGGAAACTCTACTCTCACCGACTCTATTTAATGAAGGTAGTAATTTGGAATGTACAAGGTGTCTGTGAAAAAGACACCCAAAATGCTGTCAAAGATTTGTCCTGTAAATATGACATATCGATTCTCTGTCTTCTAGAAACAAGGTGCAGTGGATCGCGAGGCCTGAGTATCATTAAAAAATTGGGGTTTGTGCAATCCCACAGAGTCGAAACCATCGGCTATTCTGGCGGGATCTGGGTTCTCTGGAAAAGAGATGTCACTTAGGAAATTCTCTTATCGCATCGACAATTCATACACTGTAAATTACAAAATTCCTTCTTTACTTTTGTCTACGCGAGCACCACAAGAGGTGGAAGGAAACTTCTGTAGAACCAGCTCACCACTCTGGCAGTCTCCATCGACACACCATGGGTAGTGGTGGGAGACTTTAATGTCGTAATGTACCCTTCAGAAAATTTTGGAAGCAACACCTTTGATAGTGCCAACAGCAGGGACTTCATTGAAGCCATTGAAGCCTGCTCGCTCTACGATCTGGGAGCAAGTGGTGCCCGCACCATGTTTTGGAGGGGCCTCCTATATGAGAGATTGGATAGGGTGTTGGGGAATAGATAGTGGATCGATCAATCATCTAGAAACAAAGTTTAGGTTCTAGAAAAGAACCATTCTGACCATGCACCGATATTGGTGGCATCTGAGCTTCGTCAGTCGCCTTGCTGGCTGCATGTTACTCGTACATCCACGAGATGGTATACAACTTCTGGGTTTGAGGACTTCTTCTCCAGTACTTGGCCCAAAGATCAAGATCTGATGACAGCCAACACACTTTCTGGAGAAAGCTTCTAGTTGGGATGCAGCTAGCCGCAAAGCCGACAGAAGAGCCAAAGATCAGATCACAAACAAGATCAAATGGAACCAGATGAATCTAGCCCTCCACTTCGACCATGATATAGCAAAAGAAACCATAATTCTCCAATCACGCCTGGATACCATTCTGCGTAGAGAAGAGGCCGAGAGACAGAATAAAGCTCATTGTGATTGGATAAAGCTGGGTGACAACAACACAAGATACTTCCATTCCCTTACTAAAGCACGAAGATGGCGCAAAAAAATTTCTTGTCTGAAGGATGACACGGGTGAATGGCACGAGGATGAACAAGAGGTTAAACATCTTATTCTAACGTTCTTTTCTAATGTTTATCAGGAATCTAACAGTGAGATAAGACGGGTGAAGAGCGCCACCTTTGTTGGTGCTTTCCAATCCTTGTCCTCTGAGCAATTATTAAGAATGGAGGCCATCCCAACGGAGGAGGAAATCGGGCTAGCTCTGAAATCTATGTCACCAATCAAGGCGCCAGGGCCTGATGGAGTAGATGCTGCTTTCTATCAAACAAAATGGAAGTCCTTGAAATCTCAAATATGTAGCTTCATCCAGGGGCCTTTCCTGGGATCCCCTTTACCTGCCAAGTCCACAGATTCAACTATTATTCTCATTCCAAAGAACAACTCTCCGGAACAGTGCTCTCACTTCAAGCCCATCTCATCGAACAATGTTTGCACAAAGCTTCTGTCTAAGGTAATTGCAGCCCACATCAAACCGTATCTGTAGGATTGAGTCTCTCCCTTCCAATCCAGTTTCGTGCCAGGAAGGAGGATAGGGGACAACATTGCTCTTGTCCAAGAAATCATTCACTCTATGGAATCCATTATGAGCGTCAAAAAGCACCTCGATCTTAAACTCGATCTAGTCAAGGCCTTTGATAAACTAAGTTGGCCTTTCATACATGACACCCTTATCAAAACCACGATTCCCAGGAGCATTATTACTATCATCATGCAGATAATATGTTCAGGTAAATCATCTATTCTTTGGAACGGGGAGTGTGCTGGCTCTTTTCACCCTTCTTGTGGTGTTAAGCAGGGCGATCCCCTCTCACAGTATATTTTCGTACTCTGCCTTGAGAGATTCAACCATCTCATTGCTATGGAGACCGCTAATGGAAATTGGAAACCAGTGGTTATTTTCAAAGCAAAGGTTCTGATTACGCATGCTTGTTTTGCTGATGATATTATCCTCTTTAGAGAAGCCTCTCTACATCAGGCCAAAATAATGCGAAGATGCCTCAGAAAATTTGGCGAAGCCTCAGGACTATTCCTTTCATATGAAAAATCCATAGTGTTCTTCTCACACAACATGCCTCATAGCTCTCGAAAACAAATTTGTAGGAGATTAGGGGTTAAAGAAACTAGCAACCTGGGTAGACATCTGGGTGTGCCAATTGTTCACAAAAGAAAGAGTAAGGAACTGTTCCTTTCCCTCCTGGAGAAATTTCACAAACACATCAACTCTTGGCAAAATAACCTCCTGTCCTTAACTGGGAGAATCACGTTAGAAAAGTCTTTCCTTCAATCTCAGGCATGTTACATCATGCAATCAGTCCAGCTACCGATCTCAACATGTGACAAAATTGACAAATTTGTGAGAAACTTCATCTGGAACGGAAGCAACACAGCAGGCAGACTCAATCTGGTAGCATGGAAACGAGTTACACTCCCTAAAAATCAAGGAGGACTGGGTATAAAAAAAGCAAGACACTTCAATAAGGCACTGATGATGAAGTTAGCGTGGGACTTTATTCAGAGACGCAAAATTCCTTGGGTAGAGGTCATGTATGGGAAGTACACTTCCAGAGGACAATACAAAGTGACAGGCTCACATATATGGAGGAGCATCTGAAGTTATATTCCCTTATTGTTGCAAAATTCCAATTGTATCGCCATCTCTGGTCTGGACACTCTAGTGTGGATGGATGAATGGGTCACACAGGGACGTACACCTACTATGAAGCCTGGCCTCTCACCACCTGACGACCTTTTGGACCTTAAGGTCTCTAGTCTTGTGAAGGATGATGGGTCTTGGGACCTTGATTTTCTCAACCACTGGTTCACCTCAGAATCATCCAGAATGATTAATGCCATGCCTACACCCAGAGTAAACTATGGAGAAGATGTCCGCATATGGAAACCGGAAGCCTATGGAAATTTCACAGTTAACTCTGCTTATGCGTTAATAGTTCAAAATCCTACTGTCATGGAATAGGCCCTATTCAGCACCATCTGGTCTCTTATGCTCCCACACCACATCAAAACATATCTATGGCTATTATGCCATAATCATCTGCTCACAAATGTCCTTCACACCCAAAAGAAAATGAATACTGATATTAAATGTCCAAGATGTGAGGCCCTGGAAGAGGACTGCTTGCATGTGATGCGAGATTGCAAGGAAGCCAAATTGGTATGGTCCTCTCTACTACCTCCTGAAGCAATAAACTTCTATACTTGTCTGAACATGACAAGTTGGATGGAGTATAATCTGAAAGAGATACATAAGGTGGCAGGTTGGACAACGAAATATTCAGTTACCCACTGGCGCCTATGGAAGAACAGGAATACACACATTTTTGAGCAAAAAACAATCCCACATCGTGTTCTTGCGTTGCAAATCACGGCCGAAGTGGAAACAATTCAACAAGCACTATCTACCACGCCCTCGACACCTGTTCAAGTCCGAAACCAGAGACAACGATGGGCTTTCCATGAGACATCCACATTCATCCAAGTTGATGTAGCAACTTCTACAGCCACAAATCTTTCTTGCACTTGTGCAATCACGAGGAGTACTGAGGGGGAATGGATTCGTGGAGCAGCCAATAAACATGCAAGCGTAGATTCTATGGAAGGAGAGTTGATGGCAGTCTTACAGGGTGCGGACCTGGCCTTGCAGTATGCTTTACCATATGGGATCATCATCTCTGACTCATGGAACACTGTCCAATGGGTGAATGGTAATGCCACACCTCCGGCTAAATACCTTGTACTCACCCTGACGATCTGGGAGCGCTTCCAGCAAGTGAGAATTGGGGATCTAGTGCATCAAAACAGGGATCAAAATAAACTCATAGACATGCTTGCCAAGTTTTGTCTCAAACAGCCAACTATGCCAACAAACTGGAGCGAATGTCCGGCACCAACCTTTCAGACTTTCCTTTCTGATAAAAATTGGTTTTCTCAATTGTCGTCTGATCTAGTCACTTGATGTAGCCGGTTTACGGTATCTATAAAAAAAAGAGTTTCTTTAGAAAACTCATGTAAGTTAACTTCACTTAACTCACTTACCTCACTTACCTCACCTACATCATCACTTGTAGAGGCCATGATAGCAAGGTGGCATTCTCCATCTTCAGAGCTAGAAGAACTTGAGGAAGACTCCTCCTAAGATGCATGAGTTGCATCTTTGCTTCTTCTTTCTTTCTTCTCCTTTCTATTGTATTTGCCTTCTTTTTTGTACTCCTTGTCCTTCTTGTGGCTGCTCTTGTGGTGGCTCTTCTTGGCCTTGGGGCAGTCACTCTTGTAATGGCCTTTTTAGCCACATTCATAGAACCTAGGAGTAGATGAAGAAGACTTCCCTTTGAAGTGCTTGCCCTTGGAGTAGTTAGCTTCATGCTCATTTGGGCCTTCATCTTCACTTGAGGAAGGAGTAGGGGACTTGAGTGCAAGTTGTTGCTACCGAACCATCTCTTCAATTTGAGCTTTGAAGGCTGTGTCCTTGATCTTCTTGGACTCCTTCTCTTCTCTCTTTTCTTCTTCTTCTTGCTTAGCAAGCCTTAGATCATTAGCTTGAAGGTCGCCAACCAGCTCCTTAGTTGACAATTCACTAAGCTTGTACACTTCTTCAATGGATGTCACCTTGGGCTCTCATCTCTTTCGAAGAGATCTCAATATCTTTGAGTTGATTGTTCCTTTGTCCATCACACTACCAAGGGCTACCGATCCATTGATGATGACATTAAGCCTTATGTACATGACTGCCACTCTTTCATTCTTTCCCATCTTGAAGTTCTCAAGTAGACCACCAAGCATGTAGATCTTGGCTTCCTTCAATTGCTCTATTCCCTCATTGGTGACACATAGCTTGTTCCAAATCTCATTTGTGGTGTCCCATGAGGAGATACAGTTGAACTCGAATGGAGTGAGCTCTTCATAGATGATGCTCATGGCTTTGGCATTGAGCCAAGGTTGCTTCATTTGGGCTTCCGTCCATGTGGAGATCCCCCCTTTGGATCTTCCTACTTTAGATGCACCACCTTCCACATCTCATAGCTTATTCCATGGAGATAGAACTGCATTCTTCTCTTCCAATAGAGGAAGTTGGTGTTGTCAAATACTGGAGTTCGCATGGAGAAGCTTCCCTCCAAGTTGAGATACCAAGTGCTAAATCACCCATCTTCTCCTACTTGTAGAAGTCGCTTGGAGAAGACCTGCTCTGATACCACTTGTTGGATCAAGGGCTGTAGAGGGGGGGGGGTGAATAGAGCTTCACAAATCTCATGAAATGAATTAGGCATTCAAATTATATTAAGTGCAGAAACTTAATCATACATCCAATTTGAAGTCCTAACTAGCAAGCATAACAAGGGTGAGAGACAAGGATAGCATACACTTGGACAAAGTGGTTTAGAGTGGTTCCATACTTCAAACTAGAAGTGAGTCAATATACTACCTAGAGGTGGTTAGGCTCTAGGACTTTGCAATCTTGATGCTCTTATATTCATTCATAAGATCACAAGACAAAAACCACATTCATCCAAGGACTTAATACCTCAAGCAAGGATCTTCAATCTACTGAAGGAGCTTACCCACTTGAACCAGGGAGTGTTCAGCCTTCAATAAGGACTCACCCACTCCATCTTCAAGTCTTTGGCCTTCAAGGAATTACCTATCCTTCTTGAATGTCCGCCTTGCCTATCTCCTTCACTTGGAGATCTAGAACACCATGCTTTCTTCAACCTTGAAGAATAACAACTCCTTCTCCTTTACTCAAAGAAGGTCTTCAAGACTTTTCTTCAAATAGGAAAGGGGGTAGGAAGATGGAGGTAGAGAGCTTTACATGGATACAAGTGGTAGTTCTCTTACAACAGATCCTAACTCACTTATACTCACGAATTTGACTTGAAGGTAGAGAGCGAAAGGGGCTCAAAGGTGTGCAACACTCTCAACTAAGCAAGAACGAAGCATATATGGAATGTGCAACCTTGGAATGAACTCCAAGTGGTCCTATTTATAGCTGGGGGTGCCCCTTTGAGTTGGGGAACACTTAGGGTCAAATTATAGCCATTTTGCACAAGGTAACAAATCTATTTTCATCTAAAAAAGTCACCAACGATTAGAATCACTTTTTCAGCATTTTCCATACATTACATTTGGTCAAGATTCAATAAAGGTAACTCGACCGATTGGATAAAAGACAAACCCAAATTGCAAACCATCGATCGAGTTTGTCCTGAGGAAACTCGAATGACCAATGAAAGTTGCATTTGGTCAGTAACCCGATCGGCTGAGTTCCGTGAGTGTGCAACTCGACCGATGCACTCTTCAGAGAATTGATCGAGTGGATCGGTCGAGATTGTAACTCGACCAATTAGCTTCCTGCGATCAATTTTCTAAAGTGCATAAAAAGTGATTAAAACTTGGTTCTAAGTTTCCCACATAATTTTATCATCTTAGTTACAAGTCATATCATTAATACAAGTGATTACAAAATTCTTCTAAGGTCATTTACATGGATGTCCTAATTAACACACTTGTATAGCTTTTGACTTGAACTAGGACAAGCTAAGGCTTGTGCAATTTGATCCTTTTCATGTACCTAACACCTGAAATCAATCTTGAATACACATATTAGATACATATGAATGGAATGGTTAAGTCATTATCAAAATATGGACAATGTATAACCTCTAAGTCAACATTCTCCCCCTTTTAGACAATGACAAACCATTCCTCAAACATATTGAAAAGGATATAGAAATTATACCTTTGCCTTGTCAATTTGGGGGATTCAAGATGTGAACAATATGAATTTCTCCCCCTCAATATATGCTTACTTTAACCTACATAGTTAGTCTATCTACACAAAGTAATTATAGCATACATGTACTCTAGGGTCCTTTGAAGTCACATGATAAAAAATGAAATTGAACAAGAAAAGGATCTCATAAGCAATAAGCAACAATATAATAAGGAATAGGAATATGATTCAGTTTCAAGACATTGAAGTTCTCTCCTCATTTGGACATTATCGAAAAGTGAGGGAGGGGTAGAATATCATATAATCATGTCTTCTCCAAACACAATCAAGCATATATCCAAACAAGCAATATCATATCATATCAACCAGAGATGAAAGAAACACACAATCTCAGTCATAATCAAAATATGGTGAAATATGGCACCAACTCATAAGATATAACATGATAAAGGAGCAAGAGTGCACATAACATATATTACAACTTAGAAGCATGTTCTCATAAAAGCAGCTACAAGCAAGAAGTGATGAAAAACTAAAGATAAAATAATACATCTCAGATCATGTGCCCAGACGTTTCTAATACAAAATAGCCTAGAAAGATGTATATGTTTAGCAAACTAGACTAAAAACTAAGAAACAACTATACATTTAGACTATCTATGTCCACATAATCATCATCATCATCATCATCATCATCATCATCATCATCATCATCATCATCATCATCATCATCATCATCATCATCATCATCATCATCATCATCATCATCATCATCATCATCATCATCATCATCATCATCATCATCATCATCATCATCATCATCATCATCATCATCATCATCATCATCATCATCATCATCATCATCATCATCATCATCATCATCATCATCATCATCATCATCATCATCATCATCATCATCATCATCATCATCATCATCATCATCATCATCATCATCATCATCATCATCATCATCATCATCATCATCATCATCATCATCTCTAGGCTCGTAGTCCTCATCTCCATCTGAAGGTGCAGAAACAATAGTGGATTCATCACCAGAATCACCACCAGAGCCATCACCATCACCAGAAGCATCCTCACCATCTCCATCATCGTCATCAGTAGCAGTAGTCTCAGCATTAGCCTGGTCAAGCATCTCCTTGTCTGTAGGAGGACTAAAACCACGACGGGGCCAACGAGCATTCTACTCATCCCAAGACATACCAAGAGCACAGATCTCATTGACCTGAGGGAAGGATGGAGCAGAATTGCCCAGACTGGAAAGCAGGGTGGCCAAGGGGCCAACAGGCAATGACAGGTACACAGGAGCAGAACCATCAACAACAGAGGGTGGAGGAACAACAACGGAAGTCTCGGGGGTAGGGTAGTAATGATGATATGCATAAGAAGCATAATCACTACCGGGGAAAGGTGGTAGGTGGGGTAGGGGTTTGCATAGGATATGTTCATGTTTAACATGATTGAACATAAATCTTGGTACATGTGCTCCTGGACCTATTGGTTGTATGCCTATTGGTCCATCATGTAGCCCATAAGGGTTTCATTGGATACACGAAACAAGACACGTCTAGGTCGGGGTGGCTGAGGAGGAGGAACTCAGGTAGAGGAGGTAGGGGCTGCAGAGGCAGAGGTTGAGGGTGAAGCACCAGGTGTGGTGGAGGCAAAGACATGCACAAACTTCTGAATTGTGGTCTCACTGATACACACACCTTTCCTTGCAAGCTTGTAATGAAAGTTGGAAAAGAGTTATTTCTCAGCGGCGAATTGAAACAAACCACAAATTAGGGCATGATCGGGTGGATGGGTGCCTCGGGTGTTCTTACTAGAATCAAAACAGGCAATGTGGTGGAGAATGTATCTTGACCATTTGACTCCTATATTCTCAAGAATGCAATACATTATAACCACAATGTTCTCTGTAATATCCATTTGGTTTTTCTTCATATGGATGTTGCAATTGACCATTAGGGCTAGTATACACATTCAGAGATCGAGGGAGGAGGATAGTAGGGTGCTTTTCTTCTTGTAAGGAACATCAAGTTTCTTGAGATAGCGATGGATATCAGGAAGAGTGATCTCATTATGCTTATGGAAACCCTCAGGGTCCAAAAGGTCGAAATACTCGTCGTAATCCTTGCACCAGGTGTCATTTTCGTCATCTTTGGAAAAGAAGACATTTAGGATATCCTCATAGATTTGAAATTTCTTACCGGTGATCATGGAAATCAGGATCACTTGAGTATTCGGCGGGGGTACAAGGGTGTCGTAATTTCAATGCAAGTTAGCATAGAATTCGTGAACTACTTTGGTGCTTGTCATAGAATTATGAAAGCAGTCACACATGACAGCCAGGGTAGAGGGGTGATGAACGGCTAGCAACCTCGCTACTTGGTCTATGACCGCTTGACCCCTAGGTCTAGGCTCAAACAAAGCTCTAAATGGAAAAGGACTCCTAAGAAGAAGGTCCTTATACCTATTTACTACTTCTATTGAGACAAATGAGGTGTCATCAAAAGAAATCAAGCGGAAAGACGAAGAAGATGATGAGCATTGCTAGGGGTGCGTCTATTTCTTGTATGAGAAGCCATGGAGGCAAAAAGAAGGAGAATAAGAGAGCAAACACACAAAGCACACCACCAAAAATGTTCACCAACCAAGGAAGAGCAAAAGGGGAGGTCTAGGGCTACCTATCTAGGTCAGGAAATGGCTAGGATAGGGAAGGTAAGGGTTGGGGATGAGAGCTTAGGGCTAGAAGAAGGGGAATCAACCAGCTATTCTCTAGTTGAGAGGGAGAATACTCGGCCGAACCCAACTTAAGTTGGATTCATCCCGCTGATCGGTCAAGTTCTGAGAGTCATAAACTCGACCGATTGGTCCATTTTAGAACAACTCTCGGACACAGATCAGTCGAGTTTGTCCTGGGGGAAACTCGACCGATGGTCAACCTAACCTAAAACCATCAAACTCAATTTCTAGTCACATGAGTGCTAATTAAATTCAATTTTCATGTTTATTATGTATATTGAACATATTTAGGCACATATCACTCATCATTGGGTACTATTTAGCGATAAAAAACCGAAATTTGAGAAATGCCCAAAAACAAGTGAAACTAAGCATGTCAACAAGCAAATTAAGCAATTTTAGGCAAGAAAGGTGAATAAAACATGAGCAAGACATATAGGATAAAAAAACTAGCTAGATAACATGTCAATATCATCTGAAGTAATTATTTGCAGTTTAGATCTAATGAAGTTAAATTGCTCTCTAGCTAGAGGTTTGGTGAAAATGTCCGCCAATTGATTTTCTGTGTCCACATGCATGATATAAATATCCTTTTTGGTAATGTGATCACGAAGAAAATGATGATGAACCTCTATATGTTTAGCTCTACTATGAAATATAGGATTATAAGAAAGACTGATCGCACTAGTATTTTCACAATAGATAGGAGAAACATCAAAATGTATGTTAAAGTCTGGGAGCATTTGCTTCATCCATAGGACTTGGGCATAACAACTCCCGGCTGCATTGTACTCTGCCTCGGCAGTTGATAATCCCACGGTGCTCTATTTCATGGAAAACCAAGACACCAATCATGGTCCTAGAAGGAAGCAAGTGCCACTTGTGCCCTTTCTATCAACCAAACAGCCCGTGTAATCAACATCACTATATTCTATAAGAGTAAAGTCCCTTGACTTAGGGTACCATAGTCCAAAGTTTTGAGTTTTGGCTAAGTACCTCAAAATTCTCTTAACAACAATAAGATGTGATTTCCTAGGACTTGATTGAAAGCGAGCACACAAGCCAACACTAAACATAATATCAGGTCTAGAGGCAGTTAAATAAAGTAAACTCCCAATCATACCTCTATATAGCTTCTCATCTACCTTCTCACCTTCTTCATCTCTATCAAGTTTGGTGGTGTTGGACATGGGTGTGTCCATCAACTTCATGTTCTCCATTCAAAAGCGTTTGAGTAGCTCATTGTTGTACTTGCATTGGTTGATGAAGTTTTAATCTTTGGTTTACTTGATTTGGAAGCTGAGGAAGAAAGTAAGCTCACCCATCATGCTCATCTTGAAGTCACTCTGCATAATAGAACTAAACTCCTTGGAAAGATCAAGATGAGTTCTGCCAAAAATGATATCATCAACATAAATTTGAATGATAAAAAAATTGCTAGAAGTGTGCTTTAGAAATAAAGTAAAATCTTTTCCCATGACATAGCCATTGTCTAACAAAAATTTCTTTAATTTCTCATACCAAGCTTGAGGTGCTTGTTTGAGTCCATAGAGAGATTTTTGTAACAAATATACATGGTTAGCTAGCTTGTCATTTTCAAATCCCATAGGTCGAGCAACAAATACTTCCTCCTCAATTGTACCATTCAAAAGCACACTTTTAACATTCATTTGATATTGCAAGAAATTTTTATAACTAGAAAAGGCAAGTAGCATTCTAATAGATTCAAGTTTAGTAATAGGAGCATAAGTTTCATCACAATCAATACCTTCTTGCTGATTGTAGCCTTGAGCCACTAACCTTGCTTTGTTCCTTACCACCTTGCCATTTTCACCAAGCTTGTTGTGGTAGACCCATTTGGTGCCAATGATTTTTCTATCACTTGGTCTTAAGCACTAGAGTCCACATTCAGTTCTTCTTGAACTTCTCTAGTTCCTCCTGCATGGCTAGGATCCACTCGTCATCTCCAAGAGCTTCCTTGATGTTCTTTGGCTCCAAGTGTGAGATGAAGGCACTGTCTGCTTGTTCTTTGTTGTAGGCAGCTAGTGTCTTCAATCTCTCGAATGGATTGCCAATGATTAGCTCTTTGGGATGATTCTTTGCAAAGCGAGGAGTGGGATCCTTCTTCTCTTCATCTTCTACTTCAACCACTTGCTTACCTTTGTTGTCGATGTTGAGATATTTTAAGATTGGAATCAAGTCATCTGCAACATCATTATCAACAACATTCTTTCCAACAACAAGGTTAGTTTCAATAAATTTGACATTAATAGATTCTTTGATTTTAGACAATTCAATATTGAAAACTCTATAAGCCCTTCTCATAGTGCTATAGCCTTGGAAGAAAGCCTTGTATGATTTTGGATCAAACTTGTTGAGAGAATTCTTTGTGTTTAAACAAAAAAAGGACATACAAAAACATGAAATAAGTTGATGGATGGTTTTCTACCATGCCATACCTCATAGGGGGTTTTCTTCAAAGAAGCATGTGTAAAAACTCAGTTCTGCACAAAGCAAGAGGTGCTAACGGCTTCAGCCCAAAACTTATTAGGAATGTCAAATTCTAGAAGTATGGTCCTAGACATCTCTTGTAGTGACCTATTCTTTCTCTCTACTACCGCATTTTGTTGAGCTGTATGAGGAGAAGAGAAATTGTGTGAGTAACCAGATTTTTCAAAAAAATGCTCAAAAAGATCATTTTCAAACTCTCTCCTATGGTCACTGCGGATAGAAACAATCTGGCAAGAAGCTTCATTTTCAACTCATTTACAAAATCTTGATAAAACATCTATAGTATCACTTTTAGAAATGAGAAAGAATGTCTAAGTATATCGAGAGAAATCATCGACAATCACAAGACAATACTTGGAACCACAAAGCGTTTGAGTTCTCATACGTCTGAATAGATCAATATGAATAAGCTCAAGAGCTCTTTTGGTACTAAGGACTCCTTTGGATTTGAAGGAGGACTTGGTTTGCTTGCCTTGTGTACAAGGTTGGCATTCCTCATCCTTTTCAAAATCCAATTTGGGAAGTCCCCGAACCAATTCCTTTTTGCTCAATTTCTTCATTTGATGCATATTCACATGACCCAACCGATGATGCCAAAGAGAAATATCATTTTTATCCACAACTAAGCATCTATCAAGTATGGGCTTTAGAGAATCAAACACAATAACATAAAGATTACCGTTTCTAGTTCCCTTATATATGAGATTGTAAGTGATGGAATCTAGAAGCGAACATTCTAAGGAAGTAAATAGAATAAGATAACAATTATCACAAAGTTGGCTTACACTTATCAAATTGTGATGTAGACCATTAATAAGAAAAACATTTTTAATACTTAGCTCGTTGCCTACATCACCCTCACCTATTACCTTACCCTTTTTGTTATCCCCAAAGGTCACCGATCCTCCTTTCTTTTTCATGAATTTGTTGAAATGGCTGATTTCACCTATCATATGCTTTGAGCAACCACTATGCACAATCCACCTTCTTTTGACCTGCATGAAAGAAGGATATCGATACCCAACTCAAACTTTGGGATCCTAGGTTAGCTTGGGGACCCATTTCATATTTGGGCTGGTCCCCTTTGGCTTGTAAGGACAATAAGTAGAGTAATGATCATCACATTTACAATAAGCACATACCATTGGGTTCTTAGAGTCATAAGTCTCTCCATGAAAGAAAGGAGGTTCCACACTCTTCTTCTTACCCTTACTCTTGTTCTTGTTCTTACCATTAGGAGAAGTCCCATCATATCCTAAACCACTAGTACCAATTTGTTTGGTAGTGTGTTCTAGGACAACATTAAGGGATTTCTTTCCCATAAGAAACTTTTGAAAAGAATCTCTTATCTTAGCATTATTATCATTAAGATTAATTATAGTAGCAGATAAGCTAACAAGATCATCTATAGCATGCAACAGGTCAGCCTCTAAATAGAGGGCTTTAGTATTAAAAGAATCACGCTCTAAAGCAGTGCTAGCTACCTCATTACTTTGCAAAATAGGTCTAGAGGGTAGATCATTAACTTGAGCAAGCAACTTAGCATTTTCATATTTAAGCAAAAGAATTTCTTTTTCATAATCATGAGTTTCTTGCTTCCTAGCTTCATCAATGAGGTTAAGTTCTACATTTTTAGTTTTAAGAACATCAATCTCATCTTGCCATTTTTGGTTATCTTCCTTAAGAGTAGAAATGGTCTTAAGGTAGACACCATTCTCAACTTCAACTCCATTGTATTGGAGCTCAAGATCAATAAATTTCCCTTATGAAGTATCAATACAATCAAGGTGCAACTTTTCATTTTGATCAAGAATCTCAATCTTAGCATAAAGATCATCTATTATCCTTCCTAACCTTTTATTTTTAGATTTGCATTTAGTAAAAGATGACCGACAAGTATTAAGCATATCAATAAGAGTTTCTTTAGACAACTCATGCAAGTTAACTTCACTTACCTCATTTACCTCACTTTCCTCACCTACAACATCACTTGTAGAGGCCATGAGAGCAAGGTGGCATTCTCCATCTTCGGAGCTAGAAGAGCTTGAGGAAGACTCCTCCCAAGCTGCATGAGCAACATCTTTGCTTCTTCTTTCTTTCTTCTCCTTTCTATTTTATTTGCCTTCTTTCTTGTACTCCTTGTCCTTCTTGTGGCTTCTCTTATGGTGGCTCTTCTTGGCCTTGGGGTAGTGATAACACCAAATTTTGTGATGTTTTTGGCCCTTATTTCGTTATCAAATCTGCCCTTTTTAACTATTTTCCACTCCTTTTTGTCATGTTTTTGAATAAACAGGCCACACTACGCTCTTAACTCATTATTATCATCTTTTACTGAATTTTTCTCATTTTTTAACTCATTTATCAGCAAAAAGGCCCGTCCCGGCCCACCAACGTGTTCCACCAGCATCGACCTTCTTACCAACCAGCCGATCGATACACTCGCTGTCTCACACGGGTGCGCAATGCACTACCGTGCGACACAAGGATGCCACGCAAGGAGCTGACGGGCGATACACCACTTACCCGACAGGGAGCTCATGTCACACGATACAAGCCACCCACCGACAGGCGCACGCTCGTCACACTAGCCCGACACGCTTACAACCCGACAACTTTGTGCCGGGTGACACACATATTGGGCATCCCTGAATCCGCGATGATGGTGCTGATGGAAGACACGTGGCACCCAGAGAACCACAACTTCTCCCACCCGCTACCTATAAATAGCAGCTACATGACTCCGATGGGACGGGTCAGAATCTCTTGAAAGCCAACTTGGGAAAGCATCTGGAGCTAGCGTGTCGTGCCTCAGAGGTGTACCGGGCGATACTAGGTGAGCACTTCCCCATTCTGAGAGGGAGGGAATGGTTCACTTAGGATCGACCCCGGGCATCACTGCAGGCCGATATCGGCTAACAAGGACGCCCGATATGAGTACCTGATACCCTCATGAAAACTCTATCCCGACACCATACCAAGCCCGATACGCTTCTTCAGTCATGGCGTGTCGCCCGAGAGGGTGCCGCCCGACACGATCGTACCGGGCATGAGCGCCCCACACGATACGTCTGCCCGTCAGGAGCATTTCGCCTGAGAGGGTGTGCCATCCGAAAAGGGCGTATCGGGTGAGGCTCCCGCCTGGTATCGGGCTGGAAGGATCTTGGGGATCTGCTACTTCCTGTTGCCCTTCTAAATTAAGAGGGCGGCATTTATCTTTACTTATTTCAGTCGTTTACTTTCTTTACTTATGCAATGTAATCAGACCCTTTTATGCTAATGGAATTAGAAGAGTTTTAATTATCTACTACTTTTTGTTTGGTCCCTTTTGTTGGATGATTGTTTTGTTTAACATCCGAACTCTAGCTTGTATGCTTGGATCGCGTTTCGACTAGCTACTGAATCGTGTTTTCCCATTGCAGCAGCCTCGAGAGAGGTGTTGTGGCTCTAGTGTTTGGTCCGATACGGGAGTACGAGAGTGCCCAGGATTGGAGTTGCTTTAGTAACCTTTCCACTCTAACTTAAGTCCAGCAACCTCGAGAGGGCTGTTTATGCTTAGTTAGAGGTACCCGCTTCGAGAGGGTGGGTACAGGATGTTTCTGCTGCCGCTTGTTTTACCGAAGCTTTCTCCTTCGTTCCTTACTAAAGAAATAGTATTATCTCTCTGTTTTCGTTGTGCAAAAACCCTAAAAACTGATAAATGCTTAAAACCTTAATTTTCCTCGCATCTCCAGTTGGAGATAGTTTTCTTTTATTTTATCGATCTTAGCCTGCTGTTCCCTTGGGGAACTTTATCATCTCTTTACCCATACCGGAGTGTAACATGTCGATTCTGCATTCCCAACACTACCACCCTTGTCCCTGTGTTCGACCTTGTATATCTACTTCAACCCCGTAAACAAAGTTGCGGGGGCTTAGAAGGTTTCAGGTTATAAATTTAAAAGTCTGACTACTTCAAATCCTCTCCAATTTTCGGACGCGCGATTTAGGCCGGTCAACTTTTTGGCGCCGTTGCCGGGGACAAGGCAAAATGGTACTGTTGACGAACCTGAATCCACTAACTACACTCCAGTGCCTCAAGCTTAGAAATGAGCTTGACAACACTCTCTTTTTCCTTTTTTATACTTTAACCTGAAATGAGTAATTCATATTATTAATAATAGATCTTCTAACTTGATTTGACATGCTATTTAGGTACTTAGAAGGAAGGCGTTCTGCCCAATTGAACACCGACATCACCAGACATGCCGCCTCACATTGATCCACCTCTTTCAGACGATGAGCGAAACGCGAGAGCTATACCTCACTCGCCTCCTCCTGAAGACAACGACCGCTATGACAGCAATGATCAGCCTGAAGAACCTGAAACAAAGCAGTTCGAGGACGACCATCACCGGGATAGACGTCGTCATCTCCGGGATAGACTTCATCATCACTGGAGGCACAGAAGGAATCACAATGATCAGGATCAGAACCAGGGAGGCAGTGACAATGACGATTCCAATGAAGAAGAAAAGACCCTAAGCGAGTTAGCTTCCACCAAGGCTAACAATTCCAAATGTCCTGTTATCATCCCGAGGTTCAACGCAACCAACTTCGAGCTGAAACCATCCGTCATCTCTATGATCCAGAACAAAAGCTTCAGAGGGAGTTCGAAGAATGATAATCTCTATCACCATTTAGATGCTTTTAAAAACATCTGTGACACCATCAAGATGCGGGGAGTCCCACAGGAGGTAATCTATTGCAAGGGTTTCATCTTTTCTTTGGAAGATAAGGCTCTATCCTGGTACCTGGGGCTGCCACACCTAGCTCTCAACGGATGGAGTGCACTGGCGGATGCCTTTGTAAACACGTTTTATCATACCGAGAAAACCATCCAGAATAGACAGAGGATCACATCTTTCATGCAAAAGCCGAACGAGAATCTCCATGATGCCTGGGAACGATATCAAGAATATCAGAGGGACTGCCCTCATCACAACTATAAGAAAGGTTTCTTGATAACTACCTTCTACAACAGTCTAACCCCTGAGGAAAGGGTTTCACTGAATGCAGCAGCAGGCAGTGACTTTCTGGGGAAGAAGCCTAGCCGATCCGAGAAGATCATCAAGAACATGGCCGAGTTGAAAACCGACACCGACTATGATAAATTGGACAGGAGACATGTTAAGAAGGCTAGTGAAGGACCTTCATTTGAATCCAAGGCTCTGGAAACTATCACCTCTCAGATCCAGAGGATAGCCACTGATGTCAAACAGCTGAAAGAATCTAATGGAAAGGGAAAGAAACAAGTCGAAAAGGTCATGAAATGTGTCACCTGTGGAGAAGGTGGACACGGGGTAGATAACTGTATCTACACCCAACCTGACGAGTCGAGCAAAAGTGAGTCTGAGGCTGAGGAGATTGAAAACGTCTCTTTCGTTAATTTCAAGAGGCCAGATCATCCTGGTTTTAGTTATGGCAACAAAGATGCGGCAGAAAACTCGCATCAGCTGCATAACCCTACCAAGCCACCCCAAGTTTTCAAGAAAAGAGGAGGACAAAACCAGTTCACTAGAACCACTTCTTTCCAGTCAAACAAGGGAAATTTCCAAGGACAAGGTAAGTACCAAGGTCGCCAAGTGACAAACACCAATCAAGGTCAAAGTCAAGCCAAGGAGCAAGGCCAAGGACAAACACCAATCAAGGTCAAAGTCAAGCCAAGGAGCAAGGCCAAGACAAAGTTTCGAACCAACTAGACTTGGTTGGCCAGTTATTTGATTTTGTAAAGAGGCAAGATACCATCAATAACCACCTGGCGTAGAGTGCGCTTTCAAATTCAGGAGTTCTGAACTCAATGCAGGTCCAGATGGCGGACATGCAGACGCATCAATGCCAAATCGATTAGCAATTGGCCCAGATGGCCGAATTGATAAAGAATCCCTCGAGAAAGATTCTATCCAACACTAAATCTGCTAAAATGGCAGTGCTGAGATCTGGAAGGACAGTGGAGCGTCATGAAGAAGCCAGACCAGAGGAACCCGAATTGAGGACTGCGGATGATAATCCCACAGAAGAAGACGATTGACAAGCTCATGATAGAGAACCTGAACCAAGATCCTTTGAGGAGTTATCTAGTAAGAGAAACCCTTACTCTCCCAAGTTGCTTTTTCCTTACAAGCTGATAAAGGCACGCCTTAAGAAGCGCCATGAGAAGTTCATGGAATAAATAAAGAAACTTCATCTCGAAGTTCCTTTTTTGGACGCCTTAGAAGAAATGCCGACTTATGCTAAGTTTCTCAAAGATCTGATTACCAAGAAGAGAAGAGGAGGAAGAATCGAAACTGTGCATCTAGCAAGTATGTCCTCTACTTTTGTTAAGTCAGATTTGCCCAGCAAAAAGAAAGATCTAGGGGCTTTCCCCATTCCTTTCGCCATTGGAGATAACGTCGAACGAAAAGGTCTTGCCAATTTAGGGGCTAGTATCAGCCTTATGCCCCTAAGCTTCACGCAGAGATTAGGTTTGACTGATATGGTCAGAACTAATATGAGGATTGAATTAGCAGATCATACCTTTAAAAATCCTATTGGCGTTGTTGAAGATGTACCTATCCGGGTAGGAAGTTTCTTCATTCCCTGTGATATCGTTGTCATTGATACCGTGGAGGACCCCCACTGTCCTATCATCTTTGGACGTCCTTTCTTGGCTACAGGAAGGGCGTTGATCGATGTTGCTGAGGGAATAATCACTCTAAGGGTCAGAAACGACCACTTAGACTTCAAAGTAAAGGATGCGATGAGAGGACCATCCCTGACAGAGTCTGCTTGCTTTGCGGACAACTACAACCAGTTCTGCGAAGAGGTAGAAGAAATCTTAATGGTAGACCCTCTTGCGAGGGCGATAAGAAGTCAAGATTCTAACTTTGAAAGTCCAGAAGTTGTGGAGTTTCTCAGCTATCTTAACCAACCTGATGAAGACTAGAGCGACGAGGATGAGGTAGTGGAAACTGTTAAGTTTGCCTCTCTTGAGGAGGTGCCGGAAGAGCGATCACCCAAGGCCAAGCCTGAGTTGAAGCAGTTACCAGAAGGGTTGAAATATGAATTCCTAGATCAAGAGGAAAGGAATCCTGTCATCGTCAATGCCAATCTTATAAAAGATCAGTTGGACAGACTTCTTGAGGAGTTAAGACTCCACATGCGGGCTATAGGATACTCAGTAGAAGATATCAAAGGCCTTAGCCCTGCATTGTGTATGCATCACATCAATTTGGAAGAATCCTCCAAACCTCTGGCTCAACCCCAGAGAAAATTGAATCAGATGCTGAAAGAAGTCGTAAAGAAAGAAGTAATCAAGTTGAGGGATGCTGGGATCATTTACCTGATCAACGACAGTAACTGGGTAAGCCCGATCCACATAGTACCCAAGAAGGGTGGTATAATAGTGGTAAGGGGAGATAAAGGCGATGAGGTGGCAGTTAGGACCGTCACAGGATGGATAATGTGCATTGACTACATGAAGCTAAACCGGGCTATTAAAAAAGATCATTTTCTGCTACCTTTTATTGATCAAGTTCTTGAAAGATTAGCGCATCATGACTATTTATGTTTCTTGGATGGTTTTTCAGGATTTTATCAGGTCCCCATCCTGCCAGATGACCAAGAGAAGACAACTTTTACCTGTCTCTATGACACCTACGCCTTCAGGAGGATGCCCTTCGGCCTGTGCAACGCTCCCGCTACGTTTCAACGCTGTATGATATCAATGTTCTCAGATTTTCTGGAGGATATCGTGGAAGTTTTCATGGATGATTTTTCTGTCTATGGAAAAGACTTCGATACCTACCTAAAAAACCTCTCTTTGGTTCTACAACGATGCGGGGAGAAGAGTTTGGTTTTAAATTGGGAGAAGTGCCATTTTATGGTACAAGAAGGCATCGTACTGGGACATAAAGTTTCTAGGCATGGCATCGAGGTGGACGTTAGCAAGGTTGAAGCCATATCCAAGCTTCCTCCACCAAAGTCTGTGACGGGAGTGAGGAGCTTCCTTGGGCACTCCGACTACTACCAGAGATTTATAAAAGACTTCTCAAAGATTTCAAAACCATTATCCAACCTTCTGGTAAAAGAAGTTGAATTGAATTTCTCTGAAGATTGTCTAATCACTTTTCAGGATTTAAAGGATGCTCTTATCTCACCACCTATCCTCCAAGCTCCAGACTGGGATTTACCTTTCGACCTTATGTGTGATGCTAGTGACTATGCAGTAGGAGCAGTCCTAGGGCAGAAAAAGGATAGAAAGCACCATGTAATCTGCTACGCTAGTCGTACACTGGACAAAGCTCAGGTAAATTATACAACTACAGAGAAAGAGATGCTCGCAATAGTCTTCGCTTTTGATAAGTTCAGATCGTACCTCATTGGAGCAAAGGTTAAAGTCTACACAGAGCATGGAGCTATAAGATACCTCATGCAGAAGAAAGATACAAAACCCAGGCTGTTGAGGTGGGCCTTGTAACTACAAGAGTTCGACCAGGAGATAGTACATAAGAAGGGTGCAGAGAATGTGGTTGCTGACCACTTATCAAGGATCGTTATGGAAGGACGGAGGGAACCACCTATTAATGACAATTATGCCGACAAAGCTTTGGTGATGATTGAAACCAAGGAAGAGAGTTTACCCTGGTTTGTAGATATCTATAATTATCTTGCCTGCGGAGAAATGCCCCCTGACATAACCTATAACCAAAAGAAGAAGCTCTTCGAAGATATGAAAAATTACTACTGGGATGATCCTCTCCTTTTTAGAAGATGTGCGGATAACTTGTACCAAAGATGCATTCCCGAAGAAGAGATCCCGAACATTCTGAAAGAGTGTCACGCCTCCCCTTATGGAGGGCATCTGGGAAGTGAAAGGACCACCATTGAGGTACTGCAATCAGGTTTCTACTGGCCCTCTTTATTCAAAGACGCTGCAAAGTATGTAAAAGTCTGTAAAGAGTGCCAATTGACGAGAAATATTGGACGAAGAAACGAGATGCCATTGGCAAATTGGGTTGAAGTGGAAATCTTTGATGTATGGGGGATTTACTACATGGGACCGTTTCCCCCATCAAAGGGGTATCCGTACATTCTAGTGGCAGTTGATTGTGTATCCAAATGGGTAGAAGCTGTTACAACTCAAACGTGCGACACTAAGTCAGTGATCAAGTTGTTCAAAAAGACGATTTTCCCTCTATTCGGTGTACCTCGTACTGTAATAAGCGACGGTGGGTCGCATTTCGGAGAAAGATAGTTTGAAGCACTCCTACGAAAGTATGGAGTTAAACACAAGATTGCTACACCCTACCACCCACAAACTTTTGGGAAGGTAGAGGTTTCAAATAGACAAATCAAGCAGATTCTGGAAAAGACTGTCAATGAGACGAGGAAGGATTGGTCAATGAAGCTTGACAACGCACTTTGGGCCTACAAGACTGCCTATAAAATGCCAATTGCAACCACTCCTTATACTTTGATCTATGGAAAATCCTGTCATCTACCCCTTGAGCTGGAACACAAGGCCCTTTGGGCGGTTAAATTTTTGAACATGGATCTAGAGAAGGAGGGAGAGAAGAGATATCTACAATTACAAGAACTTGAAGAATTAAGGATGCATGCTTACGAGAATGCAAAGATCTATAAACAAAAGATGAAGGTGTGGCATGATGCCCACTTGAGAAGGAAGGACGTAAGTGAAGGAGACAAAGTTCTATTATTTAAATCTTCCATTCGTCTTTTTCCAAGTAAGTTACAAACGAGATGGTCCAGACCGTTCACCATATCAAAGATATACCCATCCGGAATGATGGAGCTATATGACAAAGATGATCCATCCAAGGTTTTTTAAGTGAACGGGCACAGGGTGAAAAGGTTTTATGAAGACGAAGCTTTCGTTAGAAGGACAGAGATCAATTTGCAAGATATGGATACTGTTGAAGGTGAAAAGTGAAGGACATGGAGCTGTCGAGCTGGCGATGCAAACTACAACGCTCCTCAGGAGGCAGCCCGAGCTTTTACTTTTCCTAGAATAGGATGTTCTTTACTTTCTTGCAAGAAAAAACATTATGAACATTTGGACTATAATAAGGCCCGAGTCAGTGCATGCGTCACGTGCGCTGACTCTTTTGTTTTATGGGCCACCGCTCTATTTTATGAGCATTGATGGGTAATACTATCTGAGGCCGGGAACTTAACCTTAGGCCAATGATGTTTTACCCATCAATCACTTTTTCCTTTGCTTTGTTTTGGGTTTTTCATCTAGATTTTGTTCTGAAGACAGTGTGTCGGGCTAGTATACCCTTTTTCCTGATCGTATCGGGAAGCAACTCAACCGGCACACAGAATGCGCCCGTATCAGGCGACGATATATCAGGGATCGCAGAAGCCGTGTCGGACGACACGCCCAGGCGGCGAGCACCCGTATCGGGCAAGATGAGTAATTACCCTTGATTAGATGGATGGGACCGCTCATCTCGGGAATGACTTGTCTCAACGGCCGATACGCGTCCTGGATTTGCCCGTTTTACCCCCGATTGGGATTGCTATATATAGTACAGAGGTTTTACCGTGTTGGGCTACTGCTTTTACTCTTCTAGCTACCCGTATCGTGCGGTAATTTCTCCCTTTGCTCGTATGTCGTCCAGCTAACTTTTGCACTCATGTCGCACAAGGTAGCTTCAGATAGCAAAGGTATAGCACGACAACCATATCGTCCTGCTTGCCCGACACGAGCTTCATATCACGCACAACGTATCAAGTTGACGACTTTAGTTGATTTTCCTTATGTCGCCCAACACGTGTGTCGCGCGACACATCTTTAACTCGCGCTTGCCCGATACGCCATATCAGGCGATAACCATGTCGCCCATCCTTGTGCCGCCTCTCTTGTTTTTGTTGTCAGGCGACACGTTTTTCTATCGGGGAAGACCCTATCGGGTACTTTGTTTCACGCGACCGTATCGCTCGACATAGTCTATCGGGCAAGCATCATATCGCCCAGTGCTGAAGCCCGATACGGTGGTGTCGGGTAATTTTATATCGGGTCAAATTTTTATCATGCAATCAGTTTTTCTCTTAAACGCTCATATCGATTTTAAGTTTTGCCTACCTAATATCGGCACATTTAATTGATCAATGAACTTGTTTAATGATGACAGATATGGCCCGTACAAAGAAAATCGTCATTCGAAATGATGAATGCGGCAGAAGGATCGACACTAAGGCCGCAGCTGAAACAACAACGGTCGGGCAGAAACGCCCGAATCCCGAGGCAGCTGGGCCATCAACCGCTTAGAAGAGAGCAAGGATGGAAGAAGTAACGGCTCCATTCTTTTTCTCAGAAGATGCAGCCAGAACAAGTACAAAGCTCTCAAGAAGGAAACACAAGGCTCGTGCAGATTATGACAATGATGACTGACCTAGGAGGGCTAGAACGCGAATAAGAAACTGACATATGGTAGACAGAGAGCTCTTGAAAACACTTGTGGATACTATATCCAAAGAAGACACCCCCCATGAAGAAGGTGGATTCATGACTGATGAACCCAAAAAACACACATTCAATCCAGAAGCCACTGGAGAAAGACTTCCACTGATTTTCTCTTTTGGAGAGGGTCCTAAACCACCGCAGAAGACAACCTACGATAAGAAAAAGTTAGATGAAGGTCACACTCCTAGGAATGAGACGAGCAAAATCTGGAGGGTACTAAAAAAGGTAAAAGCAGAAAGGCGCATAATTCTGTCCGACACTCCCTTCCAAAATAATTTCGGTGAACTTTACAACACACTTTTCTTGGTGAGACCAAAAATTGCTAAAAATATAACAGTCAAAGAGCCAAATTTTAGGCCTGGATTTTCTAGAAATTTTCTTATCTTGGGGGGCTACCAAATCAAGAAAAAGTATTGGAAGAGATAAGTGGACCTCTCTGACTAGTTCAATAGATGATGAAAGTTTAAAGAAACTGAGATTGATGATCAGTCCTTTTGTTCATGTTCACAATGGAAGTATCTTACAAAGTCTACCCGGTTTAAGGGAATGCCTAATAGTTTTGGAACTTTTTCCTCAGCAAAAGTGCATGACTGATCTCATTGAATCTTGCAATTCTGAACCCAAATTTGCCTTTTGGTACAACTGACTGCGGCATCTTCATCCCGAAATGGATATCAAATGAAAAGACACCTGACCAGCTCCACCACATCGACTACCACAGCAAATGAGGAGAATATGTGTGGGGGATTCTATTTGGTACAGGCGCGCTCACCTGCTAACCCTCACTGGGTTAAGATTACCCTACCTTATCTACTTCACAACTCTGGGACAGAGTGTGGAGTAAGTTTGGGGGGTACCATATACCGGTGAGGGAGGTATATACTTTTTTTTCTTCTTCAAACTCTCCACCCTTTTCGTTCTTTTTTTTCTTCTCCTATATCATGTGTACATATACATAATACATGCTCATACAAAATTTTGCTAATGTTTTTTGCTTATTCTATCTCCATACATATTTATAAAGACACTGCATAGTAAAAACCTGATATGACTTCTTGCCAGTTTGTTTTCTATGTGCCCAAGGAGATGTAGGTTTTGTTTTGTCTTTCTAATAATGCAGCCTCAAACGACAAAAGACTACGACTTTCCAAACAACAAAAATTCCTCTTGATTTCCTTTACCCAACAAAATCCCCCTCCCAAAAAGAGAGAATAGCCTTATGAGAGTGAATAAAAGCATGATAGTTGTGCCAAATGAAAAGAAAGAAAAAAAATATATACACACACTTGTTCTCTAAAAGTACCCATCTTTAGGCATGGTAGATCTGGGGCAGTGGTACGTAGGATGTGAAATCACTGCTCTAAAGCCAACTGGCTTGGACTGCAGGGACCACTGGCCCGTTAACGGACTCGTACCTGGATGGACTGATGGGGAACAAGAAAAACCCAAAAAGCCTTAAGCCTTCCCAAACACACAACTTTCTATCCCCAAAAGCTGTTTGGTGTGAAAGCTAACTTCAGAATCATGCACCCAAGTCTCGCCATAGCTGTGGAGAAAATTTTTGCTTAAATAAGGAAGGAGAAGTAAAGTCTGTTGTTCGTGGTCGGGCCATATTCTCTGTAAGACATATCAATGCTCGCTCAAACCCATGGTCTTAAAACTATACCGGTCAAGAAGAAGCGTCACAAAACAAAGTTTAAAGATTGATTGAGGAAAATCAAAATGCTAAGTTTGGGGGAGTTGATAACACCAAATTTTGTGATGTTTTTGGCCCTTATTTCGTTATCAAATCTGCCCTTTTTAACTGTTTTCCACTCCTTTTTGTCATGTTTTTGAATAAACAAGCCACACTACGCTCTTAACTCAATATTATCATCTTTTGCAGAGTTTTCCTCGAATTTTAACCCATTTATCAGCAAAAAGGCCCATCCCGGCCCACCAACGTGTTCCATCTGCCTCAGCCTTCTTACCAACTAGCCGGCCGATACGCTCACTGCCCGACATGGGTGCGCGATGCACTACCGCGCGACACAAGGATGCCGCAGAAGGAGCTGACGTGCGAGATGCCACTTACCCGACATGGAGCTCGTGTTGTGCAATACAAGCCACCCACCGGCAGGCGCCCGCTCATCACACCAGCCCGACACGCTTACAGCCCGACAACTTTGTGTCGGGTGACACACATATCGGGCATCCCTGAATCCGCAATGATGGTGCTGATGGAAGACACGTGGCGCTCGGAGAACCACAACTTCTCCCACCCACTGCCTATAAATAGCAGCTACAGGACTCCGATGGGTCGGAATCTCTCGAAAGCCAACTTGGGAAAGCATCTGGAGCTAGCGTGTCGTGTCTCAGAGGTGTACCGGGCGATACTAGGTGAGCACTTCCCCATCCCAAGAGGGAGGGAATGGTTCACTTAGGATCGACCCCATGCATCGCTGCAGGCCGATATCAGCCAACAAGGATGCCCGATATGAGTACCCGATACCCTCAGCAAAACTCTAGCCCGACACGATACCAAGCCCGATACGCTTATTCAGTCACGTCGTGTCGCCCGACATGATCGTATCGGGCATGAGCGCCCCACACGATACGTCTGCCCGTCAGGAGCGTGTCGCCAGAGAGGGTGTGCCGTCCGACAAGGGCGTATCGGGTGAGGCTCCCGCCTGGTATTGGGATGGAAGGATCTTGGGGATCTGCTACTGCCTGTCGCCCTTCTAAATCAAGAGGGCGACATTTATCTTTACTTATTTTAGTCGTTTACTTTCTTTACTTACGCAATGTAATCAGACCCTTTTATGCTAATGGAATTAGAAGAGTTTTAATTATCTGCTGCTTTATGTTTGGCCCCTTTTGTTGGATGATTGTTTTGTTTAACACCCGAACTCTAGCTTGTATGCTTGGATAGTGTTTCGACTAGCTACCGAATCGTGTTTTCCCGTTGCAGCAGCCTCGAGAGAGGTGTTGTGGCTCTAATGTTTGGTCCGATACGGGAGTATGAGAGTGCCCAGGATTGGAGTTGCTTTAGTAACCTTTCCACTCTAACTTAAGTCCAGCAACCTCGAGAGGGGTGTTGATGCTTAGTTAGAGGTACCCGCTTCGAGGGGGGGGTACAGGATGTTTCTACTGCCGCTTGTTTTACTGAAGCTTTCTCCTTTGTTCCTTACTAAAGCAATAGTATTATCTCTCTATTTCCGTGATAAATGCTTAAAACCTTAATTTTCCTCGCAGCTCCAGTTGGAGATAGTTTTCTTTTATTTTATCGATCTTAGCCTGTTGTTCCCTTGGGGAACTTTATCATCTCTTTACCCATACCAGAGTGTAACATGTCGATTCTGCATTCCCAACACTACCACCCTTGTCCCTGTGTTTGACCCCATATATCTACTTTGACCCCGTAAACAAAGTTGCGGGGGCCTAGAAGGTTTTGGGTTATAAATTTAAAAGTCCGACTACTTCAAATCCGCTCCAATTTTTGGACGCGTGATTTAGGCCGGTCAGGTAGTCACTCTTGTAATGTCCTTTTTGGCCACATTCATAGCATCTAGGAGTAGATGAAGAAGAATTCCCTTTGAAGTGCTTGCCCTTGGAGTAGTTAGCTTCATGCTCATTTGGGCCTTGATCTTTACTTGTGGAAGGAGTAGGGAACTTGAGTGCAAGTTGTTGCTGCCGAACCATCTCTTCAATTTGAGCTTTGAAGGTTGTGTCCTTGATCTTCTTGGACTCCTTCTCTTCTCTCTTTTCTTCTTCTTCTTGATTATCAAGCCTTGGCTCATGAGCTTGAAAGTTGCCAACCAGCTCCTCGGTTGACAATTCACTAAGCTTGTACACTTCTTCAATGGATGTCACCTTGGTCTCCCATCTCTTTGGAAGAGATATCAATATCTTTGAGTTGATTGTGCCTTTGTCCATCACACTACCAAGGGTTTCCAATCCATTAATGATGAAATTAAGCCTTGTGTACATGTCCACCACTCTTTCATTCTTTCCCATCTTGAAGTTCTCAGGTAGACCACCAAGCATGTAGATCTTGGTTTCCTTCACTTGCTTTGTTCCCTCATAGGAGACACATAGCTTGTTCCAAATATCATATGCGGTGTCCCATGAGGAGATCTGGTTGAACATGAATGGAGTAAGGGTTGCATAGACGATGCTCGTGGCTTTGGCATTGAGCTGAGCTTGCTTCCCCCTTTGGATCTTCATACTTTAGTTGCACCACCTTCCACATCTCATAGCTTACTCCTTGGAGATAGAACTGCATTCTTCTCTTCTAATAGAGGAAGTTGGTGCCGTCAAATACTGGAGGTCACATGGAGAAGCTTCCCTCCAAGTTGAGAGATCCAAGTGCTAAATCACCCATCTTCTCCTACTTGTGGAAGTAGCTTGGAGAAGACCTGCTCTGATACCACTTGTTGGATCAAGGGCTCTAGAAGGGGGGGGGTGAATCAAGCTTCACAAATATCACAAAATGAATTATACCTTCAAATTATATTAAGTGAATAAACTTAAGCATACAACCAATTTGAAGTCCTAACTAGTAAGCATAGCAAGGGTGAGAGACAATGATAGCATACACTTGGACAAAGTGGTTTAGAGTGGTTCCACACTTCAAACTAGAAGTGAGTCAGTCCACTACCTAGAGGTGGTTAGGCTCTAGGAATTTTCATTCTTAATGCTCTTATATTCATTCATAAGATTACAAGACAAAAACCACACTCATTCAAGGACTTAATACCTCAAACAAGGATCTTAAACCTACCGTAAGAGCTTACCCACTTGAACTAGGGAGTCTTCAGCCTTCAACAAGGACTTACCCACTCCATCTTCAAGTCTTTGGACTTCAAGGAATTACCTATCCTTCTTGAATATCTGTCTTGCCTATCTCCTTCACTTGGAGATCTGGAACACCGTGCTTTCTTCAACCTTGAAGAACATCAACTCCTTCTCCTTCACTCAGAGAAAATCTTCAATCCTTTTCTTCAATAAGGAAAGGGGGTAGGAAGATGGAGGTGGAGAGATTTACATGGATACAAGGGGTATCTCTCTTACAACAGATCCTAACTCACTCATACTCATGGATTTGACTTAAAGGTAGAGAGAGATAGGGCCTCAAAGGTGTGCAACACTCTCAACTAACAAAGAACCAAGCATATATGGAATGAGAAACCTTGGAATGAACTCCAAGTGGTCCTATTTATAGCTGGGGGTGCCCCTTTGAGTTGGGGAACACTTAGGGTCGAATTATAGTCATTTTTGCACAAGACAAAAAATCTATTTTTGTCGAAACAAGTCACCAATGGTTAGAATCACTTTTTCTGCATTTTCCATACAATATATTCGGTCAAGATTCAATAAAGGTAGCTCGAACGATTGGGTAAAAGACAAACCCAAATTTCAAACCATCGGTCGAGTTTGACTTGAGAAAACTCAACCGACCAATGAAAGTTGCATTTGGTCAGTAACCTGATTGATCGAGTTCTGTGAGTGTGCAACTTGACCGATGCACTCTTCAAAGAATTGGTTTAGTGGATCGGTCGAGATTGTAACTCGACCGATTAGCTGCCTGTGATCAATGTTCTAAAGTGCGTAAAAAGTGATTAAAACTTTGTTCTAAGTGTCCCACATAATTTTATCATCTTAGTTACAAGTCATATCATCAATACAAGTGATTAAAAAATCCTTCTAAGGTCGTTTACATGGATTTCCTAATTAGCACACTTGTATAGCTTTTGACTTGAACTTGGACAAGCTAGAGCTTGTGCAATTTGATCCTTTTCATGTACCTAACACCTAAAATCTATCTTGAATACACATATTAGATACATATGAATGGAATAGTTAAGTCATTATCAAAATATGGACAATGTATAACCTCTAGGTCAACAGAGTGGCCAAGGGGGCAGTAGGTAGAGGCAGCACACCAAGGATAGGTTCACCAGCAGAAGAGGATGTAGCAGTAGTGGAAGGTGCAGGTGATGGGTTGGGTAAAAGTGATTATATGCATAGGATGCATAATCACCTCTGGAGTAGGGATGGTAAGATGGGTAGGGGCATGCATAGGACATGTTCATGTTGGACATGATTGAACATAGGTCCTGATGCAGGTGCTCCTAAACCTGAAGGTTATATGCCTGTTGATGCATCATGTAGCCCATAAGGGTTTCATTTGACACATGGAATAAGGCACGGGCAGGTGGGGTAGGATGAGGTGGTGGTAATGCTCGGGTAAAGGTAGAGGTAGAGGTAGAAGCAGAGTCACCAGGTGTGGTGGAGGAGATTGAAGAGTGGTATCACTGATACAAAATCCTTTCCGGATAGGTTTGTAATGGAAGTCGTGGAAAATAGATTTGCCAGTGGTAAGATGAAAAAGACCACAAATCATAGTAGGGTAGGGAGGGTGGGTGCCACGAGTGTTCTTTCTTGAGTTGAAGAAGGTCATATGATGGAGGATATATCTTTATCACTTGACTCTGATGTTCTCTAAGAGACAATACATGATCACCGCAATGTTTTCTGCAATCTCTATTTCATTCTTCTTGGGGTGGATATTGTAGTTAACCACTAGGGTGAGAATGCATCTCTTGAGATCCAAGGAAGAGGAGGGAAGGGTGCACTTCTTCTTATAAGGAAATTGAGGCTTCTTCAAGAACCTATTAAAATCAGGGAGAGTAAGATCATATTTCTTGTAGAAGGCCTCATGCTCAACTAGGTCAAAATACTCGGGATAATCCTTATGCCAAGTGCCAGTCTCATTAGTACCTGAGAACAAGATGTTTAGGGTATCCTCACAGACTTGGAATTTCTTCCTAGCTATCATGGTTGTGAGGACTACTTGAGTATTAGGTGGGGGTACGAGGGTTTCTTAATTCCAAAACAAGTTAGTGTAGAATTCATGAACCTCTTCTGTGCTAGTGATGGAATTGGTGTAGCACACACATTCAACACCCAAGGCTGAGAGATGGTGAACGTTAAGCAACTCTGTTACTTGATCTATGACCTCTTGTCTTCTAGATCTAGGCTAAAAAAGGGAACAAAAAGGGAAAGAATTTTAGGGAAGGAGATCCTTATACCTATTTACAGCCTCATTTGAGACAAAAAGAGTGTCATCAAACATAATCAAGTGGGAGGAGGATGAAGATGAAGGTGCATTAGTTGGGGTGGCTCTCTTCCTCCTATTGGATGCCATAGAGACGAAAAAGAGAGGAAAGAGAGAGCAAAAGCTAAGAAAACACCAACAAACCTCATATATAGACCTAGGTTAGCAAGGGGGAAGGTCAAGGGAGGTTTAGCTAGGTCGGATTAGGGCTAGGTTGAGGAAGGTTAGGTAAAGGGTAGAGAGATTAGGGCATATGGAGGTGGAATTAGTCAAATTTTCTCTAGTTGAGAGGGAGAATAGTCGGCCGAAACCAACTTGAAATTTCTCCAGCCTGACCATAGGTCGAGTTCTGTGAACTTAGAAACTCGACCGATAGGCTTTTTAAAAAACCTCTCAGCCTCTGATCGGTTGAGTTGGCAACTTGACTGATGGTCAACCTGACCTAAACATAATAAACTTAATTTCTAGCCATTTGAGTGCTAATTAAATTTATTTTTCAAGTCCATTATGTATATTGAACATACTTAGGCACATATCACTCATCGTTTGGTACTATTTTGTGGTAAAACATGAGTTTGTGAAAAATACCAAAAAAAAATAGAAAAACAAGGCAAAATGAACATGAAAAATGGATTTTTAGCATATGAGAAAGAAAATATGATCAAAACACACTACAAAAAAAGGGAGATTTAACTACAATTATTATAGTTACATATATTTTATATGTCATTGAAGCCATTTCTTTTTATAATATATAACAATGTAAGTAAAAAATGTAAGGAATGTAACTGATTATATATAACTACACTTATTATCTCTATATTAAATGTATATAATACAAATATAGGTAATCCTGTAAACTTAAGTTTGTGGCCTCTCCTCTCAACTTTCTCAAAATGAAAATTTACCTCCCACTAATCATCTCCCGCACACTGATTTCACTTCTTTCTTCCCCATTCGCCCCCGATTTGACCCGATCTCCTCTGATCTCCCCACATCTCCCACCCCCACCAAACACAATGCACAGTACTACCATAGCACCCTCCTCTCCCATGGATCTACCGAACAAGGGCTTGTTCTCATCTCTAGCAAGGCAACAACTCCACCCAGGTCTTCACGTACAAACATTGTCCTCTAGCAGCTCTGCCCAGTAAATGAATTGTAGGTTTTTCTCTCCAGCGGCTCTGCCCAGTGAAGGCATTGTAGGTTTTGCTTTCATACTTCTCTACTTGGCAAAGTCACCATAAACAACCTCCTTTTGAGCGACAACCAACTATTCTTCTCCCTCTTTCATGTTGTCTCTTCCATCGTCAGAATAGAACAGATGGCTGGACTGCATCTCTAAATAACAAATTCTAGATATATAGTCATAGATGGACCAATATCTAGGCCACCAAGGTTGTGGCCTCACTCAGTCAGTCACAAGAAAGCCTGTAGTCAGCCTACCTACTGGTGATTTTTCTTTTGATTGTTGTTACACATGTTTAGTCACATGTTCATAAACATTGGAAGGACATCTTTTCTCTATCAATGCAACAAACTCTGAATCAACAAATTCTATATCAGGTGCTCTTTTCATATTATGTTGATTTGATTTTGTCTAGAATGTTGAAACATTCTTTTAGTCAAGTTAGACCAGTTGGTGAAGTTTTTCAAGGAATATGGAATGCCATTGATGTTGCTTTCAAAGTATTCCTTGTACAGTGTTTGGCGATTGAAAATATGGAAGATTTATGCAATGAAGTAATCATACTAATGCTATAAATTCTAGATTCTCAAATATCCTTATGCTTTAATAGTCCAACACTATATGAACTGACTTTTCTTTGACAATCTCTTTCCAGCCGGGTAAGACATCCAAATGGTATGCATCTTAACTACTGTTATAGTTAATTTGTCTTGAAAATTTAGTATTAAAGTTACCATCGGGAGTTTGGAACCATCCATATACAACATGCCTGCTAACTAGAATTTATTTTTGCTTGTTAATGAACTTAATTCCTCTTTTCGTCTTTTGGAAAGAAAAGCTTCTATTTCTCAAAATTTTGACTCATCATCCCGATCAAATCAATTGCCAACTAGTGCATATCTACTGATGAAAGGAGCTTCTTCAGATAAATTCTAGTTCAATTAATTTCCTCTGGCAATAGTTTTGAATATTATTCTAATTTCTAAAAAGCAAGTTCAATATGAATTTGTTTCAAGCATTGGGGTGATTGGCTAGCTCAGTCCAATTTGATAATCTTGGATGGTTTTGACCTACATGAACTTCAAGCCATTGACGCCTTTGAAATTCCTGAGTATGTTTATTTTCAGTAAGACCTATCCTAAAAATATGCTTGCTTGCTAAGACACTACCACTGGTATTTATTCTCTCGGAAGTTGGTCATCACATGAAAGATTTGTCATTTGTTAGAGAAATGCCCGATTCATGTGAATGGTTTATAATGATCAATATCTGAGGATATTAGAATATAATCCATGATCATGTCTTATGTGAAAGTCACGTGGTTTCTTTTTTAAGTGCTCAACTTTGAGGACAAATTTTCTTCATTTTTTCTTAATGTAATGTGTATATAGTTTGAAGGAGTTGTGGTAAATTGTAGTTATTCTATTTCTGGGCATATGTGTGAAGACTCCTTGTTTGTCCATGATTACTGAGTACATGGAGATGGGATCATCTTATCTTACATACAAGTGGTTAAAAAAAGAAGCTAAGCCGGCTTAGAAGATTAAAACTGCACAGAGATATTTGCAGGTTGTCGAATCTTATTTCTTTTTTTTCCTTTTCATCCAATATCGTTTTATCCTTTCTTGTATCCTTTAATCTCCTATATCACCACTTTGCGATGTGTTTCTTGGTTTGAATATTGATGATTTACCATTAATAACTTTAATATAAGAACAATCTCTAACTTCATTTTCTAACTTCTTTTGAGTGTCATTACATGTGTGACTAGAGTTTAATATTGAGTGTTATTGATGTGATACATTTGCACTGGGCCAACTGATATAGATTTTATTTCTTGCACAAAGCATGCACTATTGTTTGTTTCTCACTCCAACAACTAACCAAGTTTCTTCTCACAAATACAATCTCCACAGTAGGTTTTCTATCAATTTCGCTCCCCGCATAATAGAATCTGAAAATTTGGTGAATTTTTGTCTGTCTTTAATAAGAAAACCTTTTTCTAGGAGAGCTTTTGGTTAATGCAGGAAATTACATATAACATCCTAATGCCGTAGTTTTGAGTGACCCATATATTAATTGACTAGAGCAACATTAGATTGATGTGAAGGTTGAAGTCAAACATATATATTTCCCAAACAGTCATCTATATCTTTGGGTGTTAAAAAAAGTAGGGATATGTCATCATTCATAGGAACAACATAATTCATATGAAATTCAACATGTCTTTTCCCTAGCATACAATCTTCTACAACTTAGTCCAAGGTATACTTTCATTGGGACAAACATACTACATAAACAATATGAACCATCTCAAAATAACTAAAAGTTTACAAGTAAAGAACACCGTGATAAGTAATCCCTGGTAGCTGATTCCCACTTATATGATTGCCACAAAGGCTGATGCCATTGACATGTAACAATAACAAATCCAAAAGGGTTATTCTTCAAGAAATAGAATAATAATTCTAACACCAGTAGAATCCAAAAGCATATACAGTATGGCTTCTTCTAACTAGTCACACACTGACTTTCTTTAAACTATAAATAGCATTTCTTGAGATTCATACTTGTATTTTCTTATAAGAAACAAACCTAGTGGCCGGTCTATACACTTCACATGTAAAAATCATCTTTAGAGGCCACTAAGTGTCTCACAAAAATAGGTTTATTTTGAGGGCCAGAGAAGTGTAAGTATCTGAGTTTTGTAAGGGCATCTGCAAGGATGGTGAAGTAGGTGACATATGTTCCACCGGAAATGCATGATGCTCATTGAGATGTGTGACTTAGATTTGAGTACAAGTTAGTAAACATAGTTTCATAAACAAGAGTCTGAATGAGGTATGTACGATTTAACACTTGAAAGTCTCCTTATATCAGCCATGCCTAAGGCTGCAGGTGAGCTCCACCTATTGACTAGTCTACCCAAGTAAGGCACCTATTGGCCAGTAGATGGGGGAGCTCAATGTAGAGCATGCTAGGTATGAAAAACTCCAACAGTGGGTAGTACATGTTGTCCTTCACAATGTCAACTGTCGAATGTGATGGATTAGTTCATATTTTATGTTTGTAATGGGATGGTATTCTCTGCAAGGAAATGGTTGAAGAAAAATAATTGCAGATAACAAGATATTGAACACTGGTTTGACTAGTTAACCTAGAAACAATAGACTCATCAGTTTAGTGACTAGTCCAATTATGATGTCATCAAATTTATAAGAACATTCACATCAACATCAGACCATTAATTTCCATTTTGGGGGGGGGCACCGATTAAAATGTAGGAAATGTAAGCAGATAAAATTTATATAGGTGGGGCATAAAAGAGTTTGATTGTATATTTTTCTACTCAGTTTAACATATATTACAGTAGATTTCCAGATGAAGGTAACATGTAAGTGATTTTTATATACGCTTAGAATGTTGCTTCTAGCATTTGGCTCGGATTAAACTTTGTAGTTGCAGTCCAATTTTCTTAATTAGGAGGTACATCTAGAAGGTCAGTTAAAACTTCATGATAGAGTTTTTAAATCATATCTATATTTTATTTCTAATGTTTCCCATCAATGCTATCAAAGTCTCTGGAATACATAGTTTGTGGGATGATCTCCTTGAAGCTCATTACTGTCATGTCTAAGCCAATATATTTTCCTAGTGCCTTTGACATTACATAATTTGGAGGGTACAAGGATCTTCTGTACATGATCTTGTTGTTTACTGATTCTATTATCTTCTAAAATTTTGATGTTGGTAAGGACTGGACTTGCTGTTGGCATTGGCTAGAGTTTATCTAGCCCATCCATGAGTGCAGTAACTACACTAAACTTTGGCATCTTTTAGGGTGCTTAACAATCTTTATGATTGGTATTAAGTCAATTCTAATATCAAGTTTTATGTAATATATTAATTAGTTCATGTTTTTAAAATATGAAATGATTCCAAGTACTTGCTCTATTCTCTAAAGCTACATTTACTCAAATCATTCATGCATATGGTACATGGTTGATGTGTTTGATAGTTTTATTTAGGAACTCAAATCTCATCTACGCTCTAGGGTTAACATGCTCTCTATCTTCAAATGATAACTTGGGACAACTACAACTACAAAGCTCATCAACATGTCTAACAACCATGTATGAAGCTAAGATTTGATGGTGACCTTAATGGTGAATGAGTTGCATAAGTTGCTATCCTTAAAGTCTTCAGAGGTAAAATCACTATTCTGCCATTTAAATCTCTTATAGGGAACTAGTATTCCTACATGGTTGAGTGTGAGGCTCTCGTGTTCGGCCTCCAAATAGCCTCCAGACTAGGATTTATCTAAGTTCACATTGAGTCTGATGTTGTAAATTTTGTCCCTCAAAGACCGAGACCAAAGTCCTAGCCCTGTCATGGATATGCTTAATGTAATTAATAAGACTAAAGACGAGGATGAAGTGAGAATGGTGCATGGTGAGACAAATAAGACACAGACTGAGTGTGTACGAAGTTTTAAGCAACCTTGAACAATTTGAGTATATTCTCCCTCCTCAAATTTTTTGATTCTTAGAATGTAATGGACAGTTTCCCTCTACAATATGCCACCCCATGTTGGAGTTGTAAATTCCAAAAGTCTTTTCTCATCTCTTGGGATCCAAACACTTGTCTCATGGAGTTCTTGTCAGATGTAAAAAGAGTGTTAAAAGGTCAGAAGGCAAATTGGAATCTTGGAGAGTTGAGTTTAACGTGTGCTTCACTCTAAGTTTGGTTACTAAGAATAATATTAGAACCTTTTTTCTTCTTAATTTGTTATCCTTCATTATATCATTTCCTTGGTCATCTTCAGCTAGTACTATTTTTAGAGTTTTGTTTGAACTATATTAGCGCTTCAACATTTCTATGTTGACCGACTAGATTCCTACAAAGTTGATAACCTGGATAGGCAAGTAATCAAAGTTGTTACAGATAGTTTTTGCAGAGACTTATGGATAGTTGTCTCCTCCAGATTGATTAAGTGATATTTTAGCAGGCATCTGAGAAGAATCCACCTCTGCTATTTTTTGATGTTGTACTGCTAATGTAAACTTGGTGCATGTGCTTGGTAGGCTGATGACGTGGATGACACGCATGCAAATGAGGTATTGGATGGCTACCCACATTTGGCGTGGTGGCAATGATGTTAGACATAAGAAGTTTTGTTTCTAATTCTGGTTGATATGGATATGTTAGAGATGAATGTCTTGTCCGGTTGGGAAATTTTTAGTGGCCTTAGGTCCAGCCTGAGAGGGTTAAAATAAATCCACTATGGAATTTTACCTCTCATTCTATTTTACTACTATCCAGAATCCATAAACCACTATGGCAATTACTATGTTAAAAAATAGTTGTATCGAAGTTTTATTAGCATGCGTTCAACCAGAAAAAAATCACAATCAATGCTGTAGTGATCTTCCTTTCCCAATTAGGCCTCTTCTCAACCCCCAACTATTTGGGTGTCGTGGGCAACTTAACAGCCAACCATCCTGCCAGGTTTCTACTCTTTAGTCTTTTTTGCATTTTCAACAACCTAGAGAACAATGAAGACTTGGTATTGAGACTTCCAGTCAGATAACCATACTATGAAGACAAAACTGACACATATAGTGTGGCTGCTCAGCCTCCTTTTCATGAAGCTCTATGCCTTCATTATGAATGAGCTCGTGTCTTTTGCAACCCAATGATAGAAAAACCCACACAAAAAATGGATTAATGGCCAATGATATACATCATTTGAGGTATATTTTGTAACTTACATATTTTTTAATGTTGTAATATATTCAGCATTCACCTTGCTATATGTGGAATTTGTTATTGTGGTATTTATTTCTATGTTGATGATGTAGCCAGGATAAATATATCCCTTAACAAACTGTAACAAGGACGGTCTCACAAAAAATATATATTTCTTCCAATTGGTTTCAGATTCATCTTTAATACAACACAACTGAACATGAAATTAGAGTTGAACTAAAATATTGCAGAGAATATATTCTATTCATGAGAAAAATTCTACTTGACTTGGCTCATCCTCATGTGACATGTCTGTTTTAATCACTCATTCTAGTCAAGCACACAATTATGGATGTGGGAGAGCATCTAATGGAGGTGGTGCTACAGGTAATAAATGTGGTACACCATCCCGATGCCCTGAGTGCTCTCACTATGGTAGGAAGGGTCATACTAACAATACTTGTTATTAGCTGCATGATCCTGTCAAAGCTGCAAATGTAGTGTGTACTGGATCAGATCCTCACGAGGAGTTTATAAATCAGATTTCTTTGAGAAAAGAGTACAGTCAGTTGATGTAAAACTTCAATCTTCTCAGTAGACAACCGTCTCTATGGCTTCCCTTTCTTAGCAAATTTGGACCGTCGACATATATAGTTCAGACTTTGGAAGCATTACCCACATGTTAGTTCTTGATTCATAACCTACTAATCACATAATAGCCTAGCAAAGTTATCTGAGAGCTTTACCATCTATACCCATTCGTCACCCTTGTAGATGTTTCCATTATTCGTGTAAAGGGCACTGAGACTATCTCTCCTACTCCCATCTTGTCTCTTAAATTTCATTTATGAAACCTACAAAATGGATGAACTTACCAAGTATACTGATTTCTTGAATCCTTTGGAATGAACAATATGCTTTTTTTCCCTAAGCATGGCAAAACTTCTTTCCCTATAAAAGGGAAAATATTTACATCTACTGTTGGTGAAGATTCCCTTAGCAAAAAACGTGACATACGAAGTCCTCTTTTTCAAGCATTATAGTATTAGATGTAGTATGATCCCTGATTGATCTTTATTCATCTGGGGACATTAGTAGTTTCGTAGTGTTATATTTCATATTAATTTAATTCATATGCACTTTTCTGTAATGAGATACCTTCATAGTGAATCACTTGGTGTTATCTTATTTTTTGTATTTGTTTCATAAAAAAATTGTTTGTTGTGCTTGTCACTGGGCATCTCTTACGGTTGGCCATGCAGAACTCGAAGTGATTCTTGTATTGCTAATGTAGTCCTAGAAAGTAGTGAATATGTAAGGAAGCTTGTTCAACAATTCTAAGCTTCCGAATGTCCACGAGGTGAGCGCCTTCCTTGTACTTTAATATTTGCACCCTCCCTTACAATCATGATTTCCACTCTATAGTCGTCCACCACCTCATGGTTGTGTTGTAGGTGGTTACAATATGCCAAGAATCAAAAGTGACAACTTAGTATGTTACCTTATGTTTCATGCTTTTTGATTACCGTATTATGGTATTGTTAGTTATATAGAAGGTGACAATAGGGTGAACGTCTCTACCATTTGGGTGTGATTAGAATGTTGGTTGACACACACTTAAAAGACTAGTGGGTATGTTTAATTTTTAAAATTAATTCATACTATTGCATGATTATTGTCCAAGCCACCTCTAATGACAACTCTTTAACCTGTCTGTCATAGTGTCTGGATGTAGCATGAGAAAGATCAACATAGAGCTCATAATAAATATGTATTATCACCTTACCATGCTCTAAAAAATAACATATACCTTCCTTCTCATTTTTTGTTGACATTGGTCCTTCTAAGACTAACAACATTGTTACATAATTATGTGTTGCATGAATGTTGCTTATAATGTTTTGGGAACACCTTACCATACTAGTTTTCATTGAGCAACAACTGGCACCGCCTTCATTTGCCACAAATGGGGTTGACTTACTATAAATTAGGCTGGAGCCTGTGGCAAGGTATAGTGACTAGGAAACCCTATATTGGGGTGTCACCTTATAGATGAATCCCAAAATTACATCGGCAGATCATGCCTAAGGGTAAAAAAGATCACTCAAGAACAACTCTACCATTAAACTAATTATTATAAGTTTGACGATTCATGTATATGTAAATGGGCTATGATTTCTACACTAATTAGCAATCTTGCAGTGTAATGTCCAATATTTACTAAGGTTGACTGCATATTAGGAACTGACTTTTTTGGTATGAACTATGATATAACCAATGAATGTACTTGAAAGCTAAACATAATAAACATTTTAAAAGGCTACAATGGCATTATGGCTAGTTTCCAACTTATTACATAAGCCTCTTCTCCTTTTTCCCATATTAGGATTGTTTACATTTGTACATAAATCAATGCATAAGTTTATGCAAGTTAAAACCAAATCATTAATTAAATTATTGATACTTGAAACTAACTAGGTCAATACAGTCCATCCCAGTGAACCAAATCTCCAATCCATTGTCCCTCTAACTTGCGATTGCTACTTCCCTTGTGGATCCTACCAGTGCCCCTTCTTCATTCTTCCTGTTGTAGTAATGGCAAGCATCTTAGAGAAATTGGCAAAGGAAAATGCATATGAGGGGGGTGGGGTAGGGGATCTCATCAGTCATACTATCACCAGTACAAGTACTATTCATCCATCTATCTATCTATACTTTTTTGTTTCCACAGTATTCTTCTTATCCCTCATTTCTTTATCAACTCTCCTTCTACACTCCTTGACCCCTTTTCCTCCCTTCCTACTGGTGTCACATCAGTAGGGGGGAAGAGCTGGTTGAGGATGATGAAGTGGATTGAAGAATAAAGGATGAGAAGAGTAACAAGGTCATGTGACCAATGTGAAAAGTTGTGGGTGCCAACAATGGCTTATGCGGGCTGGAATTAGTGCCAAGGAAAATGTTTAATTAGAGTTTAATATGTTAATTAATTTTGTTAGAAACAATGATTAGGTATTTGAGAGATTTATGATTTTACCACTTTGGTAGGAAGTCATGACTTACTGCTAACTCAAGGATGATCAACCCTCCACATTGCTTTCATATTTGTGTTAGCAATGAACCTCCAACACACCTTTGATCCCAACCACATGTCACTTGTCTTCTTGTCTATGGTGTCATTATATTTTGAGCATATTTCCTTTTTTATTGAGTTGTCTCTTATTTTCAAAAGCAACTCTATTTATACTTTTAGAGTCTCCCTGTCAATATTCCATTTTCTGCTTTGAATCAAGCAGTAGCACATAGTAACTACTAACTACGAGTCATATCAAGCATGAGTGTGAGATAACTCGTAAGATAGGTCAACAATCGTTCATATCAAGTTTGTTTATCAAATAGGGGAGGGGAAGGAGCTATCTATTTCACCAACTAGGATTCACGAGCTCCATAGTTTCATATTTCCTTCTGTCCATCTTCCATGTATTTGAACATGCTATCACAATCAGCCCCGAAAGAGCATAGGTGTTCATGTAATAATTGATTTGGTTTGCATTGTAAATTTGTTAACTTCTCTAGTTAAGGCAGTTGTTGTTCAGTTATTAATTGATGGAGTTCAATGAGGTCTGACAGTGTGAATGCAATGTGCAAGAGCTAAGATGTTCTCCACTATTACAGGGTGAGTGGAATACTACCGTAACTAAGATGTAGTCTCCTTATAGAATCTTCAAATAGATATTCCTATCATCTTTTATTAGAGGTTTTTGGTATCCAGATTATGGAATTAATATTATGATATCAAATGATATGTTGTCTGTAGACATATATGGCATATGTTGCACCACCAGCATTCCACTTTTCCTATTTCTCCATACCAGCTTGATGTTTCTTTCCTTTATAATGACATGCTTGTTCGTATTTAAGAGAATGGGCTCTGAGGATGTGCATGCAACTATAGCATCTAGGACAATGTTGCATTTGAATGACCCCTTGTACTCTACAGTGGTAGTCTAAGTTGTGTTTAATTTTTAAAATATATATTTTGTGCTCTAACTGAGCAACTCTTTCTTCAAAACTAGTTATGCTCTATTTTGGACTACACACTCAAGTTATAGTAAGATATATATATACCGAATTACTAGTAGGCTTATTTATTCATAACTGGCATCTTTTGTTTTGTTCGGATCCTTTTTGTAATGCCTTTTTTAAATTAGCTAACTTACTAAGTTGGGTGGTTGTGGATCAATATTTGTTGTGATAAAAGATTTTTATAATTGGGGACTTTCTAGTGACAATAATGAAAATTATATTTACAACCCATTCCATATTCAGTAGTAAAGCAAGTTTCCATGTGTCAATGTTTAATGACTGCTCTTGGAATTCAGAAAGAAATAAATCATTGTTCACTAGTACATAACCGGCCTTCAGTGTCGGTTATTTAAGGCCTTTAGTGTCAGTTTCTAAGCGACACCTATGTGGGTGCCGCTAAAAGCCCAACCTTTACGCGTCGGTTCTCAAATCGACGCCACAACCCTTCGCGTGCCACCGAAACGCACCGAAAACATGCCAACAGGGGGTATAGGCGTTAGTTATCCGCTAGGAAACTGACACTGAATCACCCACTTACACGGCCGTGCTAGCCAGCACGACCGTGGTGTCTGGTAAATCAACATCGGTTACTAGTATGGCAACCGACATTGTAACCGTATATCGTCAGTTTTATACAGATATCTGACACATATTTTATGTCTGGTCCATTGCCACGGCCGTGCTGGCCAGCATGGCCGTGGTGTAGGGAAATTGACGTCGGTACTAGTAAGGAAACTGACACTATAACCGTATGTCGTTGATTTTATACAAATAACCGACACTGATGATTTGATTTTTTTTCCTGTCAGTCTGCAAACCTGTTGTGGCTGGTCACAGGATGAGAAACCTGCAGTTCAATTATGAACTGTAGGTTTTACGACATCCATTGATATCAGCCAACAACAGGCCACAAACCTGCAAAATTAACATGATGGACAAATTATTATATATGTGATTCACACTCATGTATAAGAAATTTAATTCATATTATTTTTTCATCACATGCATGTAGAAACCATTAATAACCTGTAGTTCCATTTATTTCATCTCTTTTCACATTCAGACACATGTAGAAACATTCATGTATTGATGATTTTCACACACATATATGACAATTCATAAAAATTCATTCACATTCACACAAAATTAATTATGAGAACAAAGTTATTCTTTATTCATCATCATCATTGTCATCATCATCATCAAAATCATATTGAAAAATTCCCACTCTTTGCAGGGCTTTTGCCCAATCTTCTCTTACAACATCTAATTCATCTCTCGTATAGGGAGCATGTACATCGAAACACTTTGCACCTGTGTTGAAGTCCTCAGTTTTAAAGACCTACAAAGAGAATGACGTACATACATAATTATAATAATATATAATAAGATTCATATATTTCATATTATCTAACGAGACTATGTATAATACCTGTTGTATGTTATCGATTTCCAATATAGCATGTTTGATGATTAGGTCCATAAATCGCATCACATAGTAGGCACATGCCCATCCGTTGTCTTGTGTAGCACACTATAAATTTGAAACATAAAAAATATTCAAAAATACAAATAAGCACACTTCACATAAATAATATATACATTGGAGTCAGGAAATTACTTTCACATTCTTCCAAATGAGCTGCAGATGTTTTTTCCTGGGAACCTTTCCTCTAGCTTTTTTGTACTCTTGTAAATCCCTAGATATATGTTAATGTAACACATTAAATTGCATAATTAAGTAGTAATGCAGTAACAGATGTTAACAGATATAAAAACATAAAATATTTCTCACGAGAATAATGGCCTTTTAATTGCATGTCCAAATACATCCAACTCACTCCCCGCAGGATCTAGATAATAGATGGTGAATGTCTTGGGGACAACAACTAATAACTCCCAATGCTTAGAACTACATGTAAGAAAGTAGAAAATTAATAACTTAATATCCGCAATAAAAATGTAATTTGCTTAAGTCCAAATTACAAGCAAAGTAAACTTACTCGACATTGAATGGAGCTATTATCACCGTCTTATTATTTTTACCAAAATATTCAAAAGCATCATAGCAGTATGAAGTAACTGAAACAAGGTCTTTTTTGACAAGACTAATCAAATATGGAACCAAAAATCCCACATGGGAAAACCCAAAATCTATACATGTCTTGTATAAGTGGCTGCAAAACATGTATTACGTATGCATTAATATATAAGAAACCAGATTGTCATATATAAAACAAGGTATATGGATGTATAAACCAGATTGCCGTATGCATTAATTAATCTCACCATATCCACAACTCTACCATAGATGTGTTCAGCCATTCATACTTAAACAACTCCAAAATATCTTGTATAAATATGTTGTTTCCGAATGTTTGACCTGCATTAATACGTATCCAGAACTTCTATTACATATGCATTAATATGTATGCTAAACTTGTATAAATAGATTGTTATCGTATGATTTACCTGCAACATTCTCCGGAATAGTAACATTTATAGGGCAATTTAGATTATGTTCGCCGATCCATACTGCCACACTCCTACAATTAGGACCTATCGAGGCATGTAGGTCCCGTGGAAGCCAACTTGGTAGTTGAGGAGGTGGAGGCCGAGATGTAGCGGGTCTCATCTTTTTGACCTGTATATATAATTTCATATCAATTGACTCGTATATATACACACACTAACAAAGTAAAGTAATGAAAATTTATCATACAATATCACTATAGAGGACATCCGCTTCGGGCCATCGTATCACTCCGCCTACTGCCTCACCAAGTGTTTCAGCATCTGGGTGTGCATGAGGCAGTGCAAGATCCATCCAACCAGTGAGTATATGTATGGGGCTCACATGTACCATGCCATCTGGTACTGGACTCCCATGAAACATGCACCCTTTAAGGGGTGGGTAAGCCGATGCATCTGCAACGATATATCCTTCACTTTGTAGTTGGCATGACTTCAACCCCTACAAATTTACATAATTAAAGAATGTTATATGCATATATACACAAACATATCATCTTAAACAGACTAGCTATTATATATGCCATATAAATACTTACAGAGGACGTGCTAGGTGGGTCTATAGGATTACTCCCAACCTCTGTAGTACGAGGAGTAGGAGAAGAGAGGTTCGCCATGGGTACTGTCTGACTGACAGTCTGAGGCGCCTACTGCCACTTGTGAAATGCTTCCTTAAGTCTTTTTTCAATTAAGGAATCTACCTATACATGGATAAAAGAAATGCTAGTTGCTGATTATTGAATTCCCTTTTGCAATAACGTTCTAAAATAAGAATAAGTTACCTCATCTTGTGAAAGTCCCACTTTTGGGACATGTTTACGCTGGGATGGCCCAAAGAACGCTTTGATGCCCACACCAGTGCCTGCACCCCTTACATGTCCAGGATGCTCTGGGTTACCTAGAGCAACTGTCAATTCATCCCTTGTGCCCTGAGGGATGAACTTGCCTTCCTTCCTCTGCTCGTGCAGCTCCCGCTAAGCACCAATATCGATAGATTGCTCTAAGAGTTTGATTTTTACCATTTTTGCAGCCGCCTCAGCATTTGCGGGCTTCGGTATCTGTCCCTTCTTGTTTTACCTCCCAGCTATCAACCTAACATTACGAGGCAGAGGTGCGGGAGTAGCAGTAGAGGACTCTACAGTCTCCTGAGTAGCAGTAGGCTAAGTAGACTCAGCCTGTAGTCTTTGGCGAACGCCTGCATATCCTCTTGGTCCCATTGTGTGGTCGTGCACATTCAGTGCACGCCTTGCTTGTTGAGCATCACTCTTAGCCTAGTTAGTTAGCATGTTGATTTGGTTAGTAACACTAAAGGTTAATCTTGAATAGGTGAATACATAAAAATGTATATTAATTAAATTGGGAGTGGTGGCACTTAATACCTTGAATTCATCTGTTTTTCTTTGTGTAACAAACTCCTCCCAGACTTTGGGGTCCAAGTAGTTCCATTGCTGTGTGGCTTCCTTCTTCCTATATTTATTTTTCAAAGAGAATACAAACAAAAATTATTAGTGTAAAGTTAGTGAAATACTGATCAATGTCTAGAATTGGAATCTATCAAGAACCTATTCTCAGCATCGTGTATGTAATCTCGGGTGAGATTGGTCCTATAGTTCCTTAGGACCCTCCCACAACATTTCATCACACATTTACGATGCAGCTTTTCATCCAGATCAAATATGCTCTGCAAATTAAATAGAATATATTGCTATTAATTAGTATCCTAAAAATTAGTAATCTACACAAATAGAATTACAAATAATAATAACTCACGCATAGTTCCTTCCATATGTGGTCTTTCTTCTCCTTAGGAACTATATGCCATGATTCTAGGATAACACTGCAATGGCTGCGAGTAAGAACCCAAAGATATGAAACAAATGAGTTGCGGTTCACTCCATATGGATTTCCTGCCTGATCGAAATCGACAGCCAATTTGGGTCCATTGGCCCTTTGCTGTATTAACTTGTTCATCATTGTGATGCCCCTCACTTTCTCAATTTTCTTTTTCTGCTCATCAAGTGCTGTAATTTCTTTAGGGGGTACATCACCAACCTAAAATTTGATAAAAAACACACTTACATAATATAATTATAAATGAACATATAGGGATATATTCTTAAAACTTACATTGTCAGGCGGTGCAAGCACGTCCTCACCCTCACGGTGATCATCAACACGGTCCTGATCAACCATCTGATACACATATTAATACTTACACTTCAACAATTCATCACATTTGCAACATTATATACAAGTTCTAGCTTTATCACTCATACTCGTCTTAATACTAAACTTCTAGGGTTTTCAAGAAGTCATCCTTTGTTCAACATCATAAGAATTACATAATTGTAAGAATATTGCCACCTCACACTGATCCTTATGTATATATCATATTCAATTTCAGTAAGACTCAACAAACACTTGTGTAATTCATTCTAATACAATTCAAATATGATTTTATAATGTCAATTCAATTCCCAAGCATATTGACCACTGACCTAATTTTTAGGCAATATTCACATGAAATAGCATAGTCATATATCCATAGAATTTCCCATGGATCGTCAATCAATATAGTATGCAACATGGCTGGTCGAGTTAATCTAGGGAATACTCAACCGCCACTCCTATCTATAGAGTTCAAACATCATTAAAAAATTAGGAAAGTTTAACAAGACGTCCAAAATGGAGTTTCCAAAACATAATTAAAATTTCAGATCAATTGGATATACCAATAAAAAGATAAAATTCAAATACTAGACTGCTATATTTCAGTTTGAATACATGGCCAATTTCAGATCAATATCCCGCCCCCAAATCCCCCACATTAACCCTGAATTGATATGTGAGTATGTTGTAAACATGAGTAATATTGTGTAGAACAAAATGCAGTTTGTCATAGAACAATGTAGGTCAGGGGAAAACCTGATAATGGGCGTGCAGGGTGCTTCAACTGGCGGCCCTTCTAGCAGCTTGAAGAGGCGGCCCTGCTGGCTTCTTCAAGCGGCGACGCTGCTGGCTCCGTGCAGGCGGCAGTGCTGCTCCATGCGGGCGGTGATGCTGCTCCTTGCTGGCGACGTTGCTGCGGGCCGCAGTGCTGCTTCGTGCGGGCGACACTACTGCTCTAGTCGGGCGGTCGCCGACAGTGGCTGGCGGAAGCAGAGGCGGTGAGTGGTGGCAGTATCGAAGGTGGAGGCGGAGGTGGAGGTGCGGGACAATAGTAGAATCGTCAGAGCAAAAACCCCGATCAGCGGAAATGAATGAAAAAGAAGAGGAAGAGGCTGCCGCGCTGTTAAGTTAACTATAGGTGTCGGTTGCTAACAAAACTGACAATACAAACTTTAAGTGTCGGTTTGCAACAAAACACCGCCACTAAAGGGAAGTGAAAATTTTCACGGTTATTCGTGCGAAAACACAATGGCATCAGTTATTGTCACACAACCGACGATAAAAAGTGAGCAAATTTCTGTCTCACAGAAAACCTTTAGTTGTCGGTTCCTCTCTTAAAAACAGACGATGTATGTCAATTTTTGGAGGCAATTTTTTTCGCTGAAAATTTTGGTTTTGGCGGTTACTTTTCGATGTCAGTTTCTTATTAAGGAACTGACACTGAATAAAAGCGATACCCGTGTCTGGTCGCCCTTCATAGATTGATGTCGGCTTATTTTATACACCGACATTATATGTTTTAGGTGTCAGTTTATTATTACAACCGACACCAGCAAAAGTGACGTTATAAGCCATTTCTGTAGTAGTGGTTGTGCTTGTACATGTCATTTCATTCCCATGTTAGGCACTTCTCCTTGAACTACAAAAGTCATGCATTTGAACTTAACTTTTATTATTCCCTTGATTTTTTTATATTACTGATCACAAGTGCATCATATCCAAATAGGTGTGAGAGTTCTAATAATGAAAGGAAACTAGTAGTTGAAGCATTGACCACCCACTACCACCTTGGCACTTGAGTTCAGGTATATTGCTATTTTTCTATGCATAGAGTTTGACAGACATCAATAATTTCAAACATTAGGAAATCCAATGATCCACCTCTATATCTATACAATTTAATTCACTTCCAAATTCTATTTCTTGATTCTATTTTCATGATGGTCCTGAAAAACATGTATATTTCTTATATCTATAAATTTCATTCAGAAAATATATAGAAAGAGAGGTAGGAGAGATATCAATTTACCAAAAAAATGATAAATTTTCAGAGCCTCAAACGGTTTGACATGGTATTCACAACTGCAATCACCTATAAAATCCTCCTTCACCCCTCCCATTCTGCATACCTCGACTCTCCATTTACTCATATTCCATCCTTTTGCCTCCTATTTACAACTAAGAATATGTTGTTGGTATCCAATACAATGATATTTGTTTTGTTTGGTCTATAAACACATTTATACCAACATCCACCAGTAAGCTTTGTTGATAATTATGCAAGACTCTAAAACTTTTCCTTAAACTTAAGATTACTCTCTAAGTGTTCTTCCAAATTTTAGATAATATAACTGGTTGAATAGTGGGACATGCAACACATGGTATCATTGCATTCATCCTAGGAAAACTTGTTATTTCTTTAGACACATAAAGACTCTACAGACTAGACAATACTCTGTTTTCCAACTATAGACACACTACATGTAAATGATATCTTAGATTATGGCTATGTTTAGGATATGATCTCTTTGCATCTCACTACTGTCTTAGTTGAGTTGGGTTCTTTCCCCGGTACCTGTGACATATACAAAGTTTTGTATGGTGTAAGGATCTTCTCTAGATGAGCTCGTGGTTTATTGGTTTTATTATCTTCTAAATTTCTACTGTAGCTAAAGTCATGAATGCATTACATCCATTCAACTCATAAATTTGGATATTGCCATCATCTAAACTTTTTCTTTGCTAAATGGTTTTTTCTTAGAGATCTGTAAGAGGCATTAATTTAGTGGGGAATTCAAACTTTCAAATTAGACTTTACTGTCCAAGTTCATATGGATGTGTTCCCCCTCTGTATCAGGCTGTAAGCTGACCTGGTCTAGAAATTCTTATTGTCTGTAGGTAACCACGCCCACACATCAGCCTCCCTATTGCCTAATGATGCTGGCAAGGATAGGATTTTGTTCACAACACTATGTACTAGGTACTAAGAAAAGAACATCTTAGATGAGCTAATTGTTGTGTTAAATTCTCCCATACTCAGTCAACCTACATTCTGCTTAGTACATTGAGCAGATCTATCCGCATCAATGTTCACAAGAATTTGGTACTCAAAACCCAACACTTGGATAATTTACATTTCACTTGGATGTAGACTTTTTACGATCTATGTTTTCTTATATTATTTGATTTTGTTATTCATATCATTCTTATCTTCTTTAGTTCACCTATACTTACTCTCCACTCTGTCATTGCAGCAATGCCACTTGTAAATCAACATGTGTAGGTTGTGTGACCAAACAAGATGGAAGTTCCTCACAGCTATTCGTAATTGTCTAGTAACTTGGATATGAAGCGACTGTTCATTATTCATGTCCTAGGTGGTGCAACCCCTAATAATAGTCTTTGGCTTACATCTTGGGCTACTAATTTCAAGAACGTGTAGGTGGCTAGACAAAAGGAATTTGATAATGTTTAAAGTGATGTCAAATTACAAGAAGTGCTTGCTAGAATACCATCTGGAGCAAGAGGTGATGACCGAACCATGGTATTTATCTAAGAGATCGATGTTTTTCGATGAACTTCACCTTATAAATATTTCACACACACGAAGAGAGGGTATATTATTTTATATCAATGTGCTCTTTCAATGAGCTTCACCTTGTCAATATTCATTTTTCCTTCTGTATACCTCTTCTTAACAAACACATGCTTTAGTTTTGCCAAACTACTCTTACACTCAACTTTTCTTTAATATGTTTTGGACTTTTCTTTGATTAAGATGTCGAAAACAATGATTGAGGTACATAGAATACAAGAATTTACAACAAACAACATTTTCCGGCGTGCTGCTCAGTTTATAGTCAAGAACGGTGTTCTTGAGTCTCTTTCAACATCAATTTCACCTTGAATAACTTTTATTTTGTTTCATGTTCTCTTCTTGTGCCAATGGTGATTGCATAACACATCCCAAAACACCAGAATAACAATGCTACTGTGATGGCTTCCCCAGATGCCTTTTCAAACTTTTGAAAACATCATTTGATCATGCGCATCTGGGCACATGAGGATTTACCAAACAAAATCAGGTCATCGAAAAAGCACATATGAGACACTTCAATCCACTGCCGTCTGAGTATAACTGGTTCCCATTCTCTGCTTTGGGCATGGGCATGTATCATTTGGCTCAAAAATTCTATACACAACACAAATACATAAGGGGCCAATGGGTCCCCTTGTCGCAGACCACGACTAGGTTTGAAAGATTGGGTTTTATCTCCATTCCAAAGGACCTCACACTCTCCAGTATTTATGGAGTTCATAATATAATTTACAATGTTGCCCGGTAGATCTAGCTTCTGGAGGGTATCTGCAATGAAGGTACAAGCAAGTTTGTCATAGGCCTTGGACATGTCTATTTTAATGGCCATGCACTTTCTCCCCTGTTTCCTTTTCATCATGTGAATAATCTCCTGTGTGAGGGCTATGTTGTCTGTAATGCGACATCCAGGAACAAAGACACTTTGTTCATGAGAAATCCACCCAGGTAAGTGTGTATTTAGACGTTCCACCACAATCTTAGAAGCAAGTTTAAGGATGAAACATGCATCTGGTTCTCTTTGTTATCTTCCTCTGCAAGAGGTGGATCAGGCGATGGGGGTTCTAAAATTGAGTTGGTGTCTCCTTCTAGGGGTGGTTCTTCTTGAACCTCCATGCTAGGTTGTCTGGGACTACGATGGCGGGGTTCTGAGGATGTGGGGGCTCATTGCTTTCCTTGCCTTTTCATTTTGGCACTGTTTCCTTTGGATTTCCGTGCTGGGATAGCTTCCTTTGGTTTTCCGTGCTGGGATAGTAGGGATATTAGTAGCTAGGATGTCGTTAATCCGACTGAGGTCTTAATTTGAGACAGTTTATTTTGTAGGTTCCTACCTGTTGATCGAATCATCCATCTCAATTTATGTTTCTCCTTCATTGACTTCAATGACTTCCGCCACTTCATCCACGGCTGGGTTAACAACAATGTGAGTCTCCTTTGCCCTCTCGATGCAAGCTTTCTTTGTGTTGGGCTGGGTAGAAACACTGGTTATGTTCTGTAGCACACTCTTTGTATGGTCCACTTTGTCTTCCTCCCTAATAGATTTCTTCTTCCTCCATACTTTTCGGTGTGTTTAGGATGCCCAGTGGTCCCACTAGTGTCAAGAGATTTATCTGTGCTTGGTTTTGTTACTTGCTCCCCTCCTTCATCTTCAAGATTAGCGAACTTGTTGTTTGTGCTTACAATAACTGTATTTTGGTGGTTATTATTGCTCCTCCTGCTGCCTTTCCTATGCTTATGTGATTTCCATGAGTCCTGGTTTGAGTTGTTTGCTTGGGGTGTGTAGTCCTTATGTCTTCATTCCCCTTCCTTCTCCCCATCAGAAAAGTACTTGTCAATGGTGCACTCCTTGGAGGTGTGCCCCGTCTAGCCGCACAACGCACAGGCCCATGGAAGGCCTTCATAGATGACTTCATACTCGACTTCGTTAATCAATATAGATGGTGCCAATTCCTGTGTGGTGTCCAGCTCCAGTGCAAGCTGAAAAAACTTGCTCCTGGTTCTGCTACCCGTGTGAACATATATTCGATGTCTGCCCCAAGCAGACAGACCACGACAGCGAATCTCCACAGAGACACAAGGACTTCCTCTACATCTGATACAATGGTGATGGTGGGTGTACCATCTATCTCATTCAGGGTGACAGCTTCCTCCTGTAGCCCCTCTTCAAATAGTCGATCGATGAAGCCCTCACTTGCTCCGGTGGACTGTCCTCCTACAACGGTGCCTCGATAGGATGTTTTATCCTGCTCTGTGGTGTTACTCCTCAGGCTGTTGGATTCCATCATCGACGGTGGGTGAACATTGGATCCAACTACTGGTATGTCTGCACTCGTGGTAGATCTTCTTCCTTCACTTCCTTGGTGGAGGTTAGAACCTTCTGCATATGAGCATTCTTCATTTTGACGACCCTGCATGCCAGTGTAGTTAAACTATATTCCGGTCTCTGGGATGGAGAACCTCTCTTCCTGGGACTCGTTACTTCCTCTACTATTCCCCCCATTGTCAGCATACTGATCGGTTTGATTTGAGCCTTCTTGATTAGCCTTAGATCCACCATGATCCACTTCAGGATCAGTCTTGCATGTTGTACCGCCGCCGCCCCAGAGCCCCCTCATCCCCTAGGTTTTGCCATCAAATATCAAATGTTCCCTCCTCCCACTCTAATCAAGTAGCTTTGTTGAATCCCTTCCTTGCCTCACAAGTTCACCCTATCTACCATGGAGGATCTCTAAGAGGTATTATGGGCACTCCTGGGTGCTTCTTATCCCACATAGGAATTTGTACCCCACTAACCATGGTACAAACTTTTATTACAGATTTCTTTGGATGTCCTTTTTGTATTTTAATTGGCTTTATATGATTTTTGTTCCTAATTAATTTCTGGATTGTAACCAAATTTTCCTTCTTCATACAAATATTAAATTCGATATTTACAGTCAAAGTGCTACATTGACTAGAAAAAAAGTTTTATGCAACGTCATCTTGTCACCTTTGAGGTATGTAGGTACATGCTTAAGTTGTTGAATTATCTATTTCTTAATGCTTATCTTTGTGTTATATGTTTCAGCCTAATGATATCAAACGGGCATCTTGTTGAATATGTATATTCTAATAAATGATGACCAAATGTGATGGTATTCATTCATTATTTATTTAATGACGTGCTCTTTCTATCTGATATGGTTTCCATGATTATGATCAGAATAGTCTCCAAAGACATTTCGAACTACAAATAGTTGGAAACCCAAGAAGAAGCACCAGCAGGAACTGGCTGGAAACTTGTTTAGGGTGATGCCTTCAAACCACCTACTAACTCAATATTATGCATCTATGTAGGACTTGGATTTAGTTCTTTGGCATGACTATTGTCACAATGATCTTCACCTTTCTAGGCATCCTATCCCCATTAGAACATGCAGGCATGATGACTGTCATGGTTCTTTTGTTTGTATCATGGGCCTATTTGTAGGCTACTCATCAGCCAATGTAATGTATCTAACTCTCTTCAGTTTTCACTTATCATATGAACCAATGTCAGGTCTTGATACTAGTGCAACAATTGTAGTCACAAGAACTGTGAGAACATGGATGCTGTAAGCTTTTCCAAGCTAGGATAACATGGAATTGATGTTTCTGATCATTACAAACCCTCAAAGTTGTATCAGTAAGTATATCTTTCGTATGTTCTATTCACTGAATTACAATTTTAAAGTTTATGTAACTGTAAAGTCATGATATGTTGTCAGAACTCTGAGAATGTGAATTTAAAAACAACTGGAAAAGCATTAGTACTATCACATTGATCAGTATTTTAGAGTTTCTATTTGACTAAATATTAATGTGAATACCTACATGCTTTCTTATCAAATTCAACAAGTAATGCAGTATATTCACATATAGAGTTTGTAAGAGAAATGAAGATGAATGTTATCAGTAATTCAGTATCCAATTCATATTTTGATTAGATATTTTGAAGGTTATTTGCAGTTAGTTGTTTTGTGTTATATTTATCATACACTTGATCAACAATTACTACAGTGTACTAAAGTTAAAGGTACTAAATGAATTTTCTAATCACATAAACATGAACATGCTTGAAAACTCCACCTTCAATTCTCTCTAGGATACTACTATAAGAACATTGAGATAGAGAGAGGGAGGATAGAGACATCTATAGTAGTGGAGGAGGTCAGTTGGCGATGCATGTGACTTGACAAAGAGTGTGTCATGCAAATTCTGGAGTGATCATCCCTCAACATTAGTGACTGAGCCAACTGGTAGGACCACAAATGGGCGGATTTCATGGTCTACTTAGCCTTTAAATCAACACAAAGTTGTAGAACTAGTTAAAGCTGGATAATAGGGCACACTAACTATTGGATAGATTACTTATTGTATGGTTATTCATTCGGCTAAACATCATTTCTCAAAGGCTAAAACATGGTACTTTAACATTCCATAGGTCATCCAACAGGTTGTATCTGCTTCAATTGTGCTTTTAACATTCCACAGGTTTGTAGTCTCACATGTCTTTATTTTATAAGGCATGAAGGTACTTCAACTAGTGATATTTGATAAACTAGGATATGTTTGTTAGTTATCTATGAAGGATACCATTTTCCAAGTCAATGGAGCTTTGTTTTTGCAGGCTATGAAGGATTTATCTTCATTGCTATATGCTTCTCCAGCAGTATGCACTGCATCCAGACAACTCATGTTGTGCAGAGCTTCTATAGATGTGCTATCAGAGATGACATCATGGAAGGTGCCACACACTATTGACTAACTTCTACAACTCAGGTATGCTCATGCATTCATTGACCCATGATATCCTCTAAAGGACACCCCTATATAATGACTATTCATTTGAAAGATTAGTTGATCATGTTCTATTGTTAATTAGTCTTCCTTGCACCACCTAAGCAGACGGTCCACTATAGTATCCACAAGCTAGCACGATGCAACCACCTCTTAATGCCTCTCCTACAAAATGAAATTCCATTTCTTCCATTAACTCCTTGAGGAAAGGAGAATGAAAAACATTACTCATGACTCTCCCAGTTATATTAAATCATTCTGACATTTGATCATTGCATTGACCTTGCCTTTATTGTGATAGGATCATAAGGGGTTCAATTCAATTTCTAGGAGATGGTAGGAAATGCAAATGATGACGGCGTGGTAGGAATAGTTCCTTGTAACATGAGATATTGATTCTTTCTAACAAAGTCAATATGTTAACATAGCTGAGTCATGTTCATTCATACACATGCAGTTTGAAGAGAATGAATTAATGAATTCAAATGTCCTATTGAAGAGAACTATTAGATAGTATCTATTATTTTTCTTTTATTTTAGTCTAGAGCATTGATCTAGATTTTACCATCTACCAACTTACTGCTCCAACATCCAACATGTTGAACCATCATTTTAGGTTGTGCTCAGTTTGATCTAGGAATTCTTACTGTCTTGTCTGAGAAGTTAGGAAACCATCCTGTCTATTTATGTGTGTTGTATAATACACCTTCCTATATAAAATAAGCTTCCCCATCAGGGCTTACAATAGGTACTCTAGCATTCTCTTTGTCATAGTCATAGTAATGTATAAAGTTAGTACCATATTAAGTCAGGGTAATTATCTTTGTCATAGTCATAGTACTGTTTCTTCTTGTTTGTGATTTTTTTTACTTCCACTACAATAGATTAAAAGGTTGCATTTGAATTGTAGATGACTGCATAAAGCTATTATTTCCATGATAATTTAAGTAGTCAATATATTATCTAGATGACAAATGTGGGAACTTCTAACATCCCTGACATGGGTTATGCCTTAACCCTAGGAGTTTTTCTTAAGAAAGTTAATTAGATACTTAATTTTATCTGGTGAAAAGTAATTAAGGCCCAAGAGAAACCTATGTTTCAATTTTGGTCCTATTTGAATAATATTGAAGCAATGTTTGCTTATTTTGGACTAAAGTGCAAATTACCCAAGTTGAGGGGTTAACTTGAAAATGTTACATGATTAAATGTTCCTCATGTGTTGAAGCATCATGAGAATGAATATGATGCAATGGTATGGCTTGGGAAAAGCCTGAGCACCAAGAAAGACCTGATAAAGCAATGTTTGTGCATTAAAACCTAATTTTGGTGTAATGTGCAATTTACCCAAAACCCATGGTTCAATATGCAATTTATCACTTCTAGAGAGTCCCTAATGTTTCTTGGCATCATGTAGAGAAAATAAAATGAGAGGGGCGTCTCAATTGTATCTTTTTGAAGGAGAGAGAATCTTGATATTAAAATCATCAAGATTTAAGCATAATTGAAACCCTAATTCAATTTAATGCAAAAATAATTATATTAATGGAAGTGACCTTCAACCAAAAATGTGTTGGTTGAAATACTTATATATGGACGTCCTTGTGCCTTGCAAAGGCAATGAAAATATCCAAAGGAATGGATAACCCACTCACATTATTAAAAGAAAAAGTAATATCCACTAACTTATGGATATTATTATTATAAGGGTTAAGGTGCTTAATTTTTAGGGGGGAGAGGTTTCACCAATTTTGGAATTAAAAGATTTTTATAAGGCATTTTCTCTCTCATTGATTTTCTTATAAAAACACCTTTTACAACTCAAATCAAAGGCTTTTTCAAATCCACTTCTTCTCTTTGCTTGAAAAACGACCAAGGGAGCTTTGGAAGATCAGGAGGACGACCCCCAACCTGTTGGTAAGCTTCTTGACTTCCTTTCACCTTAATTCCATGATGGAAATCGAAAATCAATGCATGATTTCTTCTTATCTCGATCCCATCTTCAATTCGAACCATTCCTTTTCACTTAAAGCTTGAGGACAAGCCTTGGGATAGTGAAAGGAGTTGCATACACCATTTTTGACGTGAGATTGAATCTTTGAATCTCAATTGGAGGCGGGTTATATAACTTGAACCCCTATTCATTGTTATTGAATTCAATTTCTCAATCAAATATGTTCAATTGCTCTTCTTACAATTCCTTTGATTAGTTGATGAAACTACAATATTAATGGTAGTAGTTTTCTATGGACTAAGGCTTGATGATGATGACATCATCTTAGGCACACATTCCAACAAGTTTCTATTGGAAACAGTTTTAAGACCTTGGTCCAAATGGTTTCACCAAACCGTTTGGAGACCAAACAATTTGCAAACCGTTTGGAGGTTTGGATCCCAAACCAATTGGAAGGGTTGACCATTTGGATGGGTTGACCATTTGAGGTCAGGACCCTAGTACATGTGGGATGATGATCTAATGGATCCAATTGATTGATTCAATATATGGACAATCCTCCAATTAGAAACCATAATCATGTTAAGTGTCGAAATTTCAATTGGTTGATTTAAAACTTTGGGTTGACTAACCCAAACGGTCTCAAGACCATTTGGATATACCCAAATAGTCTCAAGACCGTTTGGAGGTCAATCAAGACCGTTTGGGGGTCAACCAAGACCTTTTGGAGGTCTAGGGTTGAGTATGGTTGAGTAATTGAAGATCCAGAGATATCAAATTGAAATGCAATCAATAGCCAATTTGATGATCAATCCAATGATCCAAACCCTAATTGAATTTCACAAATTTTAATGATGGATGGGGAAAACGGTCTCAAGACCATTTGGAGGTCATCAAAATGACCTCAAGACCATTTGAGGTCAGGTCATATCATTATTTGATGTTGATTCATTGATTTCAATGGAATTGGTTCCACAATGTTAATCATTGAAGGTTCCTCGATTTCAAAACCCTAATTGAAGGTTTCTTGATTATAAATCCTAGTTCAATTGGGTTCAAAACCCTAATTGATGATCTAATTGAAGGATGATTTAAAAGTTCAATCGATGAATGAATCAAGGATTCAATTGATAGTCGGTTCATTGATTGAAACCTTGAATTGTTTAAGTGTTGAAAGACCTTTTTGGTCCATTCGGTTTTGAGAGGGTTTGGACCAAATGTTATTAAGACCGTTTGAGTCCAAACGGTCTCAAGACCATGTGGGTCCAAACGTTCTCAAGAACCTTTGGGTCCAAATGATCTCAAACTATTTGGAGACCCAAGTCCAATCGGTTTCAACACACTTCTTGCCTAAACGGTTTCAAACCATTTAGAGAGTAAAGGGTCAAGAATGTTTAGTGATTCAATGTGATCATATCAATTGAAAACTTATTGTGATGAAGGATCAATTGACGCTATAATTGTTACTAATTTATCTCAAAGATAATTACTAGGGTTGCACCTTTAAGGTACCAAGTGATTGGTAACCTTAGGTGAATTAATCCTTAAAGCTTAAATAAGCAATACTTCAATATACTATGTCTATCCTAATTGAACGTACTTAATTGAAGGGTTGGTTGACCTAATCTAACCACATTTGACATAGTCAACATTCTAGAGAGGATGAAAGAGAGAGGAATTCATACATTTATAATAATCATGTAAAAGTCAAGCCCTAACACCTTCAACATGAATAATTATGTAGTTAGGGTATGATCCTTAATAAAGAGATCATGAAACCCTAATCAAGAAGGTTTTTGAACCCTAACCCTAATTTAGGGAAATGTCAGATGAAACCCTAATTTAGGGTAATGGTGTAACCCTAATCTAGGGTAATTATATGGGAGATCCCAATTTTGGGAAATATAATGAAAAACCCTAAATTAAAGAAATGCTTCATGAGAAAACTGAATCAAGGGGTGATTCCATGAGGAACCCTAATTGAGGGTGATTCCATGAGAAATCCTAACTGAGGATGATGCCATGTGAAGCCATAATGTAATGTTGTGATGAGATACCCTAATAAGAGTGAAGGTATGTGGAACCCTAAATTGAAGTTATAATACATAAGCCCTAATCCTGGGCAATATGACAATAAACCATAACCCTACTTTCTAGGTTATGGTATAAGAAAACCCTAATGACGAAATAGAAGGAAATACCATATAAAGGTGAAGTATTTCAAGTGGCTGATTATAGGAAACCTTATAGTAAGCAATGTCCTTCTCACTATATAAGTCCATATCATTAAAGATAGTTGGACAATTCTAATGTGTGACCTATGCACTACATAATAAAGGTGATAGGTTAGTGGTTAAAAGTATAAAGAGGGAAATACCTTAATACCAAATAAGTTGATAAACTCAAGCAAGTTAGAAGTGATGAGAGAAGGGATACATCAAGACATGATAGTTATTACATTTAGCAATTCAGGGTAGATATACCTTGATGAACCTTTAATCCAATATTTTTGGAGAAGCACCACATGAAGAGTGTTATGTAAACTGTTACAATAAGATGTAATGAGTTTGATGTATTTTGATAAGCATGGGCTGTATACCTTGAGAAAAGGATAAGCCCAAACTAATGAGTATGATATAATCATACCATGGAAAGGATGAGAAATGATCTCATACCTAAATGATGAAAGTAATAAGTTTAAGTGAATACTTGAGATGTCAATGGATGCTCCTAGAGGTGTGGAGCATTATATTAGGGTTGGACTAATAATCTGAACATGAAACCCTAACTAATGTGAAATGGGAAATCCTAACCCTAAATTGAGCAATGGAATGGAAAATCCTATTTGATAGTAAACCCTAATCCTGATAAGGGAATGGTAGTGTTACTATTGTACCACATGATGTGATAAGTGATTTTTATGGCTATTATTATGTGTATCAACCATACAGGTATCATGATATGATAAGCATAGCCAAATATGAGCTATGATGATTATTTGATATAGATGTTGATTGGCCTTGTGAGCCATATAAACAAGTTGTTGCCTAGTGAAAGGTGACAAGACACTTTATGGCCTTATGAGTCATGTGATATGCTTGTGTAACAAGTATATTATATACCTCAGTCTGAGGACCTAGAGGTAATAGTTACCTAATAGTTGGTAACAATGATTAGTGATGAACTGAGGGAATGAATACCCAGATTTGATAAGTATAATAATGATGTTGTTGAGAGATGTGAACTTTCAAGTAATGAATTGAGGGACTGAGATCCCAATGTTTTTTAAATACTGAGAAGTAATTGATGATAATAGTACTTGTTTCTTTGTAGCAATTGTCATAATAATTCCTGTTTGAGAACTTGACTGATGCTAAAAGAATATGCTAATGTACTTAATTAATCATGTGTAATCATATCATGTAGAGCCCTGACCATAGATCCATTAGTGTTAGTATTTACTGATGGTGAAATAGGTTGCTCCGTGGAAAAACCTGGAATGCATATTTTTGAATATGTGGGGGTTGATGGGCGAACATATCCTTACGTCCTAATGGGAGAATTGATGGAAGGTAAACATTAAACCTCTCAATCCTTCATTATTTGTACCAGGATGGATGTATCACGAATCTCCTAAAGATTGGGATAGATGTATCATGAATCTCCTAATAATATTAATGCTGGATCGATGGAGGTAAACATGAAATCTCTCGATTGCGAAGAGAGTGCAGCCGTCGTTGTAGCTCTATAGCGAAGTTGCCAGTATACCCTAGAAAGCTATGTAGCAGAGACACAAGATGTCCTGCATGTGGTCTCGCACTGACCGAGATGTGGGAGGTCATGGAAGTAAGCTCTTCCATTGATCTTGTATGGTACCGATTTTGACTTCACAATGGTTAGTTGGAGTATGAGCAGTATACCTCATGTCCTCAGGGCATAAGTGTGATTGTAAAATGTAATCAGCCCCATAGCATGTTTGCTTAAGGATTGAATATGGAAATTTACTGGCTGATGTTACATTTCTTTTATGCATCTCTAATTGATAGATGTTATTTATATCTCTTTATATTCATTGCAAGTAGATGGATGAATTAAAACTCTAATATGGGTAGATGCAATGTTCTCCATAGGAATGGAGATTACTTCACTCTATTCATACAGTGATTTATCTGTTGTTATATATATATATATATAAAATCCTTCTGCTCAGTTTTATTTTAATAAACTGCAATAATAAAGTTTTGGTGAAGAGTTATATATCTCGCTGGGGAAATTTTCAATTGTCTCACCCCCGTGGGATCCAACATTTTTAGGTCAACGCGGACAAGGGAATAGAATCCCCACAGTAGAGAAAGGACAACAACAACAGGGACAACAGTGAGATCTCAGGTGGAGATACTGTCTATCAAGTCATATAGACAGTAGTCCTATGTGTCATCTCTATACTCTCAGGTCTTCGGAGTTAGTAGTTAGTGCTTTTAATGAATCAATATGAGATTTTGGCTTGATGCCTCGAGGTTCTTATGTTGTCTGTATATAATGTTAATAGGGCAGTTGATGTTTGTTATCCTCGAGAAGAGATGGTACAAGTTATGTACTTATGAACCAAGATGTAAATGTTATACATTGGTTTTTGATGAAAGAGTTTTCCTATGTTTGGATCTCTTTGTAAATGGTTTTAATTTTTAGTGATTTTCAGCAATCCACTGCTAATGTTTAATTCCACTTAATCAATAATAATTTGTTTATCGGTCGTTACAAGTTTGGTATCAGAGCTCTAGGTTCGTTGAGTCTACAGAGACATAGGATTAAGGTAGTAGAGTCTATTCTAGTGTCTTCCAGTGTATCTGATAGTGTCTTCTGCTCATATAGGAGAAGAAGAACTTGAAGATGGCTGGGTCACATGAGGAATAAGCTGCAAAAAATAGCAATGTTGCACCAAGAATAGGTGCATGGGATCATGCAAGAGAGGAACAATTGCCTGAGAAACCTCAAGCTGATCCAACTATGATAAGAAATCCTTCTTTATGTATCACGGTTGGGCAAATTAGGGAAACTATGATGTATTTAGTGGATCAAGAATTGGCAATACAACCTAGATTACCATCCCCAAATGATGAAATTCTGGATTTAGACCGAATTTGTGCTCAACCTCAGCCTGTTGAATCAATAAATAGTAATGTAAGGAATAGGATACAACCTGAAATCAGGGTCTGTCACAAGTGTAGGAAACTTGGACATATCAGAAGGTATTGCCTAGAGAAGAAAAATAAGGTGATGATTGAGAAAAGGCCTATCCAAACCCAGGAACAGAGGCCTAGTAGTTCCAAAAGGAAGACATTTTTGGTACCACCAGTACAACTAGAGCCTAGTGCACTGAGGCAATGGCTACTTGGAAGGGGTAAAGAACCTTCTAGACCACATCTAAAGCCCAGAATTTGCTACCAATGTTGACAGGTAGGACATCTGGCAAGAGATTGCTCAACCAGAAATGTCATGTTGAATCAACCTTTGGGACAGAATCAGCCTGAGGTAGTGAACTATCCACAAATCATGACAGGTTAGACAAAATAAAGTCAATCTAATATGTCATTTTATGATTTCCTGAGTTAAATTGAGAAAGTAATTGATTGAGATTTCTTTGATTAGTACCAAGAGAACTTATATTTTGTACAATAACATTATAGATGTTTCATATTGTTCTTACCTCTATGAAAGAGGATGAGGTATAGAAAGGATACCTGGATAAAATCTAGGAATGTTAAATCTTATGCTTGTGATAATATGAAAAGGAAGGAATATGATAGTATAAAAAGTGCATACTACTTAATCTTAGTATTTATATACCCTGGCCAGGTATACAACTATTGATGATAAAGTGAGTATGAAAACTCTTAGATTGTTATCTTTTTGATTGCTCTGATCAAGTAGTCATTCTGAGACAATCTAATGAGTATCATGAAATTAGAAATATGGTATGGAAAAATGTGTCATATCCTAAGAATAAGAAAGAGAAATATGAAATTATCCCAGATCAGTATGTGTGTATGAGGAAGTAAAAAGTATACTCCTCATAAGATAAGAATGAGAACAAGGGAGGTGATCCCTGTTCGATGAAGTTTGTGTGTATAATAAAGATCTTTTCCTATAATGAGGAAATGGGAAATGTGATGAGATCATAAGATTCTCATGAACATGTTAGATAATAACAAAGAAAGGAATAATGTCATGTGATCATCCTTAAAAATTCCTGTACATAGGGCAGGGAACCTAGAATGAGACAAAGAGTAAATGATTCATGGATAGTTGAAAACTCATGAAATAATAAAAAGAATATGATCCCTTGCTTTCTTTCCTTTTGGGGACATGGCAATCAAGTAAGTCTTAAGATACTTTTGTGCATAATATAAAAATGTTCATGTGATGGATACTTAGAAAAGTATCAGTTTATCTCGGACTTTGGTTCCAAGGTGAAGATATATGTAACAAGTAATGTCCCAAAATGAAAGGAAGATAAATATGTGATGTGTTTTCAACACATGTGATAGATACCAAGGTAAGAGATTTTGGTATTTGAAAATTATCAAATGGTTTATCTTAGCTACCTGGAATGGTCAACCATGAAATCAGTTTAATTATATATAAAATAATATGAACATCATATGTTAGGGGTTTATTCCTTGCATAAACATAAAAATTAAAGATATCTTTAAAATGAATTCTTAATTGATAAGTAACTTCTCTTTATGATGAGAAAATGTACAAATAATGAGATAGTTGGTGCAAGTAACAAGGAATCCTAGTATTATGTTAGCAGACTAGAAGGCACAACCAAGGTATGAAAAGACTTATATTCCCAACAGGGTGATAGAACATAATTGTGATCATGTGTTGAAGCATCATGAGAATTAATATGATGCAAAGGTATGGCTTGGGAAAAGCCTGAGCATCAAGAAAGAGCTGATAAAGCAATGTTTGTGCATTAAAACCTAGTTTTGGTGTAATGTGCAATTTACCCAAAACCCAGGGTTCAATATGAAATTTACCACTTCTAGTGAGTCCCTAATGTTTCTTGGCATCATGTAGAGCAAATAAAATGATAGGGGCATCTCAATTGTATCTTTTTGAAGGAGAGAGAATCTTGATAATCAAGATTTAAGCATAATTGAAACCCTAATTCAATTTAATGCAAAAATAATTAAATTAATGGAAGCGACCTTCAAACAAAAATGTGTTGGTTGAAATCCTTATATATGTACGTCCTTGTGACTTGCAAAGGAAACGAAAATATCCAAAGGAACGGATAACCCACTCACATTATTAAAAGAAAAAGTAATATCCACTAACTTATAGATATTATTATTATTATAAGGGTTAAGGTGCTTAATTTATTTTCCTTTAATTCACGGATAATGAAGAGTAATTTGGAGGTGAGGAAGATATCTTTGCATGCAAGGAATTTAGGGGGGAGATGTGGCACCAATTTTGGAATTAAAATATTTTTATAAGGCATTTTCTCTCTCATTGATTTTCTTATAAAACACCTTTTACAACTCAAATCAAAGGATTTTTCAAATCCACTTCTTCTCTTTGCTTGCAAAACGACCAAGGGAGCTTTGGAGGATTAGGAGGATGACCCCCAACCTGTTGGTAAGCTTCTTGACTTCCTTTCACCTTAATTCCATGGTGGAAATCGAAAATCAATGCATGATTTCTTCTTATCTCGATCCCATCTTCAATTCTAACCATTCCTTTTCACTCAAAGCTTGAGGATGAGCGTTGTGATAGTGAAAGGAGTTGCATCCACCATTTTTTATGTGATCTTGAAGCTTTGAATCTCAATTGGAGGCGTGTTATATAACTTGAACACCTATTCATTGTTATTGAATTCAAATTCTCAATCAATTATGTTCAATTTCTCTTCTTACAATTCCTTTGATTAGTTGATGCAAATACCATGATAATGGCAGTAGTTTTCAATGGACTAAGGATTGATGATGATTACATCATATTAGGCACATATTCCAACAAGATTCTATTGCAAACGGTTTTAAGACCTTGGTTCAAACGGTTTCACCATACCGTCTGGAGACCAAACGGTTTGCAAACTGTTTGGAGGTTTGGATCCCAAACCATTTGGAAGGGTTGACCGTTTGGATGGGTTGACAATTTTAGGTCAGGACCCTAGTACATGTGGGATGATGATCTAATGGATACAATTGATTGATTCAATATATGGACAATCCTCCAATTAGAAATCCTAATCGGGTTAAGTGCTGAAATTTCAATTGGTTGATTTAAAACTTTGGGTTGACTAACCCAAACGGTCTCAAGACCATTTGGAGATCACCCAAACGGTCTGAAGACCATTTGGAGGTCAACCAAGACTGTTTGGAGGTCTAGTGTTGAGTATGGTTGAGTAATTGAAGATCTAGAGATATCAAATTGAAATGCAATCAATAGCCAATTTGATGATCAATCCAATGATCCAAACCCTAATTGAATTTTACAAATTTTAATGATGGATGGGGAAAACGGTCTCAAGACCATTTGGAGGTCATCCAAACGACCTCAAGGCCGTTTGAGGTCAGGTCATATCATTATATATTGTTGATTCATTGATTTCAATGGAATTGGTTCCACAATGTTAATCATTGAAGGTTCCTCGATTTCAAAACCCTAATTGAAGGTTTCTTGATTATAAATCCTAGTTCAATTGGGTTCAAAACCGTAATTGATGGTCTAATTGAAGGATGATTCAATAGTTCAATTGATGAATGAATCAAGGATTCAATTGATAGTCGGTTCATTGATTGAAACCTTGAATTGTTTAAGTGTTGAAAGACCTTTTTGGCCAATTCAGTTTTGAGAGGGTTTGGACCAAACGGTCTTAAGACCGTTTGATTCCAAACGGTCTTAAGACCATTTGGGTCCAAAAAGTCTCAAGACCCTTTGGGTCCAAATGGTCTCAAACCATTTGGAGACCCAAGTCCAATCGGTTTTAACACACTTCTTGCCAAAATGATTTCAAACCATTTAGAGAGTAAAGGGTCAAGAACATTTAGTGATTCAATGTGATCATATCAATTGAAAACTTATTGTGATGAAGGATCAATTGACCCTATAATTGTTATTGATTTATCTCGAAGATAATCACTAGGGTTGTACCTTTAAGGTACCAAGTGATTGGTAACCTTAGGTGAATTAATCCTTGAAGATTAAATAAGCAATACTTCAATATACTATGTCTATCCTAATTGAAAGTACTTAATTCAAGGGTTGTTTGACGTAATGTAACCATATTTGACATAGTCAACATTCTAGAGAGTATGAAAGAGAGAGTAATTCATACATTTATAATAATCATGTACAAGTCAAGCCCTAACACCTTCAACATGAATAATTATGTAGTTAGGGTATGATCCTTAATAAAGAGATCATGAAACCCTAATCAAGAAGGTTGTTGAGCCCTAACCCTAATTTAGGGCAATGTCAGATGAAACCCTAATTTAGGGTAATGGTGTAACCCTAATCTAGGGTAATTATATGGGAGATCCCAATTTAGGGAAATATAATGAAAAACCCTAAATCAAAGATATGCTTCATGATAAAACTTAATCAAGGGGTAATTCCATGAGGAACCCTAATTGAGGGTGATTCCATGAGAAATCCTAACTGAGGATGATTCCATGTGATGCCATAATGTAATGTTGTGATGAGATACCCTAATAACGGTGAAGGTATGTGGAACCTGAAATTGAAGTTATAATACATAAGCCATAATCCTGGGTAATATGACAATAAACCATAACCCTACTTTCTAGGTTATGGTATAAGAAAACCCTAATGATGAAATAGAATGAAATACCGTATAAAGGTGAAGTATTTCAAGTGGATGATTATAGGCAACCTTATAGTAAGCAATGTCCTTATCACTAGATAAGTCCATATCATTAAAGATAGTTGGACAATTCTAATGTGTGACCTATGCACTACATGATAAAGGTGATAGGTTAGTGGTTAAAAGTATTAAGAGGGAAATACCTTAATACCAAATAAGTTGATAAACTCATGCAAGTTAGAAGTGATGAGAGAAGGGATACATCAAGACATGATAGTTATTACATTTAGCAATTCAGGGTAGATATACCTTGATGAACCTCTAATCCAATATTTTTGGATAAGCAACACATGTAGAGTTTTATGTAAACTGTTACAATAAGATGTAATGAGTTTGATGTATTTTGATAAGCATGGGATATATACCTTGAGAAAAGGATAAGCCAAACTAATGAGTATGATATAATCATACAATGGAAAGGATGGGAAATGATCTCATACCTTGTATTGATAATCATTAATGATATATGATGAAAGTAATAAGTTTAAGTGAATACTTGAGATGTCAATGGATGCTCCTAGAGGTGTGGATCATTATATTAGGGTTGTACTAATAATATTAACATGAAACCCTAACTAATGTGAAATGGGAAATCCTAACCCTAAATTGAGCAATGGAATGGAAAATCCTATTTGATAGTAAACACTAATCCTAATAAAGGAATGGTGGTGTTACTATTGTACCACATGATGTGACAAGTGATTTTTATGGCTGTTATTATGTGTATCAACCATATAGGTATCATGATATGATAAGCATATCCAAATATGAGCTATGATGATTATTTGATATAGATGTTGATTGGCCTTGTGAGCCATATAAACAAGCTGTTGCCTAGTGAAAGGTGACAAGACACTTTATGGCCTTATGAGTCATGTGAGATGCTTGCGTAACAAGTATAATGTATACCTCGGTCAGAGGACCTAGAGGCAATAGTTACCTAATAGTTGGTAACAGTGATTAGTGATGAATTGAGGGTATGAATACCCAGATTTGATAAGTATAATAATGATGTTGTTGAGAGATGTGAACTTTCAAGTAATGAATTGAGGGACTGAGATCCCAATGTCTTTTAAAGACTGAGAAGTAACTGATGATAATAGTACATGTTTCTTTGTAGCAATTGTCATAATAATTCTTGTTTGATAACTTGACTGATGCTAAAAGAATATGCTAATGTACTTAATTTATCAAGTGTAATCATATCATGTAGAGCCCTGACCATAGATCCATCAGTGTTAGTATTTACTGATGGTGAAACGGGTTGCTCCGTGGAAAAATCCAGAATGCATATTTTTGAATATGTGGGGGTTGATGGGCAAACATATCCTTACGTCCTAATGGGGGAATTGATGGAAGGTAAACATTAAACCTCTCAATCCTTCATTATTTGTACCGGGATGGATGTATCAAGAATCTCCCGAAGACTGGATAGATGTATCACGAATCTCCCAATAATATTAATGCCGGATCGATGGAGGTAAACATGAAATCTCTCGATTGCGAAGAGAGTGCAGCCGTTACTGTAGCTCTATAGAGAAGTTGCCAGTATACCCTGGAAATCTATGTAGCAGAGACACAAGATGTCCTGCATGTGGTCTCGCACTGACCGAGATGTGGGAGGTCATGGAAGTCGACTCTTCCATTGATCTTGTATGGTACCGATTTCGACTTCGCAATGGTCGATTGGAGTATGAGCGGTATACCTCATCTCCTCAGGGCATACATGTGATTGTAAAATGTAATCAGCCGTATAGAATGTTTGCTTAAGGATTGAATATGGAAATTTACTAGTTGATGTTACATTTTTTTTATGCATATCTAGTTGATAGATGTTATTTATATCTCTTTACATTCATTGCAAGTAGATGGATGAATTATGACTCTACCATGGGTAGATGCAATGTTATCCTTCGGAAAGGAGATTACTTCACTTTGTTAATACAATGATTTATCTGTTGTTATATATATATATATATAATCCTTCTGCTCCGTTTTATTTTAATAAACTGCAATAATAATATTTTGGTGAAGAGTTATATCTCTCACTGGGGCAATTGTCAATTGTCTCACTCCCATGGGATCCAACATTTTTAGGTGAACGCGGATAAGGGAATGGAATCCCCATAGTAGAGAAAGGACAACAACAACAGGGAAATCAGTGAGATCTCAGGTGGAGATATGATCTATCAAGTCATATAGATAATAGTCCTATGTGTCGTCTCTGTACTCTCAGGTCCTCGGAGTTTGTAGTTAGTGCTTTTACTGAATCAATCTAAGATTTTGGCTTGATGCCTCGGGGTTCTTATGTTGTCTGTATATAATGTTAATAGGGCAGTTGATGTTTGTAATCCTCGAGAAGAGATGGTACAAGATATGTACTTATGAACCAGGATGTAAATGTTATACATTGGTTCTTGATGAAAGAGTTTTCCTATGTTTGTATCTCTTTGTAAATGGTTTTAATTTTTAGTGATTTTCAGCAATCCACTACTAATGTTTAATTCCACTTAATCAGTAATGATTTGTTTATCGGTCGTTACAAAACTTGCTTCTTCAATTTGATTTTTGTTTTCCCATTTCAGTTGTGAAATAAGAAACATCTGGAAGTTTGCCATGTGGAGTCTTTTTCTTATTTCTTTGATGGATGTTGTTGTTAGGTGTGAAGATAACCAATTCTTGTTTGTTCTTGTATAGTTAGTTGGTTGATGTGATTAGGGTGGTTATATAGCTGTTGAAGTTGCAGCTGTTTGATATCTTCTACTATTTTGTGTGGTGTTTCAAAGCCTTTAGAGTTACTACCATTTATTGAATGTTGGTTGACCCTTTGACAATCATATAAGGTCGACATCTGAAGATTTCCTTAGGGTCCTCTATTTATGTTTATTGGGCTAATGTGTTTGAATTATTCTTGAAGACTGAGCTGTTTATAGCTTCTAAAGTAATTTCAAAGTTGTCATAGATTAAGTGGAGACTTTCAACTCCAGAATTTATGTCAAACCATGGTTAAATCTTCTTTTAGATAGAATTCCACATCAAATTTCTGATCAATGCTCTTCATACTGCTTGAGCAACCTAGAAGACTAGCAGTCCTTGTGGAGGTGCATAATGTCTTCGTTGGGTAAATTGGATTTAATGCATTCAGGGTTTCTGGTGAGTTGCATAATCTGCCTTTTCAATTTGGTTACTATGATTTTTTTTTTATTTTCCAGATTTTGTTTACTAAATAATGTTCCATTTGCCTAGAGAGTCACTTCTCTAACTTCTCATGATCTCATTGTATGTTGGCCAATGTTGTTTACAATTAGTTGAGTTTTGGTTTAGTTGTACCCAGTCATGTAGGTTTCTCTTGAATAATCCAACTCTGTGGGATGAGGTTCTCTACCTGTTTATACTTTCCAAAGGACTTAACCTTGGCTGGGTAAGATGTTGTTAGTGATTTTCTTTTTATATTTATCTTCCATCAGATTTCTTGAGTACTTTTTCATTGTAGTAATGAGATCCTAGGATCTTTCATGAGGTGTGTTTTGTTCATCTCCTTCATGGATTTGATTTGATCTGTACTTATGATCAACATCATAGGTATCAACTTATGATATGTACTTATGATCAACATCATAGGTATCAACCTATGATCAATAATATCTTGTGAAGCTGAATTGTGGGTAGTGCTAGTATATTAGATGTTTCCTTCCAGCTTATGTTGAAGAAGCCCATTCTACTTGAAATGGGTCAAGCCCATGTAACTTGGAAGTGTTGGAATGAAGAATTTGATGGAATAGGAAAATTTACAAGTTACCTCAGCATTCTTGTATTATTCATGAATTTCTCACACTACACAAAGCATCCTATTAAATGTGTCATACACTTAGAAGTTCGACATTATTATTTCTTCCATTATGTTGTATTAATAATATTTCTTTCTTGAAGACTCATCACATGTTTCTCAATATATATTCACAACTTGATGGCATATTTTCCACATGGAACAAAAGAGAAAAACACAAACGTGGGATTGCGATAATAGTGCACAACTGAGTGGCCTAGCTGGATCATGGCTACTCTCCCTGCTGGGCTTCCCATTGGGCCAAAAACTATGGATGAGGAGCAAAGCGATTGGTCGTTGATGCCATAGGTACCACCATTAACTTATTGATTTATCTTCCTATTGTTTTTCTATTTGGTCCATATTGACTGGATGCCCTCCTAACTTGTTTCATTGCTTGAGGAATCTTTCAACCTCTTCCTTCAAGTTCAAATCTCTAATCTCAAGAGCCATCTTGAATCTTGTTGCTTTGTTTATTATCTCTTGATGAGCATTTTCCAAAGATAACCAACATGAAATAGAGGAAAGGAGTATAGTTTAGACAAGGAAATCAAACTGGAGAAAGATTCTAATCTAATTGTCATGGAGGAACATACAAGTGGGTTTAATGCAATCATTTTTTGGTAAGATACTTAGATAATCAAGGACATGATGACATCCTTGTGTATGAAATTTAACTTGAACCAACTATCAAATTGTCAAAGTTTTACCTGGTAAGAATCTTTGTATTATTGGCATACTTTGACACAAGGAAATTTTTATGTCATTGCACTACTTATGTATTTTCTTCCAACTACGAGATATCCATAAGTTACATGCACTTCTTTTTTCTTCCAACTATGAATATTAAATCTATAAGTCTTTTCGTAATATGTTAAGAGAAGGCCTTTTACATATAAAAATGAATATGACAGAGTACTACGACGGTTGTACATCTGGTATAATTTAGAATGTATAATGTTATTGGGTTGCATTTCAAATGGTCTAAATGAATGACCTTATTGTGCAGGTTATAGACTAAAAATTCTGGACATGGCAAGCCTTAATGGTGCAAGTGAACTATCTTACAACTCTCCCATACAATGCTTGGGCTGCAATAAAAATTGGATGAGCTGCCTAGATACTTCTCGTCTCTTCAAGGTACTAATTTTGTCATCTTATTCTCATAGCAACCTTCATTTATGCCATGTATGAATGCTTATATATCTTTATTAAACTATTTGGATGATCTTTATGTTATTTTTAATGCCTCCCCATTTGTAAAACCTTATTTTCAGGATTAAGAGAAGTACAAGCTTCACCATCGTAGCAACTTCCATTACCTAAATTAGAGATTGAGCTTAAAAATGTCAAGAATTCAGATACAAAGTATAAGAAGTATCTAAGATAGCCCCGACGCAACAGGTGCTCTCCTGTGAACCATGATGATGCATCTCCATTTGAAGCCCATGCCCACCCAGTCACAGCTGCATCAACAACCACAAATGCAACAATGTATCATGATATGTTGCAATTTGATATGGCTCTTTGCTTCTATGTGAAGGTTGCATTTCATAGACCTATGTATATATTTGAACAACCACTGTCAGCATCTGCAAACATAGAGACCAACTTCATAGGGACGATATTCCTTCTATCTCTGGTTAGAAGGTTCTTTTTAGATTCTCATCTCCGGTTCTTTTGGACGATGCTGGCCGAACAACAAGAGCTCGAACAAAAGAAGACAATAAGGATGTTAAAATTGGCCGAGAAAGACACAACTCTTTCACAAAGATGTTAGTAGGCCAATGAATCATTGATATATTTATATACTTTTCTTTGTACACATTGTGTAATAGGGGCAAGGTATACGTCCTCCCCATGCACATTTGGCATTTCATTATTAATGAAAGTAAGATTCTTGGCATAATGAGCATAACTTGCTCTAAATACTACAATTTTGTTACTAACAGAGCTTGTGTACTAACAAATTACACTATATATATATATGAATATATAGTCGAGCTAAGCATATATCTATGTGCACTAAATGGCACTACATATGTAGCTAGATGCATAATCAACTACATATATATGTATATAGTAATTGTTGCCTTTCCCTACACACTAAATACATATAAAATGTATTAACTTCATGTTTTTGCTACATACTGACTATATATGCAATTTTAGTCATACATTTAGCTATAATTATACTTATATTTAAATATGTAAGGACAATATCTAGCTACGCTTCTGGATACATATGAATTTGTAGCAAATGGATTATCAAACTACATATTTGAAAAATATAGTTAAAGGCTTTAGCTATACGAGCATATACTACAACTTGTATGTGTAAAGAAATATGTAGTGAAAGGCTTTAGCTATAAAATATGGGGTTTTCGCTACAATTTTTTTTTATAGTTAAAGACCCTTTCTTTTGTAGTGACAAAGGCAAAATGTGTAAGATAGATGAAAACTAGCTAGAAGGTATATCACATTCATTCAAAGTAGTTATAAGAAATTTTCATCTAATAAAGTTAAATTGCTCTCTAGCTAGAGGTTTAGTGAAAATGTCTGCCAACTGATTTTCCATGTCCACACAAGTGATATAGATATCCTTCTTGGAAATATGATCATGGAGAAAATGATGGCGAACCTCTATATTTTTAGCTCTAGTATGCAAGATATGATTATATGACAAGTTAATTTCACTAGTATTATCACAATAGATAGGAAAAGCTTCAAAATGAATGTTAACGTCTTTGAGCATTTGCTTCATCCATAGGACCTGGGCACAACAACTCTCGGCTACAATGTATTCAGCCTCAGTGGTTGATAATGCCACTGTTCTTGGTTTCTTGGAGAACCAAGACACCAAGAATGGTCCTAGGAGGAAACAAGTGCCACTTGTGCACTTTCTATTAATCAAACACCCTCCATAATCTGCATCACTATACTTGGTAAGAGTAAAGTCCCTTGACTTGGGATACCATACTCCAAAATTTTGGGTCTTGGCTAAGTACCTTAAAATCCTCTTAATAACTATAAGATGTGATTTCTTAGGATTTGATTGAAATCGAGCACACAAGCCAACACTAAAAATTATATTAGGTCTAGAGGTAGTTAAATAAAGTAAACTTCCAATCGTACCTCCATAGAGCTTCTCATCTACCTTCTCACCTTCTTCATCTTTATCAAGTTTGGCAGTGTTTGACATGGGTGTGTCCATCAGCTTGGTGTTCTATATCCCAAAGTGTTTGAGTAGTTCACTTGTGTACTTGCCTTTGTTGATGAAGTTCCCATCTTTTATTTGTTTGATTTGAAAGCCGAGGAAGAACGTGAGTTCAACCATCATACTCATCTTGAATTCACTCTACATAAGATCACTAAATTATTTGTAAGGATCAAGGTTAGTTCCCCCAAAAATGATATCATCAACATTTATTTGTATGATGAGAAAATTGTTAGAAGTGTGCTTTAGAAATAAGGTAGAATCCTTTTTTCCCATGATATACCCATGATCTAACAAAAAGTTTTTAATTTCTCATACCAATCTCTAGGTTCTTGTTTGAGTCTATAGAGAGCTTTTTGCAACAAATGAACATGGTTAGGTAAACTATCATGTTCAAAGCCTGGAGGTTGTGCAACATACACTTCCTCTTCAATAATACCATTAAAAATGCACTTTTATCATCCATTTGATATAGAAGAAAGTTTTTATAACTAGCAAAGGAAAGTAACATACAAATGGACTCAAGTTTAGCTACAGGTGCATATGTTTCATCAAAATCTATGCCTTCCTATTGATTGTAGCCTTGAGCCGCTAACCTTGATTTATTACTTACCACTTTTCCTCTTTCATCAAGCTTGTTGTGGTAGACCTATTTGGTGTCAATGATCTGTCTATCACTTGGTCTTTGCACAAGGGTCCAAACTTTGTTCTTTTCGAATTGATCCAACTTTTCTTGCATAGCTAGGATCCACTCTTCATCCCCAAGAGCTTCCTTGACATTCTTAGGCTCGAGTTGTGAGATGAAGGTGTTGTTGGCTTGTTCTTTGTTGAATGCAGCCCTCATCTTCACTCTTTCAAATGGATCACCTAAAATTAGCTCCTTTGGATGATTCTTTGTAAACCCGAGGGTTGGATCCTTCTTCTCATCATCTTTCTTTTCTTCTTGAGTGACCACCTCTTTTTCCTTTTAGGTGATGTGGATCTCTTTTAGAATAGGAATTACTTCACCTACAACATCATCATTTGGGACAATATCTTTGGGAATAGAGGGGTTAGTCTCAATAAAATTAACATTTATCGATTCTTCTACTCTAGCAAGATCGACATTAAAAACTCTATAAGCCTTGCTAGTAGTGTTATAGCCAAGAAAAAAAGACTTTTAAGATTTCAGATCAAACTTGTCAAGAGAATATTTTGTATTCAAGACAAAAAAGGACATATGAAAACATGGAAATACTCAATAGAAGGCTTCCTACCATGCCATAGCTCATAGGGGGTTTTCTTCTAAGAAGGATGAGTAAAAACCCAGTTTTGCATAAAACATGAGGTGCTAACAGCTCCAGCCCAAAACTTCTTTGGAGTATCATACTCTAGAAGCATGGTCCTAGCCATTTCTCGTAGCGACCTATTCTTTCTCTCTACAACCCCATTTTGTTGAGGTGTTTGAGGTGAATAGAGGTTGTATGCATAACCAGATTCTTGAAAAAACTATTCAAAAAGAACATTTCAAGTTCTCCCTCATGATCACTGTAGATGGAAACAATACGACAAGAAGCTTCATTCTCAACTCACTTACAAAAGCTCAAGAAAGCATCAAGCATATCACTCTTAGAAATGAGAAAGAAGGTCCAAGTATATCTAGAGAAATCATCGATAATAACAAGGCAATACTTGGAACCACGAAGCGATTGAGTTTTGATTGGTCCAAACAGATCAATGTGAAGAAGCTCAAGAGCTCTCTTGGTACTAAGGACTCCTTCGAATTTGAAGGAGGACTTGGTTTTCTTTCCTTAGGTACAAGGTTGGAATTCCTCATCCTTTTCAAAATCCAATTTAGGAAGTCCCTTGACCAAGTCCTTTTTGCTCAACTTGTTCAACTGATGAATATTTACATGACCAAGCTGACGGTGCCAAAGAGAAATATCATTTGAGTTGACTACTAGGCATCTACCAACAACATGCTTAATAGAGTCAAGAATAATAACATAAAGATTACCACTTCTAGTTCCCTTATATATAACTTGGTAGGTGTGGGAATCTAGAATCAAGCATTCAAAGGAAGTAAATAACACAAGGTAACCATTGTCACATAGTTGACTAACACTAATTAAATTGTGATGTAGGCCATCCACAAAAACAACATTATTGATGCACAAAGATTCATCTAAATCACCCTCACCTTTGACTTTGCCTTTCTTGTTGTCCCCAAAAGTGACTGATCCTCCTTTCTTTTTGGTGAAGTTGTTGAAATGGCTTATATCACCTGTCATATGCTTAGTGCAACCACTATCAACAATCCATCTTCCTTTTTCCGATAAGAAAGGAGAATGTTGGTTTTCAACTCAAACTTTGGGATTCGGAGTTAGCTTAGGGACCCATTTTATCTTTGGGTTGGTCCCCTTAGTCTTGTAAGGACAATAAATAGAGTAATGATCATCACATTTGCAATAAGAACAAACCATAGGATTCTTAGTGCTAGAAAACTCCCCTATAAAGAAGGAGGTCTCGTTGCTCTTTTTCTTACCTTTGATTTTGCTCTTGCCCTTTGATGCTCCCCTTAAAAATCCCAAACCACCAATACCACTTTGTTTGGTAGAATGGTCAAGGATTTCATTTCAGGAGTTCTTCCCTTTGAGAAATTTTCGTAGGGATGCTCTCAATCTATGGTTATCATTATTTAAGGAGATAATGGTAGAAGATAAGCTAGCTATGTGTTCCCTAGCATGCACAAGACCAGCCTCAAGATATATGACTTTAGTTAAATATGAATCCTTTTCAAGAGAGATAGAAGCAACATTAACACTAGGAAATATAGGTCTAGAAGATAGATCATTTACTTAACCAAGTAACCTAGCATTTTCATATTTAAGCATTTGGATTTCTTTAAGATAGACATCTCTTTCTTCTCTATGAGAATCAATAAGGAGCTTAAATTCAACATTTTTAGTTTTAATTATTTCAAGCTCTTTAAGGAAATTTTGGTTTTCTTCCTTAAGATTCTCAATATTCTTAAGGTAGATACCATTCTCAACTTCGACCCCATTGTATTGGAGCTCAAGATAATTGTATTTCCCTTGAAAATTATCAAAACTCTTAAGATTAGTTTTCTCATTCAATTCAAGAATTTCAAGTTTGGCATATAGATCATCAATGATTTTTCCTAACCATTTTCTTTTAGATTTACATTTAGCAAAAGATGAACGGGTAGAGATAAGCATCTCAACAACAACTTCCTTAGATAACTCATGCAAATTTACCTCACTTACCTCACCAATTGCTTCACTAGTAGAGGCCATGAGTGCAAGGTGGCACTCTCCATCTTTGGAGCTTGAGCTGCTTGAAGATGAAGCTTCCCAAGCTGCATGAACTGCATTCTTGTATCTCTTCTCCTTCTTGTCCTTCATCTTGTTTTTTCTCTCCTTATTGCACTCCTCTTCCTTCTTTGAGATGCCCTTGTGGTGTGACTTTCATGACTAGGGTCATTCACTCTAGTAGTGTCCCTTTTGTCCACACCTGTAGCATCTAGGAGTAGAGGAGGAGGAGGCTGGTTTTCCCTTGAAGTGATTGCCCTTGATGTAGTTGGCTTCATGCTCACTTGGGCTATCATCTTTACTATAGGAGGAGGGAGAAGTCCAGAAAGTAAGTTGTTGTTGAAGGATGACCGCCTCCAATTGTTCTTTGAAAGCACTATCTTTGATCTTCTTGGCTTGCTTCTCTTCTTGCTTGGCTTCTTCTTCTTTCTTGTCAAGCCTAGGCTCATGGGATTGGAGGTTGCCAATGAGCTCTTTGGTTGGGATGTCACCAAGGCTCCTCACTTCTTCAATGGGGTGACCTTAGACTCCCATCTATTTGGTTGAGTCCTCAAGATCTTGGATTTGATTACACCTCTATCTAAAGTGTTTCCCAATGTAACCAACCCATTGACGATGACATTGGGTCTTGAGTACATCTCCACAATCCCTTTTTTCTTGGCCATCTTGAAGTTATCTAGAAGGATGTTAAACATGTAGATCTTTGCCTCCTTGACTTGCTTTGTGCCTTCATAGGTGATGCACAATTTGTCCCAAATCTCATAGGCGGTGTCCCAAGATGAGATCCCTTTGAATTCCTTTGGGGTGAGGATTGCATAAAGGATGATTATGGATTTGGCATTGAGTTGGTATTCTTTGGGAGCAGCTTCACTCCACATTGCAATAGATCCAAGTGGCTCCTTGTAAGGTGTGACCATCACCTTTCACATGTTAAAGTTCATGCCTTGAATGTAGAACTACATACACCTCTTACAATGGAGAAAGTTGGTGCCATCAAAAATTGGAGGACACATAGAGAAGCCTCCCTCTAGGATGAGAGAACCAAGTAGGTTGTCACCCATATTTTCATCTTGTGGGATATTGTTGGAGAAGATCCTTGGATTTGATACCATTTGTTAGATCTTGGGCTCTAAAGGTGGGTGAATAGAGCTACAAAATTTCTCACAAGATAGATTAGACCTTCAAATTATATCAAATTGAAACCAATAGATTAAGTGCAATTTGAGGTCCTAACTAACAAGCATAGCAAGGATGAGAGGAATTGATAGCAAGAACTTGACAAGGTCATGTAGAGTGGTTCCAATCTCCAAACTAGGAGAGAGTCAGTCCACTACCTAGAGAGGTCAGCCTCTAGGACTTTGCAAGTGCTTTTCTCTATATTATCACCAATTAGAGTTACAACACAAGACCACCAAAGGACTTACCCATCCAAGCACAAAGAGTATTCCACCTTACCAAGGGCTTACCCACTTTGCAAGAGTCTTCATCCTTCTTCTAAGGTCTTACCCACTCTAACACAAGTCTTCCTCCTTCAAGGACTTTTCCACTCTTCTTGGATCTTTATCCTTTGCCTTCTCCTTCACCTGGAGAAGATCATCACCTCTCCATCAACCTTGAAGAGGAACAACAATAGCTCCAATTTCACTCGGAGTAGCTTGCTCCACCTTTGCTTAATGGAGGAAAGGGGTAGGGAAGATGGAGTAGATGAGATCTTTACACGCACAAGGGAGTAGCTCTCTTACAACAAGCCTATTTCACTCATAATCACGAAATGAGGTGTAAACTAGAGAGAGAAAGGGGCTCAAGAAGTTGCAACACACTCAATTATAGCAAGGACTTATAATAGCATGAATGAGAAAACCTGGAATGAACTCCAAGAGGTCCTATTTATAACTGGGGGTGTTCCCTTAAGTTGGGGATCACTTAGGATCGAAATATATCCATTTTCCATAATGCAACGGATCTATTTTCACCCAAAATAACTCACCAACGGTTATAATAACTTTTTCTATGTTTTCCATATAGTACATTCGGTCGAGTTTCAATAAAGGTAACTCAACCGATCAACTAAAAGACAAAGCCAATTTTCAAACTATCAATCGAGTTTTTTCTAGTAAACTTGACCAATGAGCTAAAACTAGATTTGCTCAATGAGTCAGTCAGTCGAGCTCTGTGAGTGTACAACTTGACTGATGGGTCATCTTCAGAAAATCCATCATAGGATTAGTCGAGTTTCCAACTCGACCGATGAGCATCCTGTGACACATTTTCTAAGTTTTTTTGTGAGTGATTAAACCTTGGTATTAAGTGTCCCTAATATTTTTCTCATCTTAGTTACGAGTCATATCATCAATACAAGTGATTACAAAAATCTTCTAAGGTCGTTTGGAGTGATTTCCCAAATTCCACACTTGCATTGCATTTGACTTGAACTTGAACAAGCCAGGGCTTGTGTAATTTGATCCTTTTCATGTACCTAAATCCTAAAATCAATCTTGAACAAACATATTAGATACATAGGAATGGAATGGTTAAGTCATTATTAAGATATGGGCAATGTATAACTCTCAAGTCAACAACACACTTGTTTATCACTAGAGAGGTGATAAGTAGTTGTAACTTGCCTGTTTGTAGTAGACATGACAGCCTCTTATTAGAAACCCCTTTGGTTGGTTCTATTGTGTTGCATGAAGTGTGCCCATCTTGTGTCCTTTCTTTCTCAGGAAATAACATTCAAGTGGATTTTATGCCACTTAATATTCATGGGTTCAATGTGATCCTAGGGATGGATACCTTGTATAAGTATAAGTTTTTTGGATTGTGGTTCCAAATTAATGACTTTTGTTGACAGTGATGTCTCTTAGACTTTTCAAGGAGATAGGAAGATTATTCCTACATGCTTGGTGTCAGTTTTGATAGAAGAGAAGTTGATGTTACAAGGGTGTGAAGTTGGTTTAGCCCATGTAGTGGATACCAAGGTGAGGAGTTCTAATATCTAGGATGTACCTTTGGTGCGTGAGCTTAAGGATGTTTTCCCATATGAGTTTCCTAGTGTTCCACTGCCTAGATAGATTGATTTTGAAAGAAATATATTTCTAGAATGAAACCCATAGCTCAGGCACCCTATAAGAGAGTACTAGTTGAGATGAAGGTGTTGAAGAAATAGGCACAAGTGTTGTTGGAGAAGGGTTTCATACGAATGAGCATTTCCCCTTGGGGTGCTCTAGCTTTTTTGTGAAGAAGAAGGATGGTTCTAGGGGGCTTTGCTTAGATTACCAGTATTTGAACAAGGTTACATTGAAGAACAAGTACCCGTTGCCGATGACAGATGGTTTGTTTGATCAGTTGAGAGGTGCTACAATGTTTTCTAAGATAGATGTGAGTTTAGGATATCATTAGTTTAGGATCAAAGTGGATGACATACCTAAGAATACATTTAGGACTAGGTATGGTCATTATGAGTTTGAGGTTATGCCATCTGGACTGACAAATGAACCAATAGCTTTCATGGAACTAATGAACAAAGTGTTCAAACTGTACCTAGACCAGTTTATAGTGGCGTTCAAAGACGACATCTTGATATACTCTAGAGACATTCAGCAGTGTGAGCAACATCTTCTACATGAATTGGAGTTGTTAAGGAATCACAGTCTTTTTGTGAAGTTTAGTAAGTCTGAGTTTTGGTGGACTGAGGTATCTTTTCTTGGTCATGTCATATGTACAAGGGGTATATGTGTAGACCCGAATAAGGTGGAGTTAGTGTTGGAGTGGGAGCATCCCAAGACACCAATTGATGTTCAAAGCTTCCTAGGTTTGATTCGTTATTATAGGAGATTCATCAATAACTTCAATGTAGTGGATTTACCTTAGACCAAGCTAACTAGGTAGGGTGTTCCTTTTGTTTGGGATGACAAGTGTCAGTGTTCTTTCCTTTTTCTGAACGAGAAGCTAAGGAGTACTCCAGTGTTGGTGTTTTATAATCCCGAAAGGGCTATAGCATTTTTCTATGATGCTTACAAGAATTGGACAAGAATGAGTTTTCTTTTGCTTCTCGATAGCCTAAGAAACAAAAGGAGAACTATCCAACTCATGACCTAGAGTTATCTGTAGTGTTTCTCACTTTGAAAATTTGGAGGCACTATCTATATGTATAGAAGTGTCAAATCTTCACAGAATCACAAGAATTGTAGTACATCTTTTTAAGCAATAGATGAACATGAGGCGAAGAAGATGGATGTAGTTTATCAAGGACTACAAATGTATAATATATTATCATCATGGGGTTGTTGATGCATTAAGAAGAAAGTCATCATTGTCTTGATCATTGTCTACAGATAATAAACAGTTGCACTCCATGGCATGTCCTACTTGTGTCGCTTCAATAGATGAATCTGCAGTTGAAGCTTTTCTTGTTGGAAGGTTTTTTCCATACAACTATAGGTCAATTCAAAATTGGAATAGCAGATTAGAGATGATAAAGGGATGATATTGTGATACAGAACATCAGATCAGAGCTTGGCAGTAGAATGCATGTTGGGTTCCATGAGACATATGATGGGACCATGTCTTTTCACAACAAAACAATGATTCTTGACATTAGGGGTATGAGGGAAATGGTGCTTGAGGAATATCATTCCTCAATGTATGCAATGCATCCAAGAAGTAAAAAGATGTATCATATCCTTAAGGACTTGTATTGGTGGCCAAGTCTGTAGCGTGCTATGGTAGCGTTTGTGGCCAAGTGTCTGGTGTGCCAGCTGGTCAAAATAGAGTGTGGGAAGCCTGCAAGGACGTTACAACCCTTGCCAATTCCTCAGTGGAAATGGGATCACATAACTATGGACTTTGTGATTGGTCTTCCAAGGATATCTAAAGGTCATGATTCCATTTGACTGATCATTGATCGGTTGACAAAGTCAGCTCACATTTTTCCATTGAAGACCACCTACACAGTAGATTAGTTCGCATAGATCTACATGGATGAGATAGTTCATCTACATGGAATACCAGCTACCATAGTGTGTGTCAAGGGTCCTTAGTTTATGAGCTGGTTTTTGGAGCATTTTCATACATTTTTGGGGAAATAGTTGAGGTTCAGTACATCCTTCTACCCACAGATATATGGTGAGTCTGAAATGTCTATTTAGATGTTAGAAGGTCAATTGAGAGAATGTGTGCTTCAGTTTCTAGGAAGTTGTGATATTCACATGATCCTGATTGAGTTTTCCTACAATAACAGTTACCATAGGAGTATATACATGGCACCGTACGAGGCTTTGTATGGTAGGTATTGTAGGTCGCATTTTTTTTTGGTACGAGGCATATGAATATTAGTTTTTGGGACCTAAGTTGGTTCAACAAACTACAATGAATATCAAAGTGATCCAACAACAACTAAGACAGCTTAAGACAAACATAACTCATATGCAGAGAAGACCTTGTGTACCTTAAGGTTTCCGATTGGAAAAGTGTTTTGAGATTTGGTAAGAATGGTAGGTTGACTCCTAGATTTGTGGGACCTTATCCTATCATAGCTCGGGTTGGGAAGGTGGCATGCATGTTGGAGTTGCCACCAGAGTTGCACCAGTTGCACAACGTGTTTCATGTCTCATTGTTGAGGAAGTGTCATCCTGGCACATAGCATACGTTGCAACCCATGAAGGTGGAGTTGGAGGAAGACATTACATATGTTGAGGGCCCTGTGTTGATCTTAGATAGGTGAGTACAAAAGCATAGGAAGAAGAACATAGCCTCAGTAAAGTGTTGTGGCATCATGATGGTATAGAGGAAGCCGTGTGGGAGTTAGAGGATGAAATGCGTAGGAAGAACCTATCCCTTTTACTAAGGATTTTGGGGACAAAATCCTTTTTAGGGCTTATGGATGTAAGGCCCCTTGCCTTTTTTATTTTTTTAATATAATGTATTTGTCCTAATAGGATGCTAGTTTCAAAAATAAACCATGGATTATGGTTTTATATTAAATAATAAAACTATGTCTAAAATTTGGTTCAATTCTGACTTTGTTTGCTCTAGCCATACAATTTTCATGTAAATCTTGGACCCTTGTGTAATTTACCCATTTCTTGGGGTGTAAATATAATTTTAATACTTTCTTGAATATCTTTATGATGTTCTTAATGACATCAAAATTTTACATCTCATGTGGATGCTTTTGGACCTTGTTTTTGTAAGGGTTACATGATCTTAGTGAGATAGTAGAGTAGTGTTTTCGATGGTGCTCGATGAGATTTTTAGTGGTCACTTGGATTTCTACATTTTTATTGATGGCTTAGATTTCTAAATCTTCAGTGGTCTCTTGGATTTATGTATTTTTAGTTTTCGCTTGGATTTCATCATCTTCAACCATTGCTTGGATTTCTGCATTTTTAGTGGTTGCTTAGATTTTTGCATCTTCAATGGCTGCTTGGATTTCTGCATCTTCAACGATCGTTCAAATTTATGCATTTTTAGTGGTCGATTGGATTTCTACATCTTTGAGGCAGAGGAGATGGATGGATGGAGTTGAATATGAGGCAGAGGAGATGGATGGAGCTGATTAAGGATTATGATTGCACACTAGACTACCATCCAGGGAAAGAAAATGTGGTAGCTGATGCATTGAGTAGAAAGTCATCTTCATTATCAACGGTAGATAATGCACAATTAAATTCCTTGATGTGCCATAAGAGAGATATGCTAGTGTCTCTTCGCCAGATGAATGTACAACTAGAAGTTTCTTTGTTGGAAGGATTGTTGGCACAGTTACAAGTGAAACCTACCTTGAGATAGCAAATTCATGATGCACAACAGAATGATACTATGATACAGAATATCCGATCAGGGATTGGCAGTGAAAAGTATGATGGCTTTCATGAGGTAGATGATGGTATAGTTTGTTACCACAATAGGATAGTAGTTCCTGATGTTGATGGGTTGAGGAAGATGGTACTTGAGGAGGCTCACTCCTCCATGTATGCAATGCATCTTGGAAGTACCAAGATGTACCAAAACTTGAAGGACATGTATTGGTGGTCAGGTCTAAAGTGTGATGTGGCAGAGTTCATTGCCAAATGTCTAGTTTGTCAGTAGGTGAAGGCTGAGCACTAGAAGCTTGCATGGACATTATAACCCTTGCCAATACCACAGTGGAAATGGGATCACATTACTATGGACTTTGTGGTTGGTCTTCCTTGGACAACCAAGTGTCATGATTCCATATGGGTGATAGTAGACAGATTGAATAAATCAACTCATTTTCTGCCAGTTAAGATGACGTTTAAAACAGAGAAATTGGCACAAATATATGTTGATGAGATAGTCTGTCTGCATGGCATTCCAATGACTATAGTTTATGATAGAGGTTCACAGTTTACAATTTATTTTTGGGAGCGTATGCATTCAACAATGGGAACACAACAGAGATTCAACACAAATTTTCATCCATAGACCGATGGCCAGTCTGAAAGGACTATTCAAACTTTAGAGGATCTCTTGAGGGCATGTGTGCCACAATTTCTTTGTAGTTGGGATGTACATCTGACTCTGATAGAGTTTGCGTAAACAATAGATATCAAAGAAGCATAGATATGGCTCCTTATGATGCTCTATATGGGAGATGATGTCGGTCTCCTCTTTTCTGGTATGAGATAGGTGAATATCAACTTTTGGGTCCTGAACTAGTACATCAGACTACAGAAAAGATTAAAGTGATACAACAATAGTTGAAAGCAGCCCAAGACAGGCATAAAACTTATGTAGATAACCTATGCAGACCACTTGAGTTCCAAGTGGGAGATAGAGTATATCTTAAGGTTTCTCCTTGGAAAGGTGTGATGAGGTTTGGAAACAAGGGTAAGTTGGCTCCTAGATTTATGGGACCATACCGTGTCCTAGCTCATGTTGGAAAGGTAGCATATACGTTGGAGATAGCACCAGAGCTACATAGATTGCATAATGTTTTTCACATTTCTATGTTGAGGAAATGCCATCCAGATACTGACCAGACAATCCAACCAGTAGAGGTTGAGTTAGATGAGGATATGTCCTATGTTGAGGGTCCTCTGTTGATCTGGGATAGAAGGGTGAAAAAGTTGAAGAGAAAAGATATAATACTAGTGAAAATTTTGTGGAATCATCATGGCATAGAGGAAGCCACATGCAAACTAGAGAATGAGATGTTTAGAAAGTACCCATCTCTTTTTGCGTAGGATTTCAGGGCGAAATCCTTGTTAGGGGTTTATAGTTGTAAGGCTTCTGAACTTGCTTAATGAGTTGAATGAGCTTAATTACCATAAATTAATTCTTATAACCCTAATATAACCTTTTTATATGTTTTGAAATCATAATACAAGCTTAATTTTCAAATTTGATCCAATTTGGATATTGTTTGAGCAAGTTATGCAATTTTCTGTACATTTTGGACTTTTCTACAATTTACCCAATTGAGGGGTTTACTTTGCAATTTGTCACATACATTTTGTTCCTTAGATGTTACATTATCATGGTTGAGTGTTTTGAGCCATGGGGATCTTAGTTGATCCATGGTTTGAAGGTGTTTTCATCAAGGGTATTTTAGGGTTTACCCCTTCATGGATGAGCTACTTTTAGTAGCTACCAACTAATGAATTATGTGATTGGCTGGGAATTTTGACAAAGGAAAGCTAAGAAGCTCAATAGGGAAGGTGGGGTAGCTTCTTGTGTGTGTGCTTGTATATTCTTAATAATTTAAGGCCATAGACACACGGGGAAGCTACTTTTACACCTCATGCTTGCTTCTATCCTTATCCATGGGCTATATTTACCTCTTCTTTGCCCAAATTCGAAACTATGCTTGCTTTCTCTTTCCTCTAAACTGGAGCAATGAATACACTCTATTTTTCTGTGGAACCAAGTTCTTTAAGGTAGAAGAAAACCCCTTTTTGGAGAAGACGGTCTCCTAGAGCTCCATCTAGCCCTACCCAAGGTTTCCAAGGTCATCTTCTAGGGAATTCGACCAAGGCAAGTTGTTTTCTTCCTTCCTTCTTTGTTTTTCTTGCTTTTATCCTTCCTTATACCTTCCTACAGGTCATAACCCTTCTTCTCCATGGTGAAAGTGGCTCTACAACTAAAACATCTATCCTTCTTGTTTATTTTTCTAGGATTTTGCTTCCTTGTGAAGAGAAGTGCTTATTTGGCCAAATTTAGATCTGAATCCAAGGTTTTCTTGCCCTATTTGCTCGAGATTCTTTCTGTTTGGGATCTGACCTACTCTATAGAGGCTATTTATATAACATTATTCACTTATATTTGTTTACTAGAAGCTTGTTAGTTCATGTTTATGCCTTAATGTGTTGATTTTAGCATAGAGAAATCGTGCTTGTTTAGAATTATGAATTTTTGTGGTGTTACCTATTTTGTTCTAGTTCTATATGAACTTGTAAACATGTGTATGACATTTATAAGGTGTAACATGATCTGGGACAGGTTGATAGCATCAACCTATGGTGCTAAGCACAAAATAGTTGATGGTTCAAATTAGGGTTTTCAAGCTATTTCATTCCCTATCACACAACTGATGATCATACCATTCAATAGCCAATGGTGTTGCTATTTTGGCAACTGATGTTCATGATAAAGGGTGTCAAATTTATGGTGACAACCTATGGTCACCCCCTTAGGTCAGGTTTTGACTCAATTAGACATTTAATTATCATCCACTAAGTATTCTAGTGATGTTATCAATCGATGATGATATTAGCTTAATATTTGATGGTGTTAATTGAATGTATTATTGATCTAACAACCAATGGTGATCTAATGATCACAATTAATTCTGGATCAGGTCATCACCATGTATGATGAGTTAAGAATGTAATTGTAGATTTGACTAAACCTTGAACTAATGTTTCCTAGGTTCAATTGATCTAATGGTTAGACCTATACTTCAATTGATGACCTTGAACAATGAACTTGATCCAATGAATAGTATTGGATGCTTTAACATCCAATGGATTATAATAAATCACATTTTATTATATGTGGGTCCTAGTGATGATAATTCGATGGTTCAGTACCATTAATTTGTAGCCTTACCTTTGCCATCATATAGTTATATTTGATAAATTGCTATAATAAGTGGATGTGTAACTCCCATTTGATCTAGCTTGTTATACCTAACCTTAATGTAATTATATTATGTTGATTGGTTATAATCAGACTTTTTGAATGATTAATGTGATAATGAATTACACTCTTCTTGTGTTGAAACCACATTATAGTACTATTTGAACATCATAGTGTCTTGCCATGTTAGTATCTATGGACACATATGTGCTAATGATATTTTGAGCCTTGTTTAAGGCATGGAATGATGACTATAACCTTACTATGAATAATGTGATGGTCTTAATGACCTTTGGGCATGTTTGAAGCCATGATTGAGGTGAAATGCTCTTCATGTTCCAATAAGGGTTAAAACCCAGGAACTTGTGATAAGATGTTGGTATCTTCTAAATGTATGATGATAAGTGTGGTCCATTAACTTGCAATGGATGATAGCATGTGGTAATGTGATTGAGATTTATATCTGAAATGTTTTATATGTTTTGAAGTTTTTATACACATTCTCTTGTTAGAAAAGAATTAGGGTTAGAATGTCCATTTGTATGATTTAGCCTTAATTCACCCAATTGGCATAACTAATTAAGTGAAACCCTAATCATGTAGTGCCTTATTCAATAGATCTATTTGAGTGTCATAAATTGTCAGATAGTGAAATGAGTATTCCTAATTCATAATCAGAGTGCATATTGATGAGTATGCGGGGTGCTTGTCATCTTGAATTCAAGTGTTAGGGAGGATGGTAACACCTATCCCTCTATTTGAGAATGGCTGTAGTCGTGTCTCTATGATTATATATATATATATATTAATATATATATATATATATATATATATATATATATATATATATATATATATTGATGGGATTGGAGGACAACTGTTGTTGTACCTCGGATGGTAGGGTATGCGTACCCACCTCCTTTCACTAGTATCGTGACCTGTACCAAGGACGGACTAGGTTGTTAGCATCTTGACCTTATTGGTCGGTGTAGGGGACCCATAATGACTAGGGGCAGAGAAGATCTTAGGAGTCCGACTCTTCCTAGATCTTATATGGCACTGATTTTGACTTAGCAGTGGTCAGTTGGGATTTGAGTGGTCTTTCTCAAATCCCTCAGGGCAATGTAATAAAATAAGTGATTAACCCTTGTCTTGTATTTACACTACATAATTCTTACATGATGCAGACTTATGAAAATTATGCAATTCTATTTGATGTTACAACTTATTTGCTTAAATGCTTAGTATGCTTCTTACTATGCTTAAACTGTTCAACCTATTCATATTGCTTATTCAATACCCTAATTGCTCAATGTATTTACTGTTAATTAATATGTTATAATCAATATATGTTGGAGAGAATTACATCTCTCACTGGGACTGGGTCTCACCCTTGGGTCACCACATTTTTTTAGGTGGTCGCGGGAAATAAGGTCAAGGTTGTGTTGTGGAAGAGAACCAACATGGTGATCAATAGATTCAGAAGGTTGGTTAGTTACATATGTTAGTAGTAGAGTCCTAGTGTCATCCCTGTACTCTCAGGTCTGGTTATGGGATGTGTTTTCTAAACGATATACTTGTATCGACACGAGATTTTGGTAGCATGCCAATGTTTGTAAATATATGGCATGTACATGTGAAATATCTTTTTTATGCAGGATGTGACTGAGGTATTTGAACCCATATGTAAATACTTGTTACAATATATGAGAATGGAATGATGGACCTTTTGTAAATGGTCTAGAGTTTATTTCTATTGTTGGAATTGGTTTTAATTATTCCACATTTTTGACTATGTGATTAATTAGTAGTTGATCGTGTTTTGTGTTTTGAGTAATCTTGTTTAGCGTGACAAGGTGTCACAATTAAGTTGGTATTAGAGATCTAGGTTTACTGAGTCTACAAGGACATATGACTTAGGTTTGAGTATGTTCTTATGTATCCAACATATCTGATCATAGTTTATGCTTATGCAGATATGTCTAGAGGACATGAAGAACATGTTGAGAGTAGCTATGTAGCACCACGAAGTAGTGCTGGGAGGTAGGCACGCGATGAGAGAGTGCCAGAAGTAGGGCTAGAGCAACCCGTAATGCCTCATCTAGACCCGACAATGATGGCCATTCCTGAGTTTCAGCATATGTTTAGACCAAAAACATTCACTCACCAAGGTTTAGCAAGGGGGAAAGTCAAGAGAGGTCTACCTTGGTTGGATGAGGGCTAGGTTGAGTAAGGGAAGGTCAAGGGCAGAGAGCTTAGGGCTAAGGGAGGTAAAATCAGTTCACTTTTCTCTAGTTGAGAGGGATAATAGTCGGTCGAACACAACTTAAGTGTGTTCCAGCCCAACCATCATTCGAGTTCTATGAACTTGAAAAATCAACTGATTGGCTTTTTTAAAAAAGCTCTCGACCATCGATCAGTCAAGTTTGTCATGGGGTAACTCAATCGATGGTCAACTTGACCTAAAACCATCAAACTTAATTTCTAGCCATTTGAGTGCTAATTAAATTTATTTTTCAAGTCCATTATGTATATTAAACATACTTAGGCACATATCACTCGTCATTGGGTACTACTTTGTGATAAAACATGTGTTTGCGTAAAATACCCAAAAAATAGAAAAACAAGGCAAAATGAACATGAAAAATGGATTTTTAGCATTTTATCAAACAAAGATGATCAAGATAGATGCAAAACATATAGGATAGATGACAACTAGCTAGAAGGAATATCAGATTCATTCAAAGTAGTTATAAGCAATTTTGATCTAATAAAATTGAATTGCTCTCTAGCTTGAGGTTTAGTGAAAATGTCTGCCAACTGATTTTTTGTGTCCACATGCGTGATATAGATATCCTTCTTGGCAATGTGATCACAGAAAAAGTGATGGTGAATCTCTATATGTTTATCTCTACTATGCAATATAGGATTGTAAGAAAAGTTAATTGCACTAGTATTATCACAATAGATAGGATAAGCATCAAAATGATTGTTAAAGTCTTGGAGCATTTTCTTCATCCATAGGACTTGGGCACAACAACTCCCACCTATTATGTATTTAGCCTCGGTGGTTGATAATGCCACTGTGCAATGTTTCTTATAGAATCAAGACACCAAGCATTGTCGTAGGAGCAAGCAAGTGCCACTTGTGAACTTTCTATCAATCAAGCACCCTGCATAATCGACATCACTATAAGCAGTAGAGTAAAGTCCCTTGACTTTGGATACCATAGTCCAAAATTTGGGGTTTTGGCTAAGTACCTTAAAATCCTCTTAACAACTATTAGATGAAATTTCTTAGGATTTGATTGAAATTGAGCATACAAGACAACACTAAACATTATATCAGGTCTAGAGGTAGTTAAGTAAAGTAAACTTCTAATCATACCTATATAGAGATTCTCATCTACCTTCTCACCTTCTTCATCTTTATCAAGTTTGGCGGTGTTTGACATGGGTGTGTCCATCGGCTTGGCGTTCTCCATCCCAAAGCACTTAAGTAGTTCATTTGTGTACTTGCCTTGGTTGATGAAGTTCCCATCTTTTCTTTGCTTGATTTGAAAGCCGAGGAAGAATGTGAGTTCACCCATCATACTCATATAGAATTCACTCTGCATAAGATCGCTAAATTCTTTACAAAGATCAAGGTTACTTTTACCAAAAATAATATCATCAACATATATTTGAATGATAAGAAAAATTGTTAGAAGTGTGTTTTAGAAACAAGGTAGAATCCACTTTGCCCATGATATAACCATGATCTAAAAAAAAGGTCTTTAATTTCTCATGCGAAGCCCTTGGTGCTTGTTTGAGTCCATAGAGAGCTTTTTGCAAAAAATAAACATGGTTAGGTAGACTATCATTTTCAAATCCCAAAGGTTGTGCAACATACACTTCCTCCTTAATTGTACCATTCAAAAATGCACTTTTAACATCCATTTGATACAAAAGAAATTTTTATAACTAGCAAAGGCAAGCAACATACAAATGGAATCAAGTCTAGCTACATGCACATATGTTTCATCAAAGTCTATACCTTCTTATTGATTGTATCCTTGAGCACTAACCTTGCTTTGTTCCTTACCACTTTGCCTCTTTCATCATGCTTGTTGCGGTAGACCCATTTGGTGCCAATGATCATTCTATCACTTGGTCTTGGCACAAGGGTCCAAACTTTGTTCTTCTCAAATTGCTCCAACTCCTCTTGCATAGCTAGGATCCATTCTTCATCTCCAAAAGCTTCTTTGACATTCTTAGGCTTGAGTTGTGAGATGAAGGTGTTGTTGGCTTGTTCTTTGTTGAATGCATCCCATTTCTTCACACTTTAAAATGGATCACCTAAAATCAGCTCCTTTGGATGATTCTTTACAAACCGGGGAGTTGGCTTTTCATCATCTTTGTCTTCTTCTTGAGTAACCACCTCTTTTCCCTTTTGGGTGATGTTGATCTCTTTAAGAATAGAGATTAGGTTACCTGCAACATCATCATTTGGAAGAATATCTTTGGGAGTAGAGGGATTAGTCTCAATAAACTTTAAACTAATGGATTCTTCTACTTTAGCACGATCAACATTAAAAACTCAATAAGCCTTGCTAGTAGTGCTATAGCCAAGAAACAAAGCCTTATTAGATTTCAGATCAAACTTGTTGAGAGAATCTTTCGTATTCAAAACAACACAAGGACATCTAAAAACATGGAAATAGTCGATAGAAGGCTTCCTACCATGCCCTAGCTCATAGGGGGTTTTCTTAAGCGAAGGATGAGTAAAATCCTAATTTTGCACAAAACATGAGGTACTCACAGCTTCAACCCAAAACTTCATCGGAGTATCATACTCTAGAAGCATGGTTCTAGAAATCTCCTATAAACACCTATTCTTCCTCTCTACAACCCCATTTTGTTCAGGTGTTCAAGGTGAAAAGAAGTAATGTGCATACCCGATTCTTGAACTAAATGCTCAAAAAGCTCATTTTCAAATTCTCCCTCATGATCACTATGGATGGAAACAATCTGGCAAGAAGCGTCATTCTGAACTCATTTACAAAAGCTCGTGAAAACATCAAGCGTATCACTTTTAGACAGGAGAAAGAAGGTGCAAGTATATCTAGAGAAATCATCGACAGTAACAAGGAAATACTTGGAACCATGAAGCGATTGAGTTCTCAGAAGAAGCTCAAGAGCTCTCTTAGTGCAAAGGAATCCTTTGTATTTGAAGGAGGACTTGGTTTGCTTTCCTTGGGTACAAGGTTGGCATTCCTCATCCTTTTCAAAATCCAATTTGGTAAGTCCCTTGACCAAGTCCTTTTTCCTCAACTTCTTCAACTGAAGCATATTTACATGACCAAGCCGGAGGTGCCAAAGAGAGATATCATTCGAGTTGGCTACTAGTCATCTACCAACAACAAGCTTAATAGAGTCAAGAACAATAACATAAAGATTACCACTTCTAGTTCCCTTATATATAACTTGGTAGGTGAGGGAATCCTAGAATCAAGCATTCAAAAGAAGTAAATAACACAAGGTAACCATTATCACAATGTTGACTAACACTAATTAAATTGTGATGTAGCCCATCCACAAAAAGAACATTCTTGATACACAAGGATTCACCTACATCACCCTCACCTTTGACTTTACCATTCTTGTTTTCCCCAAAGGTGACCGATCCTCTTTTCTTTTTGGTGAAATTGTTGAAATGGTTTATGTCACTAGTCATGTGCTTTGTGCAACCACTATCAACAATCCATCTACCTTTTTCCTACAAGAAAGGAGAATTTCAATTCCCAACTCAAACTTTGGGATCCACAGTTAGCTTGGAGATCCATTTCATCTTTGGGTTGGTCCCCTTAGGCTTGTAAGGACAATAAGTAGAGTGATGATCATCACATTTGCAATAAGAACAAACCATATGATTCTTAGTACCGGAGGACTCTCCTATAAAGAAGGAGGTCTCCACGCTCTTTTTCTTACCTTTGGTTTTGCTCTTGCCCTTTGATGCTCCCCTACAAATCCCAAACCACTAGTACCACTTTGTTTGGTAAAATGGTCAAGGATTTCATTTAGGGAGTTCTTCCCTTTGAGGAATTTCTGTAGGGATGCTCTCAATCTATGATTATCATCATTTAAAGAAACAATAGTAGAAGATAAACTAGATATGTCATCCCTAGCATGCACAAGATCAGCCTTAAGACATAAAGCTTTAGTTAAATATGAATCTTTTTCAAGAGTGATAGAAGCAATATTAACACTAGGTAACAAATGTCTAGAAGATAGGTCATTTACTTGATCAAGAAACCTAGCATTTTCAGATTTAAGCATTTTAATCTCTTTAAGATAGACATCTCTCTCTTCTCTATGACTATAAACAAGGATCTTGAATTCAACATTTTCAGTTTTAAGCAATTGAAGCTCTTTAAGGCAATTTTGGTTTTCTTCCTTAAGATTCTCAATGTTCTTAAGGTAGATACCATTCTCAAATTCAACCCCATTGTATTGGAGCTCAAGATCAAGGCATTTCCCTTGAAAATTATCAATACTCTCAAGGTTTATTTTCTCGTTCAATTCAATAATTTCAAGCTTAGCTTAAAGATCATCAATAAGTTTTCCTAACAATTTTCTTTTAGATTTACATTTAGTAAAAGATGATCGGGTAGCAATAAGCATGTCAATAAAAGCTTCCTTTTTATAATTAATGCAAGCTTACCTTGCTTACCTTATCTTCACTAGTAGAGGCCATGAGAACAAGGTGGAACTCTCCATATTCTTCGAAGATTGAGCTACTTGAAGATGAAGCTTTCCAAGTTGCATGAGGTTCATTCTTGTGTTTCTTCTCCTTATTGTCCTTCTTCTTGTATTTGCTCTCCTTCTTGTATTCCTCTTCCTTCTTTGAGCTTCCATTGTGGTGTGACTTCCTAGACTTGGGGCATTCACTCTTGTAGTGCCCCTTTTGACCACACTTGTAGCATCTCAAAGTAGAAGAGGAGGAGGGTTTATTTCCCTTGAAGTGTTTGCCCTTGATGTAGTTGGCTTCATACTCACTAGGGCCTTCATCTTCACCAGAGGAGGGAGAAGTCTGGCAAGCAAGTTGTTGTTGAAGGATGACAGACTCCACTTGTTCTTTGAAAGAACTATCTTTGATCTTCTTATCTTCCTTCTCTTCTTGCTTGGCTTCTTGTTCTTGCCTGTTAAGTCTTGGCTCATAAGCTTGAAGGCTTCCAATGAGTTCTTTAGTTGGAATGTCACCAAGGCTCCTTACTTCTTCAATGGAGGTGACCTTTGACTCCCATATCTTTGGAAGAGTTCTCAAGATCTTTGAGTTGATTACACCTCTATCCAAAGTGTTTCCCAATGTAGCTAGCTCGATGATAACGACATTGAGTCTTGAATACATATCCGCAATCCCTTCTTTCTTACCCATCTTGATGTTCTCTAGATGGTTGTTCAACATGTAGATCTTTGTCTCCTTGACTTGCTTTGTGTCTTTATAGGTGATGCACAACTTGTCACAAATCTCATAGGTGGTATCCCAAGATGAGACCTATTAAACTCCATAGGGGTGAGGGATGCGTAGAGGATGCTTATGGCTATGACATTAAGTTGGGCTTCTTTGAGAGCAGCTTCACTTAATGTTGAACATCTCTAGTTAGCTCCTTGTAAGGTGTGACCATCACCTTCCACATATCAAAGTTCATCCCTTGAATGTAGAACTACATATGCCTCTTCCAATAGAGGAAGTTGGTGCCATCAAAGACCAGAGGACGCACGGAGAAGCCTCCCTCTAGGTTGAGAGAACCAAGTAGGTTGTCGCCCATCTTCTCATATCATCGAAGATTGTCGGAGAAGATCCTTAGCTCTGATACCACTTGTTGGATCAAAGGGCTCTAGAGGGGGGTGAATAGAGCTACAAAATTTCTCACAAAATAGATTTTACCTTCAAATTATATCAAGTTTGAAGCAATGTCTTAATTACAATTTGAAGTCCTATCTAACAAGCATAGAAAGGATGAGAGAGATTGATAGCAAGCACTTGACAAAAGGATGTAGAGTGGTTCCACACTTCAAACTAGAAGTTAGTCAGTCCACTACCTAGAGAGGTCAACCTCTAGGACTTTGTAATTGCTTTTCTCTATATTATCACCAATAAGCATTACAACACAAGACCACCAAAGGATTTACCCATACAACCACAAGGAGATATCCACCTTACCAAAGGGGTTACCCACTTAGCTTGAGTCTTCAGCCTTCACCAAGGTCTTACCCACTCAAGCTCAAGTCTTCTTCCTTGAAGGACTTTGCTTCTCCTCTTGGATCTTCAGCCTTTGCCTTCTCCTTTACCTAGAGAAGATCACCACCTCTTCATCAACCTTGAAGTGGACTAGCTATAACTCCTTCACTCGATGGAGCTTGCTTCACCTTTTCTTCATGTAGGAAGGGGTTAGGGAAGTAGAGGAAGATGAGAGCTTTACATGCACAAGGGTGGAGCTCTCTTAGAATATGCCTAACTCAGTCATAAATCATGAAATGAAGTGTAAACTAGAGAGAGAAAGGGGCTCAAGGAGTAGTAGCACACTAAACTATAGCAAGGACTTGAATATGTTGAATAAGAAAACTTGGAATGAACTCCAAGGGGTCCTATTTATAGTTGGGGGTGCTCCCTTGATTTGGGGAACACTTAGAGCTAAATATAGCCATTTTGCTCAAGGCAAAGGATACATTTTCACCCAAAACAAGTCACTAATGGATATAATCACTTTTTATGCATTTTATGTATAGTGCATCCGGTCGAGTTTCAATAAAGGTAACTTGACTGATCAACTAAAAGATAAATCAAATTTTCAAACTATCGGCTGAGTTTGTTCTGGGGAACTCGACCGATGAGCTAAAAATGATTTTGCTCAGTGATTTAGTTGCTCGAGTTCTATGAATGCACAACTCAATCAATGGGTCATCTTCAAAAAATCCATCATAGGATCGGTCGGGTTTCCAACTCGATCGATTAACATCCTGTGATCAATTTTCTAAAATGACTTTTGGGTGATATAACCTTGGTATTAAGTGTCCCACATATTTTTCTCATTGTAGTTACAAGTCATATCATCAATACACGTGATTACAAAATTCTTCTAAGGTCATTTGAAGTTATTTCCTTATTAGCACACTTGCATTACATTTGACTTGAACTTGACAAGCCAGGGCATGTGTAATTAGATCTTTTTCATGTACCTAAAGCCTGAAATCAATCTTGAACAAACATATTATATACATAGGAATGGAATGGTTGAGTCAATATCAAAATATGCACAACGTATAACCTTTAGGTCAACAATCTAGATTTTGTTTTTCCTCAACAATAGATCTATGAGTTGGAAGATTTCCAACAAAGAGACAGTTGTTGATTCTACAATAAAGGCATAGTTGACATGATTTTACCGTGCATATAATGCAAGTGCACACGTCAATGTAATATAGGCCTTTGTGAGGCCCGAGTTGAACTCAGGGACACTGAACTATCGGTAGACTACTACTAACTGTTCACAATCAGCTAGACCGGTTAAAAGGGTTTTGAGAGTTGATTAAAAAGAAAAAGAAAATAAAAGAAAGTAAAGCAATCGATTAAATGTTGAGTTTAATCAATTTGGATGGGAATCTTTAGGATTGCGGTTTCACCGCGGGTTCTCATTGTATTCATTTCTATGTAGCTAATCAAATTCGTCTCTCATTCCAGGTAGTGGCCTGTAGTCAGAACTATTCACTGTCATGATACAATTCACTACCTAAATCTAGGTCGGTTCCACCGTCGTAGTAACCTATACCCTAAACTAGGCGCATTAGAATCAACCTCTGGGTTTCCACCATTAACCGTACATTACCTAGTTCATGGAATTTATGAGTTAATGTGAATTTCATCTCTTTTCAACCATTAATTCTTCTTTCAAAGCAATTAAATGCATTAGATTATCATTAGGGTGATCAAGCATAATGGTATAATGGAGAAAACAAAATTAGACCATGGATTTAAAATACAAATTATGAATTACTATGATAAAAATGTCATACAACGATTACCCGGGCTACTCCTGGTCCTAAAGACAAAGGGGATTAGCCTCGCATGTTCATCTCAGAGCAAGACATGGTGGAAGAAAGGGAAAACATGAAGAAAACGTGGATGAAGTGATGTAAACCCCTGAACGGAGAGGATCCAAGCATTCCTCACCATAGAGTGCGCGATCTACAGCCTTCCGGTGGTGGAAAACGATTTTTGCGGCTCTCGGAACGGTCGGGGTGTGCTTCCGGACTCCGTTCTTCTCTCCAACCCTCCTTGGGATGTGTGTAGTGGCTAATGACATGATAGATAGCTCATGGCTGCCATCATTAGGTATAAACACCAAATTAGATCATCAAAATATCACCACTGTTGGATTCAGGCTGATCTGGAACAAAAACTAATCTGACGGCGTCGATACCATCAACGCGGGTCGATGGTATTGACCTTTCGTGATATCGGCAGGTTTCCTTTCTTCTCTGTCATTCAGCTTGATGCAGACTCAATACCATCGACGAGGGTCGATGGTATCGACACCCTTAGGCGTCGGTTTTGTTGCTTTTCCATCGCTGAAACTGGGACCGTCGAAATCGACTTTTGTGTCGATAGTATCGATCGGCTGATTGCGGGCAACCTGAATGTAACTCACTACCATCGACTTCCCAGTCGATGGTATCGACACTGCTTGGATCCTTGTGGCTGTCTCTCTGTGACTGTGTTGATGCTATCGACGGATGTCGATGGTATCGACAACTGCATATATACGTTTTTCCTGAAATTGCAAGACAAAGCCAAATCAGCTAAGATAAAACCCATTATTATAATCATTTATGATCAAAAAGATAAAATATGAGAGATTTGATACTGAAAGAGATTATAGACTAGAGTAAGTGAATTATGTACTATTAACCACCAAAGTGACCAATAAACACATAAAACGCAAGTAAACAAGTCTATAAATGCTACTCAAAATCCTCACATCAAACTCCCCTAAGCTTGAACATTGCTCGTCCTCGAGCAACAAAACTTTAGAATAGAATTGCGAAAGTCAACTAAAGAACAGATTATCACAATAGACCTTGCCATATGATTCCTGCCAGACATTCACATTCCGGCCGTCACTAACCACATAATGATAATTACCCGCAAGGCGACAATGATCATCCATAAGAGATATCTACCCCAAAATCGTTGAACACTATCACATAAGGTAGTTAACATAATAAAATCCTCCGGTCTAGACTCGGTGCATCTTGTGATCTTCTATCTACGTTGCTCGTCCTAACTACCATCTAAGTGGAAGCAGCTCTCCTGATATGAAAGAGTGAGGAGATAATCACGGTGGCCTACCAATCTGAGAAATGGGTGGATGGAATAGGTGGCTGTGGAAGAAATAGAAGCATAATACATTTTTAACATGCACAAATATCCGAAATGACCTAAATGATGCAAATGCAAATGAAAATGCCCTAATGCCTACATTTTGGGTGGAATGATGCATGTTCCTACTATATGTTCCTACAATTCCATCTTCTGCACGATAGAATGTCTAAAAACTACATTATGTGCTTATTCTTCCTATTACACGGGTGAGACAAGCTCTTTTCTCCCTCTAAAATCAGCCCTTTTTGTTTGTTTTTCTTCAAGCCCTTTTCTCTCAAATTGCAAAATGTACAATATTTTTCAGATTTTTTTTGAGCTTACTTTCACATAACTGTAATCCTTCAGGCCTTACAACTATATTTCAGAGAGTATACAATGAGTTACCCGCTTCTCTTATTTTTCAGAAGAAATAAGGCACATATTGTCCTATATGCTCAAAGATATGTTAAAATGCAACTACATGAGAATAGTTATGCAACTGTGATGCCATGCACTTAGGAATGTGTGCATGCATGATTCATCTACAATTTTTTTTCATTTTCCAATTTTTTTATTGCACAATCTACTAAAATGCAATCCTACCTAAATGCTATGCAATCAAAAGATGAAAACCGTAATGTGCTTCCAGTTCTTATGGTGGAGTATGAAAACAATGGGGTGTATAGATCACAAGATTAATTGACTGAACCATTGGAAAATATTATATATCCCTCCTTACTGACCTGTGTAATAATTAAGAGGTTTCTCTCTCTTATTTCAAATTAAGGTCTCATTATCATTTGGTCAATTTAGGATCAAACAACCAATTTTGTCCACTTTTCGTGAATCAACGACAGGTACATTATGGTGTCTGTTTTAAAGTTGACTAACCCAATAATTTACATAAGTCATGTGCTTAAGTTCGAACAAAACAAGCTTGCAAATTCACTAAAAATTTTCAAATTTACCCCTGATTCCCATGTACAAACACAGAGATGACACATTACATTAGACATCCACAATTACACTAGATAAAGTGTGGAACCTAAAAAAAAACTAAGAACTAAGAAAATTTCTAAAATAAAAGACATAGCAATAAATGATAAAAACTAAGAAAAATACAGGATAGAAGCTGTTCCAACTCCCCCCTAAGCTTGAATTCGACTATGGCCTCATAGTCAAAAACAACCTTAAAAGGTGGAACAGTGATACCGATCATTGGTCAGGTTGAGGCGGGTACTGCGGGGCTGTGGGGTCCCATGATGGATACTGCCCCTGGAAACTCAAATCATATTGGGGCATCGACGGAGGTTGAGGATACCCCCCGAAATAGTTCTGGATCTAGTAGTTGTCATAGAAGGGTTGTTGCTGCATCTCCATCCTATGCAACCTGTCATGGATATTCTGTTGGTTGGCGAGGAGGAGGTGCTCATTCTCGTAGATGGCCTGCTGGTTCACGAAAAGCCGGTTCGTGGTATCCTGAATACCGGTGAAAGAAGTAGTATGCTACTGCTGGGTCTGCTGAATATCCTGTAGCATTGAGTACATCCTTGGCATCGAATAGGCATCCTCTCCTTGTTGAGAGGGCTGAGGTGGCAGAGGCTGCGAAGAAGATGATGCACCCTGGTGGAAGCGGGGACTCTTCCTCAGTGCCACTCGTTCCTGAAGAGGAGTGAAAGCCTCCTCTTCCTCTTCATGCTCGTTGCCGTCATCATTGTTGTCATCGTCCCCATCTTACTCTTCATCAGAGTCATCAATGGTGATGATGGGACACCGGAAGTGCTGAGCTCCCTCGATGTTGAAGACGGGATCTGGAAGCGTACATTCTTGATATGTGTGATTGACATGGCAATGTGCATAAGCCAAGCCATCACGGAGCATAAGGAGATTGGAGCGGTGTAGATGATGAAGGTTGACCTTGTTCCTATTAGAGAGTAGAGTGAGTTGGGAAAAATCCAACCCAAGGTAGAGAGCCAACGGTGTGATGAGCCCTCCAAAGTGGATAGGAGCTTTTCGTGTACTCCTCTTCACAGCCAACACACGTGTCAAAAAAAATGTGCCCCAGTTGCACTCTTCTCGCTTCAGTAGTTTATACAAAAAGAACAAATCCATCTCCTGGAATTTACTAAGAGAAAGATCGCCTTGAGAAAAGAGCGTCGTGCAAAGCATGCGATGTAGAATTCACACAAAAGGATGCTCGAAGTAGGAAACAACAAAATTGTGATAGCTAACGGATTTGCCTGGAGGCGCGGTCACCAGCTGGGCGAAGATATCATCGTAATCGGTCCGGTTGTCTGGCCTCCTGTTCTGGTCTCTCCTGTGATTCCAGTTGTAAATGGAATTGAATTGCTTGAGGGTGAGAGTGTAATTGTTATTGTAGAGTCGGAAAGAAATGCGACCTTATATCCATTCTCAATCAGTGGCGATGAGGTCGTTCAGCACGACGCATATGTCCATCGATGCCATGAACTCTTCCACGAGCTCTTCATATGTCTACCACTCACCAAAAAATGGTTGGCCATCAGCATGGAACTCCATCTCGTCAGGCCTCCTTCCCGTATTCCTTGCTTGCCCTTTAAGGACATAAGCAAGATTGGGCTCGAACCCAATGTAACGAACCATGTCCCGATCAACATATCGGGTTGGCTCGATTTTCCTCTTCAGCAACTCTTCATATACCTTCCATACTTCCACAGAAGGATGAACAATCCTCGGATGAGGAATCGATCCTGGTGGTGTAGGAATGAAAGTCGGGATCTCCATCGCGACCGCCCTTGAAGAAGACACTCCTTCTGTCCGCACCATCATCTCAGAGAGAAAGGGAATAAGAGAGAGATCGGTGAAGTCGGAGAAGATGATCTCCACTTGGTGCATCACTTGATGAAGAGATTGCGATCCTTGGACGCTCGTAGCAAGCCTCTGGTTGCACAACAACGATCAATGCATAAGAGGAAGGAAGAAACTCCGAAGGTGTGAAGAGATCGGACAAATAACCCTCCCTTTTATAACTGAACCCGACGCTACTATTGCACCGTCGATACCATCGATGGGGTGTCGATGGTATCGACACCTGTAGCACAATCTGGGTCTTCGCTAGTATCAACGGTTGTCAATTTCCTGATGTGGGGGCCCAGGTCGATGACGTGTCGATACTATCAACATGTGTCGATGGTATCAAACCATCCCACGGATCGACTTCCTTGATTTAGCGGCTACCGTTGATTTCTTCTTGTGGATCGGTGAGTGTCACGTCGATACCATCGATGGGGTGTCAATGGTATCGACTCTTCAAGGATCAATAACCCTCGCGAGGCCCGGCCGCCACTTTCTAACTATTTCCGGGTGGATACCATCGACAAGTCCGTCGATGGTATTTACTTCACTGAGACAAAATTGTCTGTAAATCTTTAGGGATCTCGCAAGTATCGACATCTGTGTCGATACTATCGACCCCGATCTGGCTGTTTCTTCAGCACCACTGATGGTAGGTCGATACCATCGATGAGGCCATCGATGGTATCGACTCAAAAAAATTTCTGCAGTCGCCTACCTATACCCATGTCGATATCGTCGACACAATAGTCGATGGTATCGACTCTGCCTCAGACCTGCACACTGAACAAATGATCAAGGTATCATTTTTACACTAAAAACAAAATTAAACCAAACTAACTTGTAAATGCGAAAGAAAATGGACGAAACTACCAATGGTTGGGTTGCCTCCCAACAAGCGCCCTTATTTAACGTCTTAGGCTAGACAAAATCAAGCTTATCATGCATCCTTAAGTGCTATGAGTTTAACCTCATGCACTTTCCTCTTGTAGTCCTCACCAAATATAACTTCAACCTCTGTCCATTGACCAGAAATGTCGTATCTCCATCACGCACCATGATGGCACCATGTGGTCGTACCTCCTCCACAATGAAAGGTCCACTCCACCGGGATTTCAATTTCCCGGGATGCAGCTTCAACCTCGAGTTGAACAATAGCACACGATCTCCCTTCTTGAAGACACGCAGCTGAATGTGTCAATCATGAATAAGCTTTATTCTCTCCTTGTAAATCCTCGAGCTTTCATAGGCATTCATCCTCAGCTCATCTAGCTCATTGAGCTCTAGCATGTGTTTCTTCCCAGCCTCATCATAAGTCAAGTTCAGCTTCCTTAGCGCCCAATGCACCTTGTGCTCCAACTCTACCGAAAAATGGCAGGCCCGCCCATAAGCCAACCTAAAAGGCGTAGTGCCTATAGGTGTCTTAAATGCCGTCCTATACGCCCATAAAGCATCCGGTAGCAAAGTACTCCCGTTCTTTCTTGTCAAAGCCACTGTGCGCTCCAAGATTTTCTTGATTTCTCTATTGGACACTTCGACATGGCCTTGTGTCTGCGGGTGGTATGGGGTACCAATATTGTGCTTTACCCCGTACTTTCTCAACAACACAACACACTTTTGATTTTTGAAATGGGTACCTCCATCGCTGATAATCATCCTTGGCACACCAAATCTGCAGAAAATGTGATCTTATACAAACCTGCACACTACAACAACATCATTAGTCCTTGTGGGTATTGCCTCTACCCACTTCAATACATAATCAAAAACAAGTAAAGTGTACAAATTAGAGTTCGAGGACACAAAGGGTCCCATAAAATCAATACCCCACAGATCAAACACCTCAACTTCTTGAAACACGTTGAGGGGCATCTCTTGCCGCTTGGAAATATTACCTACCCTTTGACAGGAATCACATCTTCGCACATAATTGTATGCATCCTAGAAAAGTGTAGGCCAATAAAGGCCACTCTCAAGCACCTTGGCCACCGTTATGGAACTTGCATGATCGCCACCGGTAGGTAGTGTGTGACAATGACTGAGTACACCGTCATATTCTATCTCTGGTACACACCTGCGCAAAATGTCGTCCCTGCATTGCTTCAACAAAATGGGATCATCCCAAAAATAATATCTCAAGGAATGGAAAAATTTCTTTTTCTCTTGATATGTCCAATCATCTGGGATTATTTTACAGGCAAGATAATTAACAACATATGAAAACCATGGATCCTTGGATTTTATAGAAAGGATTTTCTCATCAGGGAATGTCTCGGTAATGGGTATACTGATGTCCTTCTCATCTACCCATTCTAATCTAGACAAGTGGTCCACAACCACATTCTCTATTCCCTCCTTATCTTTAATTTCAATGTCAAATTCTTGTAACAATAAGATCCACCTAATCAATCTAGGTTTGGCATCTTTCTTTTCCATCAAATATTTTATGGCGGTGTGGTCCGTCCATACCACAACTTTTGACCCTACACGATATTGCCAAAATTTTTCAAATGCAAAAATGACGGAGAGAAGTTCCTTTTCAGTTGTAGTGTAATTAAGTTGTGCTTCATTTAAAGTCTTGGATGCATAGAAAATCACTGCGAGTTTGTTTTCAAAATGTTGCCCAAGAACAACCCCCACTGCAAAATCTGAAGCATCACACATTAATTCAAAAGGCTTTGTCCAATCCGACATTTGAACAATTGGTGCAAAAATTAACTTCTCTTTGAGCACATTAAAAGCATGCAAACACTTTTCATTAAAATCAAACACCGCATCTTTCTCAAGCAGTTCAGATAATGGTTTAGCGATTTTTGAGAAATCTTTGATAAAGCGGCAATAAAATCCTGCGTGACCGATAAAACTCCTTACCCCTTTAACCGAATTCGGTGGGGGTAATTTGGAAATAACCTCAATCTTAACTGGATCTACCTCCAACCCCTTGCTAGACACTTTATGTCCAAGCACAAGCCCTTCACTAACCATCATATGGCATTTTTCCCAGTTGAGAACTAAATGCGTGTCCTCACATCGTTGTAAAACTTTATCCAAATTGTATAAACATTCATCAAAAGACACACCATAGACAGAAAAATCATCCATGAAGACCTCTAAACATCGCTCAACCATATCAGAGAAAATGGCAAGCATGCAACGCTGAAAGGTCGCTGGTGCATTGCATAAACCAAAGGGCATACGACGATATGCAAATGTTCCATAAGGACAAGTGAAGGTGGACTTCTCTTATTCCTTAGGATCAATGGAAAACTGATTGTAGCTAGAGTAACCATCTAGAAAACAAAAGTGAGATCGACCTGCTAGTCGCTCTAAAATTTGATCAATGAACGGAAGAGGAAAATGATCTTTTAACGTAGCAGAGTTCAATCTATGGTAATCAATGCACACACGCCACTCGGTTACCAAACGGGTCATGACGGGCTCATTTAACAAGTTGTGAGTGACAATGATTCCCCCCTTTTTAGGGACTACCTGTGTAGGACTTACCCACGTCAAATCAGAGATAGCGTAGATGATGCATGTAGAAAGGAGCTTGATCACCTCCTTCTTTACTACCTCCATCATGCTTGGATTGAGTCTGCACTGTGGCTGGATAATAGGTTTGGCTCCTTCCTCGAGCCAGATCTTGTGCTGGCACAGTGTAGGGGAAATCCCCTTGATATCTGCAACTGACCACCCGAATGCACCCCGTGTTGGGTTTTAGGGGAATCAGAGAAGGCAGCGGAAACAAAAATTTTCTCCTCCCCAAACCCAGAACAAGGAAACGCGTCAACATCTATACAATAGGAAAGGATGGTTTGTGGAATCATACCTTGTCCCAAGGCTTTCTCCGCGACAATACCTCGCGGCTTGCGCGGTCTTCACCTCTGGTCTTGGACGGTGTCTGTGCAGCTCCTAGTCACACCGGGACTGACGACTCTTGGTCTCACCGGGACTGTCGGGATTGATAGATGTCCTCCGAGAGGCAGAAATCTACCACCTCTGAAGTAGTCCACACGAACCACCTGGAACTCCAATCTCCTTGTCTCACAAGGAATTGGAAGGAGTCACACCCTCCTGTCAGCGTACTAGTCGCCAACACACTCTCCTGCCACTAGTCGCTTTCTGTAGTTGTCTTTCCCTTGTTGTGCCTCCCTTATTGGGTAGCACTTGCTCGGGCTCTCTCGGTTACCAAAACCAGAGAGAACGACAACTTTACAGAGCAACTGGTTGCACTGGGTTGTTGTCTGAGAAGCCCCCAATACCCCTATATATAGGAGGGTCATGGGACAGGGTTCTCCATCCCGGGTAATGCAGGACTAAAGTAGGAGTAGAAGGGTTTGAGATTTTCCACAAAAACAACCAACTCGCAACCTGAACCGATCGTTTTATTTCCAAGACGGTCGGTTGGGGACCTGCACCAGTCAGTTGACACCTCAACCGATCGGTTGGGACACCTCAACCGGTCGGTTCACTTATGAACTGGTCAGTTCGTGGTCCTGGTCAGTTCCTGATTGACTTTCCTTCTTTTGTTTCTAATTGGTACCAAATACCAATCCTTGTTCCAATCAAATTGGGCAAGTGAAATGAAAAAGAAATTTCTCACAAATCCTACTTTCCCAACATGCTCGGTTGCACTAGTTGAACCAGTCATTTCAACACTTGAAGCAATTGTTCACCCTATCCATGAGCCGATCGACTTACCACCTGAGCCGATCGGTTCACCAATCTCAGCCGATCGGTTCATCACATGAGCCGATCGGTTGGGAGTGCAGACTGTGCAGAAATAGTCAATTGCAGTTTCAATCAATCTGATACTTCAATCAATGTGTCCAACACCTTGAACATTATGACATTGAGCTATCAATTGATTGAATGTTTAATTGAACTACTAAACTCCTTTAGTAATCAATCTAAACATTGTTTGTGGACAAAACTCCTCTTCCAGGTTAAATCCTATGTGTGTGACCCTACAGGTCCATTTCATGTTGGCAGTGAAAGTCCATAACACTTATGACTTCACAAGCAAAGAGCGGTGCCTAGTCACACATCAGTGCTACCCATGTGAAATAGAAAGTTGGAGAACAACTTTCAATCCTACAATCCGTGAATGGTGTTAAAGTGAATGTATAATTCCTTTGTCACTGATATCCCGAATGAACTTGAGGCATGGAACAATCATCCTGTCAACGTCCATTCACTTTCTTGATCTCAGAGTAGAATGGAAGAGATATGTATGACATCAATATCACATACTGATTCACACATGCATGCACGCCTTTCTCAATCCTACTCATCAAGTGGCCATGGATATCATACTCCCTCAGGAGGGACAAATCCCATATCTATCACTCACCCCTCAAAAGCCCCATGTGTCAAAGCCACCCAATCATCACCTTTATAACAACCCATGTTTCAGGACTACGTTTGATGATGTCCAAGTGTGCCCAACGACATGTGTTGAGTGTAGTGATTTCAGGTCAAAGAATGACACTCACCACCATCACTGTGAGTACTGACTGTGACTACCATGTCATGGTTCTATGTGTCAAACTCATGGTGGGTCTGTCTGGTACACTTGTTCTCTAACAAGTACTTATGTGCTTGGTTTGATATCTCTGTATCATGACTAATGAGATTCTGTCATCAACCAACACCACAATCTAGTCTTGTGTGTCATTACTGTCTATCTACCTTCCACAATGACATCCGACTAGGGACATAACAAGAATGTACAAACTCTTAGCATCTGTATGATCTCATTGTTCAGGTCCTGAACCTGAAGGCATATGTCATTGAGTACTGTCATTCTCTAGACATTCAATCTGTTCTATCACTATCTCATATGACTGAACCAGAAAGAATTGTATGCTTGCCTTTGATGTTTATCAAATCAATCTTAACGTATCCCATCAATCATCCCATGATTGGCTCTCAGGGCATACATACCAATAGACTCCCACTTGCACTGCGAGCCAATCACCCTTGAATCATATTCATAGTGATCTTCAAACATGTCCCACATGTTACTGTGCTCTAGTGTGAACATAGTGAGTAATGGCAACACCTTGCCAAAGTCAGTATAAATTGCATGTCTCTCATCTCTTCGCTGTATGTCACACGTATGATATGGAGTTGCCATAATATGCGATCTAGTATTCCTTTGCTAACCTTTAGCCACATTGCATGATCAAGGATTCCATACTTGTCATCAATGAGCGGAATATCTATAAGTTCATCTCATGAACTTCCTGATCCATATAGTATCCACTTTTGTTCTCTAACACATAGATACTCGACATTTCCTTTTAAATGGTTTTATTGGAACACTTCCAATTATCAACAAGCTTTCACTTTTATATGTCCTATATATTTTTGTGATTAATTTTATGTCCTTTCGGAAGTTCGCATCAATGTAACTCTTTACATTGAACTCTTCCTTATCTCCATAGAACTAGTACTTCTCAAGTACTTATCAAGTTCTCATGGTATTCCAGTAACCCTTACTGGAAGTTGACAAACATCCACTCATCATGTCTCACATACGAGTTATCAGGATGAGCACATCATATTACTATGTCCTATATACAAGATGATGAATGCATTTTGTTCTTGCCATGTCGATACATGCAAGATAATGGGATGAATACATACATGATAGATCCATATCTATTCTTAGTGTTCCCATTCTTCATAAGAATTGGACACTTGGCCTTGGGATACTAACTCCATGTAACATGGACAAGTTTTCTCCCACTGAATCTGTGCATACTGAACCCTTCAATATAGATTGTCAATGTATGTTTTCTCCTCTTTTAGGTTATGAGGTCTTTGAGAACTATCTCTATAGATCTCTATTCCTATCACATAGGAAACATCTCTATCTTCCTTAAAGATAATTTCCACTTTTGGATTTCCATTCTAGAACATTTCCATTTCACATCAACATGTGGAATGTGAACACGCTCCCACTAAATCATAGATCCCTTCTTTATCTTTGACATATCAGTCAAACCCTTTGACTATATCATCAAAGTAAAGATCCAATTCTGAGTTGCTTGTACTCAATCAATCACATTGATTAGTCCATTGTAACTTATAGACTTCATTTGCATTAGTGGATTCATAAACCTTATAGGTTGTGTCACGTACACATCCTTGTTTTATTCCTCATAGGAATGCGGTTTTAGTATCCATATGCCAAATGTCTGAGTCATTAAGTTGCAATCAACAAGCATCATCCTTCTCAAAATGTTATCCATATGTCTTAACACTTAAGATTCATTTGCACTTATGGATTTCATCCAATGGGTGCTACCATCAAGGTCATACCTTATGGTTCACATGGATGTCATTTAGGATGTAATGGTCATAAACCATAACTCAAAATTTGGTTCCTCATATACATATAGAAAGTTGACTCATCACATGAACAACTCATCACATAGATAATTGAGGTGTATCTGTTAAGGATATAAGAACTTACAACTCCTTGTGATTCTTAATGTCCTTTATTAGTGTGGGGTATTCTTTTATTAAGAAGAATTCAGTTATTTGATAATCATTCTCTAACTCCTTAGAGTATGATTCCTTTGTGATTTAGACATCATCATGCCTTAATCATGAGTTCACTATGATACACTATCATAATCACTCATAAGGATCTCAAACATTTGGTCTAAGTATTTCATTCATTGATCTCATCAAGAATTAACACTTTACCAAATTTGCACTTCATCTATGATAATCTTGAACACTTCAAGATATTCATATTGGTATTTCTCAAAACACCATTTGAAGTATTAGCATTTGTTCCAATAGGTATGTAAATACATCACATGTATCATACCTAATAGGACAATCATTCTTCCACTACCTTTAGTGAAGATTGATTGATCATGTCCAAGATATTCATGTCTCTTACTGGCTCTCTAACCAAAAGAGTCTAGATTTATCCATCACATGGAAACTAGAAATGAATTTCTCATGATTGATGCTAATTTGATTGTTTGATTTATTAATAACTTTAGGTATCATTTTATCTTATGCATATCAAATACCAAAAGATAAATAAGGCATTTCCACAAAGATCATATCTTTATAAATTGAAACATTTCTTTATTGATTGCCATCATTGTCATACAATATGCAAAACTAAAGTGTTTCTATCCATTGGAAAATATGAAATAGCAGTTCATAACTATATTACATGCCTTTTAGGCTGAAAATAAACTAAAGTACTCCTATCTATGGTAGCAACACTTGCCCCATTTATTGAGTTCTTTACACTTTACATCTTGGTATCATATACCTCAAAAGTGTTACAAGTTTACTTTCATGACACCTTTAAGTAGAGACGTCGGTCGCCTCCTTCTTTTATTCTTCCAGATAGAGAGGACAATTCCTTTTCCAATGTCCTGGCTTTTGATAATGGTGGCAATTGACATTCTTGGTCACGCCTCCCTTGGCCTTGAGAGCTGAAGATGACTTGGGCTCCTGGCTAGCATCAAAACCTTTCTTAGCTTTTCCCTTGCCCTTGCACTTGAACTTGCCTTTCTTTCTCATGATCACCATCACAGACTTAGGCTTGTCCTTCTTCATCTGTATCTCAACTGTCCTCAACATGACCAACAACTCTGACAGTGGCCTATCAAAGTTGTTCATGTTGTAGTTCATCACAAACTGACTGTAGGATTCTGGCAATGATAGCAGTATCACGTCAGTAGCCAACTCTTAGCTCAGTGGAAATCCCAGTCTTGTCAGGTTCTCCACATACCCAATCATCTTGAGTGTGTGAGGACCAACTAGATCTCCTTCTGTCATGACGCACTTGAACAGTGCCCTTGAGACATTATATCTCTCTTGCCATGCTTGATCTTCATACATGTTCCTGAGATGCTGAATCATCTCAATGACACCCATGTTCTCATGTTGTCTCTGCAACTCGTGGTTTATAGAGCACAACATCAAGCACTTTGCATCAATGGCATCATCAGAATGCTTCTTGTAAGCATCCCATTCTGCCTTTGGTGCATTAGGAGCAGGTTCCTCTGGAATTGGAGTATCCAAGACATAGAGCTTTCACTCTTGAGTGAGAACAATTCTCAATGTCCTATACCAGTCGTGGAAGTTTGTCCCATTCAACTTGTCCTTTTCTAGGACCAATCGCAAAGAAAAGTGATTGTTGTTTGTTGCCATTTATATTACAAAAGGAAAATATGCAATTTTAGTCCAAAACTCATTTTTGACTTGTTTGATTGATTTGAAAAGTTGACGATATAATTAGGCCTTTAATTAATTATCACTCCCACTATTTTACTTCAAATTGATAGCCCTCACCATCAATTCGTAAGATTGCAGCATACAACCTTATAGTGGGAAAGATCCTGAAATCCTCTAAGTCATGGACCAGCTAGGGCTGTCACCCACAACTTAGATCTCTCAGGTAGGCAACTCTTGCCAATTGCATCATATGCAACTCTTGATAAGATGTCATATGCAACTCCTTGCCATGATCATCTCCATGCCTCAAGGTGCTAGATCCTATCTAGGTCACCTTGTTAAGTCCGACCCAAATCCAACACGATGAATATGCACCCTGCTTGGGCAGACCCACATATTCATCCTTCACGCTTCCACGAGATAGACGGTGCACCATGCTTGGGCGTGCCCACACTTGGTCGATCAAGCTTTTCACGTGTGTCGCATTTGGAAGGCATCTAAAACTTAATATTTAATGAGGGATTTGGTTTTATATACATATACATATCCAATCACCACAATACATAGTACGTATCATATACATGCTATATCCCACAAAAAACATGCAAAATGATAAAAGCGATGATTATGGCCATCCTAATGTGATTCCTCAAGCCAAGAGGAATCACGGTCATCTAGGTCTACATCACATGCAACCTGTACAAGATGAACTTTGTGCTTTGCCTTTCTGGGTTTGATCAACTCATCACATGAATGATCGGCTGGGTGCCACCAACCGATCGGTTGGCTCCTCCAACCGATCGGTTCGCCTGGTCATCGTGCATCTCATCATGGCTGCCACCCGCTCGTCACACTCGAACCAGTCATCAACCGATCGGCTCACTCCTTGTACCGATCATATGGAATGTCAACCGATCAATTCACGCCTTGAACTGATCGTCTCAACTGTCGTCAGGATGTCCTCCGTTCTTTGACATAATAGGAAACAAAATTCTATCCTATTTTACATTATAAAAAGAGAAAACTCGAGTTACATTCGAGGGGAGCAAAGGTAGGAAAGAAATCTCAAATTATTTCGAGTTACATCAGGAATAGGAGAAAGGGAATCAGTGTGCTGGTCGAGATGCAAGAAACCACATACAACCATACACAGATAGGGTTTATTGGCCATAATCACGCTATACATCCACCACAAAAACTCGTTTAAGGGCAATGCATATCGAGTGCATTAATAATACATATCATATATGTAAATTGGGATTTGTGGATTCAGGATTGGACATGCATAAAGCCAATTTTATTCGCATCGTATGCAATAAATAAAGGCGACAAACCAAAATCTATCATATCGATAATCCTAAAGTATAAAGCAGTTGACGTGGCTCTGATACCACTGTTGGGTTTTAGGGGAATCAAAGAAGGTAGCAGAAACAAAAAATTTCTCCTCCCCAAACCCAGAACAAGGAAACGCGTCAACGTCTATACAATAGGAAAGGATGGTTTGTGGAATCATACCTTGTCGCGAGGCTTTCTCGGTGACAATACCTCACGACTTGCACGGTCTTCACCTCCAGTCTTGGACGGTGTCTATGCAGCTCCTGGTCGCACCGGGACTGACGACTCCTGGTCTCACCGGGACTGTCGGGATTGACAGCTGTCCTCTGAGTGGCAGAAATCTCCCGCCTCTAAAGTAGTCCACACTGACCACCTGGAACTCCAATCTCCTTATCTCACAAGGAATTGGAAGGAGTCACACCCTCCTGTTAGCATACTAGTCGCCGACACACTCTCCTGCCACCAGTCACTTTCTGTAGTTGTCTTTCCCTTGTTGTGCCTCCCTTATTGGGTAGCACTTGCTCGGGCTCTCTCAGTTACCAAAACCAGAGAGAACGACAACTTTACAGAGCAACTGGTTGCACTGGGTTGTTGTCTGAGAAGCCCCTAATACCCCTACATATAGGAGGGTCATTGGATAGGGTTCTCCATCCCGAGCAATGCGGGACTAAAGCAGGAGTATAAGGGTTTGAGATTTTCCACAAAAACAACCAAGAACCGATCGTTTCAGTTCTAAAACGGTCAGTTAGGGACCTGAGCCGATCGGTTGACACCTCAACTGATCGGTTGGGACACCTCAACCGGTCAGTTCACTTATGAACTGGTCGGTTTGTGGTCCTGGTCAGTTCCCGATTGACTTTCCTTCTTTTGTTTCTAATTGGTACCAAATACCAATTCTTGTTCCAATCAAATTGGGCAAGTGAAACGAAAAAGAAATTTCTCACGAATCCTACTTTCCCAACTTTCTCGGTTGCACCAGTTGAACCGATCATTTCAACACTTGAAGAAATCATTCACCCTATCCATGAGCCGACCGACTTACCACCTGAGCCGATCGGTTCACCAAGATCATCCGATCGGTTCATCACATGAGCCGATCGGTTGGGAGTGCAGACTGTGCAGAAATAGTCAATCGAAATTTCAATCAATCCCATACTCCAATCAATGTGTCCAACACTTTGAACATTATGACATTGAGCTATCAATTGATTGAGTGTTTAATTGAACTACTAAACTTCTTTAGTAATCAATCTAAACATTGTTTGTGGACAAAACTCCTCTTCCAGGTGAAATCCTATGTGTGTGTGACCCTACAGGTCCATTTCGCATTGGCAGTGAAAGTCCATAACACTTATGACTTCAAAAGCAAAGAGCGGTGCCTAGTCACACATCAGTGCTACCCAAGTGAAATAGAAAGTTGGAGAACAACTTTCAATCCTACAATCTGTGAATGGTGTTATAGTGAATGTATAATTCCTTTGTCACTGATATCCCGAATGAACTCGAGGCATGGAACAGTCATCCTGTCAACGTTCATTCACTTTCTTGATCTTAGAGTAGATTAGAAGAGATATGAATGACATCAATATCACATACTGATTCACACATGCGTGCACACCTTTCTCAATCCTACTCATCAAGTGTCCATGGATATCATACTCCCTCAGGAGGGACAAATCCCATATCTATCACTTGAAAACTACTAGAGGGGGGGTGAATAGAGTTTTAAAGATATTTTAACAATTATTTAACTCAAACAATCAACCACAAGAATATTGGACAAGGGGACAAGAATTTAGAGTGGTTCCAACCTTAGCAAATACTAAGGAAGTCAGTCCACTACCCGGTTGCTTACCCAACCGGGATTTGAAAAGAAATTTATTTTATTACCTCGCAAGGACTTTACATAAAATACAATTTCTTTTCCCAAACCCTTCAAGCAGCCTTCACCTAGAAGTAATCGCCCAACCTTGAAGCAGCCTTCCCTTGAAGTAGGTGCACCAACTCCCATTGCACCAGCCTTCTGAAGTAGCTTCCCGTGCGATAGCCTTCTTGAAGTAGCTTGAAGTCCCCTTCTCCACCTGAGAAGTCAACCCTCTCCAATCCGCAGCCTCCAACCCTAGGAGTAGCAAGGAGAGTACAAAGGATAAAAAGGAACAAGAAGGAAAATAGAAATTACAATACCGTTGTAAGCACAAGGCTTGATTTGCCTATATCAAGCGTATAGATCTCCTAACCAATGTGTATGACAATGTGATTGTAGTGGATAGGAGATACTAGCCTATAGGACACGAAAGGGGAGTAATAGGAATGAATGGCAAGTGTAGGAATTGCTCTATTGCTCTAAAACAGATTGCAAGTGAGTATTTCAAGCTCAAGTATAGCACAAGTATATCTTAGGTGTTTTTTAGTGTCCTAAGGCATGTCCTATTTATAGGAGTGGCCTATGGATGCTTAAGGACGTTCTAGACAACTTCTAGGGGCTTCTAAGTGCTTAACTAGCCGTTAGATATAAGTTAGGTGCATTAGTAACGGCTAGTTTATTCTGCAGTTGCTGTCAGAGACCATCTCGGTCGACAAATTGTCGACCGAGATACCTACTCGGTCGAAGTCTTGTCGACCGACAGGCTCTCTGGATCAACGTTCATTTGCAACTACCAACTACTTTGTCAGTTGTGTCTAACGGCTACTTGGGTCATTCTCGGTCGAGAAGTTTGTCGACCGAGAGTGTCTCGGTCGAGGAGTGTGGTCGACCGAGATTGACCCTGTTTCAATCTTTCAATTAAGGCACTATGTGTGTGTATGAGTGTGCATATGTGAACTTATTTGAAAGGGATGACCTATCTAAGTGTGGTGATTAGCTAGGGAAGATCTAACGCTTGATTTACATGAAATCTAAGTACTTGTACATTATATGTTTGTACAAGTTTACAATTGATTACATTGCATGACATTTACAATCATTCAAGCATATAGTTTCCCTAGAATCTTTGTCATCCACTTTATTCCTGCAACACTCAAGTAGCACGTTAGATCAACAAGAATGAAATGTTTGTCATCATCGAAACAAAGGGATTTATCATAATGTCCAATTTATCCAACATCACTCACCCCTCAAAAGCCCCATGTGTCAAAGCCACCCAATCATCACCTTTATAACAACCCATGTTTCAGGTCTGCGTTTGATGATGTTAAAGTTTGCCCAATGACATGTGTAGAGTGTAGTGATTTTAGGTCAAAGAATCACACTCACCACTATCACTATGAGTACTGACTGTGACTACCATGTCATGGTTCCATGTGTCAAACTCACGGTGGGTCTGTCCGGTACACTTGTTCTCTAACAAGTACCTATGTGTTTGGTTTGATATCTTTATATCATGACTAATGAGATTCTGTCATCAACCAACACCACAATCTAGTCTTGTGTGTCATTGCTGTCTATCTACCTTCCACAATGACATCCGACTAGGGACATAACAAGAATCTACAAACTCTTAGCATCCGTATGATCTCATCATTCAGGTCCTGAACCTGAAGGCATACATCATTGAGTACTGTCATTCTCTAGACATTCAATCTGTTCTTTCACTATCTCATATGACTGAACCAGAAAGAATTGGAAGCTTGCCTTTGATGTTTATCAAATCAATCTTAACGTATCCCATCAATCATTCCATGATTGGCTCTCATGGCATACATACCAACACCCTGGTGGTTCTTCAACACGATCATCAGTTGATCCTCTTCATCGACACTCATATATGCGAAGATAATCACCGATAGTCTTTCACCATCGGCTAAGAATGTATACTTCAAATGGGGAGGCAGTGGCTTCAGTTCTAACTCTGATGGACTGATCAATGATGACTGAAGCGGTGGTGGGAGTGGCCCAAGATCTTCATAAAGCTTGGCATAATAACATGGAAGCACTTGAAGCATCTTGACGCATTCTTGTAACAACTTGCTTCTCATCTAGTCATGCATTATGTTGACAAGGCAGGATTCAAGGGACAGTTCTAGGTATGCATCAAAGACAGAATTTGCTATTGCATCATCTTTAGTAGAAAGAGAAATTTCCTCCTCTTCATCATTTGGAAAACCCACAGCTCTGCAAAGAGAAACAACTTTGGTCTATTCCATAATGTCTAAAGCCAGTGTCCCCTTATCTACCTTGGTCATTACATGAGCCATATCTAGAAATGGCTTCCCTAGACACAGAGAAATGTTCTGATCAAAATGTTTCACCATGCGACACTACTCCTTTGCTTTTGATTGTGTTGTGCTTGGGGGCATAACCATTTCAAATCAGTCATCTGCGATTCCCAACATCAGACGACCTCATCCCATTTCAAGTATCATATCTGTAGTAGCTTGGAAGGGTCTTCCAAGGAGTATCTCATTTCCTTGTACATCTTGCATTTCCATTACCACAAAATCTGCTAGAAATACAAACCGGTCGACTTTAACCAACACATCCTCACAAATACCATACAACTTAACCACAGAATTGTCTGCCAACTGAATCATCATATTGCTATGTCTTGATTCTTTCAGTCTCAGCTTCTTGAAAGTAGAGAGAGGCATCAAATTTATACTTGCCCCAGAATCACACAATGCTTCACCGAATTTCACTTTACCGATGTAACATGAAATATTGAAGCAGCCCGGATCCTATCTTTTAGGCGACAATGTTCCCATAATGAAGGCACTCACCTGCTCCTTAAGAACCACGACCTCGGTATCAGGAATCTTCCTCTTCTTTGTGATTATATCTTTCAGAAACTTGTCGTAAGAGGGTATCTGCTCTATTGCTTCGAATAGAGGAATGTTAACAGAAAGTTTCCTAAAGCTATCTAGGAACTTCTTGAACTGAGCGTCCACTTTCTTAGCCTTCAAACTGTTTGGATACGACACTAGGACTGTCTGTGCCCTTTGATGTGGCGGCACATATGGTGTCCTCTTTGGAGTTTCTTCCTCAGCAATGGGTTCTTGTGTGGCTTCCTCTACCACATCAGCTATCAGCTCTATGATTGTAACCTCCTCTGTGGCCTCACCTATAGTTTCTGGCTGGGGTGTGCTCGGTTCATCGGCCCTGGGGTTCAAAATCTTCTTACCACTCCGTAGCAGAATTGCCTTAGCTTGTTGGTTTCCTCCTGGAACATTTGTATTTTTGGGAAAACGTTGTTGTGTTGGCTTTTTCAGATTTGCTATCTCAACTGCCATCTGCACTAATGATGTCTCTATAGTTCTCATCTGATCCCCATGACTTTGTAAGGTCTGCCCAAATTGATTCATAAATTCTCTTTGTTGCTTAATTTGTTGGCCAAACGTGCTCATGAGTTCTTGATTCTGCTTGATTACTTGATTAAGCAACTCATTGCTCTTGTCCTCTGCCGACATTTGTGGCTTTACATCGGAGTCCTGCAGGAAAATATTTGGGTCCTTCCATGAAAATTTCTTATCTTTCCTCCAAGAGTAATCATTGTTTCTGTACCCCTGTTGCTGGCGCATAAATTTCACCTGTGCCTCATCATCATATTCTACGTCTTCTTTTGCTAGCAATTTCTTGGCTAGAAGGTCCATCTTCTCATTTAGCTCCTTGATGGCCTTTGACTCACCTACAGCTCGAACCTGTTCTGGCGCATCTCTATCACCCCAAGACTACTTTTTGGCCATGTTCTTCAAAATCTCCCAACACCTTGTGCCTGTGTTGTTTAAGAAGAACCCCGCCCGAACCTGTTGAATCTAGGTTGCTTCTATCATGCTCAGAAAGAGAAAAAATAGAAAATCTTGACTTGTTTCTCCTTGTCAAGCCCATGATGTGGGAACCTCCTCAGCATTATTTGAAAACGTTCCCAAGTCTTAAAATATGTCTCCCCGGCTTTCTGGCTAAAATTGTGGATCTTCCATACCAGGTCGTTGGTTTTCTCTGGTGGAAAGAATCTCTCAAACAAGACCTCAATCATTTGATCCCAAGTCTCGACAGTCTCATCATCTAGGTTATGCAGCCATTTGCATGCATTACCTGCAAGAGAGCTGGGAAACAACTTCAAATATAGTGTCTCTTGTGGAAACCTATCTATCTTGATCATATCGCAATTTTACACAAATGTGCTGATGTGTGCAACTGGGTCCTCATTCTTTAGCCCATGAAATGCTTGAGATTTGACCAAGTTTATCAGTGTCGGGTCAATCTTATAAGTGGGAATGTTGACTGCCAATTTTTTTATTGGTCCCTTCGATGCTGACGAGGAAGAAGCTTTTATCTTCTCCCATATTGTCTGTTCTTCAGCCATAGCTTCTGGTTCAGAATCCAAATCTATATCTTCACGTTGGTATTGAATGTTGTTCTCCTCGTCGTCTGATCCCCAGAATGGGACCTCTGATGATGAATGTGCGTAGTCTGTACTACGCGTCTTCACCATGCACTGGTACCTGTAAGGTAATAATTTTGATTCAGTACAGTGCTAGATGATTACCAAATATGAAAGCTAAACGATGAATTTCAAAAATAATAATAAAATAAAATGTGGCCTAGAGTGGCTTCTTGCAACACTCGTAGTGCCGACAGTTGCCGTGTCCCTGACAATGGCGCCAAAAACATGACACGATTTTACTGTGCGTATAACGCAAGTGCACGCGTCAATGTAATATAGGCCTTTGTGAGGCCCGAGTCAAACTCAGGGACACTGAACTATCAGTAGAATACTACTAACTATTCATAATCAACTAGACCGGTTAAAAGGGTTTTGAGAGTTGATTAAAAAGAAAAAGAAAATAAAAGAAAGCAAAGCAATCAATTAAATGTTGAGTTTAATCAATTTAGATGGGAATCTTTAGGATTGCGGTTTCACCGTGGGTTCTCATTGTATTCATTTCTATGTAACTAATCAAATTCGTCTCTCATTCCAGGTAGTGGCCTGTAGTCAAAATTGTTCACTATCGTGATACAATTCACTACCTAAATCTAGGTCGGTTCCACCGTCGTAGTAACCTATACCCTAAACTAGGTGCATTAGAATCAACCTCTGGGTTTCCACCATTAACTGTACATTACCTTGTTTAAGGAATTTATGAGTTAATGTGAATTTTGTCTCTTTTCAACCATTAATTCTTCTTTCAAAGCAATTAAAGGCATTAGATTATCATTAGGGTGATCAAGCATAATGATATAATGGAGAAAATGAAATCAGACCACAGATTTAAAAGACAAATTATGAATTACTATGATAAAAATGTCATACAATGATTACCCGGGTTACTCCCGGTCCTAAAGATAAAGGGGATTAGCCCCGCATGTATATCTCAGAGCAAGACATGGTGGAAGAAAGGGAAAACATGAAGAAAACGTGGATGAAGTGATGTAAACCCCTGAACGGAGAGGATCCAAGCATTCCTCGCCGTAGAGTGCGCGATCTACAACCTTTCGGTGGTGGAAAATGATTTCTGCGGCTCTCGGAATGGTCGGGGCATGCTTCCAGACTCCGTTCTCCTCTCCAACCCTCCTTGGGATGTGTGCAGTGGCTAATGACATGATATATAGCTCCTGGCTGCCATCATTAGGTATAAACACCAAATTAGATCATCGAAATATCACCACCATTGGATTTGGGCTGATCTGGAACAAAAACTAATACGACGGCGTCGATACCATCGATGTGGGTTGATGGTATCGACCCTTCGTGATATCGGCATGTTTCCTTTATTCTATGTCATTCAGCTTGATGCAGACTCGATACCATCGACGAGGGTCGATGGTATCGACACCCTTAGGCGTCGGTTTTGTCGCTTTTCCGTCGCTGAAACTGTGTCGATAGTATCAACCGACTGATTGCGGGCAACCTGAATATAACTCACTACCACCGACTTCCCAGTCGATGGTATTGACACTGTTGGTTCCTCGCGGCTGTCTCTCTGTGACTGTGTCGATGCTATCAACGAATGTCTATGGTATCGACAGCTGTATATATACGTTTTTCCTAAAATTGCAAGACAAAGCCAAATCAGCTGAGATAAAACCCATTATTATAATCGTTTATGATAAAAAAGATAAAATATGAGAGATTTGATACTGAAAGAGATTATAGACTAGAGTAAGTGAATTATGTACTATTAACCACCAAAGTTACCAATAAACACATAAAATGCAAGTAAAACAAGTCTATAAATGCGACTCAAAATCCTCGCATCAGTAGTATATTGCTACATCTAGTGCAACATAGGAAGTTGTCCAGATCAAGAAGTTCATTAGTGAACTTGGGGTGGTTCCAAGTATTAGCAATGCATTAGAATTGTATTGTGACAACAATGGAGACATTACACAAGCTAAGGAACCTAGATTGCATCACAGGTCCAAGAACATACTAAGGTGGCTCCATCTCACATGAGAGATCCTAGAATGAGGAGATGTGAAGATTTGCAAAATACCGACTGAAGGCAATGTTGCTGACCATTCTTGAAAGCACTTCCATAGAAGAAGCATGATGGACATGTTAGATTACTTTTCCTGAGATTCATGAGTGATTGGTTCCATAAGAAAGTGGGAGTCTGTTGGTATGTATGCTTATAGAGCCAATCATGTGAAGATTGTAATGTGGCATGATGTAATGATTTGGTAATAATAAAAGGAAATTCCATTTACTCTATTATATTCATTTATGAGATAATGACGTAACATAATAACTGTCTAAATAATTATAATACTCAATGACATATGTCTTCAGGTTTAGGATTGGATAATGAGATCATATGTATGATAAGATTTCATACATTTTTGTTTTGTCCCTAGTCAGATTTTACTATGGAAGAAAAATAGACAACAATAATATATAAGACTAGAATTTGTGTTGTTTGGTTACAAAATCTCATTATTCATGATATTTGATATCAAATCAAGCACATAGGTACCATTTAGAGAACAATGTACTGGACAGACCACCTTGAGAGTTATACATTGAAACCATGGAATTGTAGTCATAATCAACTCCCAAAGTGATAGTGGTAATTGTGGTTCTTAGACCTGAAGTCAATACACTCAACACATTACATTAAATGTATTTTGACACCATCTAAGGTGACCTTTAGTAAGGGATGTCATAAAGGTGTTTCTCGTGTATATTGTGACACATGGGGATTGACTATGAGTGATGTAGATGGGATTTGTCCCTCCTACATGAGTTTGATATCTTGGCCACTAGATATGTAAGACTGAGAAATGCAAGGCTATGCTGGTGTGAGTCAATATGAGATATTGAGCTCATGTGTATCTCAATAGTTTGATCTAGTTCAAGGAACAAGGACTGAGCATTAAAGAGGATGACGATTCCATGCCTTGAGTTCAGTCTGAATATTAGAGATAAAGGATCGATACGATCATAGTGACACTGATCATAGATTGTAAATTGAAGTTGTTCCTTAACTTTCCAATTAGTTGAATTGCAATGATGTTTTTCTAGATACCTCTAATTGCTTGTGATGTCATAAGTTGGTTATGGACATTCACTGCCAATGTAAATTGGGATCTACAAGGTCACACACATAGGATGCACATGGAATATGAGTTTACTCATGAATATGGTATAACTTGATTACTAAAGTGGTTAGGTATTCAATTTGAACTTCAATGTCTGAAACTTGAATGACGAGACTATGAAATAACCAGTTAAAATATTGTATTAATCGATTCAAGAATCAGGTCAATTTAAACTATATTGGTTGAAATTGCTTGAAATGGGACATGGATCGATCGGTTCATCTTGTGAATTAACCAGTTCAAGGTATGAAATGACATGTTAATATTATGAATTTCCCGATTCATGATCAATATGATTGGATCAAGGATTGATGTGAGCCATGTTGTGTATTAATCGAATATTGAAAGACAATGTGATTTAAAATAGGATAGCAAGTGAACTGACTGGTTAAAGAGGTTAATGGATCTTTTCATATGTGAACAGATTGATTTAGGTGTGAACTGATCATTTCATGTTTGTAGCTTCCAGAAAATTCATGATATTCCATCTCTTTGACTCTTGTTTGATCTAAAAACCCTGACCCTATCCCTCATATAAATAGAGGGGTAGTCAAGGCTTTGAGAGATACAACAATAAGCTCTAAAAATTATAGTCTTCTTACAATTGTGGAAACATGAGAACCCAAACAATGCCTACATGTAAAAGGGAGGGACAACAAGGGAGAGACAACATGAGAGAGTGAATTAACCCTAGAAGGTTGACGTTCAATGTGACAACTCCTTCTCATTGTCTCTAGTAGTGCAACATGGAGTTATCGATGGTCCATGTGGACTATATAGAGGTGTGGAGGCCTTTGTGACCCACTAGGAGGACGTTGTCAACCACCGTCCATGGTGATACATGAGGAGGCCACCGCCGATAACCATCCAAGTGTTGTTTACAAAAGAAGCATGTTGCTGTAAGGATAAGTCATTAGGCTTGCTCCAGGATAGGTATATGCCTTGTAGACTTCCTTCTCACTTCATAGTAGTTTACGTGATCTTCTATTTAAAGGGAATATGGTAGATTTTTTTTTCTATTTCCACTGCCATATCTTATGACATATTTCCCAACAGTTACCCCAACTCCTTTATACAAATAGAGGATGAAATGTGTATGATCAAATGTTTCCATGTGATGAGGAGTTTCACTTTAATCATAACAAGTAAAATGATATAAATTTGATGAATAGAATGAATTTAGGCACATAAATGTCCAATAAATTGATGAGTTATAGGTAGACATGTGCTAGTTGCAGGAAATCCTACAAATAAACCTTTGATAAGAAAACTAGGAACCTAATAATGAATCTTAAACATGATGAATCTACCCATAATAGCCAAATGAAACATATAAGGATAAGTAAAGTGACACAAGAACAATTCAAAGGTAATATGAAAGAACAATGGAGTATGAAATTTTATTAATTTCTAAGAAGATACCAAGGAACCTCGATAAGTCTATAAATGATGACTAATAAGTTGAAGTCAGAAACACACTATAAAGAATTTAACCTAAGAATTCATTATGAAGTTCACGATAATCATTCACTATTGATGAAAAGGTAACATAAGTCATGACTTATCCATTTTGAGATAGCGTACATGCTAGTTGTTGTTCACCCTAATCTTAGGATTTTGGGGACAAAAATCTTCTTAATGGATTTATGGTAGAGATACCATGAAAGTAGATACACCTTAACCTATACAAGATCTTTCTTTATTATCATAATTTGATTGAATCATTTGTATAAGGGAAATCCTTAATTTGGATCAATATGCAATTTGTTTCTCCTAATTCCATGTTTCTTTGAAATTTGTGGAGTGAATTGTGAATTCACCATAATGTGAGGACCTAATTGTGAATTATGTACAAGACTTATAAATACATATTTTTCTTCATATTCAAAAATTTTCAAGTCTTGAAAACAATTGGTTAATAGATCACTCTGGTCTGATTTTAATTGCACATTATTTTTGTTGACTTTGTTTTCAAGATCGTTTGTGGACTTTTGAGCATGTTGTTAGATGAGAGTGTTAAATGATGGACTATATGGTCATTAGAAGTGATAGACTATTGAGAAAGCTTGGTTTTTTTCTTCCAATGGTGTTATACACTACTCAATTGGATTTTGAATAGATGCCACCCACGAATACAAACACATGGTGGATTAAACTGTCAAAATTTATAAGGACAACCTACTTCTACTAAAACACTAACCCGCAAGCACACGGGGCTGTGTCATAGTATAGGTAAGGTGGTAAATATAAGGTCGATCCACAGGGAGAAAAGGGGGAACTAGATCTAGGTAAGTTTTTGGGCTAGGCTCCTACTGTGGAGTCTTGGGTTTAAGGGTTTGAAGGTTGATTTGATGATTACACTAAAGGTTGAATAAGAAAGCAAGTAAAGGAAATAAAAACAAATCAAAACCTAAGTTAATCCTAGATAGTTAATTCTACTGAACAAGAAAAATCAAGGCAAGCAAGGAAAAGAGAAATTAACACTAAGGCATGCAAGAGAAGATCTACACTACACTAAGCTATCAAACAAGGCAAAAGAGAAATTAAAGACCTAAAATAGCAAGAGAAAAGCAAGAACAAATCAAGAAGCTAACTAAGCAAGTAAAGAGATAACTAAGCTAATACTAGCTAAGCAAGGTGGAAATTAGGATTTTAAAGCAATAAAGAGATGTGTGGGATGTTTATGGGATGCACTTAACAATTAGGTTGGGGGTGACATATGAACACAATGATTTCATTTAGATTATCAAACCAAATAACATTCTAGAGTCTAATGAATTATCCTAAACTACTAACTGGTCATGGATATGCTAGGTTGTGTATAGGCGAACTAGTCCCTAACACTCCTTACTACCCTTGTGAGTCTGAATTGGGTTAGAATTTAGGTGTAATTCAATTAGAGTCTAAACAAGCCTAGGTTTCTAGTTTATATGATCTTAAGATGATTAGGGGCTGAGGTTAGTAATGGGAGTGGAAGTGAGGTTTTAGGCCTCCCATCACCCACATTCTAGCATTGAGATAGCTCCATGATAAGTACACCAAATTCATCTAAACTAGCTACTTAGATCTTTCAACTAGGGTTAGGAAAATTGACTAGAATGTAGGAAGATGGGTGGCTAGCTAGGGATCCTAGAATTAGACCTAGGAGCAAATCCTAAAATTCACACATAGAAGCCATTTCCCCAAATTCCTAGGTGATTTCAAGAACAAACCAACAAGGAATTCATGGAGAGTGAGATAGAAATAGAACATAATCATTATCAAATGACATTATAATGTTTACATATCATTTTCCCCAACATGGTATCAAAGTAACATTTTTCACCCCAAACAACCCACCCAAGGGGCCTAGCTACTCATAGCATTACAAAATACAAAAAGAAGGGAGGAAGAGGTAGAAGAATCCATGAAGATCGGTGTAGATGGAGAAATCCTCCACTTCAGTTTTTATAGGACGTCCTCCTCTCTCCTCCAAGGTGTAATGGCATGGGATGATGATGGAATAGGGTCAAAATACTTGGAAATTAGGGTTTTGGAGGTGGAAATGTTGAAATGGAGTGGAATGGAGGTGGAAATAGAGTGGAATGTGAAAATGGGGAGCTAGGAGGTGGTGGAAGGTAGATAACCTCATGCTAGATCCACCACCTAGGTATATATAGGCGTGGGAGAAGCAATAGGTCAAGTGGGGGTAAAGTGGGAAATGCAGTGCAAAAGTAGCCAGGTTTTTGTGTGAGTAGCACATTCATGGTGGTTACCACGACCATGGTAGGGAGGGGTGAGAACGGTCATGGTGGATGGGAATGATTGAAGTGAGAAATGGAAAAAAATTAGAGGAACTTGGTTGGTTTTGAATTGGAAGTGGCACGACCATGGTGGTCACCACGACTGTGGTGGTGCAAGGGTAGCACGACCATGGTAGTCACCACGGTCATGGTGGCTTGGATTTCTCTACCCATTTTTGGCTCCACAGTCATACTGCTATGAAGTTCACACGGTCGTGCAATGTGGCATGGCTGTTCTGTAGTTAATCCACCCAGCCATATTGAGTGGCATGGCCGTGGTGATTTCTACTTTACTAAGAGGTGACTATATTGATTTGCAAGTAAGCTAGCACAGCCGTTCTATGGTATCACGACCGTGCTGGCCTATGGATCAACACTTGGACTTGTTTCTTTGGATTTTCATGGAAATCTTTGCTTCAATGGAGCTTTGACCACTATGGGTAGGTTGATGGAGCCTCAGACTTCACTTTGGGCCTCTCTAAGGGTAGAGAAACCCTAGGATCACACATTCTCTCTCTCTTCCATCCAAGCATGGCCCTAATGCTTGAAAAACATGAAAATAATATCCATAAGTGCATTTTATTCAAATATGCATATTTAGAAAAATAACATGTAATCTAACTGGTATAGATGTGATTGAAATGCAATATGACACAAGATGAAGCCCTAAAATAGAGCTGAATCACCACCCCAAACATAAAACATACTTGTCCTCAAGTATACTCCAACTCAATCTCTCTACAATTTTTCCACAATCAAGAAATGGCAAATGTAATGCAAAAGATGATTATTGTTGAATGGGATCAATGTTCACTAAGTGCATGTATTCTACCTCTCTCTTTTCCTACTTTCACAAACCAATCATGAAAATATCACAAAGCATATGAACTTCAAATATAGAGCATAGAACACACAAGCTATCCATATTTCTTTGATGTAGTTTTGGGTAGACCGTTTCATGATGGTGTTAGTCAAGGATGACTAGGAGTGTTGTTTCATCTTCATATATTCAATCTTATGGTTCAAGCCATACCAAGTGACCCACGTGGCTGTGGAAAAAGGAAGAAGTGAGTTAGGTTTCATGTTTCCTAGCTCAATGGGTATGAAAATGGATGAAATGATTGCAGTAAGATTTTGGAGTGCTTTTACATACTCATATTTTCTTTATTTATATGCTTTTAAACTTTGAGCATCTTTTATTTTCTTTTTGCATTTTCTTTGCCCTTGATATAGATAGGGCATATGGTGATGAGAGTGAGAACATATAGAGGTGGCCACCCCAAACTTTTTGCCACTTCACACTGGATTACATTCATGATACATCTAAAGATGGTTGGAACATTATATATGAGAGTCATATCATGTCTACAACTAACTAACTATCTTTTCATTTTATGTTTCTGTTCAGATGAATATATCTTTAATACTATTAACGATGGTCCATGGTTTTGGAACGCATGTCACTTAACTGGAAGAGATGCAAATAAGGGATCCTCTAGTTAAGATAAATTTATTCAAGGTTCTAGTTTGGGTCAAGCTTTTTTGACATCCATTCAAAATTTTGTGATCAAGATATATATATAGTAGCATTTCTTCTTTCCTTAGTGAACCATTAAGCGTTGATATTTTTGTGTCATTTTTTCAATGATTCCATATATGCTCATATCAAAATTATGCTATCTATTGGGAAACAATTTCCTAAATAACTATCAATTATTAGTGATACTAGCACTATATATTTTATTTCTTTGAGCATGAATGGATCCCTCATGTTGTAGAGACAGTGTTGGTTTTCATCCTGAATCTTTTCTTTCTCTCAATAGTTTGCTTCCTTTAAACCTCCCATTATGGAGAAATAAAAAATGCATGGTCTATGAAGAGAAGGGCGGAGATCTTTAGAATCTTGACTTAATTAGAACAAATTATAATGTAAGGAATGGGATTTGATGCATTAATAGTAATCAAATTGATGAGGTCATTTGTGGGATCACCAATAGATGAAAGGATGTATTCACAAATTCCTGGTCCTCCTATTATAAAGTATGTTGCTACTACTACTATAAGTAATGACTTTTAGGGAAACACAATATCTAGTTTCCAACACGTTAAAAATAACTGCAAATCACCTCCAATTCATAATACACATGATTCATCACTAGTTTTAATCATATTGAGATAGTTATATGATACTTAATGATTGTAGACGAATTCATACTCTACCTCAATCTCTAGATTCTATCACTATGTGAGCATCTAACTTATTTGGAGGGATTATTCTATAAAGAATAATAATTTTTTTTCTATTCCTTAGAATCTGCATTATAATTTAAATGTTAGTTTAGACGTGCTTTATATATCTATTGTTTATGGTGATAAATGTGATAATGTTAGGTTTGATCTTTGTGGGGACTTTATCTCATGAAAAGCCTATGATTTCATACCCTTGGTGTATTATTGGTGTTGTAATTGTGACTAGGTATTCATGAATAAACTCTTAATAATCCTCTAAGAAATGTATGCACTACTTTGATTAATAACGTTGTTGATATTATTCTTGATAAAGTTCCCAACCAAGGTCCACTGTTTATATGGGGCTAGGATGAAAAATGGTGATGTTAAGTTTATTAAGACTGATAAGATTTTATGCAGTTGGATTACCTAACTACTAATAAATTCTTATAGGAGAGTTATTCTTGTATTTTCATGACATAATAAAGGTGTGCTTTCCACCAAATGTGGCACCTGACCCCAAGATCAGTGCATAAGCACACCCAATTGTCAGGTAAGAAACAATGAGAAAACCCACAACCAAAAATCAAGATTGATCTTAACTAACATCAATCAAAGGAGAAGGCAAGGGAATACTTCAATAAAATTTCCATCAAGGGTCATTTATGATGACATAAAAAAGTCCCTAATTCATATAGCTATATGTAATGGTACACAAATCACCATGAATGACCTATTTTACAACTGATTTATACAAAAGATATGCATGTGCACAATTTGTAACATAAATATCATATACAAGGCATACAATCAACAATTGAGTCAGAGTGACATCATCATTTAAAAAATCATGCATGGGACTGAGTCTACGTGTACAAATCTAGACACCACAAAAGAAGACATTCCCAAATTTTCTCATTATTTCCCTATAGAAGGTGCCTCCTTATCAGAAACCCCCTAAGTTAGATTTAAGAAACTAAAATGAATTGGAAATCCACAAGAGTGAGAACAAAGCCCCAATAGGTGATAAACGATATATTTAGTAAGAATAGTATGGATTTACTATTGTATCTAGTGATTAGAAAATTCTATAATGGTAAGTAATATGAATAAGGCTAAGAAATAAGTAAAGGATGTGGAATTTGGAAGTGGTAATATAACTACAAAAATTAAGCTACATGTCTTGGTTAATGTTTTGATAATAATCCTTGGGTGGTTCAGATGTACTACACAAAATACTAGTCAGTGATGAATTCCCCAAGCCCAATCTAAAGGATCTAAGGACAATTTGGTCTTATGAAGACCCTAGCATGCTTCAATCTGTATGAGTATAAAAACTTGGGTCTCATTGACCCTTAATGTATTAAAGAAATTAGGCACGTCATGGGTAGTAAGGTCATGACACCTAACTTACCACATTGGTTGTATTATTGTATAATAGTATATCACATAATTTTTAATCACATTGTTTCAACTATCATATCAACAAGAGATACAACCTTGAACATAATCATATAAACATGTGAATTAAGGAAAATGAGGAAGTAATGTTTCATATTGATCGTCCATAATCTATTTATAATAATGATATACAATGGTGAGCATTGTTTTACCTTCTATACAAATCTAATGAAGAAACCAATCTTGCAGCCACATAAGACACCTAGAAAAATGTAAAACATTAGTCTTAAGAGTTTTCACCATGTTAAACAGAGATAAAACATCAAAGTTGACTCCCACGTGGAGGCATACAAGAAGCATAAAGATAATGTGGAGTCAGAATTTAGTGATCTTCTTATGTATGCGGAATTTATTTATACCCCTTTGATGCTTGGCTATCGATATTCTTATTTTTTTGTACATCTCAAGTAAAATTTATTGTTCAGTTTGATTTATGAAAATAAAAAAACCATGAAAATGATTTTTTAGTTTTCAAATCTTTAAGGACTGTATAGTCATGAATTTCCCATTATTTCCATAAAGATCCTAATCAATTAGGTGACGAGTCACTATACCCTCATGATCCTAAAATTCACACATATAAGCCATTTCCCTAAATTCCTAGGTAATTTCAAGAACAATCCAAAAAGGAATTCATGGAGAGTGAGATAGAAATAGATCATAATCATTAGCAAATGACATTACAATGTTTACATATCATTTTACCCAACATTGTATCAAAGTAACATTTTTCACCCCAAACAACCCACCCAAGGGCCTAGCTACTCATAGCATTGCAAAATACAAAAAGAAGGGAGGAAGAGGTAGAAGAATCCATGAAGATCGGTGTAGATGGAGAAATCCTCCACTTAAATTTTTACAGGACGTCCTCCTCTCTCCTCCAAGGTGTAATGGCATGGGATGATGATGGAATAGGGTCAAAATACTTGGAAATTATGGTTTTGGAGGTGGAAATGGTGAAATGGAGTGGAATGGAGGTGGAAATAGAGTGGAATGGGTGGAATGTGAAAATGGGGAGCTAGGAGGTGGTGGAAGGTAGCTAACCTCATGCTAGATCCACCACCTAGGTATATATAGGTGTGGGAGAAGCAATAGGTCAAGTGGGGGTAAAGTGGGAAATACAGTGCAAAAGTAGCTAGGTTTTTGTGTGAGTAGCACGTTCATGGTGGTTACCACGGCCATGGTGGGGAGGGGTGAGAATGGTTGTGGTGGATGGGAATGATTGAGGCGAGAAATGGGAAAAAATTAGAGGAACTTGGTTGGTTTTGAATTGGAAGTGGCACGACCATGGTGGTCACCACGACTGTGGTGGTGCAAGGGTAGCACGACCGTGGTGGTCATCACGGTCATGGTGACTTGGATTTCTCTACCCATTTTTGGCTCCATGGTCGTACTGCTATTAAGTTCACACGGTCGTGCAATGTGGCATGGCCGTTCTGTAGTCAATCCACCATAGCCATACTGAGTGGCATGGCCGTGGTGATTTCTACTTTGCGAAGAGGTGACTATATTGATTTGCAAGTAAGATAGCACAACTGTTCTGTGGTACCACGACCGTGCTGGCCTATGGATCAACACTTGGACTTGTTTCTTTGGATTTTATTGGAAATCTTTGCTTCAATGGAGCTTTGACCACTAGGGGCAGGTTGATGGAGCCTCAGACTTCACTTTGGGCCTCTCTTAGGGTAGAGAAACCCTAGGATCACACATTCTCTCTCTTCCATCCAAGCATGGCTATAATGCTTGAAAACATGCAAATAATATCCATAAGTGCATTTTATTCAAATATGCATATTTAGGGAAATAAAATGTAATCTAACTGGTATAGAAGTGATTGAAATGCAATATGACACAAAATGAAGCCCTAAAATGGAGTTGACTCACCACCCCAAACTTAAAACATACTTGTCCTCAAGTATACTCCAACTCAATCTCTCTACAATTTTTCCACAATCAAGAAATAGCAAATGTAATGCAAAAGATGATTATTGTTGAATGGGATCAATGTTCACTAAGTGCATGCATTCTACCTCTCTCTTTTCCTACTTTCACAAAACAATCATGAAATGATCACAAAGCATATGAACTTCAAATATAGTGCATAGAACACACAAGCTATCCATATTTCTTTCATGTAGTTTTGGGTAGACCGTTTCATGATGGCGTTAATCAAGGATGACTAGGAGTGTTGTTTCACCTTCATATATTCAATCTTATGCCTTGAGCCATACCAAGTGACACACGTAGCTGTGGAAAAAGGATGAAGTGAGTTAGGTTTCATGTGTAATAGTGTGGGCATCATTGATTATGTGTTGAATGGTGGCGGTTTTATGTGAAGAGGGGAGATCAAAGGAAAAACGAAATAACTCAATGGGTATGAAAATGGAAGAAAGGATTGCAGTAAGATTTTGGAGTGCTTTTACATACTCATATTTTCTTTATTTAAATGCTCTTAAACGTTGAGCATCTTTTATTTTCTTTTTGCATTTTCTTTGCCCTTGATATAGATAGGGCATATGGTAATGAGAGTGAGAAGATATAGAGGTTGCCACCCCAAACCTTTTGCCACTTCACACTGGATTACATTCATGATACATATAAAGATGGTTGGAACATTATATATGAGAGTCATGTCATGTCTACAACTAACTAACTATCTTTTCATTTTATGTTTATGTTCAGATGAATATTTCTTTAATACTATTAATGATGGTCCATGGTTTTGGAACACATATCACTTAACTAGAAGAGATGCAAATAAGGGATCCTCTAGTTAAGATAAATTTATCTGAGGTTCTAGTTTGGGTCAAGGTTTTTTGACGTCCATTCAAAATTTTGTGATCAAGATATATATATAGTAGCATTTCTTCTTTCCTTAGTGAACCATTAAGCTTTGATATTTTTGTGTCATTTTTCAATGATTCCATATATGCTCATATTCAAATTATGCTATCTATTGGGAAACAATTTCCTAACTAACTATCAATTATTAGTGATACTAGCACTATATATTTTATTTCTTTGAGCATGAATGGATCCCTCATGTTGTAGAGACAATGTTGGTTTTCATCCTGAATCTTTTAAGGATGCAAACTATTATGAATTGTGGTCTTAGTGATGCAAACTCCTTTTTGAGGAGGTTTGTAATGAAGGTCATGAAAAAGAGAATTGCTAGTGGAAGACTGAAATAGGACACAAATCAGAGTTGGGTAGGGAGGGTAGGTTCCTTGAGTGTTCTTACTAGAGTCGAAGAAGGTCATGTGATGGAGGAAATATCTAGCCCACTTGGCTCTGATGTTCTTTAAGATATAGAACATAATCTTCACAATATTCTCTGTAATTTCAGTTTGGTTTTTCTTTGAATGAATATTGTAGTTGACTACCAAGGTGAGTATGTCATTCTTCAGGACTAAGGTGGAGGAGGGAAGGGTAGGCTTCTTCCTATAGGGAAACTAAGGCTTCTTTAAGAATTTATGTATGTCAGTAAGAGTGATATCATATTGCTTGTAGAAGGCTTTAGGATCTAGGAGGTAAAAATACTCAGGGTAATCCTTCCTCCATGTGTCAGTCACCACAGTACCAGAGACAAAGATATTCAATGTATCCTCGGAGATTTAGAATTTCTTCCCAACAATCATGGAAAAAAGAACAACTTGAATATTTGGCGGGGGTACAAGAGTTTCATAATTCCATTGCAAATTTGCATAGAATTCATAAACAAGTTTGGTGCTTGTGATGGAATTGTGATAGAACGTGCGTTCAACACTCAGGGCAGAGAGGTGGTGGTCGTACAAAAACTCAGAAACTTGATCAATGACCTTTTGTCTATGTGGGAGTGGATCAAATAAAGAATGAAAAGGGAAGGGGTTCCTAGGAAGGAGCTCCTTGTACCTATTTAGAGCATCATTTTAGACAAATAAGGAATCATTGAAAGGTATAAGGGGTGAGTAGGAGGAGGAGGATGGTGCTCCTAAGGGGGCGACTCTCTTTCTCCTATTAGAATCCATGGAGGTGAGATAAGAAGATCGAGATGTCAAAAACGTAGGAAACACCACAAAGAACCAACCAAACACCTAGGGTTGATGTGCAAGAGGTCTAGGAAGGTTGAGCAAGGGCAGGCTAGAAGGTGGATGGTCGGGGCTATAATTGAGAGATTGAGGGAGCTAGAGAGTGAATCGGTCAATTTTTCTCTAGTTGAGAGGGAGAAAAGTCAGCCAAACCACACCTAAGTTTGCTCCAGCCCAACCATCGGTCGAGTTCTGTGACTGGGAAACTCGATTGAATAGATTTTTATAAAAGTCCTCAACAACATATAGGTCAAGTTGGGAACTCGATCGATGGTCAACCTGAACCATCATTAGAAATTTAATTTCTAGCCTTTTAAGTGATAATTTATTTTTTTTTCTAGTCTACTTTGCATTTTAAACATACTTAGGCACATATCACTCATCATTGGGTACTATTTTGCGATAAAACAAGGATTTGCTAAAAAAACCCAAAACAAGTGAAAAAAAGGCATATGAACTTGAAAATTTTAGCACTTTAGCAAGAATAGGTGATCAAGTCATGAGCTAAGCATATAGGATAGAAACTAGCTAGAAGGCATATGAGATTCATCCAAAGTAGTTATGAGTAGTTTAGAGCTAATAAAATTAAATTTCTCTCTAGCTAGATGTTTGGTAAAAATGTCGGCCAACTGATTTTTTGTGTCCACATGCGTGATATAGATATCCTTTTTGGCAACGTGATCACAAAGAAAATGATGATGAACTTATATATGCTTGACTCTACTATGCAATATAGGATTTTAGGATAAATGATTTCACTAGTATCGTCATAATAGATAGGAGAAACATCAAAATAAATGTTAAAGTCTTGGAAAATTTGCTTCATCCATAGCACCTGGGAACAACAACTCCCAAATGTAATGCATTCAGCCTCAGTAGTTGATAATGCCACTGTGCTGTATTTCTTGGAGAACCAAGACACCAAGAATGGTCCTAGGAGGAAGCAAGTGCCACTTGTACACTTTCTATCAATCAAGCATCCTGAATAATCTGCATCACTATATGTCATAAGAGTAAAGTCCCTTGACTTGGGATACCATAGTCTAAAATTTGGATTTTTGGCTAGGTACCTTAAAATCCTCTTAACAACTATAAGATGTAATTTCTTGGGATTTGATTGAAAGCACGAACACAAGCCAACACTAGACGTTATATCAGGTCTAGAGGGAGTTAAATAAAGTAAACTTCCAATCATACCTCTATAGAGCTTCTCATCCACTTTCTCACCTTCTTCATCCTTGTCATGCTTGGCAGTGTTTGACATGGGTGTGTCCATAGGCTTGGTGTTCTCCATCCTAAATTGCTTTAGTAGCTCACTTGTGTACTTTCCTTGATTGATGAAGTTCCCATCTTTACTTTTCTTGATTTGAAAGTCAAGAAAGAATGTAAGCTCAGTCATCATGCTTATCTTGAACTCACTCTACATAAGATCATTAAACTCCTTGCAAATATCAATATTAGTGTCACCAAAAATGATATCATCAACATAAATTTGAATGATAAGAAATTTTTTAGAAGTGTGTTTAAGAAACAAGGTAGAAGTTACTTTGCCCATTATATACCCATGATCTAACAAAAAGTTCTTTATTTCTCATACCCAGCTCGAGGTGCTTGTTTGATTCCATAGAGAGATTTTTGCAACAAATAAACATGCTTAGGTAAACTATCATGTTCAAATCCTAGGGGTTGTGCAACATACACTTACACCTTAATTGTACCATTAAAAAAAAACACTTTTAACATCCATTTGATGAATAAGAAAGTTCTTATAACTAGCAAAAGCAAGTAACATATGAATGGACTCAAGTCTAGCAACAAGTGCATATGTTTCATCAAAATATATACTTTTTTGCTGATTGTAGCTTTGAGCCACTAACCTTGCTTTATTTCTTACCACCTTTCCATTTTCATCGAGCTTGTTGTGGTAGACCCACTTGGTGATAATGATCTTTCTATCGCATGGTCTTGGCACTAGGGTCCACACTTTGTTCTTCTCAAATTGCTCTAATTCTTCTTGTATGGCTAGGGTCCATTCATCATCCCTAAGAGCTTATTTGATGTTCTTTGGCTCAAGTTGTGAGATGAAGGCATTGTTGGCTTGTTCTTTGTTGAAGGAATCCCGCGTATTCACTCTTTCAAATGTGTCACCTAAAATCATCTCTTTTGGATGATTCTTTACAAAATGGGGAGTTGGATCATTATTGTCTTCATCTTTCTCTTCTTCTCGAGTGACCACCTCTTTTTCCTTTTGGGCGATGCTAAGTTATTTTAAGATAAGAATTGCCTCACCTGTAACATCATCATTTGGAACAAGATCTTTGGGAATTGAGGTGTTAGTCACAATAAACTTAACATTAATAGATTCTTCTACTTCAACAAGATCAACATTAAATACTCTATAAGCCTTGCTAGTAGTGCTATAGCCAAGACAGAAAGCCTTGTATGATTTTGGATCAAACTTGTCAAGAGAATTTTTTGTGTTTAAAACAAAACAAAGACATACAAGAACATGAAAGTACTCTATAAAAGGCTTCCTACCACGTGATAGCTCATAGGGGGTTTTCTTCAAAGAAGGATGTGTGAAAACACAGCTTTGCATAAAACATGAGATACTAACAGCTTCGGCCCAAAACTTCTTTGGAGCGTCATACTCTAAAAGCATGGTCCTAGCCATTTCCTATAGTGACTTATTCTTCCTATCTACAACCCCATTTTATTGAGGTGTTCAAGGTGAATAGATGTTATGCGCATAGCCATATACTCTGTGAAAACGTTCAAAAAGATCAATTTCAAATTCTCCCCCATGATCACTACAGATAGAAACAATCTGTCAAGAAGCTTCATTCACAATTCATTTACAAAAAATAAAAAAAAGACATCAAGTGTATCACTCTTGGAAATGAGAAAGAAGGTCCAAGTATATTGAGAGAAATCATCAACAATTACAAGACAATACTTGGAACCACGAAGCGATTGAGTTCTCATATGTTCAAATAAATCAATATGGAGAAGTTCAAGAGCTCTCTTGGTAATAAGGATTCCTTTGGATTTGAAGGATGGCTTGGTTTGCTTTCCTTGGGTACAAGGTTAGCGTTCCTCATCCTTTTCAAAATCCAATTTGGGAAGTCCCTTAACCAAGTCCTTTTGGCTCAATTTCTTCAATTGATGCATATTTACATGACCAAGCCGATGATGCCTAAGAGAAATATCATTCTAATTGACTACTAGGCATCTACCAACAATAGGATTAATAGAGTCAAGCACAATTACATAAAGATTACCACTTCTAGTTGCCTTATATATGACATGATAAGTGAGGGAATATAGAACCAAACATTCAAAGGAAGTAAATTGTACAAGGTAAATATCTCACATAATTGACTTACACTTATTAAATTGTGATGTAGGCCATCCACATAAGGAAATTATTGATACACAATGATTCACCTACATCACCCTCACCTTTTACCTTACTTTTCTTGTTGTCCCCAAAAGTAACCGAACATCCTTTATTCTTAGTGAAATTGTTGAAATGGTTTATATCACTTGTCATGTGTTTAGTGCAACTACTATCAATAATCCATCATCCTTTTTCCTACAAGAAAGGAAAGGGTCGATCCCCAACTCAAACATTGGGATCCGGATGTAGCTTGGGGACCTATTTCATCTCTGGGTTGGTCCCCTTTGGCTTGTAATGATAATAAATAGAATAATGATCATCACTTTTGCAATGACAGCAAATAATAGGGTTCTTAGTGCCAGAAGACTCTCCAATAAAAAATGAGGGTTCCTTACTCTTTTTCTTACCTTTGGCTTTGTTCTTGCCCTTAGGTGCTCCCCCTACAAATATCTAAACACTAGTACCACTTTGTTTGGTAGAATGATCAAGGATTTCATTTTGGGAGTTTTTCCCTTTTTGGAATTTTCGTAGAGAGGCTCTAAGTCTATGATTGTCATCAATGAGAGATAAAATAGTAGAAGACAAACTAACAAGATAATCTCTAGCATGAACATGGTCGGCCGCTAAACAGAGGGCTTTAGTCAAATTAGAATTTTTTTAAGAGAAATAAAAGAAACATCATTACTAGGCAAAATAGGTCTAGAAGATAAATCATTAACTTGACCAAGAAACATAGAATTTTCAGATTTAAGCAATTGAATTTCTTTAAGATAAACATCTATTTCATATCTATGAGAATCAACAATAAGCTTAAATTTAGCATTTTAAAATTTAAGTATTTCAAGATCATATAGGCACTTTTGGTTATCTTCCTTAAGAGATTCAATGTTTTTAAGATCAACACCATTCTCTTCCTCAACTCCATTGTATTGGAGCTCAAGATCAAGAAATTGGCCTTGCAAGTTATCAATGCTCTCAAGATGAATTTTCTCATTTTGCTCAAGAATCTCAAGTTTAGCATACAAATCATCAATGATGTTTCCTAACCTCTTCCTTTTAAATTTACATTTAGAAAAAGAAGAATGGGTAGAAACAAGCATATCAATAAGAGTTTCTTGAGCTAACTCATGAAAGCTTACCTCACTTACCTCACTCGTATCTTCACTTGAAGAGGCCATGAGTGCAAGGTGGCACTCTCCATCTTCATCAGAGCTTGAGATACTAGAGGATGATGCTTCCCAAGATGCATGAGCTACATTTTTGTGTCTCCTCTCCTTCTTTTCCTTCCTCTTGTACTTTCTCTCTTTCTTGTACTCTTCCTCCTTATTGGATCTTCTCTGATGGTGTGACTTTCTAGATTTTGGACATTCACTCTTTTAGTGTCCCTTTCGACCACACTTATTGCATCCTGGAGTAGAAGAAGAGGGTTGCTTTCCCTTGAAGTGCTTTCCCTTAGTGAAGTTCACTTCATTCTAACTAAGGCCATCATCTTCAATAGAGGAGGAGGGAGAGGTCTAGCAAGCAAGTTGTTGTTGAAGGATGACAACCTCCACTTGAGCTTTGAAGGCACTATCTTTGATCTTTATAGCTTCCTTCTCTTCATGCAGAGCTAACCACATATAGAAAGGGCTTAGATGCCACCACATATTATCGACACTGAAGTGAGACACAAAGCACTTGGGTAAGAAGACTCAAGGGTATCAAAAGGCAATGTCCACGTACAACTAGGGTTGTAAATGGTAGGCTAGGGTAGGATAAAGGTTTACCCATTCCCTTATATGTGTCAAAGTTGGGGCTTCTCTTAGAACAACTTCATTCCATGTTGACACAGCTCCCGTTGGATCCTTGCACGGGGTGATCATCACCTTCCACGTATAATCAAAGTTCATCCCTTGAATGTAGAACTGCATACACCTTTTCCAATAGAGGAAGTTGGCACCGTCAAAGACTGGGGGGGTGCATGGAGAAGCCTCCCTCTAGGTTGAGTGAACCAAGTAGGTTCTCACCAATCTTCTCATCTCGTGGGAGAAGATCCTTTGCTCTGATACCACTTGTTGGATCTAGGGCTCTAGAGGGGGGTGAATAGAGCTTTAAAAATCTCATAAGAAAAGTTAGACATTCAAATTATATCAATGGAAACCAAAAATCCTAATAACAATTTGAAGTCCTATCTAAGCAAGCATAGTAAGGATGAGAGAGATTGAAGCATACACTTGGACAAAGTGGTTAGAGTGGTTCCAATCTCTAAACTAGGAAATAGTCAATCCACTACCTAGAGAGGTCAACCTCTAGGACTTTGCAACCCATGTATACTTAATTTCCATCATAAGAGATACAAGGAGACCACCATACATCCAAGGACTTACCTACTCAAGAAAAGAGTCTTTCACCTACACAAGGATTTATCCACTTGATCAAGATGTCTTCATCCTTCAACAAGGACTTACCCACACTTGCATCAAGTCTTTGGCCTTGATAGAATTACCCACTCTTCTTGAATCTTCACCTTTCCCTTCTCCTATACCTAGAGAAGATCTTCACCTCTTCTTCAACCTTGAAGAAGAACAGTAGCTTCACCTTCACTCAGAGAAGCTCACTTCAACCTTTGCTCTTTGAAAAAGGGGATTGGGAAGATGGAAGGAATGAGAGATTTACAAGAGAACATGGAGGTAGCTCTCTTAAAACATGCCTAACTGAATCATAATCATGAAATTTTTTGTAAATGAGAGAGAGGAAGGGGCTCAAAGGTGGTAACACACTCAACTATAGCAAGGACCAAGGATAGCATGAATGAGAAAACTTGGAATATACTCCAAGGGGACCTATTTATAGCTGGGGGTGTTCCATTGAGTGTGAGATCAGTTAAGACTGAAAAATAGCCATTTTACAACTTGCAACAGATCTATTTTTGTTTCTAACAACTCTCCAATGGTTGAAATCACTTTTTTGTATTTTCTGTATAGTACATTTGGTCCAGTTTTAATAAAGACAACTCGACCGATCCACTAACCGACAAAGCTAATTTTCAACTATCGATCAAGTTTGTTATGGGAAACTCATTCAATGAGTCAAAATCAGTTTTGGATAGTAAATTGGTCGATCGAGTTCAGTGAGTGTATAACTCGACTAATTGATCCATTTTCAAAAATCCATCACCAACTGGTCAACATTCAAACTCGACCGATAGAGTTACTGTGACAAATTTTTGAAAATAGTTTTAGAGTGACCAAACATTGGAATTAAGTGTCTGTGATTTTTTCTCATCTTCGTTACAATCCATATCATCAATACAAGTGATTATAAAATTAATCTAAGGTGACTTGGAGTGATTTCCCAAATTACACACTTCCATGGGTTTTGACTTGAACTTGGACAAGCTAGGTCTTGTGTAATTTGATCCTTTTCATGTACCTAAACCTAAAATCAATCTTTAATAAACATATTAGATATATAGGAAAGGAATGGTTAATTCATTATCAAAATATGAACAATGTATAACTCTTAAGTCAACAGTATGATGTAGGATTTGATTATTATTCATTTTATCATGTAAGAATCTTTGCATAGAAGATCTCGAACTATTATTATCATGCATAATAGTAGTAATAGTAGAATACAATTGATTGATATTATCTCTAGCATGCAAAAGATTGGTTTCTAAGCAAAGAGATTTGGTCATATAAGAATCTTTATCACTATAAGAACAACAACATTATTCTTTCTACAGTAGAACTAGAACAAGATTCAAGTTCATTGATTATAGCAAGCAAGGAAGCATTTTATTTCATAATCAAAGCAATTTTAGAAAGATAAACACCGTTTTAGATTCTAATCCTTAAAAAACAAAATATTTTACCTCAGCTTTAGTTTTAAGAACATGAATATCAAGAATGAGAGAATTCGTAACATTTCTATGCTCTTAAATTAGCACTAGGCATAAAAGGTTGAGCTTCTAGGAATCTAAACTTATCAAGCAAGTTAGCATTTTCAAGTTTAATAGAATCTACTTGACTTAGATAAGCATTGTTTTCATCAAGCAAGAAAATATTACCATGTTCAAAATCATTCTTTTCTACATGAAAATTATCAACAATTCTAGCAAACCTTTTCTTTTTCTTTTTAGAATACTTAAGATGGGCACAAGTAGAATGAATAATAGTAATTAAAGATGCTTTATCTGAAGAGTTTAGCTTTTCGTCATTTGAGCCTTCACTTGTTGAGGCCATGAGAGAAAAGTAGCATTCTCCATATTATCTAGAGCTTGATTTAGATCCTCCATTTAATTATTCACTTGAGCTTGAGTTGGAGGAGTCACTAGATCATGAGTTGGAGGATTCACTTGAGCTTTTGTGTCATTTATCCTTCTTGTGCTTCTCTTCTCTTCTCTTGTGATGAGGGTTTTTTCCCTTGTGGACAATCTTCCTCTAAGTGACCCTTCTTTCCACATCTGAAACACCAGGTGAAGGAGGATGACTTGTCTTTGTAGAATCTACCCTTGAAGTATATGGCATCTTATTCAACATGAGAGGATGGAGAAATTTGACCAACAATAGCCACAAATTGTTATTTGATTTCATCCTTCCTCATTTTATTTAGCTCTTTTATCTTCTTCTCTTTCTTATTCATCTTGCTTGTCAAGTTTGATTTCATGGGCTTGTATATTTCCTATGATCTCTTCAATAGGTATATCACCAGGAGACTTTGTTTCTTCAATGGAGGTCACCTTGGATTCCCACCTCTTGTGGAGATTTTGAAGGATCTTTGAGTTGATCTCTCCTCTATCCATAGGATAATCTATAACAGAAAGACCATTCACAATGATGTTGAGCCTTGAGTACATCTCGGACATCCTCTCCTCCTTTCCCATCTTGAAGTTTTCAAGGAGGCCTTTGAGCAAGTAGACTTTTCTTTCCTTCACTTGCTTTGTCCCTTCATAATTGACACATAACTTTCTCCCATCTCATAGGCTTTCTCACAATAGGAAATGCGGTTGAATTCGGTGGGAGACATGGAGTCATAGAGAATGTCGATGGCTCTTACATTCAAGGTTGCTTTCTTTAAAGTAGGCTCATCCCATTCTTCTATCTTTGTCTCCAATATCTAGTATAGAAGTTCCACCATTCTCCATAGCTCAAGACTTTATCCTTGGATGTAGTAGTGGATTTGTCTCTTCTAATAGAGGAAATTTCTCCCATCAAAGATTGGAATGTTGATGAGGTATCTCTCTCCTTGCTAATTGCCCATCTTCTCCTACTTCTGGAAGTATGCTTGGAGAAGACCCACTCTGATACCACTTGTTGGATCTAGGATGGGCTCTAGAGGGTGGTGAATAGAGTTAAATGTACTTAAACAATGTTCATTAGACCTTCAAGATATTTCTAAAATAATATGGCAAGTACAAACTTTGAGTGCAAGTAAAACATACATAGAAAGGAAGAGAGAGATTGAACAAGAACAAAAACACAAGCTATGTAGATTGGTTCTAATTTCCAAACTAAGAGAAAGTCAATCCACTAACTAGAGAGGCCAAGATCTAGCATTTTGAAACCATTGCATACTTATATTCCATTATAAGACATACAATAAGACCTTATTTATCGGGCCAAGGATACCCAACGTTCCCTTTAAGGAGAAGGGATCTAACAAACTACCAAAGGATTTACCTATCCAAGACCAAGTCTTCAACCTCACCAATGACTTACCCACTTTTGCAAAAAGTCTTCTGCCTTTACCAGGGTCTTACCCACTCTTGCACCAAGTATTCCCCCTTGAAGCAATTACCCACTCTTCTTCGATCTTATGTCTTTGACTTCACCTTATCCAAGGATAAGTTCTCACCAAGGGACTCCATTCGATCTTCTTATTCACCTCTCTTATCTAAGAGAGAGAATCTTCATTTTCAAGGTTCAATGAGAGATTGGGAATAGAGGAAGTGAGAGCCTCACAAGATATACATGTAGGACTAGCTCTCTTACAAATATCCTACTCACTATAATAGATGTAGAAAGTGATTAAGCTTAGAGAGAGAGGGAGGCTCTTTTAGGCACTCAACTATAATATAGGGACCTTCATAGTACTTGGCTAACCATGGGATGAAGCCCAAGGGGTCCTACTTATAGTTGGGGATGACTCCTAGCTATTAGAAACACTTAAGGATGAATACTAGCCATTTGGGGTGTCACAAAGGATATTTTTCGAGTGCGACAACACTCCACAACTAGAAACATTTTCTTTGCACTTTCTATACATTGACATCAGTTTTGTTTACATTTAGAAAAATTGACCGATTGCGCTATGCGAAAAAGAAAATTTGAAGCATCAATCAAGTTTATCATGGAAGAAACTTGACTGATAACTTAAATCTGATTTTCCAGTGCAAGGCGTCAGTCGAGTTTTTTATTTTGGAAACTCGACAAAACCTGGACATTCTCAAAATAAATCAAGGGTGTTGGTCGAGTTTGTCACAAGTGAAACTCGATCGAATAGGCACTCTATGATGTATTTTAAAAATTGTCATTTGAGTGCTTAAATTTTCGATTTAAGTGATCCTGATTTTTTCTAAGATTAAGTACAAGTCATACAATCATTACAAGTGATTTACAACATGATTCTAATAGAGATACATCATATTCCACAAAAGTGCAATTGCATTGATTTTGACTTGTCTTTTCTCCAAGTTAGGATGGACAAGGTAGGGAATTTTGAGTGTGTCTATAACTAATCTGAAATCACTCAAGTAGAAGCATTAGACACAAATAAGTGGATTAGTCATGATCAAAATAATGGTTTAGTCAATTTAGACCTTGAGTCAACAGGTACAAGTGATCTAGACATTAGTGTAACATCCACACCTAGTGATTGTACCTATGTACTCATCTTCCCCGTAGAATGTTGGGAATCTATTAAAGTCCTTCAGTCCTCATGGCCTCAAAATCATCTTCTCCATATCTTTGTTCTTGTAAAAATTAATATTAATTCTCTCTCTACTTCATATCCTCATGAGGGCAAGGTGACATGGAAGTACCAATTAGATTAAAAGCATATGTGGCCTAATTTTCTTCTAGGGATGAATTAGGAGGATAAACATTCATAAAAGGAACAAGGTTAGTTGTAAATGATCATTTGATAATAAGTATAGCCTCCTTGGCCAGTTATGTTACCAGACTAATCATCTATCCCCCTAGGGTGCTGGCGAGCTATTGAAGGGCTCCATCCTCCTAGTCAATAGCATCTCCTACCTCTCTATAGTTATTTTTTGATAAGTGTCTAATTATCTCATTAACTCATGTTAGAGGGGAAGGTGGATGTGAAAGTGGTTTGGATAATGATAAGGTTCATCAAAAGTGCTTTATTTTGAAAGATGACTTAATGAGTTCGGTCTATATATTGTTTGTATCTCTTCAATTAGATATCATAATGAGTTAGGTCAATCACAAGACTTATATTGTTGACCAAGCTTATTTCTAGGATCACAACCCTAAAAATAATAAACATTCAAAGAGTTGCCTATACAAGATAAGGATTTCCAAAATACAAATAGTTTATTAAAGATAAGTCACATAATTTAATAGAAGAATGCCAACAAGATATAAATGAAAACAAGGTACCAATCCAAAGTATGATGTGCAATGGAAGAGGAACTTTATGGGTGCCTACCTAGAATAGGGCTTTATTTTTTTAAGTGCAAGATGGTTTTGCCTTCGTGGGTAAGGCTTAAAGATAATGAACATTACCTACTTTGTTTATGTCTATAATGTACAAAAGAATCATGGGAATTCAAATGTGAGGATTGCCTACATTGTGCATGGAAATTAGTGGACAAAAGAAAAATGATGAATAAATATGAGGTTTTCCTACTTTGTGTAAGGGCTTTGATTCAGAAAAGAAACGTGATGAAGTAATATGTGAGTTTTACTATGCATAGGGATTTGGTGCAGAATGGAAAACAATGTAAATTTTAGATGATATTTTATGTATGGAAATGGTGAAGTTTGAGGTCATCATCCAACACTCATAAATATTGGAAATGAATTTGATTAGTTAAAGGTCATAATTGAATACCCTTTGAAAGAATTTTCTACCAAATAAAAAGCTTAGTTCATTTTCAGGATAGTCTTGGTATGTAAAAACAAAGTGAGTTTCATATTGCATTTAGGATGGGAAATAGGTTTCCCTACTAGGGAGAGGGCTTTTGGACAATTTTTTTGGATCTAAGGGCTCTAGAGGGGGGTGAATAGAGATACAAAATTTCTCACCAAACATATTAGACCTTCAAATTATATCAATTAGGAGCAATTGCTTAATGGCAATTTGAAGTACTATCTAACAAGCATAGCAGGATGTGAGAGATTGATAGCAAGTACTTGACAAAGGGATGTAGAGTGGTTCCACACTTCAAACTAGAAGTGAGTCAGTCCACTACCTGGAGAGGTCAACCTCTAGGACTTTACAAGTGTTTTATCTATTATATTACCACAGAGATTACAATAATAGACCACCAAAGGAATTACCCATCCAATCACAAGGATATCTCCACCATAACAAGGAACTTACCCACTTAGCTTGAATCTTCAGCCTTCACCTAGGTCTTACTCATGCAATCTCAAGTCTTCCACCTTGAAGGACTTTTCTTATCCTCTTGGATCTTCTGCCTTTGCCTTCTCCTTAACCTAGAGAGGATCACCACCTCTTCATCAACCTTGAAGAGGACCAGATACAACTCCTTCTTCACTCGATGGAGCTTGCTTGCTTCATCTTTTCTTCATGAAAGAAGGGGATAGGGAAGTAGTGGAATATTGAGAGATTTACAAGCACAAAGGTGGAGTTCTCTTACAATAATCCTAACTCACTCACAAATCACGAAATGAAGTGTAAAATAGAGAGAGAAAGGGGCTCAAGGGATGGTAGTACACTCAACTATTGCAAGGACCTTGTGTGTAGTGAATGAGCAACCTTGGAATGAACTCCAAGTGGTCCTATTTATAGCTAGGGGTGATCCCTTATGTTGGGGAACACTTAGGATCGAATTATAGACATTTTTGCACAAGGCAATGGGTCTATTTTTGTCCAAACAAGTCACCAACGGTTAGAATCACTTTTTTGCATTTTCCGTACAGTACATTCGGTCGAGTTTCAATAAAAGTAACTCGACCGATCGGCTAAAAGACAAATCTGACTTTCAAACTATCAATCGAGTTTGTCCTGGGAAACTCGACCGATCAGTTAAAATCACATTCGGTCAGTAACCTTATCGGTCTAGTTTTGTGAATGCACAACTCAACTGATGCACTCTCCAGAAAATTGATCCAAGGGATCGGTCGAGATCATAACGACCGATCAACATTCTGTGATCAATTTTATAAATTGATTAAAAAGTGATTAAAACTTAGTACTAAGTGTCCCACATATTTTTCTCATCTTAGTTACAAGTCATATCATCAATACAAGTGATTACAAAATTCTTCTAAGGTCATTTGAATGGATTTCCTAATTAGCACACTTGCATTGCTTTTGACTTGAACTTTAACAAGCTAGGGCTTGTGTAAATTGATTCTTTTCATGTACCTAATACCTGAGATCAATCTTGAATACACATATTAGATACATATGAATGGAATGGTTGGGTCATATTTAAAATATGGACAATGTATAACCTCTAGGTCAACATTCTCCCCCTTTTTGACAATGACAAACCATTCCTCAAACATATTGAAAAGAATAGTAAAAGTATACCTTTGCCTAGTAAATTAGGGGGATTTAAGATTTGAACAATGTGAATTGCTCCCTCTCAATCTATGTTTACTTTAACATGAATAATTGATCTTTATACACAAATCAATATAACATGCATGTACTATATGATCCTTTTAGCAAGTCACATGATAAAGTATATAAAGGACTAGAAAAGAATCACTTAAGCAATAAAAGAAATATGATTGAGTTTCAAGACATTGAAATTTCTCTCCCCCTTTTGACATTATCAAAAAGGAAGGGGTACAAGATCATACAAATAGTCTTTTCCAAACACAACCAAGTAGATTTTCAAACATGCAATCACATAACATATATCAAATAGAGATGAGAGAAACACACAAGCTAGGTCATAATCAAAATATGGTGAAATATGGCACCAACTCATAAGATATAACTGATCCAAGAGTAAGAGTGCATAAAAGATAGATTACAAACCATGAAGCAAGTTCTCATAAAAGCAACTACAAGCGAGAATTAATGAAAGCTAAAGATAAAATAGTACATCTCAGATAATGTGCCCAGATGTTTCTAATAAAAAATAGCCTAGAAAGATATATATGATTAGCAAAATAGACTAGAAACTAAGAAACATCTAGACATATAAACTATCTATGTCCACAACATCATCATCATCCTTGGTATTGGGCTCATAGTCATCGTCTCCATCTAAAGGTGCAGCTGCAGTAGTACCTTCATCACCAGAGTCATCACCAGAGCCATCACCATCATCAGATGCATCCTCACCATCACCAGCATCCTCATCAGCATCAGCAGTCTCAACATCAGCGTGGTCAGGCATCTCCTCATCTACAGAAGGACCGAAGCCACGACTACGACAATAAGCATTCTGCTCATCCCAAGTCATACCAAGAGCATTAAGGTCATTGTCCTGAGGGAAGGAGGGAGAAAAATCACCCAGACTGGCAAGTAGGGTGGCCAGAGGGCCAACAGGCAATGACAGGAAGACAGGAGCAGGTCCACCAGCAGCAGGGGGTGTGGGAGTAGCAGCGGAAGGCTTAGGGGTAGGGTAGAAGTGATTGTATGCATAGGATGCATAATTACTACCGGGATAAGTTTGGTAGGTAGGGTATGGGTGTGTATAGGATAAGTTCATGTCTGACATGATTGAACATAAATCCTAGTGTAGATGCTCTTGGACCTAGATGTTGTATGCCTATTGGTGCATCATGTAACCCATGAGGGCTTCATTGGATACACAGAATGAGGCACGGCTAGGTCGGGGAGGCTGAGGAGGTGGAGCTATGGTAGAGGTGGAGGCAGGTGTAGCTGAGGTAGAGGCAGAGGGTGAAGCATTGGGTGTGGTGGAGGAAAGGATAGGCACAGATTTTTGGAAAAGACCACAAATCAGGGTAGGATAAGGTGGATGGGTGGCTCGAGTGTTCTTTCCAGAGTCAAAGAAATTCAGATGGTGGAGGATATATCTAGACCACTTGACTCCAACATTCTCTAAGATGCAATACATGATCACCGTAGTATTCTCTGCAATATCCATTTGATTTTTCTTTGGATGGATGTTGCAGTTGACCACTAGGGCTAATATATGCTTCTTGAGATCTAAGGAGGAGGAGGGTAGGGTACTCTTCTCACTAGTACATAACTGGCCTTTAGTGTCAGTTATTTAAGGCCTTTAGTGTCAGTTTTTAAGCGACACCTATGTGGGCACCACTAAACGCCCAACCATTACACATCGGTTCTCAAACCGACGCTACAACCCTTCGCGTGCCACTGAAAACGCACCAGCAGGGGGGTATAGGTGTCGATTATTCGCTTTGAAACCGACGCCATATACCTTCCTGCCACAGAAAGGGTGCCATCTGGAGCACTATCGACGTCGGTTTATTAGTGATAACTGACGTCATCTGACCCACTGCCACGGTTGTGCTGGCCAGTACGACCGTGGTGTCTGCCCCGCTGCCACGGCCGTGCTGGCCGGCACGGCCGTGGTGTCTAGCCTCATTAGGGAAATCGACGTCGGTTACTAGTAGGGAAACCGAAACTGTAACCATATGTCACCAATTTTATACAAATAACCGACGCCTATTTTATGATTTTTTTTGTCAGTTTGCAGACCTACTATGGTTGGTCGCAGGATGAGAAACCTGCAGTTCAGTTATGAACTGTAGGTTTTACGACATCCATTGATATCGGCCAACAACAGGCCACAAACCTACAAAATTAACAACATAAATGTTCACACATTTAGCAACATGCAGTTCCATTCGATTTTCACACATGTAGAAACATTCATGTAGCAATCTGTAGTTCCATTCATTTTCACATTCACACATGTAGAAACATTCATATAGAAACTAACAGTTTCATTCATTTTCACTTAGACACATGTAGAAACATTCAGACATGTAGAAACATTCACACATATTATAATTCAAAAATTCATTTACAAAATATCATTATTTAGTCATTATTCACTATCAACATCCCAATTATATGTTAAAACCCCCACTACTTATATGACTGTTGCCCATTCTTCTCTTACATCATTTAATTCTTCCGTCGTATAGGGAGCATGTACATTTGGTAAGGCCTTTCCTGTATTGTGGTCAGTTTTAAACACCTACAAAGAGAATGATATATATATAATTAATAATATATAAATAAGAGTGATATATTTCATGTTATCTAATGAGACTATATATAATACCTCAGGAATGGTATCGATGTCCATTGCGGCATATTTGATAATAATGTGCATAAATCACATCACATAGTATGCACATGCCCATCCGTTGTCTTGTGTACCACACTATAAATTGAAACATATAAAATATTAAAAAATACAACTAATTAAGCATTGTTCACATAAATAATATATACATTGCAGTCGGGAACTTACTTCCATGTTTGTCCAAATTATTTGCTGGTTCTTTTTCCTGGGGACCTTTCCTCCAACCTTTTTGAACTCATCTAAACCCCTACATGTTAATGAAACACACTACATTGCATAATTAAATAGTAATGTAATAACATATGCTAATGGATATGAAAATGAAATATTTCTCACTGGAATACTACCATTTTCATTTTGTGTCCATATTTTGAATTCAATTTAGTCCCCTTAGGATCTAGATAATAGACAGTGAACGTCTCAGGGAAAATAACTAGTAACTCCCAATGCATACCACTAGAGGTAAAAAAGTTAAAAATTAATAACTCAAAATCCACAATAAAAATGTAATATTCTTAAGTCCAAATTATGAGCAAAGTAAACTTACTCCACATTGAATGGAGCTATTATCAATGTCTTCTTATTTTGAGCAAAACTTGTAAAAGCATCACAGAAGTATTGTTGAACTGACGGAGGGTCTTTATCTACTAGACTAATCAAAGATGGAATAAAAAATCCTACATGTTCGAATGAAAAATCTGCACATAATTTTGTCTAAGTAGCTGCAAAACATGAATTATGTATGCATTAATAAATAAGAAACTAGATCACCAGATCCTACACAAGGTATATGGATGTATAAAGAAGATCTCACCTTATCCATAGCTCTATCACATATGTATTCAGCCAATCATATCGAAACAACTCCAAAATATCTTATATAAATAGGTTGCTTTCGTACAATTGACCTGCACCATCCGCATCTATAGAAACAGTTATAGGGCAATTTGTATCATGTTCGCCTAACCATATTGCCATACCCCTACAATCAGGACCTAACGGGACAGGTAGGTCATGTGGAACCCAACTTGGTAATGTAGGAGGTGGAGGTGGAGGCCTAGATGTTGTGGGTGTCTTCTTTTTAACCGATATATATATATATATATATATATATATATATATATATATATATATATATATATATATATATATATATATATATATATATATATATATAATTTCAGATCAACTGACATCATATACACACACTAACAATTTAACGTAAGGTAGATTTACCATACAGTTTCAGTATAGAGGACAGCTGCTTTTGGCCACAATATCACTCCGCCTTCTGCCTCACCAAGCATTTCACAATCTGGGTGGGCATATGGCAATGGAAGATCCATCCAGTTGGGGAATATACGTAGCGGGCTCAAACGAACCCAACCAGCTGGTAATGGAGACCCATAAAACATTTCCCATGGTAGGGATGGGTAATCCGATGTCTCTACAATGACAAATTCTTTACTTTTTAGACGGCATGGCTTCAACCCCTACAAATTTTTGTGTAAAGAATGTTATATACATATATACATATCATCTTGAAAAGACTAGTTATTATGTCATAAAAATATTTACATTGGATGTGCTAGGTGGTGTGTCCACAGGATTACTCCCAACCTCGACAGTAGGAGTAGAGCGGGACACCATAGGTACTATCTACTGAGTGACAGTCTGAGATGCCTGCCACTTGCTCAGTGCTTCTTCGAGTTTCCTATCAACTAGCTTATCTACCTATACATGGATAAAAGAAACGTTAGCTTCTGATTATTGAATTCTTGTTTACAGTAACATTATAAAGAAAGAATAGGTTACCTCTTCTTGTGAAAGTCCCGCTTTTGGGACATGTTTGCACTGGGATGGCCCAAAGAACGCTTTGATGCCCACACCAGCGCCTGCAACCCTAACACGTCCAGGATGCTCTAGGTTACCCAGAGCAAATGTCAATTCATCCCCTGTGCCCTCAGGGATGAACTTTCCTTGTTTCCTCAGCTCGTGCAGCTCCCTCTAATCGCCAAAACAAAAATTTGTAATTAAGTAAACACCACAAATAATCAATATTCGAATGATTGTTGTAAGAGTTGTATTTTACCATTTTTGCAGCCGCCTCAGCAGTTGCGGGCTTCCTTATTTCTCCCTTCTTATTTTGCCTCCCAGCTATCCATACATCATGGTGAGGCAGAGGTGTTCTACCTATAGTAGAGGACTCTTGAGTAGCAGCAGACTGAGCAATAGCCTCAGACTGTAGTCTTTGGCGAATGCCTGCATACCCCTTTGGACCCATTGTGTGGTCATGCACATTCAGTGCACACCTTGCTTTTTGTGCCTCACTGAGGGCCTAGTTAGTATGCACATTAATGATTTGGTTAGGAACATTAAATGTTAATCTTGAATAGGTGAATACAACGTATATTAATTAAATTGGGGGTGACACCTAATACCTTGAATTCATCAGTTTGTCTTGAAGCAACAAATGTGTCCCATTCTTCTTTGTCCAGGAAGTTCCACTGTTCTATGGCTGTCTTCTTCCTCTTGTCACCTTCTTTTATGTATTCTCGGGTGAGATTTGTCCTATAGTTCCTTAGGACTCTCCCACAATGTTGCATCACACATTTACGATGCAACTTTTCATCCAATTCAAATATACTCTGCAAAATAGAATTGCTATTAACTAGTATCCAAAAAATTAGTAATCTCACAAATAGAATTACAAATTAATAATGACTCATGCATAAATACTTCCATATTACATATTTCTTCCCCTTAGGAACTTTATGCCAATAATATATCTTACAACGGCAATGGCTACGAGTAACATACCCAAGATATGAAACAAATGAATTGCGATTCATTCCAATTGCATTTTCTGCATTATCAAAATCCACAACAAGTTTGGGTCCATTTCCCCTTTGCACTATTAACTTCTTCATCATAGTGATGCCCCTTTCCTTGTCAACGTTTTGGTGTTGTTCATCAAGTGCCTCAAGTGCTTCAGAGGGTACATTTGCATCATCAACCTAAAATTTGACAAAATAAACACACTTACATGATATAACTAGAAATGGACATATAGATATAAATATATGATATATATTTTTAAAACTTACGTTGTGAGGCGGCACATTGATGTCCTCACCCTCACGGTAATCATCATCACGGTCATCAGGAGAATGCTCAGCCATCTGAAAGTTCACATTCACATTGTAAAGTTCACATTGTAAAGTAATTCATATTGTAAAGCTCACATTGTAAAGCTCACATTCACATTGTAAAGTAATTCACATTGTAAAATTCACATTGTAAAGTTCACATTCACATTGTAAAGTAATTAACATTGTAAAGTTCACATTGTAAAGTAATTCACATTGTAAAGCTCACATTGTAAAGTTCACATTCACATTGTAAACTTCACATTGTAAAGTTCACATTCACATTGTAAAGTAATTCACATTGTAAAGTTCACATTCAGAAAAATAAAACATATAAAAAAATATAAACATGGCTCTAATATTGCGATTTTTTATCAATTAACAATCCTTCATTGTGATCTCCGCGCACATACAAGTCATTATTAGCTTCAATATTTGCTGGTGTTGGCAACCCAACTGAGAATGGACTGGAGTCATCATACTTATCATAGTACTCTTCTTCATCTATAGGATCTTCAATGAACTGTCTTTTACCATGAAGAACAACCGACCATCTATCATTTGTAGGATCATCGATATAAAATACTTGTTTTTCCTATGATGCCAATATGAATGGTTCACCCTTCTCACCAATCTTTTCAAAGTTCACTAAAGTGAAACCCAATTCATCCACTATAACTCCTTTAGTGTTATCAATCCAATTACATTTGAAGAGTGGAATTCTGAAATCTATGTAGTCAAACTCCCATATGTCTTCAATGACACCGTAATATGACATTTTAGCTTCATGTGGACTCTTATCCTTTGCACTTGCAAAAAACATAGTCGACGCTTGAAGGGTGACCCGATTGTTTTGGATGACACTCTTATCATCTTGGCGCTTTGTGTAATATGTGAATCCATTAATGTCATACCCTTCATAAGACATAACATTCAATTTCAGTTTAAAGGTGAGCCATTTAATAGTTTCAGTAATATCATCTACTGTTTGAGATAGTTGATGTAAGACTTTATCTTCGAACCACTTTATAAATGTCTTGTTATGCTCTCTAGAAAGACACATTGTATTGGCTCGAGGATATTGTCTCTTGATGAAAATGGTATGTTCCTCGATATAAACACTCACTTCATCCATGTTATGTAAAATATACAAGTGACCTTGTTCCAACTGCTCACGGCTGATTACTTTCACCCGTGATCCCAAAATTCCTTTGCCAAATTGCTCCTCAATATTCTTGTCATTACCAGGAGTGTCATTACCACTGAGAAAGTCATTGCAAAAATCCATAACCTCTCTCGCCACATAACCCTCAATAATACTCTCTTCAGGCCGATAACAGTTTCAAACATCACTTTTAAAAACACTCATGTATCGTTCAAAGGGATACATCCAATGCAAGAAAACTGGTCCCAACATTTTCACTTCCCTAGTCAAGTGGACAACAAGATGTACCATGATATCAAAGAACGACAGAGGAAAATACATCTCAAGTTGACATAAGGTGACAACCACTTCTCTTTGCAAATTATCGAGAGTATCAGGGTCAATAACTTTGCTGCACAGACTGTTGAAAGAGAAACAAAGTCTGGTGATTGCAAACCTTACATGCTTCGGCAATATAGATCTAATTGCCACAGGTAATATTTGTTGCATTAGAGTGTGACAATCATGAGATTTAAGACCTATCAACTTTAGATCTTTCATTGATACCAATCTACGGATGTTGGATGAGTAACCCTGTGGCACCTTAACATTTACCAAACATTCACAAAAAGCTTTCTTCTCCTTTCTAGACAATGTGTAACAAGCGGGAGGTAAGTATGTTCTCAGATTTCCCATTTCATGAAATTCTATTAATTTTGACCTTATTCCCATTTCACGTAGGTCCAGCCTGGATTTTATCCCATCTTTAGTCTTACCTGGTATATTCAACAAAGTACCAATGACACTATCATAGACATTTTTTTCAGCGTGCATGACATCGATTCAATGTCTGACTATCAAAGAACCCCAATAAGGAAGATCCCAAAATATTGACATCTTCTTGAATAAAGATTTGTCACTCCGTGTGCCCATAGTACATTGTGATCTCTTACCAAATTCATTGACAAAGTCTTTAACTCTTTCATAAACAACCTCCCCTGGTATAGGTTTAGGTGCACTCCATTCCTCATTCAATCCATTGATTGCTTTGTGCTTCCTATGATACAGATGGAATTTTGTAAGAAACATTCAATGACCGAGATATACAGTCTTACCGCCATGTTTTAGTCTTATTGAATCAGTGTGGTGAATCAGACGCATGTCGTAGGATTCCATCATTATTTTTCTTAACATCTGCATGCCACCTCAAATTCTTCGCATCTATCAGATTGGCAAACAAGCGTTGAAACTGTGATATTATAGGTAGATACCACATCACCTTGGAAGAAGAACCAATTTTGGACTCCCCCAAAGTCGTCAATTTATACCGTGACACATCACATTTTGGACAATCTTTCAAATCCACATAGTCCTTTTGAAATAATACACAATCATTCGAGCATGCGTGTATCTTCTTGGCATCCATTCCCATTGGGCACAACAATTTATTTACCTAGTATGTTAAGATTGGCAGCTTGTTTCCTTCAGGAAGCATTTCTTTCAAAAAAGACAACAATGACGTGAAGCATTTGACGCTCCATCTATTATTAGCTTTCAGCTTATACAATCTTAACACAACGCTAAGCTTTGTAAACTTAGTACAACCTATGTATAATGATATCTCAGCATCATGCATAATGTTTCTAAAAATGGGAGGTGGATCAGGGTGCTCTACTCCACAACTATCAAGCACCGCATCAACGATGTCTAGTGGAACTGGTTCATTCACATCTACGTCATCAGAGGCAATTTCTTCTTCCACACAAGCACTGCTATTGACATCCACTGGTTTCGAGTTTGAAATCTCTCCATGCCAGTGCCATTCTGTATAGCCTTGTATAATCTCATTGCACATGACATGACTTTTGATTTCATCACCAGTGCTGACTTTCAAGTTGTTACCGCAATGCCTACATGGACAGTAGAACCTATCTCTAGGTTGTTTCCTATGTTCCTCGGCAAATCTATTAAACTGGTCAAGACCAGATATAAACTCTGGGGGTACATCGATTGCGAATGGACATCCATGATCTATCCATTCTATGATCAAAGAGATTTTGGTATGGTCCTATCCAAGATTAGGATCAAACAGTCCCAAACTGGGGACTATCCAAGATTTACTCCTAATGAGTAAATCTTGGACGGGTTTCTAGGCTAATGAGTACATATCCACTACATGTATTTGCTCACTCACATTGCATCACTCACAATTAGAGCATTATTAAATAATAAATCAAGAATTCAATAGTTTCAAACATGCAATAATTCACAATTAGAGCGATAAGATTCACTTTGTACAAACATACATGGCATAATTCAGGCACAATAGCAGGTGTGGTCATTGACCCGATTCAACATTATAAGAATAATTTTAGAAGAGTAATAATATATCCCAATTGAGAGTATATGAATTGTCCAACAATTGGAACAAGAGCAAGGTATTGTAAAAATTTCCTCATTATGGGAAAAATGAGTCATAATAATGCCCAATCATGTTTAAATCAAACAAAATATCAGCTGGGTCTGATCAAAAATTAATATCTCAAAGAATAATATCAACTACCCATGAGATTATGCTAGAGTTAAAATTATGTCTTCTGTAGTCATTTAATCTAAAAAACCACTCCCTTTAAAAAATCAACCACACAAATACACACAAATGTAGATGCATGTTCATCATCAAGATAATCATTACACACAAATGTAGCTATCTGATTATAATTGAACAATATAGCACAAAATTATCCAACACGGCCGTGCTATGCAGCACGGCCGTGCTACCAACTCGGCCGTGCTTCCCAGCATGGCCATGCCAACCTGTGATTTCACACGGTCGTGGAGCAGGGTAGCTTCTTGAGGGCAGAGGACGAAGAGGAGGAAGAAGAGCAGAGAAGGTACCTTCGGCGGTGTCGACGGGGAGAGTAGCAATAGCGAGTGGCGGTTGTACAGGGAAAGCAGGCCGCCGGAGTAGGAGAGAAGGCCGGTTGTATGGGGAGAGCAGGCTGTCGGAGCAGGAGCGAAAGCTGCCAGAGCAGCGAGCTGGGGGCAGAGGGCAAGCAGCGGCGGAGGTGGGAAGAGGACCAGCAAGCGAGCGGAGCAGTGCACGGTCAGAGTAAGCGGCGGCAGAGGTGGGGGTAGAGGAGAAATTGCTGGAGCAAACCCTAGAGTAGCGTGAGAATGAATGAAATAGAGAAAGGGGAAGAGTCAGGCTCACACGGGTGTTGTTAAGTTAACAATAGGTGTCGGTTCTTAAATAAAATTGACACATAAAATAAAGGTGTCGGTTCTACAAACAGACCGACACCTATTCTCAATGATAGTCGTCGGTTTTTACTAGACAAAAACCGACGTCTATATACATATGCCGATTAAAAAAATTGTTCTCGATTAATGACCATAGTCATCAGTTTCTTTCAAAAACCGACGCTCAAAGGGTCTGGAAAATTTCTCGGGAACAACGTGGGAAAACCCATAAGCATCGGTCATTGTAGCAAAATCGATGACCAAAATGTGCCCAATTTTTGTCTCGCGAATAACCTTTCATCGTAGATTTAATAGTTAATAACCGAAGCCATATGTTAAATTTTGGAGGTAATTTTTTTCACTGGAAATTTTGGATTTGGCGGTTAATTTTAGGCGTCGGTTTATTATTAGGGAACCGACAATAAATAAAAGTGATACCCGTGTCTGGTCTCCCTTCACAGATATATGTCAGTTGTTATATTAAACCGACACTTTAGGTTTTAGGTGTCAGTGTATTTATACAACCGACGCCTTTAAAAGTGACATTATAAGCCATTTCTGTAGTAGTGTCTTCTTATAGGGAACTTCGGGTTTATTCAGATAGCGATGGATATCAGGAAGAGTGATCTCATTATGACTGTAGAAACCCTGAGGATCCAAAAGGTCAAAGTACTCACCATAGTCCTTATGCCAGGTGTCATTCTCATCGGCTCCTGAAAAGAAAACATTAAGTATATGCTTAGAGATTTATAATCTCTTCCCGACGATCATCAAAGTAAGGATTACTTGAGTATTCAGAGGGGGTACAAGGGAGTCATAATTCCAATGCAAATTTGCATAGAATTCGTGTACAACTTTCGTGCTAGACATTGAATTATGAAAGCAATCATGCTCGACAACCAGGGCGGATAGGTGATGAACAGATAGAAACCTTACCACTTTATCAATGATGGCTTGACGCCTAGGGCTAGGATCAAACAAGGCTCTAAAAGGAAAAGGACTCCTAGAAAGAAGATCCTTATACCTATTTACAACCTCTATTGAGACAAAGAGGGTCTCATCAAATGGAATCAAGCGAGAGGATGAAGAAGAGTATGGTGCATTGCTAGGGGTGGATTGCTTTCTTATATGAGAAGCCATGAAAGAGTAAGGGGGAAGGTCTAGGATGGTCTATCTAGGTCAGATTAGGGCTATGATAGGGAACGTAAGGACTGGGGTTGAGAGCTTAGGGATAGAAGAGTGGGAATAAATCATCTATTCTCTAGTTGAGAGGGAGAATAGTCGGCCGAATCCAACTTAAGTTGGCAACAACCCATCGATCGGTCGAGTTTTGTGAGTCTGAAACTCGACCGATTGGTCGTTATTTAAAAAGCTCTCAGCTAGGGATTGGTCAAGTTTGTCTTGGGGGAAACTCGACCGATGGTCAACCTGACCTAAAACCATCAAACTTAATTTCTAGCCATTTGAATGCTAATTAAATTTATTTTTCAAGTCCATTATGTATATTGAACATACTTAGGCACATATCACTCATCATTGGGTACTATTTTGCGATAAAACAAGTGTTTATGAAAAATACCCAAAAGCAAGAGAAAAAAGGCAAAACGAACATGAAAAAGCAATTTTAAGCATATACACATTCAAGATGATCAATCTAGATGAAAAACATATAGGATAGATGGCTATTAACTAGAAGGCATATCAGATTCATTCAAAGCAGTTATAAGAAATTTTGATCTAATAAATTTAAATTGCTCTCTAGCTAGAGGTTTAGTGAAAATGTCTGCCAACTGATTTTCCGTGTCCACATGCGTGATATAAATATACTTCTTGGCAATGTGATCATGAAGAAAGTGATGGAGAACCTCTAAATGTTTAGCTATACTATGCAATATAGGATTGTAAGACAAGTTAATTGCACTGGTATTGTCACAAAAGATAGGAGAAGCATCAAAATGAATGTTAAAGTCTTGGAGCATTTGCTTCATCAATAGGTTTTGGGCACAACAACTCCCGGCTATAATGTACTCAGTCTCAGTGGTTGATAATGCCACTGTGCTCTATTTCTTAGAGAACCAAGACACCAAGCATGGTCCTAGGAGGAAACAAGTGCCACTTGTGCACTTTCTATCAATCAAGCATCCTGTATAATCGACATCAATATAGGCAGTAAGAGTAAAGTCCCTTGACTTGGGATACCATAGTCCAAAGTTTTGAGTTTTGGCTAAGTACCTTAGAATCCTCTTAACAGCTATAAGATGAGATTTCTTAGGATTTGATTGAAATCTAGCACACAATCCAACACTAAACATTATGCCAGGTCTAGAGATAGTTAAGTAGAGTAAACTTCCAATCATACCTCTATCGAGCTTCTCATCTACCTTTTCACCTTCTTCATCATTATCAAGTATGGCGGTGTTTGGCATGGGTGTGGCATTATCTTGGTATTCTCCATCCCAAAGTGCTTGAGTAGTTCATTTGTGTACTTGCCTTAGTTGATGAAGTTCCCATATTTTATTTGTTTGATTTGAAAGTCAAGGAAGAATGTGAGTTCACCCATCATGCTCATTTCGAATTCACTCTGCATAAGATCACTAAATTCTTTGCAAATATCAAGGTTAGTTCCGTCAAAAATGATATCATCAACATATATTTGAATAATATGAAAATTGTTAGAAGTGTGCTTTAGAAATAGGGTAGAATCCACTTTGCCCATGATGTAACCATGATCTAACAAAAAGTTCTTTAATTTCTCATACCAATCCCTTGGTGTTTGTTTATGTCCATAGTGAGCTTTTTGCAACAAATAAACATGGTTAGATAGATTATCATGTTCAAAGCCCGGAGGTTTGCAACATACACTTCCTCCTCAATTGTACCATTCAAAAACACACTTTTAACATCCATTTGATACAAAAGAAAGTTTTTATGACTAGCAAAAGCAAGCAACATACGAATGGACTCAATGCTAGCTACAGATGCATATGTTTCATCAAAATCAATACCTTCCTATTGATTGTAGACTTGAGCAACTAACCTTGATTTGTTTCTTACCACTTTGCCACTTTCATCTAGCTTGTTGCGGTAGACCCATTTGGTTCCAATGATCTTTCTATCACTTGGTCTTGGCACAAGGGTCCAAACTTTGTTCTTCTCAAATAGTTTCAGCTCCTCTAGCTTAGATAGGATCCATTCTTCATCCCCAAGAACTTCCTTGACATCTTTAGGCTCTAATTGTGAGATGAAGGTGTTCTTGTCTTGTTCGTTGTTGAATGCATCTCGTGTCTGCACTTTCTCAAATGGATCATCTAAGATCATCTCCTTAGGATGATTCTTTGTAAATCGGGGAGTTAGATCCTTCTTTTCATCATCTTTGACTTCTTCTTGAGCAACAACCTCCTTTCCCTTTTGGGTGATGTTGAGTTCTTTAAGGATAGGAATCAAATCATGATTTGAAATAATATCTTTGGGAATAGAGGGGTTAGTTTCAATAAACTTTACATTAATAGATTTTCTACCTTAGCAAGATCACATTATAAACTCTATATGCCTTGCTAGTAGTGCTATAGCCAAGAAAGAAAGCCTTATAAGATTTTAGATCAAACTTGTCAAGTGAATCCTTCATGTTCAAAACAAAACAAGGACATCCGAAAACATGGAAATACTCGATAGAAGGCTTCCTACCATGCCATAGTTCATAGGGGGTCTTCTTAAGCGATGGATGCGTGAAAACACGGTTTTTCACATAACTAGAGGTACTGACAGCTTCAGCCCAAAACTTCTTAGGAGTACCAAACTCAAGAAGCATGGTCCTAGCCATCTTCTGTAGAGACATATTCTTCCTCTCTACAACCCCATTTTGTTGAGGTGTACGATGTGAAGAAAACTTGTGTGCATAACCCGATTCTTGACAAAAATGCTCAAAAAGCTCATTTTTAAATTCTCCCCCATGGTCACTATGGATGGAAACAATCCGGAAAGAAGCTTCATTCTCAACTCATTTACAAAAGTTGGAGAAAACATCAAGCATATCACTCTTTGAAATGAGAAAGAAGGTCCAAGTATCTAGAGAAATCATCAATAATAACAAGGCAATACTTGGAACCACAAAGCAATTGCATTCTCATTGGTCCAAATAGATCAATATGAAGAAGCTCAAGAGCTCTCTTAGTGCTAAGGACTCCTTTGGATTTGAAGGAGGACTTGGTTTGTTTTCCTTGTGTACAAGGTTGGAATTCCTCATCCTTTTCAAAATCAAAATTAGGAAGTCCCTTGACTAAGTCCTTCTTGCTCAACTTCTTTAATTGATGCATATTTACATGACCAAGACGGCGATGCCAAAGAGAAATATCATTTCAATTGGCTACTAGGAATCTACCAACCACATGCGTAATAGAGTTCAGAACAATAACATAAAGATTACCACTTATAGATCCCTTATATATAACTTGGTAGGTGAGAGAATCTAGAATCAAGCATTCAAAGGAAGTAAATAGAACAAGGTAACCATTATCACAAAGTTGACTAACACTTATTAAATTGTGATGTAGGCCATCCAAAAAAAGAACATTCTTGATGCATAAGGATTTGCCTACATCACCCTCACCTTTGAATTTACCTTTCTTATTGTCTCAAAAAGTGACAGATCCCCCTTTCTTCTTTGTGAAATTGTTGAAATGGCTTACATCACCCGTCATGTGCTTTGTGTAGCCACTATTGACAATCCAGCTATCTTTTCCCTGCAAGAAAGGAGAATCTCGGTTCCCAACTCAAACTTTGGGATCCAGAGTTAGCTTGGGGATTCATTTCATCTTTGGGTTGGTCCCCTTAGGCTTGTAAGGACAATAAGTACAGTAATGGTCATCACATTTTCAATAAGAACAAACCACAAGATTCTTAGTGGCCAAAGATTCTCCTACAAATAAAGAGATCTCCTTGGTATTTTTCTTACCTTTGGCCTTACTCTTGCCCTTTGAGGCTCACCCTTCAAATTCCCAAACCACTAATATCCTTTGTTGGGTAGAATGATCAATGATTTCATTTAGGGAGTTCTTCCATTTGAGGAATTTCTGTAGGGAGATGCTCTTAATCTATGGTTATCATCATTCAAAGAAACAATAGTAGAATATAAACAAGATATATCATCCCTAGCATGCACAAGATCAGCCTCAAGACATAAATCTTTAGTAAGATATGAATCCTTTTCAAGAGAGATAGAAACTACATTAACACTAGGCAACAAAGGTCTAGAAGATAAATCATTTACTTGACTAAGCAACCTAGCATTTTCAGATTTTAGTATTTGAATCTCTTTGAGATAAACATCTCTCTCTTCTCTATGAGCATCAATAAGAAACTTAAATTCAAATATTTAGTTTTAAGCAACTCAAGTTCTTTTAGGCAATTTTGGTTCTCTTCCTTAAGATTTTCAATGTTCTTAAGGTAGACACCAGTCTCAACTTCAACCCCATTGTATTGGAGATCAAGATCAAGGTATTTCCTTTGCAAGTTATCAATACTCTCAAGATTGGTTTTCTCATTCAATTCCAAAATTTCAAGCTTAGCATAAAGATCATCAATGATTTTTCCTAACCATTTTCTTTTGGATTTACATTTAGCAAAAGAAGAATGGGTAGTAACCAGCATGTCAATAATAGCTTCTTTAGGCAGTTCATGTAAGCTTACCTCACTTACCTCACCAATGTCTTCACTTGTAGAGTCCATGAGGGCAAGGTGGCACTCTCCATATTCTTTGGAGCTAGAGTTGCTTGAAGATGAAGCTTCCCAAGCTGCATTGGCTGCATTCTTGTGTCTCTTTTCCTTCTTGTCCTTCCTCTTGTACTTTTTGTCCTTCTTGTAATCCTCATCTTTACTTGAGTTGTTGTTGTGGTGATACTTTCTTGACTTTGAACATTCACTCTTGTAGTGCCCCTTTTGACCACACGTGTAGCATCTCGGAGTAGAGGAGGAGGAGGCTTGCTTTCCCTTGAAGTGCTTGCCCTTGATGTAGTTTGCTTCATGCTCACTAGGGCCTTCATCTTTACTGGAGGAGAGAGTCCAGCAAGCAAGTTGTTATTGAAGGATGACAACCTCCACTTGTGCTTTGAAAGAACTATCATTAATCTTCTTGGCTTCCTTATCTTCTTGCTTAGCTTCTTCTTCTTGCTTGTCAAGTCTAGGCTCATGGGCTTGAAGATTGCCAATGAGTTCTTCAGTTAGGATGTCACCAAGGCTCCTCACTTCTTCAATGGAGGTAACCTTTGACTCCCATCTCTTTGTAAGAGTTCTCAAGATCTTTGAGTTGATGATGCCTCTTTCCAAAGGAGTGCCCAAAGTAGCCAGTCCATTGACGATGACATTCAACCTTGAGTACACCTTTGCAATGCCTTCTTTCTTTCCCATCTTGAAGTTCTCTAGGAGGCTGCCCAACATGTACATATTTTCTTCCTTGACTTTCTTTGTGCCTTCATATGTGATTCACAACTTGTCCCAAATCTCATAGGAAGTGTCCCATGATGAGATCCGGTTGAACTTCGTGGGAGTGAGGGCTGCGTTGAGGATGCTAATGGCCTTTGCATTTAGTTGAGATTCTTTGCGAGCAGCTTCATGCCATGTTACAATAGCTCTGGTTGTCTCTTTGTAAGGTGTGACCATCACCTTCCACATGTCAAAGTTCATCCCTTGAATGTAGAACTACATTCTACTCTTCCAATAGAGGAAGTTGGTGCCATCAAAGACTGGATGACGCATGGAGAAGCCTCCCTCTAGGTTGAGTGAACCAAGTAGGTTGTCACCCATCTTCCCATCTCGTGGGAGATTGTTGGAGAAGATCATTATCTCTGATACCACTTGTTGGATCTAAGGGTTCTAGAGGGGGGTGAATAGAGCTACAAAATTTCTCACCAAACATATTAGACCTTCAAATTATATCAATTAGGAGCAATAGCTTGTGGCAATTCGAAGTCCTATCTCACAAGCATAGAAAGGATGAGATATTGATAGCAAGAACTTGAGAAAGGGATGTAGAGTGGTTCCACACTTTAAACTAGAAGTGAGTCAATCCACTACCTAGAGATGTCAACCTCTAGGACTTTGCAAGTGCTTTTCTCTATTATATCACCACAGAGATTACAATAATAGAACACCAAAGGACTTACCCATCCAATCACAAGGATATTTCCACCTTAATAAGGAACTTACCCACTTAGCTTGAATCTTCAGCCTTCACCTAGATCTTACCCATTCAAGCTCAAGTCTTCCGCCTTGAAGGACTTTTCTTCTCCTCTTGGATCTTTCTCCTTTTACTTCTCCTTCACCTAGAGAGGATCACCACCTCTTCATCAACCTTGAAGAGGACCAACTACAACTCCTTCTCCACTCAATGGAGCTTGCTTGCTTCATCTTTTTTTCATGAATGAAGGGGATAGGGAAGTGGTGGAATATTGAGAGCTTTACATGAAAAAAGGTGGAGCTCTCTTACAATAATCCTAACTCACTCACAAATCATGAAATGAAGTGTAAACTAGAGAGAGAAAGGGGTCAAGGGATGGTAGCACACTCAACTATAGCAAGGACCTTTTGTGTATTGAATGAGAAACCTTGGAATGAACTCCAAGTGGTCCTATTTATAGTTAGGGGTGGTCCCTTGAGTTGGGGAACACTTAGGGTCGAATTATAGCTATTTTTGCACAAGGAAACAGATCTATTTTTGTCCAAACAAGTCACCAATGGTTAGAATCACATTTTCTGTGTTTTCTATATAGTACATTCGGTCGAGATTCAATAAAGGTAACTCGACTGATCGGCTAAAAGACAAACTTGATTTTCAAACTATCAGTCGGGTTTGTCCTGTGAAACTTGACCGATCCGTTAAAATCACATTTGGTCAGTAACCTAATAGGTCGATTTCTATGAATGCACAACTCGACCGATGCACTCTCCAGAAAAGTGATCCAAGGGATCGGTCAAGATTGTAACTCAACCGATCAGTGGTCTATGATCAATTTTCTAAAGTGATTAAAAAGTGATTAAAACTTGGTACTAAGTGTCCCACATATTTTTCTCATCTTAGTTACAAGTCATATAATAAATACAAGTGATTACAAAATTCTTCTAAGGTCGTTTGAATGGATTTCCTAATTAGCAGACTTGCATTGATTTTGACTTGAACTTTGACGAGCTAGGGCTTGTGTAAATTGATTCTTTTCATGTACCTAACACCTGAGATCAATCTTGAATACACATATTAGATACATATGAATGGAATGATTGAGTCATTATCAAAATATGGACAATGTATAACCTCTAGGTCAACAAAGAAGAGGGCGGCCTACTTAGGGTAGGGCTTTGAAAGAGAAAATGAGGACAATCTCATTTTTAGGATCAAGACTGAAATGTAGAATTAACATTAGTTTCTTACTCAAGGTAGGGCTTTGGAAACATGACATCTTCTCTGGGAAGGATTTGAAAATGAGTTTCCTAGTTTGGGTAGGGCTTGAAGCATAGTGCATATTCAATATAGGGCTGGGTGAAATGATACTTATCAATGAAAAGGCCACAAAACATGATATGCATGTGTAGGATAATTCTTATAATGGTGAGTACCTGTCTAAGCTAGGTCTTTGAGGGAAATGCCTAGTGTACGCAAAGATTTAGTCAAGGAGTCTATCTATTATAGGTCTGGAATAAGGCTTTTTCTAGGAGTGTCTGCTTAAATATAGGTCTTTGTCACGTGTGCCTACCAATATGTAGGGATTTCATCCCAGGAGACACCTATATAGAATATGTCCTAAATAGGAGGCCTATTCAAGTAATGACTTGGTTCATGAAAAATGCATATTCATGTAGGGCTTGTAAGATTTTAGAGTTGGTTTGAAGTATGCCTATTCAAATTACGTATGCTTATCTTAATTTGGGGAACGACCTGGTGCATGACTTCTATCAGGGGTACCAATTTCATAATAGGTTTTTAGAAGAAACATCTACATAAGTGTAGGGATATCAGCAAAGGTTCCTTGCTGAGAACAAACATTAAATTATAGGGAATGCCTAATGTAACAGGGCTTTGAGAAATGTGCCTATTGGATGTAAGGATTTGAATTTGATGACTACATCATAGTAGGGACTATAAAGGAATCACCTACTAGAACATAGGGCTTTAATGGGATTGCCTATATGGAATAAGGCTTGATGTGATGCCAACCAAAAAGGAGGGCGTTGACCAATAGGGTTGCCTACTCAATATTGGGATTTCATAAGATAAGAGGCCTATTTAGGACAAGGCTTTAGCATGGGTTGAATTTGGTCATGAGATTTTCAATTTACGTAGTATAGACCACAATACAAGGCTAAAGATATAGATGACAGTTAGGCCTTAGAGGTGATTAACAAATTAATCTTAGAGTGCCTACTTGGTGTAGTGCTTATATTATGTAAATGCCTACATGTACATAGGTCATTGAGGAAAGAAGTAACTATACTAAATAGGTCTTTCACACATTGCCTATTGGAAATAAGGCTTAAGTGTATTTTCCTACCTAAGCGTAGGGACTTATGATTAGAAGTAAAGGTGTTTATTAAAGATAGGGATTAAGAGTCAAATAATGTAATATTTCTATTTCTAGATAGAGATTAGGAACATAAGATGCCTATTTAGGACATGGCTTAGAAATGTGAGGTGTCTAGTCATGATAGGACTTTAAAAATGTAATATGCCTATTCATGATAGGTTATAGATAAAATAGGTTCCTATTTAGGATAGAGATTTACAAATGTTTGGTTCATATTCATGATAGAGCTCAAAACACATTTTATCTTAGGGTCGAGCTTTGAAGAATGAGTGGTTATTTAGGATGGGGATTTTACATACAAGGTTACTGCTCAAGGTAGGGATTTAGTCAAGGTGCCTATCATTTCATAGGTCTTCAAAGGACTTTTCTATTAGGTCGTAGGGCTTTTTAGAGAACTTACTACATGAGCATAGGGATTTCAAAAATGGTAACTACCAAATCTTAGGGATTCAATTAGGGGAGGCATGCTTAGGATAGGTCTTTGATGAAGATGAATAGTGACATAGGGCTTTACAAGAGGTTGATACTTGTTTTTCTTGGAGTTCCTATATCAAATATGGCTTGAGGTCATTCCTACCTGAATGTTAGACTTGATCAGGCATGCCTACCTATATGTAGGGCTTAATATTAAAGGGTGCCTATTCACAATAGGAACACTGTGGGTGCCTAACTGAGTGTACGAATTTTTTAAAGTGTGGGTCTTTTGAAAACTCCATGTTCCTATCCTAGGTAGGTCTTTTAGAAATTGCGAAGTACCTATTCAAGATATAGCTTAAATATCACAGATGGTGAACCAAGTATGTTCATGATATGGTGTCATAAGGTAGTATAAGGAAAGGTCTTGGTCGATGACCCAAAGAACATTGTTGTTGGAGATGGTCTACTTTATGGTCATAGTCTAAGACCCTACAATATTGGAGAAATTAGAAGAGATAACCTTGATCAAGGCACAAATTGTGATGTAGTTTAAGGTCTTATTCCATAACCTAATAAAGATGAAAAATAAAGTTGGATTAGCTTAAGGCCATAGTTCAAAACCCAAAAGGGTGGAAGCTAACATATGTAGATGTCTCTAGGGATTGAATATTCCTAAAAAGGTGTAGAACTTTTTAAATTAAAGTAAAATATTAAGCAATTAAGATCCCACTAATCATGTGGATGATGACTCTAGGTCATGCTTACTTGTGAAATATGCATGTTGTTTTGACTTTTGAACTACTTAATTACAAGTAATCTAGAGGTAAGGAATCAAATTGTGTTAAATTTGATTTCGGTAGCAGTATGAAATCATGCTCCATAATATTACTTAGGAAAATATGTTGGTCTCGTAGAAACAATTAAGGGGTTTCAACTTATCCTTTCTGGAGAATTAGACAGTCTTCCCGAGCAGGCCTTTTATTTGATGGGTATTCTTTTTTCATGTGTAGAACTATGACTACATTTCTAACATGTCTCTGATGGTCTTAGGAAAATTGATAAATTCATCTTTATAAAAGAAGTAGAGTCTAAAAGTCACTTTATGGCTGTCACCAATGGATGATGTAGCATACTGGATGTATTGTGGGAGAACTTTTCTGAGTTGACATGAGCTTGTTGTGGTTGATATATCAATTTATAGGGTCTATTGAATGGAAGTCCTTTGTTGACTCAATAGCGGTTGTGCAATGAACATCTTGTTTAATATTTCTAGTTGATAATGTCTTCAGTATTTTAGGATATAGTGTTCCTTTATCATCTATTTATCTAGATATGTACACAAGTGTTGAGTAGATTTATATACAGGTTAGGCTCTACTATTCTACATACTAAATAGTGTAATTGTTCATCATGTCTTTGTTGCACACAATCCTCTAGTCAATGGTTTCCTAATAGATTTTGGTGATGAAGATATGGATCCGCTATCAAGGGAGACGTTCTTGATATTAAAATGATCTACACAACTAATGCAAAGTTGTCCAAAAATCATATGAGATCTCCTATCTTCCATCATCTTTGCAAAGGTAAATGGTTATTCTGACTTGAATTATTTTGGTAGCATTTTGAGACATTCTTTTTCAATTTCTTGAATTCTGAAAAGGAATGATGGGCTACCCAAATCACCAAGGTGCACCTCATTTTTAGGGAGCCCATCACTAAGAAATCCAAAGTTAAGTACGATCAGATTGGAGTAGTACTAGGATGGGTGACCATTTGAGAAGTTGTTCTGACTTGTGTTGGAGTGAACAAAGTGTATAGTTAAGGACAGTGGTCTATGGGCCAATTATCATTCCTGAAAATCTACTAGAGCCTTGGGCAATGGGCTCATGTGTTACATCATCATTAATATCAGATGGTAAATGACAACTACCATGTTCATCCTATCTTCCACTTTCTAGTAGTGGAATTTACGATGATTTGAGACCCAAAGCATCTTTTAGCTTTCCCAATGTATACTATGAGTTGATTGGTTCTTTCCTATAGATAATCAAAGACAAATGTACCACTAGGGGGATATTTGTTTAGGGTGTATTTGATGCTCCACATGCTATTTATTTCATACTTGTATGACTAAAGTTGTGCTATATAGAAAGTGTTTGAGACAAAATTCCCTATCCATATAAGTTAAGGATCCAGCATCAAAGGAGCCCTTATGAGCTCTATTTTGGACTCCTCTTGGTGTATGAAATTGGCCACAAGCATGTATCCTGATTGTTAGGTGTTTTTTGGACTTTATTATTCATCTTCTTGGCCATTTTGCATTTAATTTCATGGACATTAATGCCTAGAACCTTAGGATGAGAGATTGACTCACTAAAGAGATTTTCTATGCTTTACTTGTCTCATATGTCTTTATTATTGTGATTAATTGAGTCATATAGAGAGTATTCAATCGGAAACTCCTCACCCAATTTGGTTAAGGAGAATGGTGTCTGATACAACCCCATGGGTTGTATCCTTGGCACTTATTAGTATAAGAGATATACCACAAGCATATGTCCATGTTTCATTTTTAGTTAGAAGAGACATTTACTCTCCCCCTCCTTCAAAGAGCGTGCCAGATCCTGGATGACCACAAGAGTGATAAATAATGTGTTATGTGAGGATTGAACTCGGGTCCCCCAGGGTGGACCGACCATGCTCTACCATCCACTCTACACACAAGTCACATAATTCCCTATGAGGGTTCCCTTTAGGGTTCATAATTATTGTATATTCATTTAATACTCTAAAGTTGTGAATATTGAAGCTCAAAAGCCTTCGTTTGTGAGCTTGAATTGCATATTAGTCGTATTTTCATGGAGAATGTTTCCCATTTATGGTACCCATGATAGATCACATAGAATATTGTGAGACTTGGACAATGCCTCAAGGGATGCAAATCTCTAAATATTCTAGTCCACCTATATTTTTTGTGCCCCATTAGCATTGTTGTTATTATGTTCAAACAATGTGGTTCATGTAGGAATTGACCCCAAAATTTGTTTTTAGGGTGTCCTAATTTTGTGGGTTTTTATGGAACTCTCCTTTCAGGTTCTCACATTAATTAGACCCAAAATATGACATTTAGTAATTTTTGGAAGCATAACTTCATAAAGTATTTGATATTTAGATTCATTGGCTTTTTATTGACTGAGTGATTTTTATGGGTGAGATTAATTCTATGAACCTTTTGTGCCTCAAGATAACAATAGTGATCCTTTTGTCATCAACTCATTAATTCTACTATTCCACATCCTTTGATTTCACAAATTCCTCTTTTGTTTCTATCCATTTTTATTTTTATTTTTTTTTCTTTATTTTTTAAGTGAATAAATACAATTACATAGATCAGTCACATCTTCTAGATGACTCATGATGATTGTGATTTTTTCTATTTACATTTTTTTCTCTGGGTCAAGAGAAGATTCAACCAATCAAGTAATTATTATGACCCTATTGGAATAGGCTTTTAAGTGACTTCTTGAAGATCATTCACTTGGACCTAACTGACCTCAAATGATTCTTCAATGATTGAGGGACATATATGGCCATGTTTTGTGTGTTAGGGTGTGATTTGAATCACAAAAAAACATTATGATTTTAGTTCCTTGGTAGGGCACTATGAAGCTCCCTTGTGGCAGTATATTTCATAAGGTACTCATGCAATGGGAAATCCTTATTAAGAGGGTCCCTTGAGGGAATGAATCATCTTCTTTATTTCTATGTTAGTTTCTCCTCTTTGATGAGGTTGGGAGTAGTAGTTATATTTTACAACATATATTTTTTCTTTGTGCATCGGAAATCAGTCTTTGTTACTTTTTGACTGTGATATTTATAGGGGTCACTTTGTTCTAACCTAACCTCTAAATCTTTCATTTTTAGTAGGATTTCTCTCAAAATGGGAGTATTAGTATATTGGACCTCTGAGAAACCTCTCATTGTAGAGGCTAGGACCCAATCAAGATGAGGTGTGTATATGTATGTTCATGGAATATGAGGATAGTTTTGGGGTAGTGGTGGAGGATACATCATGGGAGTGACTGTATTGAACCTATTCTTTTTCACTAGACTTGTAGTCTTCTCTAATTTTGGTCTTCTGCATGATAAATATTTTTTTTTATTCATTGGATTCTCCCATATGATCATCATCTTTCCTATTTACTGGAGTGATTACTTGTTTCTTATATGTTTCATGTTGCAAAAGCTTAGGTATCCTAATTTTCCTTTGGTATTCTCTTGGTTGGAGTCTCTAAGGGTATGCAAATTATATTTATGCATGATATGCAAAGAATAACACCTATCTTTTTTTTGGATGATCCATGTTAGCTCCAAAAATCTTCCTACTAACAAACTCAAGTATTTATTATATGGCCTATGGTTAATCATACTATTAGGATTACTTGATGAGATCTATGTCAGCCTTGGTCTTCGATTCATCATAAGTGTTGTTAACAAGTGTCTTCATCACCTAGACATTATTGGACTATCAGTTGGTGTGTTCCATCTCAAGTTCTTTTAGAAACAAGTGGTAGGTGTTTTCCCTCTTCGGATTGTTATGGTGTCCTTTCCTACTGAGAGGTAGGATGATAGGTTATTGGTCTCAAGAGACATACTGATGATTTTTTTCCATAAAGTAATAAGGGGTGAATCTGTTGAAAATAAAAAATCATTGTAGACAAATGACACATTTCTTTAGGAAAGAGGCTCACTACAAGTAGAAACAAAGATGACATTCATGTTTCTGTGTCCCCAATGTTCAAGGGAGGGTTCTAACTAAATTTTCCCTTGTTTATTAGAGGGTATCCAAAATACAAGACAAAAAGGTACCTATACCCTTCTATGGAAAAAGTGGAAATGACCACATAAAGATTGTATATATTTTACTTTGCATAGATGTGGACCATTAATGTATAGCACCAATCATTGTATCCAATGCCTCATCTAGGGATCTAACATGAGTGTTTGCACCTATTCCATAGATGTTTTAGTTTGTAGGTTCTAAAGTGCAATTGTTTGGATATTACTTACTTTTATGAAAGACCATGATGAACAAGGAAATGAAAATGAAAATAAGAAAGAAAACCCCAAACAAACATGAAATCTTTATCCCTATTGCAAAACCCATGAAGCATATAAGCATACATGTAGACATTACAAAAGAATCATCTTACTCATAATGGAAGAACTATAATATCCTTTCCCCATTTTTTGTTTTAGAAAATTTAAAATAAAAAGGGAGTGGGATGAAAAACCCTACATGAGAATAAGAAGAGAAACCCTAAAAAGGAAGCATAAACAAATTCAAATTAGGAAGTGACAAAAAAACATAATTTGGTAAGTAGTGGGCAAAACCTACTTAGCAAATGGAAGAAAAAACTTTATTAGAAATTTGTGAGAAAACACTAATTAGGAAATGCCAAAAAAAACCGTAATTGTAAAGTGATGGTAAAATCTAACTCGGAAGAGAAAACAAAACCCAGATTCAGAAGAGACAAAATACCCTAATAAGGAAGCAAAAAAAACTCTAATTGTGAAGTAGCAAAATACCCCAAAAAAGAAAGCAAGAACAACCCCTAAAAAGAAAAAAAAACATATTTGAGGAAATAACTATGGCAAGAAAACCTAATTAGAGGACTAGAAAATAGGGAGAAAACATGAACCATAGAGCACGGAGGCATCCATGATTCTACTATTAGAGGGCTCTGATGGAATCCTTGGTTTTATGGTAGACGGGTCCCACAGAAATGTTGTTTTGTGAGGCACCACTATGACATTCTCTTGTTGCATGTATTCCATAGAAAACAAACAAAATGATTTAATCCAAAAACTTGACAAAAAATAGAAAAATAACTCATATTGTCTCATACTCCCCATAAAAGCCATCAATCTATTACACCCTATAGAAAGAATCTTATGAAAAAATAATCTCTTTTTTTGCTCACACAAGCGTGGAAAAAACTAATTTCATGGTCACGTAAAAACAAAAAATTGTTAAAAAATAAAGCTCTGAGTCACAATCATGTTTTATACATAAAAATAGGGACAGAGCATCAAATCATTGGGAGAACACAAAAACACCAAAGATGACTCCCACTTAAAGGAAGATAAGAAGTTGAAAGAATAACCAATGTCATAATTTGTTGATCTTGTTACGACTTGGAAAGCATTAGCAACCCCATATTGCTTGAAATTAGATATTCTTGTTTCGCATAATTCTCGAGTTAAAATGACAATTGTATTTTATTAATTTAACCAAAATGACCAAAGCATGGCAAATGCTTTTTTTATATTTTAGATCTTTCATGATGAAGATAGTCGTGGGTTTCATGTTATTGATCTTATGATTAGGTTTCACATCCTAATTGCCTCAAAATCTCTCACAAGAGAGACCATGCTGGGTGGTTAGGACCAAAGAGTTAGAAAATAAGAGGAGACTATGGAAAAAAAGAGATTCTAGATAAGAAAGATCTATTTTTTGATCAAACTAATCATGTTGAAGATATGGCTTTGATCGCAATTAAGAAGAACTAAGTTATCCAATTGGAAATCATAAGTAGCTTATGTAAGAAATTATGATAAGATATGTATACTAGAACAATTACAATCACATATGCAAATCTAAGCATTTATATATATGTATGTAGGTTAAAGTAATTATGATTACCATCACGAGGACTAACATCATAGGGAAATGATTGTCCTAGAGGAAGGATTCTGTAATCACTCACATAAATAATAAAAGAGGGAGATAGTTGGCTCTTTGGATTCAAGAGAGTCAAAAGGAGTTTTTATACAATGGGAGCACGAGGGTCTTTCTATACTCAAGGTTTGAGGATTAGGGTTTTGGTTGGAAGCTTCAAAATTATGCCCCCTCCTATCGTGAAAATGGAAAATAATTCACAAGATGTAATATTTGATTACTTGGGGAACAGTCTAAGGCATACCTATGGAAAAACACATGATTCTTCCATGTGGCACCTAGAGGAATTCCTCATTCGGCATTTGTCTTCCCCCCCCAACAGAATAAAATGGAATTTTCATATATGAGATTTGGATTTTCTAGAATGTTTGGAAGATATTTTGGAAGACTTTTGTGACATTGAATCATATAAATAAAATTCAGATTTAATCATTAAGGAAAGAGGATATATGGAAACTTGACCAACAACTCCTCCCTTTTCCTCTTTATTGGTCAAAAGGATATGAAATAAAAAAAGATTACACTATTTTATTAGGATAATAAAAATAAAAGATATTAAGTTTCCCTTGGATTTAAAATATGAATATTATACTCAAGAGAGAATGATGGGATCTTATTATAAAAAATATAAAAAAAATTTGAACAATAGGGGAAATTTTACTTAAGTCCTCAAAATGACTTTCCTTTTACCTGTAACATCCCTGACTTGGGTTTATGGCTAACCCTATTTGTTTGGCTTAAATAATTTGCTTAGAACTTTAATATAATCCTCTAAAGTGTTTTGTTATCAGGTGATAAACTTATGTTTCATGTTTGGTCCTGTTTGAATAATGTTTGAGCAATGTTATCTTGTTTTTGACCAAAATGCAATTACCCAAGATGAGGGGTTATATTGAAATATGTCATATGTTGAACATATATCATGTGTTTTAGCATCATTAGAGAGAAAATGATGAAAGGTGGTGGCTTTTAGAAAGCCTAAATTCCAAGTTTGAACTGGTTTGAATAATGCTAGTGCCTTGTGCACCAATTCTGGTACAAATTGTAAATTACCCAAAATGTAGGGTTGAAATGCAAATTACCACCTCTAGAGTGTACCTACTCCCTCCTAGTATCATTTAGAGGAGAGATAAAGAAGTTTTCAACATGTTTGAATCATATTTGAGTGTGATACTCTTGGTGATGAAAAGACCAAGAAAGTGTTGAATGTGAAACCCTAATTTGAGCATGTATCAGGTTGTAGAGTTCATATGAGAGTGCCTATCGGCCAAGGAGCCATAGGGGGGGTCTCATATTGGTTTTTGAACTCTTGGCCTTTTCCATGATGAGCTAATCACCTCAAGGAGGTGAAGTGTATCGGTTTTCAACTTCCTTGGAAAAGTTGTATCGGGTTGTGAATAAAGTGGTGATTGAGTTGAGATATCTTATCCAACAAGATAAGTGATGGCCAAAATATCATCTCTAGATTATTCTCAAGTGTTTTTCATGTCAAGGTAAATATGAGTGCATGAAATGACAAGTGTCAACCATGGATGGACATCTGGAACCTAGTAGCTTAAAATGATGACGCCTCATATGCACACTTTTTCATGAACCTCAAGTATATATACCCTTCCTTTCACCTATTAATGGAATTTTCAAAATCGATCACCCCCATGATCTTAGATATCATGCATAGAGTCTTTGTGATGACCTATAATTTAGGATTCTGATACTCAATATAATATTTGAAATCATGTTGGGGTAAAATATTTTAATGATGTACCTAGAGGTGTAATGTGGTCATATAATGAAAGTTGCACTTTTTGATCAAGAGTTGATGATGAATTGACTTGTACTTAAGGTTAATACACTTATTTATGAGGTTAATTAAAAAAATTTATTGGCATGGATAAATAATAGTCTTTGAGTCTCAAACTTCAATAGAAGATAGATTAGGATTTGTGAGCCTATGTCTAAAATTTTTGAAATTTTTGGAGATTGCTACAAAGAGATAGAATTGTTTGAAATTGGGGACATTGATGATATTTTTCTTGATCAGACTTTGGTATTTAGATATGTGACATATTAATATCACGCTGCCTTTTTACAATGAGGCACTAAGGGAACCAGTCATCCCTAGCCCCCGTAAAGGGAGGAACAGAACAATTGAGGTGCCCATGTGATCCGATGAAGGTGGGGGTAGGTTGAGAAAATCTTATTAGTTAACCCATGACCTACACAACACTCGAACGGATGGACCCTTCACTTTGACATCGGAGACCAATAGTATAGGGAGACCAATCTTCATCTCCTTCTTCCTCTATTGCGGTGAGTAGTAGCCAGCCGTAGAGACAAGGGGACAAATCATCCCTACCTCCACGAGCCCAACCTCAGTCAAGAGGAAAGCGAACATCTCATCCATCACTACCCTCACCCACTGAAACAACCTGGAGGAAGCTGCCTTCTTTGCTGGATGTGGCACTTTGTTCTCCTACAGGCTGGGAGCCTCGGCGGTGCTAGGGTAGGGACCGCCTAGCTAACAGCTCACCTCTGCACAACAAGGGAGGGCCACCATGGCCTCCATCAGGATCCAAGGGCTCTTCCTCTCCCTTTGCCCTATCCTCAAATGCAGCTGATGCCATCGAGAGATCGCCAGGATGTTCTCTATTTGGCCCCCTATTTTCGACGTTGAAATAGGAGAATCCCATAAGGGAGGTCGGCAAGCGGTGGGGAACGACGCTTGACTGGATGGTCATAGTTGGAGGCGGGTACAGGCGACCTAGAGTCACGCACGACCATGTTTGAAGACCCAACCTGTGATCAGTAGATGTTGGGAGTCACCGACCACTGCGCATGGAGGGAGGCGGCCCAATCGTAGACTGCTGCATAGCCTAGAGTGTCTGTGAAGGCACGAGTCAGCCCTAGTCATCAGATCTAGGATTGACGGCCGATCTCAAGGCATAAATAACAGCAATGGTGATGACCATATTATCTAGATGATCATGGATATATTTATATAGGAATCTTTAAATTCAAGTACATGGTCTTATAAGTATAAGACTAGATTTCTTGGTTTCTTATGCTATGTAATATCATGAATGCTATTATTTGGATATTCATTTCTTGGTTGAACTATTATGAGTTATACTCTGCTAAAATCTAATATAACATAAAAGGATATGGATCGGTTGTAGCTACTAGTGCACCTAGCTCGGTACGGATGTATGTTGCCTAACATGGATGTATGATGCTTTGGCCCATGTTAGATGTATGATAATATAATTTTTGCCCACACTGGACGTAAGTCAAGTGCAGATAAGTGTAGTACAACCGCATCAAATAAATGTAATAAAAAGAATGTTTACCTGATTTTCACCTTAAGAAATGGTTTTTCTATCTTTCTTCCTTCTTCAAGTATTTTCCTTTATGCAACCTTACTAGTGTATCTTTTACCACGTACCAACTTTTGTTGATTCATTTGTTTCATGTGTGTTTTAGGTTCAGAGATAACATGGGAGAAAACGAACAGGGTGTGAGCAAATTGTTCAGGTTACCTATTATCTAGGATCCTGGTTAACAAACATATTTAGACTATGTAATTTTCTATTTTTCAATATGTAAATGTAATCCAAGTTGTAATAATTCATGTTGTAAATATACATGTTATTGTTGAGAAATGTTATGGTTGTATGTTCATGTATGTGTATTATGCTTCCGCATCGCTCTCTGAAATGATTGTCTAACGTTTTCAGATTTTTCCTCTCGAGCCTTCTAAGTTTCAAGGCGGCAGAATCTAGGGACGTTACAGTTGGTATCAAAGCATGAAAAATAGATACACCTAACAATTGCTCATAGGAAACATAAACCAAACTCACTTTACATTCCAACCCTAGAAACTCAATGAAATATCCTTGTGGACTAGGTTGACTTAGCCTCTGGGTTAGAACCTAGATGTTCTAGAACAAGGTGTAGACTTGTGCAATTTACCTCCCTAGACATATGATTCACGACATGTGCTTAGGGTGTCTACATAGGTGTGCACCATGTTCTTGCTAGTTCTCTAGGTGTCATGGTACTAGACTGCCTCATGAGTCTTGTAACTCATTTTGGTTTTGGTTTTGTTCAAATGGAGTATGGTGGTTTTCATTGCCCGTTTCAACGTTGGAGAAAACTTATTTCAAGTATTAGTATATGTACATATGAAAAATGTTACCACACCTAGAAAGGTAGTGAGTGTCCATGTAACCTAAGAGAAAGAGATGTAACATCAAGTCTAGACACGATAGTTTAGATGGTAGTTGTAGTCTCTAGAGTTGTCTAGAGCCATGATAAAGGTTAGGTTAGTGAGTAACTTAGAAACCTAAGATGATGATAATGATTATAATAACGATAATGATAATGATGTTAATGTTGATCTCGATGTAGATGTTGATGTTGTTAATTATGTTGATGTTGATAATTCTCAGGTTGTCCTTGAGAAGGTCAAGTAGGTTGAAAATATGAAATGAGTTTGACTATGCAACCCTAGCTAGTCCTAGCACCTTGTTGATACATATGACTTGGTTGATGTGCTAAACATAGCTAGTGGGTTGGCATGTTTGCTTGTACCTAGTCTTATGCATTTTGAGATATGATATGTGACATATAGTTTGAGACCAACATGGGGCTCAATCTCTTTACAAAGGAGGACCTCTAGCATGGGACATATGAATAGGGTGACCCTTTGATATGGGTCGACCCGTCATGGGAGATGGTCAGCGTACCTATACTACAAAATATATGTAAAATGTTAAAACATATGCATGATGAAACACATGAAAATGATTCCCTAGATAGACTACTTCTAAGTATATGAGTTGAGTGACCCAGTGTGTGGTTTCCTTAAAAGTGTTGAACCCTAGATGTCCTATGAAAATATATAACCATAGAGGAAGAGGCAATTAAAATTTTGATTCTTGCTATATAGATGAGGGAGATGTCCCAAGACCCTAAGATGATGTATATGAAGTGTGATAACCATGATGAGCCTCATACTCAGGTTAGTAGTTATATATAAAGGAATCTAGTGGTTACCCTTGTTTCCCAAAAGATGGGTAGAAATTTTGTTATGGGTAGAAGTTTTGGTTAGTAGGTCTTATTAGACATATATATGTCCTAGCTTGAGTGACATATGTTTGTTAATCTCATCATTAGTTGCAAGTAAGGTGATATATGAACTCTAGTTCAAAGAGTAAAATGCCTTGTACATATAATACCCATAAATGCATGCCAATCCTTCTCCTTCCCCTTCTCTTTCTATATATATATTGTTATAAACCTCACTTGAGCTATTTGGATGATCATGTATGAAGAGACACTCATATAAGCTTGACCTAATATATATATATATACCCTTTCTATACCCTACATGTGATATTCAAGTTTGAATCATGATAAGATTGATTTAGTATATCCTCTTTCCCTTGACATTGTACATGAAACATATGAGTTTGAAATCCTGACAATCTTGATTGAATATATTCTATTATTTCCCCTGATATCATATATGAACGATATAAGTTGAAACTATGTTCTTGAAATAAAACACATTTTTGGATCACAGATTACAACATCACTAGATTTAGTTCTCAATCCCTAATCTTCTAAATCTAGGCTTCAGTTTGATGACAATTCACACAATAGGGTGAAGACCCTACTATGTAAATATGAAGAGCAATCCCCCGTAATGATGAAATCCTCTAATATGATGTTGATCATAAAACTTGACATTAAGATGTTAAGTATGATAATTTCGATAAAAAAATATTATACTTCAACCTATATAAAGTGGGGTCGGTACACCCTACATGCTTAAACCTCCTAAGATGACAACCTAGGATGAATAAAGATAATGATACTCTTGGAACTTAGAGTGGTGGTTTAGAGACATCCACAACTCTTGAATATTAGCTTAAGAATGAAACCACTTGAATTTTGAGGACAAAATTCCATATAAAATGTGGTGAATGTGATGACCCAGAATTTAGGATTCTGATACTCAATATAATATTTGAAATCATGTTGGGGTAAAATATTTTAATGTTGTACCTAGAGGTGTAATGTGGTCATATAATGAAAGTTGCACTTTTTGATCAAGAGTTGATGATGAATCGACTTGTATTTAAGGTTAATACACTTATTTATAAGGTTAATTTAAAAAAATTATTGGCATGAATAAATAATAGTCTTTGAGTCTCAAACTTCAATAGAAGATAGATTAGGATTTTGTGAGCCTGTGTCTAAAATTTTAGAATTTTTGGAGATTGATACAAAGAGATAGAATTATTTGAAATTGGGGACATTGATGATATTTTTCTTGATCAGACTTTTGTCTTTAGATATGTGACATATTAATGTCACACTGCCTTTTTACAGTGAGGCACTAAGGGAACCAGTCATCCCTAACCCCCGTAAAGGGAGGAATAGAACGATTGAGTTTCCCATGTGATCCGCTGAAGGTGGGGGTAGGCTGAGGAAATCTTGCTAGTAAACCCATGACCTACATAGCACTCAAACGGATGGACCCTTCACTTTGACGTCTGAGACCCATAGTACAGGGAGACCAATCTTCATCTCCTTCTTCCTCCATTGTGGCAAGCAGCATCTTGCCGTAGAGACAAGGGGACGGATCAGCCCTACCTTCATGAGCCCAACCTCAGTCAAGAGGAAAGTGAACATCTCATCCATCGCTGCCCTCACCCACTGAAACAACCTAGAGGATGTTGCCTTCTTTGTTGGACATGGCGCTTTGTTCTCCTACAAACTGGGAGCCTCAACGGTGCTAGGGCAGGGACCGCCCAGCTAACAGCTCGCCTCCGCACGACAAGGGAGGGCCACCATGACCTCCATCGGGATCCAAGGGCTCTTCCTCTCCCTTTGCCTTGTCCTCGGATGTAGTTGACGCCGTTGGGAGATTGTCAGGATGCTCTCTATTCAGCCCCCTATTTTGGGCGCTGAAATAGGGGAATCCCATAAGGGAGGTCGGCGGGCGGTGGGGAACGACACTTGATCGGACCCTCGCAGTTGGAGACGGGTACAGGCGACCTAGAGTCATGCGCGACTACGTTTGAAGACCCAACCGGTGATCAGTAGAAGCTGGGAGTTGCCGACCACTACGCATAGAGGGGGGCAGCCCAATCACAGACTGCTGCATAGCCTAGAGCGTCCATGAAGGCACGGGTCAGCCCTAGTCGTTAGATCTAGGATCGACGGTAGACCTCAAGGCATAAATAACAACAATGGTGTTGACCGAATTATCTAGATGATCATGGATATATTTATATAGGAATCTCTAAACTCAGGGACGTGGTCTTATAAGTATAAGACTAGATTTCTTGGTTGCTTATGATATGTAATATCATGAATGCTATTATTTGGATATTCATTGCTTGGTTGAACTATTATGAGTTATAATTTGCCAAAATCTAAAATAACATAAAAGGATATGGATGGGTTGTAGCTACTAGTGCACCTAGCCTGTTATGGATGTATGTTGCCTAACATGGATGTATGATGCATTGGCCCATGTTATATGTATGATGATATAATTTTTGCCCATACTGGATGAAATTCAAGTGCAGATAAGTGTAGTACAACCACATCAAATAAATGTAATAAAAAGGATGTTTACCTGATTTTCACCTTAAGAAATGGTTTTTCTCTCTTTCTTCCTTCTTCAAGTATTTTCCTTTATGCAACCTTTCTAGTCTATCTTTTACCACGTACCAACTTTTGTTGATTTTTTGTTTCACGTATGTTTTAGGTTCAGAGATAGCATGGGAGAAAAAGAACAGGGTGTGGGCAAGTTGTTCAGGTTACCTATTGTCTAGGATCCTAGTTATCATACATGTTTAGACTGTGTAATTTTCTATTTTTCAATATGTCAATGTAATCCAAGTTGTGATAATTCATGTTGTAAATATACATGTTATTGTTGATAAATGTTATGGTTGTATGTTCATGTACGCATATTATGCTTCCGCATCGCTCACTGAAACGATTGTCTAACATTTTTGGATTTGTCCTCTCGAGCTTTCTAAGTCTCGAGGCGGCAAAATCTAGGGACGTTATAGTCTTGGTATCATGCAAAGGTGAATGATTATCATGCATAGAGCCTTGGTATCACCCATAGCAAAGTGATATTAGCCAAGTGAAGGATATCGGCCACAAGTGAGGGATATCAGCCACAAGTGGTGAGGTATCTTGCATAGGTCTGAGGAGCTCAAGTCATAGACCTTTAAGAAGCTCATCTTCAACCTTGGGAATGTGAAGATTTGGATCTTGGAACTTTGAAGTTGCTCTTGAGGTGGGTTATATAACTTGAACTCAATTATGTTATGATTTACCATCAACCTTGCCTTAGTTAAATGATTTACTTTGAAATAGAATTTTCTAGCATAATTGATGAAACCATGAGCTCTAGTAGTAACCTTGGATTGTTGTCCATGAACTAGAATAGTAAGAACAAGAGTCTAGAGGTTGATGATGATGACATCATCATGGTGCAACCTGATATTGGGTTGAAGCACCTCTAACCTGATATGGTATTGAAGGATACACCTCTTACCCGATATGATGATTGAAACTCGAGATAGTGATGGTTATACACCTATAGGATGATATGGTGATGAGCATAAACCTTATGCATGATATGGTGACACACACATACACCTCAAGGTCGATATAGTGAGCACACATACACCTTATACCCGATATGTTGTTGAAACCCTAGATGGTGATATGGAATCTGATATACCTTGGAACCCCACACCCCTATCATTTTGTGTAATGGGTTAATTGTAAAGGGTTCAACTAGTTTTCTAGCCTATCACTCAATACATGATAGGATTGATTCCATGAAGGAATTAAAGAGTATGACCATAAGGTTTTAACCCGATATGCTAACCTAATATGGTAACTTGATATGGTAACCTGATATGATTATATGAGCTCAACCACTAGCATGATATGGTGATGAATTTATACCTCATGGATGATATAAGTGACACATACAAACACCTTGTGCACGATATGGGGTTAAGCACACACCTTATACATGATATGGTGTTGAGTATATACCTTAAACCGATATGATGTTGAAACTCAACATGGTATTGTGAAACCCGATATACAAACCCCTAAGGTTGGGTAATCTGATATGGATGCATAGTATGGTAATGAGGATACACCTCTATACTGATATGGATGCATACCTACACCTCTATACCTGATATGGAGGAAGCTCCTCAATCCAATGCACTTGATTGAGTGATACATGTAATGTGTTATGTCAAATGATACTTTAAGACATGAAGGGTTTAATATGTTTTGATAAATATGGGCCAATGTACCTTGAGAGAAGGATTGAGCCAACCTAATGGAATATGATGAAATCAATATCCCAGTGAGGATGAAAGAGAGGCTTATATTTGTTTAATACTCATGTAATGAGTATACATAGATACTCCTAATAAATGTGGAGTTTGGTTTAGGGTTGTGATTCTTGATGAATGTACTTGAAAACCCTAGTCAGCTTAAAAAGGGAAACCTTAACCCTGATGAAGGGTAATGATATGACTTGAAACCACCATTGGTTAGTAAAGGGAAACCCTAACCCTAATTATGTTGAAACCATGCTGGTATCATAAGATAATGAGCATATCTAAGTATGAGCTATGATGTTTCATATAATATTGTTTTATCTAGGTCTTATGACCTAGAGATAGTTGTTACCTAGTGTGAGGTAACAAGATGTTTAAAGGGCCTTGTAAGCCATGTGAATAATTATTTCCTAGTGAGAGGTGACAACATGTTTAATGGGCCTTGTGAGCCAAGTGAATAGTTGTTGCCTAGTGAGAGGTGACAAGATGTTTCACGGGCCTTATGAGCCAAGTGAATAGTTGTTTCCTAGTGAGAGGTGACAAGATGTTTAATGGGACTTGTGATCCAAGTGAATAGTTTTTTCCTAGTGAGAGGTGACAAGATGTTTATAAAAGTCTCATGTAAAAATGCTAATGTTCAAAATAAACTAGGGAAATGAAAACCTGGTAACATCATAATTTTAATAAATGGTTATAATAATAATGAAATCTTGGACATACATGTTTTATGCTTATAGACAAATAAGGGTTATAGAGTTTTGAATATGCTTAAATGAGATAAGAGGAATACTTGTATTACATATCAAGATTGGTAGAGTCCAATGCCTGGTTGTGATCCCAGGATTGGTACAATCAATTACCTGGATGAACTCTATCAAGATTGGCAGAGTCCAATGCCTAGCTGTGATCTCAGTATTGGTACAATCCAATACCTGGCTGAACTCTATCAGGATTAGCAGAGACCAATGCCTGGCTGTGATATCAGGATTGATACAATCCAATACCTGGTTGAACTCTATCAGGATTGGCAGAGTCCAATGTCAGGTTGAGATCTCAGGATTGGTACAATCCAATACCTGGTTGAACTCTATCAGGATTGGTAGAGTGCCTGGATGTGATCTCAGGATTGGTAAAATCCAATACATGGCTGAACTCTATCAGGATTGGAAGAGTCCAATGTCTGACTGTGATCTCAGGATTGGTACAATCCAATACTTGGCTGAACTCTATCAGGATTGGAAGAGTCCAATGCCTGGATGTGATATCAGGATTGGTACAATCCAATACCTGGCTAAACTCTATCAGGATTGGCAGAGTCCAATACCTAGCCGTGATCTCAGGATTGGTACAATCCAATACCTCGTTGAACTCTATCAAGATTGGCATAGTCCAATACCTGGATATGATCTCATAATTGGTATAATCCAATACCTGGATGAACTCTTACAAGATCAATACATGTCTAGCAGATTGGATGAGGCCAATAGATAGAAATGAGGATGATTCATGGATATCATACCATGATAATATTATCAAAGGATAAGCTTGAGATGGTAGTATAGTATGATGGGTAAATGATACACATGTTCTTCACATTCTTTATAAAGTGAATAGATGATTTACTACTCTATCATAGATAGTTACAATGCTTTTAAAGATGAGAATGTTCTAAACTGCTTATCCACAATGATTAACCATTCTTATTAATATAAAGAACCTCTGCTCAGTTTTATAATATTTACCTCTGATAATAACATTGTTGTTAGAGAGTTATATCTCTCGCTGGGACAATTACCTCACCCCATTGGATCCACAATTTTTAGTTGGACGCGTACGAGGAGGTAGAGATTGTGCTGTAGAGGAAGGACAATGACAACAAGCACATCAGTAACAACTCAGGTTGAGTGTATTGTCTATCGTGTCTTTTAGATAGAAGTCCTATGTGTCATCTCTGTACTCTCAGGTCCTTGGATTTAGTACATGAATATTTTATGAACAATCAGAGATTTTGGCTTGTATGCCTTGAGGTTTTATATTTCCTTAGTATATGTTTTGACAAAGCAACTGTTATATGTTATTCCTTGATATGTGATGGTACAATGTATGTACAATGTGAACCTTGATGTATATAAAGTTTTGGTTCTTTCATAAAGAAGTTTTCCAAGAAATGGATCTCTTTGCAAAATGCTTTTAGTTTATAGTGATTTTTTTTAATCCGCTGCTTATGATTATTCTGCATAATTAGTAATGATTTGGCTGTCAGTTTGGTGGCAATCGCTATAAGTTTAGTATCAGAGCTTAAGGTTTGATGAGTCTACAGAGACATAGGACTAAGGTGTTGAGTCTGTTCTAGTATCCTTCGGTATATCCTATAATGACTTATGCTTATGCAGAAGAAAGGGTGAAGTTAAAAAATGACTGGACAACATGAGGAACACGTTACAAAGAGCAATGTTGTTGCACCAAGAGAAGGTGCAAGGGATCAGGAAAGAGAAGAATGAGTGCTTGAGAATTCCCATCTTGACCCAATCAGGATAGAGAATCCTGCTTTTTATGCTCTTGTTGGGCAGGTTAGGATAACAGTGATGAATATAGTAGACTAGATACTAGAAATACAACCTAGGTTACCAGCCCTCAATGCAAAAACTTTGGGTTCTAAAAGGGTTCCTGAATGACATAGTCATGTTGGAATAGTGAAAAATGTGGGAAGAATTGACATATGGCAAGAAAATAGACTCTGCCATAAGTATAGACAAATAGTACATCTGTGATGGCAATGCCCAAGGAGGGACAATAAGCTGAGAATTAAGGAAAGGTCTCTATAATTCTAGAGATATTTGTCTAGTTGTTCTAAAAAGACAACATTTTTTATACCACCAGTGCAATAAATTGCTAGTGCACCAAGGCAATAGTCACTAAGTAAAGGCAAAGGTCCTAACTTCCCACCTGAAAGAACTCATGACCTAGCTTCTACATTGGTAATAAGACCGATAAGACTAGGGTACAAGGAAAAGACATGTTATAGATATGTACATGTTGAGCATACTAAACCCTTTTGTTCAAAAAGAAGGGAGGAAATGACCCAACAACTGAGGCAGACTTGGCAAGGCTTACAAAAGTTATAGCCCAATAGTGTAAAAAGGCAAAAACAACAACTTGAAATAGCTAGACTCTATGTTTGAGTCAACATGAACTGGTAGATGACCACGAGAGGTGACAGTCAGATAGATATTTTTCATTCTGATACGTCATCTCTTGATTTTATCTGATAATCATAAGAAGGTAGTTGTTTTGAGATTCCTTTAATTAGTCCTATGAGGACATGAGGAAGAGATAAGAAGCATGAGAACCTATATTCAGTCCAATATTCTCTTATATGTTTTGTAATTTCTCTCTTCATGAAGGAAGGAAAGAGATGTAAGAGGAACACCCAGAGAAAATTTGAGATACTAAGTAGTATAATTTAAAGAGATGATAAAAGTAAGAAACATAATATAAAACAAATGCATACTACCTAATTTCAGTTCTTGAATACCTTAGCCAGGTATTCATTTATTGAAGGCAAGGTAAGTATGACACTCTTAGATTGCTATCTTTCTGATTACTCTGATCAAGTAGTTATTTTGAGACAATCAAAAGAGTATAATGAAGTAGGAGATGTGACACAGACATTTCTATCACATCCTAATTGTTATACAAAGGAATCTGAGTTAATCATAGATCAACTTAAACAAAACAAGATGTTTAGTATAAAGTATACCTTGGTCTGAGGACCTAAAGGTAATAGTTACACGATGAATGGTAACAATGTCTAGTGATGAACTAAGAGTTTGAATACTTATATCTAGTAATCATGATGATGATAAAACTAAAGAATGATGACATGTAATCATCTTTATAATTCCTATGTTGATGGCAAGGAACCTAAGATGAAACAAGAGTAAATGACTCATGAATAGTTGAAAGTTCATGCAATAATCTGAGGAGATGATAATCCCTTCTCTTTGATAAACAACCCTGGGTGATGATGGGGTGATATGAAGGACTATGATTCCTTGTGTTATTCTTTTCAAGGACATGACAATCAAGTAAGTCACGTGACACTTGATGTGCAAGGATTAGAAGTAATATTCTAGATAGATACTTTGAAAAGTATGAGCTAGTCCTAGATTTTGATTCCAAGATAAGTATATGTATTAAGTAATACGTTTGGTTTTGATAACAACAACAGAGGATGGAAATGATAAGGATGTGATATTTTTTTTTGATACATGTAACTAATACCAAGGTAAAGAATTCTAGTGTCCAAGAGGTTTTAAAGGTATGAGATGCTTGGAACATGACTTGTAGTAAAATGATTAATGTTTGGTTATCTAAAAGGGTAACTTTGAGATTAATTCAATTACATACGATGATATGGACATCATATGTTAGGGGTTTATGCTCTGCATAAACATAACATCAATAAGGATGTATTAATTGAAGGAACAATTGTAGAATCATTTTGGGAAAAGTTTATCAAGTCAATATGATTTCTTAGAATATCCCTATCTGTATATGTTAGGGAAGCCTATACATATAACATCTAGAGATACCTTTGAGATAATTTTTCATTGGATGACAAAATGAAACTCTAGCCTTTTTTAGAGGTGAAATGCTAAACTAGTGAGGGGTATGGAAAACTCCCAAGATCAAGGATCTTGTTACATGTAAGTTGAGAAGGTGACAAAGAAATGAGATTTGACACTGAGTTATACAAGGTATGTATAATGCTTCTCTGACTAAGAAAAGTGTTACCTGACACATAGTTGACACTGTAGTCATTAATGGGAAAGACAGTTGAGTATGTGTCATATATAACAAATTCTATGATGACTCTAAATGCAAGGACTTTGCACTGATCAAAGTTCTACGACATCTCCATGACATCAAGATGTTATGTGGACACTTGATGATATGATGCAAGAATGACAATGGTCTTCATTTGGGATTTTGGGGACGAAATCCTTGTTAGGGGTTTATAATTGTAACATCCCTAAACTGGGTTTATTGATAACCCTATTTGTTTGGCTTAAATAAGTTTCTTAGAAATTTAATATAATCCTCTAAAGTGTTTTGTTATCAGGTGATACACTTATGTTTCAATTTTGGTCATGTTTGAATAATGTTTGAGCATTGTTCTCTTATTTTGGACCAAAATGCAATTTACCCAAGATGAGGGGTTATATTGAGATATTTCATATGTTAAACATACCTCATGTGTTTTATCATCATTATAGAGAGAATGATGCAAGGTGGTGGCTTGTAGAAAGCCTAAATTCCAAGTTTGAACTTGTTTGAATAATGCTAGTGCCTTGTGCACCAATTCTGGTACAAATTGTAAATTACCCAAAATGTAGGGTTGAAATGAAAATTACCACCTCTAGAGTATCTCTAATCCCTCCTAGTATCATTTAGAGGAGAGATAAATAAGTATTCACCATGTTTGAATCATATTTGAGTGTGATACTCTTGGTGATGAAAAGACAAAGAAAGTGTTGAATGTGACACCCTAATTTGAGCCTGTATCGAGTTGTAGAGTTCATATGAGAGTGCCTATCGGCTAAGGAGCCATAGGGGGAGTCTCATCGGTTTTGGAACTCTTGGTATTGTCCATTACGAGCTAAGCATCTCAAGGAGGTGAAGTGTATTGGTTTTCAACTTCCTTGGAAAAGTTGTATCGGGTTGTGAATAAAGTGGTGATTGAGTTGAGATATCTTATCCAACAAGATAAGTGATGGACAAAATATCATCTCTAGATTATCCTCAAGTGTTTTGCACGTCAATATAAATATGATTGCATGCAATGACAAGTTTCAACCATGCATGGACACATGGCACCTAGTATCTTAAAATGATGACACCTCATATGCACACTTTTTCATGAACCTCAAGTATATATACCCTTCCTTTCACCTATTAGTGGAAATTTTCAAAATTGATAACCCCCTTGCTCTTAGATATCATGAATGGGGTCTTGGTATTGTGCAAAGGTGAAGGATTATTGTGCATAGAGCCTTGTTATTGCCCATAGCAAAGTGATAACGACCAAGTGAAGGATATCGGCCACAAGTGAGGGATATCGATCACAAGTGGTGAGGTATCGTGCATATGGCTGAGGAGATCAAGTATTAGACCTTTGAGAAGCTCAACTTCAACCTTGGGAACGTGAAGATTTGGAGTTTGGAGCTTTGAAGTTGCTCTTGAGGTAGGTTATATAACTTAAATTCAATTATGTTATTATTTACCATCAACGTTGCCTTAGTTAAATGATTTACTTTCAAATTGAATTTTCTTGCATAATTGATGAACCCATGAGATCTAGTAGTAACCTAGGACTGTTGTCCATGAACTATAACAGTAATAAAAAGCATCTAGAGGTTGATGATGATGACATCATCATGGTGCAACCCGATATTGGGTTGAAGCACCTCTAACCCGACATGGTGTTGAAGGATACACCTCTTACCCGATATTGGGTTGAAGCACCTCTAACCCAATATAGTAGTCTAGCCTATCATTCAATACATGATAGGCTTGATTCCATGAAGGAATTAAACAGTATGAGCATAAGGGTTTAACCTGATATGCTAACTCGATATGGTAACCCAATATGGTAACTTCATATGGTAACTCGATATGATTATATGAACTCAACCACTAGCCCGATATGGTGATGAATTTATACCTCATGGATGATATAAGTGACACATACACACAGCTTGTGCATGATATGGGGTTAAGCACACACCTTATACCCGATATGGTGTTGAGTATATACCTTAAACCGATATGATGTTGAAACTCAACATGGTATTGTGAAACCCGATATACAAACCCCTAAGGTTGGGTAATTTGATATGGATGCACGGTATGGTAATGAGGATACACCTATATACTGATATGGAAGCATACCTACACCTCTATACCCGATATGGAGGAAGCTCCTCAATCCAATACTCTTGATTGAGTGATACATGTAATGTGTTATGTCAAATGATACTTTAAGACATGAAGGGTTTAATGTATTTTGATAAATATGGGCCAATGTACCTTGAGAGAAGGATTGAGCCAACCAAGTGGAGTATGATGAAATCAATATCTTAGTGAGGATGAAAGAGAAGCTTATACTTGTTTAATACTCATGTAATGAGTATACATTGATACTCCTAATATATGTGGAGTCTGATTTAGGGTTGTGATTCTTGATGAATGTACTTGAAAACCCTAGTCGGATTAAAAAGGGAACATTAACCCTAAGGAAGGGTAATGATATGATTTGAAACCACCATTGGTTAATAAAGGAAAACCCTAACCTAAACCATGTCGGTATCATAAGATAATGAGCATAGCTAAGTATTAGCTATGATGTTTCATATAATACCGATTATCTAGGTCTTATGACCTAGAGATAGTTGTTACCCAGTGAGAGGTAACAAGATGTTTAAAGGGCCTTGTGAGCCATTTGAATAATTGCTACCTAGTGAGAGGTGACAAGATGTTTAATGGGCCTTGTGAGCCAAGTGAATAGTTGTTTCCTAGTAAGAGGTGACAAGATGTTTAATGGGCCTTGTGAGCCAAGTGAATAGTTGTTTCCTAGTAAGAGGTGACAAGATGTTTAATTGGCCTTGTGAGCCAAGTGAATATTTGTTGCCTAGTGAGAGGTGACAAGATGTTTATAAAAGTCTCATTTAGAAATGCTAATGTTGAAAATAAACTAGGGAAATGGAAACCTAGTAACATCATAATAATAATAAATGGTTATAATAATAATGAAATCTTGGACATACATGCTTTATGCTTATAGACAAATAAGGGCTATAGTGTTTTGAATATGCTTAAATGAGATAAGAGGAATACTTGTATTACATATCAGGATTGGCAGAGTCCAATGCCTGGATGTGATCTCAGGATTAATACAATTCAATAGCTGGATGAACTCTATCTGGATTGGCAGAGTCCAATGCATGGCTGTGATCTCAAAATTGGTACAATCCAATACCTGGTTGAACTCTATCAGGATTAGCAGAGTCCAATGCCCGGTTGTGATCTCAGGATTGGTACAATCCAATACCTAGCTGAAATCTATCGGGATTGGTAGAGTTCAATGCCTGGCTATGATCTTAGGATTGGTACAATCCAACACCTAGCTGAACTCTATGAGGATTGGCAGAGTCCAATGCCTGTCTGTGATCTCAGGATTGGTACAATCCAATACCTAGCTGACTTCTATCAGGATTGGCAGAGTCCAATTCCTGGTTGTGATCTTAGGATTGGTACAATCCAATACCTAGCTAAACTCTATCAGGATTGGCAGAGTCCAATACTTGGTTGTAATCTCAGGATCGATACAATCTAATACCTGGATGAAATCTATCAGGATTGGTATAGTCCAATACCTGGCTTGGATCTCAGGATTGATATAATCCAATACTTGGTTGAACTCTTACAAGATCAATACCTATCTAGCAGATTGGTTGAGGGCAATAGATAGAAATGAGGATGATTCATGGATATCATACCATGATAATATTATCACAGGATAAGCTTGAGTTGTTGGTATAGTATGATGGGTAAATGATACACATGTTATTCATATTCCTTATAAAGTGAATATATGATTTACTACTCTATCATAGACAGTTACAATGCTTTAAAAGATGAGAATGTTCTAAATTGCTTATCCAATGTGATTAACCTTGCTTATTAATATAAAGAACCTCTGCTCAGTTTTATAATATTTACCTATGATAATAACATTGGTGGAGGAGAGTAATATCTCTCGCTGGGACAATTGTCTCACCTCGTGGGATCCACAATTTTTAGGTGGACGTGCACGAGGAAGTAGAGACTGTGCTGTAGAGGAAGGAAAAAGATAGCAAGGACAGCAGTAACAACTCAGGTTGAGTGTACTGTCTATCGTGTCTTGTAGATAGAAGTCCTATGTGTCGTCTCTGTACTCTCAAGACCTTGGATTTAGTACGTGAAGGTTTTATGAACAATATGAGATTTTAGCTTGTATGCCTCGAGGTTTTATGTTGTTTTAGTATATGTTTTGACAAAGCAACTGTTATAAGTTATTCCTCGAGATGAGATGGTACAGTGTATGTACAATGTGAACCCTGATGTATATAAAGTTTTGGTTCTTTCATTAAGACGTTTTCCAGGAAATGGATCTCTTTACAAAATGGTTTTAGTTTTTAGTGATTTTTATTAATCCGCTACTTATGATTATTTTGCATAATTAGTAACGATTTAGTTGTCGGTTTGGTGGCAGTCACTACATTACCAGATGCTCGATGCATGGAAAATGGATAAATTTAGTGAAATATATGAAAAATTGTAGAATAAATGGTATGAACTCCGTTACTAGACAAACAAAAAACTTTATTATGACTTTAGTTTGTGTGAGGAAAGATGGGGTGTCAAGAAAAACCTTCTCAGAACCCCAGAATTTCAATAAGCATACCTATTTCTGTTCCCAAACACTAGGGATGTTATACGACCATAATTTAACTAGGTGAATTAGGTTTCAATATTTAACTATTGTAATTACTTTAATTTTATTTCATGAGTTATAATTTATTATATCATTCTAAGATATGAACAACTAATGCATTAGCCATGAAAAAATAATAATTTTGATTAAACATATGAATGCATAGCTACCAATTTCTTGATTTTGGCCATGCATATGCCCTATCATGTCAAAATCAATGCTTATCTACTAGAATAACATGTTATAAAATTGAGAATCCAATTTGGAAAATTTTCTTGAGGGATTTTATCCTAGGAGCTCAATATGGAAAAAGTAGTAAATGTCTTAATTTTTTATTTTATGGAAAGTTAAATGCAAAGCTTGCACTTTCATCTATATATCAATAAGGAGTTTATATTTTTTTATTATAGAACAACAAGTATGGTAAAAAAAGGTGATAATTTCTAAGTTCCCAAATTTTTATAACAAATCACCAAAAATTTCAATCTTGATCTAATTTAATTTGCATTTAGTGTAGTTGGAGGATGATATGTATGATTTTCATAACAAGTATCACACATGCACTTTGGAAGAAAGTTGGAAAATCATTTTTTTTAGCTTTGTAGGAGGCTTGGGGGAAGCATCGTGGTTCCACTATGCATTGTCCCTCTCCCCCTTTGCTTCCTCATTCTCATGTTATACTTAAGGCTATTATATGGTGGAGCTTGGTGGTTTGCCTCTGCTTCATCCTTCTTTGAGTGATCCTTTTCTACAATTGTGGGTCTAGAAAGATCTTCAAAAGGGGAATTTTATGTTGTAGTTATTAATAGGTTAGAGTAGTCTTTGTTCATTCTAGTGATCATCTACATGCATGGGTTTGCACTAAATTCCCATTTTTGCTTCATCCCCTTTGATCCATTTCACCCCTTTCTTTCTTTGATTTCATTGCATGTTCTTTTCTGAGTCTATGTTTCATTGATTTATAGTATTGGTTAGTGCATCTCCTAAATCCTTATTAGTTGGTGTCCTTATATGGGTGTTACAACCATACTTGTCAATCTCTTTCATGAGACCCTCATGTCCTTGTAGTGACACGGTCATGATTTTTGCATGGTGTATTACTTTTTGCTTGGCTATCTGACTTTTCCTATAGAGGTATCCTTCTTCAGATTAGTTTCTAGATTCAACCTTACCACCACCTATGTGTGATCAGGTTGAAGGAATCCTATTTGAAACTTTAGTCAAGTTTATGGTATAGGGATCAAGGAAGAGGCATTTTATTTTCATTCTAATATGAGTGTTGATGTGTTTTTATATTTTCCTTAAGTATTATATGTTTGGGTGTTTTTTTTTTCAGATTTATTACCCATATTTGTAGATTATGTATGTCTTATAATTGATGAAAGTATTCCAATTGTTCTCAAAAAGTAGGATTTACATCATAAAAATTGTAAAATAGAACTTTGAATAAATTTCCTTGGGCGAGGAAACATTCCCAAGCGGGTGTATGGATGAACTCTAGCTCCAAATTTTGCCCAATCGCAACCCAAAACGTCCACTTTTTCTTGTACTAGTCTCAACAAGGGCAAAGAAGGTGAGAAGAAGAGATTTTAGGAGGAAGAACCTAGTTCTCACCATAGATTACTAAGAACTTTATATTAAATGTTAGAAAGGAGATAAAGTAGTAGAAAAAATGAGAATACAGGAAAAACCTACATGGATTCAAGTTTTACAAGATTTATATGGGGATATCTAGGTTTGATCCTCCAAAGCCTTGCAAGGATATCAACATTCAATAGACTTCTCTCAAAACTCACCTTCTTCCATCTCTAGCAGGATCTCTCAAGGTTCAAAATGGTGTAAAAAGGCACTAGGGAACTAAGCTTACATATATATATATATATCATGTTTTGTAAGAAAATTGTAGAAAACCTCTCAAATAGCTCACATCAAACAAATATAACCACACATCAACCTCCATTGGTTGCACTGACCCCAAAAATTGATTGCATCGCTCAAAGCCAATATACTTCAACCTCTAAATGTCATTGATCAAGCCAACTCTTGCATAGATTGGCCCTATAATGTCCAACATTGATTGCTAATTTGCTTGAATCAACCAAAAGTAGGTCATATGAACCCTACCTAGTCATGCATTGACAACACATTAAGGTCAAAATGGCACAAAAAGGATTTCATCGACCAATCCTAGGCAATAATTGACCCACCCCAAGGATTGAATCATAACTCAAACAAATTAGTAAAAATGCCCTAACATCAATACAAATGCATCAATCAATTAATCGATTGATACAACACCTCTAGTAATATTTAGAACTATAGAACTTCCAAAATTCCATTGAACCAAGTATAAATGTAAAAACACGATCTTTACCACCACTTTTTCCTAAAATGATTTATATAAGAATTTATAAACAAATATTTATACGTTCATAACTTACATAATATTATAAAAAATCTTGTACATATGGAGTACAATTTAATACATATATGTGTCATTTTACTCTTCATGAAACAGTGGACATCTCCTGCATGTCTCTTCCTAGTCTTCCATGACAGACTATCCATGTAAATCCAAAGGGATAAATCCAACCACAACATGGACTGACAAGGAAAATGTTAGACAATTGTGGTACAAAATCCTTATTCTTGAGCGATGACAAAATAAGCACAAATAAGGAATAAATGTAATTCTAAATGTAAGCAAACACTATATTTTTAAACATGTTATCAATATAAGAATTAGTATTGCCGAAATTTGAAACTCCATATATCAACTTTACAAGATTATCAATAGAAAAATTTCTTGCTTGTCAGATATTCAAAACTATCATAAATATAAAAAGTATTAAAAATGATTTAAATATCCAATATTTTTACAATAATAAGATCAATTTCAAACATAAAAATTGGGCATTGTCATATCATATTGTTTTCAGGGGCTAGGTGCCTTGGTGTTCTCATAGTCTACGAGAAAATGGCATTGTTGCCTAATTTCTATTTAACAATCATACTGAGGGACAACTAATCCGATAGAGATACTTTGTAGGGTGGTGGGACTTTACCAAGCCTCATGTGAGCCAAAATGCTAAGGGACAAATCCCAATGGACCAAATCCCAAGAAGGCTCCAATCCCAATGTGAGTAAAAATTCCAATGAATCAATTCCATTACTATCTTGATATTCAATAATATTAAAGATTTGCAAAATATATATGTGGTGACCTTTAAGAGGAGAGACAAGACTAATAAATAAATTGGTTTCAACACTATACAAGATCCCATGCATGCAATTTTAGTAGAGAAGTAAATAGTTCAAAAAATGAAATAGAGAATTTAGTACCTTCATAGCAATATGGGTACATTTGTTTTCACAATCAAGGTTCAAGGAGACCAACTTTTTTGTATCTAGTAAGGAGAAAAAAATCTAGTTTACTTAAGGATTATTGGTTTGGAATCATATATTTAATATTATCAAGTGGAAGTTCATTATTTTCTCTTAGTTGTATCTTAGATTGTCATACTTTTCCATGGTTGCCATTAATATCATCTTAAGTTATTAGAATCACAAAAATAATATTCACGAAACACGGTAGAGTCAATCACATGTGATATAACAAAATATGTCACAATATAATATGACCTATAATCATTTCCGAAAACCAACACACTCATATTTATGAAATGTTTTGTTTTACACCTTCTAATGATAATAGTGTATCTATATTTTCAAAGTTGAACCTAGGTAAATATATACCATGTATATCAATATAGACTAGTTTAAGATAATATATTACACTAGTCTATATTGTATCTTTGAAATAAATGAAACAAATATATGTATATATTTTGGGTTCATGTGATGATGTTAAGTGAGTAGATCAACAATGTTGGATTATCATGATAAATATTTTTTATGACCAAAATATTTAATTCAGATCTAGCCTCTTTTTTTATATATACATATATATATGTGTTATATATATATATATATATATATATATATATATATATATATATATATTTAAAATTTGTTGCCCGACGGGTAGAATTGGGAAACTTACCCGGTAGAACACGCGGTGGCATTGCCCCATAAATACGGAAAAAAAGAAAAATAGGCGGAAAGCGTTCGAACGCGACCTGCCCAAAACCCTCGCCCATACCGTCGCTCTGTCTTCCCTCGTGCCATCGCTCTACCTCTGGTGCTCAGACCGTCGCTCTGCCTTCCCTCTGCCATCGCTCTACCTCTCGTGCAAAAATCCCAAACTCCTCCGTCTCTACTTGCAAGAATTCGATTCCACGTCTCGCTGCATCTCAATTCCGAATCAGTTACCTCTTCCAAGATGACGAGAACAAAGAAAGCGTCAAGAAAGACCTCGACGATGCCGCCGTGGAGAAGGAGTCTACGGCCAGTGATTGAGGAAGATGATGACTTCAAAATGCAGCCCCATCAGGCCGAAGAGAAGATGGCCAAAGAACCAGAAGAAGCGGTGGCCGCAGAATCACATACTACCCTGAAAGGGGATACCGAATGGGCTACGATGCCCAAGACAACAGATGTAGCGGAGAAAGAAGCAATTGCGGAAACGAAGATGAAAAAAGGGGATGCGAACACTGGTGAAACGGGACAAGAGGAAGCTGCGAAAGGGGAGGATGTTGATTCTGCGACTCCTCTGTCAAAAATGAAAAGGAAGAAAAGAGGGGCTGCAGATCCCCTGACGAGTAAACCATCCCAGAAAAGAGCAAAACGAAGTAAGCCGGGTACTGAGAAAGAAGGCAAAGCATCTACCGAGACTAGCAAACCTCAGAGTGACAAAGCGGAGAGCAAAGAATGACAAGGTAATTTATGATACATGTACATTACAAATGAGAAACAGAAAGATATCGTATAGAAAGTAACAACGCATGTTAAAAGAGTAATTGTTATAACAAGTAGAGTAACTGCTATAGAACATTAGAGTAACTATACGATAGCATAGAGTAACTAGAGTAAATGCTGGAGTAACTGTACATGATACCAAGAGTAACTACATGATACCAAGAGTAACTGATATAGAACATTAGAGTAACTGTACGATAGCCTAGAGTAACTAGAGTAAATGCTGGAGTAACTACTATAGAACAAAGAGTAATTTGCACACTTTACATATCAGTTTGACATATGAAAACCATATTGTTAAGCTAAAAAAGACTAAAAATATAGAGTAACTTCATTTCTATATAGGAAAAGAAAGTGAAGGGAAAGGGAAGGCCAAAGAAACTAATGATACAGATAAGGCTGCTGACGAGATAGAAGAAGAGGAGATAAGGAGGAAGAAAGAAAAGGGAAAGGAAAAGGCTACCTATGAGGGAGAAAAAGATGATAGAATTAAGAAGACAGAAAGGGAGAAAGGAAAGGCAGCTGAAGGTAATATTGAATGGATTTGTAAACTTATTAAATTGATGTTACTATCATATGATACTTACTTGAACTTTATTAAAATTGAAAAATTGAAGAGTAACTTGACTGAGTAACAAGTAATGCTAAAAAAAAAATAAAACTAAGAGTAACTTTTCATATGTTTGCAGTGGGGATAAAGAGGATGTACCACAGGTGTTACCTAAAGAGCTACATCACCGCCAACAAGAGCGTGGTGTATACAAGTAATCAGATAAGAATGATGAGGGCGACGAAATTTGCAAACATGATAAAGATGTCGAATCTTATGGTTGATGTATGCCTCTTGGAAGATTTGATAGACAGATATGTAGATGATGACATGTTTTTGCTGGCCACAGGGGTGGAAAGAAGGATGACAATTGAGGATGTAGGGGTAATTCTAGGTATCCCAAGCAGAGGTATGGACATCATACCTAGGAAAAATTCCAAGATTGTGAGATCAATATGGCAACAATTTGCCAGTACAACAGGTAAAAAAGGAAATGACGAGGACACCTCTAAGAGGTTAAGGGAAAAGGATGTCCTGCACAAGGACAACTTAGCAAAGCTTTGGCAACAATTTGCAAGTACCGACGATCCATCGGACTACCAGAACATGTGCCGTGCGTGGATGTTATACCTGCTGGCAACATTCCTACTCCCAGACACCAGCTATTGCACACCAATCTACATACTGCACAACCTAGACGATGTTACTGAAATGACGCAGATGAATTGGGCAAAGCTGGTGCATGGGAGCATCTTCAGGAATATGAAGATACTGAAGCAAAATGTACAGCTGAGGAGGAAAGGGGAGAAAGGGAAAACCACCCTCTACACAGCAGGGTGTGTGATGTGCCTATGTGTAAGTGAACGAAATTATCTTCATCTACAAAATTGTTACAATGATGACTATGGGGGGCAATTACATATGCATTGAATTTTCACTCTATTTAAATGTAGGTTTGGGCATATGAGATGACAAACATGGCAAAGCCAACGTTCCTCGACGCAAAGCCAAGGATAAAGAAGTGGGCTGCGCCGGTCGAGAAGTTGATGGATTTAGGGGTTGTGAACCCTAAGGATGTAAGAATATTTCTTATTTGTTACAAAAACTAATATATACCATAATCCTGCAAGTTTGCATTGTTAAATACTATTTTTGATTTTTTTATGGATAGGTTTGTGAAGGTATGAATATAGATCAGGGGGATAACTGGCGAGCTGCAAGAACAATGAAAGACATGCCCTACTACCTTGCAGATAAAAGGGCAACAAGTAAACAAACGCCAGACAAGGCGCTAGCAAAGCCAGTCATCCAAAAAGGAGTGCCTGCTGATGACTCCAACTTGGCGAGAAGAATTCAAATACTCGAGGAGGAGCTAAAGATGCAGAAGGAGATATGCACGAAAATTGCTGTTGAGGCATTCACTGAACTGCGGAGAGAGAATAAATGGCTAGAAAATAGAATAGCCGAGTTGGAAGAGGAGAACAGAAAACTGAGGAGAAAATTCGGAGATGAAGGTGACAAATCACAGTCACCTGTCGGTGGATTAGAACAATCTGCTGAGAGGTTCTCATCGGGGAATGTTCAAGAACCCAATAAGGATGTTGCTTCGACGAGCAAAGTAGAGAATGAAGGTATGGATAAGGATGACAAGCTGAGGAAGCGAGGCAGGCTGAGCCTCAGAAGAAAATATGTGCAACAGAATGACTCAGGAGATGAGAATGATGGGAAGAAAAATTATGAGGAGGAGGAGAAGAAAGAAAAATCAGCTGAAGGTTTGGACCAGCAGAAGAATATAATTGATGAAGAAGGGCAGAAGGAGGAGCCTAGAAAAAAATTGTCAAAGATAGAACAACAAATCATAGGCAGCATTGAGAAAAACGTGAAGAAGAGGAGGGAGGAAAAGGTAAGGTTGCATCTCCTTTAAATTATATCAATACTTGAGTAACTGTGTAAATACAATAGAGTAATTGTGTAATAGAAGTAGAGTAACTGTAGTAATATAAAGAGTAACACTAAGAGTAACTCAGATAGCACTGAGAGTAACTCTAATAGCACCGAGAGTAACTGGTAGAACACTGAGAGTTACTCAAATAGCACTGAGAGTAACTCTGATAGCACTGAGAGTAACTCTGATAGCACTGAGAGTAACTGATAGAACACTAAGATTGATTCTAACATGAAGTGCTCTTTTGTTGTTGACAGCACAAGTTGTCAAACTTCATTGGTTTCGAGCATTTCAAAACAAAACAATCCAGGGAAATTGTCCACCACTTCATGGACAATATAGAAGAAATGTAAGAGAATTTGTTATTTTGCCAAGTGTACACATATAAAACATCGCTTATTCAATATCCAAAACTAATATGTATAACATCTATACAAACGATTGCCAGGTCAAAACAAGAATGGAGATTCAGTGATGACACTTGGTGCACGGGGAAGGACCTCGCCACCCTACTGTACAAAGATCAAATGATGCAATCACCAGTAAGAAACTAATAAATAGTAGTGTAACTCTTTGAGAACTTGTCGTTTTTTTCTAAACAAAGAAATCTTGTAGTTATTTTTTAGGTTATGGACTGCTTTGTACAGATGCTCAGAGCTACCACAAGTAAAAGGAGAAAGAAGGGTTTGTCATGGCACTGCTTGAGCACATATGCTCCGGTAAGAAGAACAAAATTAGTATACAAAATTACATCAAAAAAAATATATATATATACACAAAACTGAAACTTATAAATGTGAATTTGCATTTGCAGCAGACTCTGTCGTTTGATGTTGAAAACATAACCTTGGAGCAGATCGACATGCTATCTCCACTATTCAACGTCCCAATGAAATATTGGGACACAATGGACTCGGTGCTCACCATATTGAACAATGACAACCACTGGCACTTGTACGAGGCAAGTTTCAGGGAAGGAGTACACCGGTCTTATAACTCAATGAGTGGAAATAGCAAGTCGAAAAAGGAATTCCTTAGATGGGTAAGCAATCTATAAAAAGAAACTCTATTTGTAGTGGATTGACAGGGTTAATGTTTGTTGATAGATGATTAATAAGATTTGTCAATTTTTAATGCAGGTGGGTATTGTCCACGAATTCTTCAGGGAGCAGAAAAAGGTGACCAACTATCACAATGGGGACAGGAGTACCCTCTATGTCCACAACAGGCAGAAGACTCACTTGACTGTGGGATCTTCGTCATGAAGTACCTAGAATGCCTGGTAAATGGAAAACCCATGGACTTCACCTACAAGGACATGCTGGCCATAAGGGATGATATTTTTTAGAGAATGATGGCGAGGGGGGAGTTGCAACCTGTACAAGCACATCAAAAAGACAACAATGAAGTCATCAAAGAAGGTCCATCTGAGCAGAACAAGGGAGGAATAGATGAATGTCAAAAGCAATAAGAAGAAGAGAAGACAGAAGCACCAGATGAAGAGAAGAAAACGGAGGAAGAAGCTATTTCAAGCCTAGATAAATGGCTGGATTTTAGCTGAAAGAGTGATTTATTAATTGAAATGTAAAACTTGAACAATTTGCTTCTAGAATTTTGATGTGTAACCGCTATGAGATACATTACTTGTGTGCTGTGAAAATCATATTGCAAATATGAGTGTTTCTGGGTATAATATATAGCGTTTTGTGCTTTGAATGTTGTGTTCTTGAATGTAAAACTATTGTGATTTTGTATGGAGATATATACTTTGAGTTTGACTGTTGTGGTTTTGCATATCAGAGTTACTCTCAGTGCTAACATACCTGTATCGAGATATGTCTGCTTCTGAGAGTATCTGTGACAACACTAGGGAGTAACTGAGAGACCACTAAGAGTAACTCTGATACGCACTGAGAGTAACTATGATAACACTGAGAGTAACTACGATGACACTGAGAGTATCTATGACAACACTAAGGAGTAACTGAGAGACCACTGAGAGTAACTGCAAGAACACTGAGAGTAACTGTGACAACACTAAGGAGTAACTAAGAGAACACTAAGAGTAACTATGATAACACTGAGAGTAACTGCGAGGACACTGAGAGTAACTGTGAGAACACTGAGAGTAACTGTGACAGCACTAAGGAGTAACTGAGAGAACACTAAGAGTAACTATGATAACACTGAGAGTAAATGTGACAGTACTAAGGAGTAACTGAGAGAACACTAAGAGTAACTATGATAACACTAAGAGTAACTGCGAGGACACTGAGAGTAACTGCGACAGCACTAAGGAGTAACTGTGATAAAACAAAAGGTAACTCTAGCGTTCAGGACTCTGCTGTACACGATTCTTTATTAAAGAAGGAACCAGAAAAGTGAAGAAAAGAGAGCACAGAGCTATAAAGATATGTACAACCTGAAAAAAATTATTCTCCCGACTGTCGCGCTTCTGTGTTTCAGTTCACGGGTCTGAGGCAACTAAACCCAGTTGTTATCTGAGTTCTGCAGCCGAGTCCAGAATCCAGGCGTGAAAATTATGTACCTAATTAATGACTTAAGGTTGACTGTAGGTTCATTCAAAGATCCAGACAATGCAAACAAACATGCAAGAAAGTCTGATATCTTTGCGGTGGCGAACAAAGCACAGAAACAGCACAAGAAACGTGCTCGCTAGCAGCCATTCAACGGGAACATCACATCTCTGTGTCTAGTGTTTGGTGCATTGTATGTAGTAGTAAAGTAAAAGAAATAAATGTACACAGCAGAGATTCTCCGGCCAACAGAGGGGTAGTAGTATTGTAGTACCGTAGTAACCATCTGCAGAAGCACCCACCCAGAAAGGCACCCCCTCTATGTTTGCTTCAGTTCAAACATCAAAGGAAAGGGTGCTGGCTACCTCACGAGCACCATCTCCATGGCCACGCCATGGCTAAGCCCACTGCAACTCACCCTCTTCTTCTTACTCACAGTCACTTACTCATCATCTTCACATAGCACAATGCACTGCTGTGTTGTCAGAACAACACAGTACTGCTAGCATCTTTGCAACCCAATAGGACAGAGCACTGCTGTCAATAATTGCAGCACCAAGAGCACAGAGCATTACTCTCACTACTGCACATATTTGCAGCACCAACAATACAGTGGGGGGCTTTCAGATCTTCAACTTCTCCATCCTCAACGGCACCCTCGACGTCCACCTCTTCTTCATCCGTGACTGCTACGGTTTACAACACAACGGGGGGCTTTCAGATCTTCAACATCTCCATCCTCCACGACACCCTCGACGTCCACCTCTTCTTCATCTGCGACTGCTACGGTTTACAGAAGGTACAGTTTTACATAAGAAATATAGACAACCCCCTTAACATTTCAGTAGCACCCCCTTTGACCATCTCCTCAGATCCCCTTTAACATTTCTTCACAGCCTACCATGGAGCCATTCATCCAGCCAATCAACTACACCATTGATGACAAGACAGTGGAATCCATTCTACTTCCTATAGAATGGAACCATCTCCATTTTCACATCAAACCAGGAAAGACCACCTTCCTAATCGGAAACCAGTCTTTCCAGATAACCCTTATGCAGAATAAAAACGGGTCACTTTCAACTGCTAAGGGCTGGAAAAGGATGATCGCAGAGCTCAGTCTTCGCAAAGGTTGGATCATCTACCTCAAGCCAACTGATCACCAGACCATCATAGCATGGATCACAGATCAGTTCTTAGAAACACCAACTGAGCTTATTCCACTCTTCATAATGCCTGGCGACGAAGTATACTCTGGATCGGAGGACTCTGCAGATCAGCTCTTCGTTAGGGACATATACCAAGCAGCACCAGGATCAACTGTAAATCCCGTTCAGGTTGACTCATCCACAACAGCGGACACCTCAACATCTGCAGAAGACACTGCTTCTTCGTCTGTCCAGCGTTCCTTTCACAAATAGGTATCGCCAGGGATGGATCTTCCCCCCTGAGCTATTTGATTTTTATGTTCAGTTGATGGACCTACTTTATAGATGATCTGGCTGTATTTTTCTTTATTTTTATGTTCAGTTGATGGACCTTCTTTATATTTGATCTGGTTGTATAATATATAACGTTTTATGCTTTGAATGTTGTAATCTTGAATGTTTTGCTGTAGTGTTTTTGTCTGATTATATATACTTTCAATTAGCACTAAGAGTTACTGAGAAAACACTAAGAGTAACTCAGATAGCACTGAGAGTAACTCTGATAGCACCGAGAGTAACTGGTAGAACACTGAGAGTAACTCAAATAGCACTGAGAGTAACTGTGAAAGCACTAAGCAGTAACTGCGAGAACAATGAGAGTAACTGTGAAAGCACTAAGGAGTAACTGAGAGAACACTAAGAGTAACTCTGATACGCACTGAGAGTAACTATGATAACACTGAGAGTAACTGTGACAGCACTGAGAGTAACTGTGACAATATAAAAAGTAACTCCAGCAACCAGAAAGTAACTCTACCAGTGTATGGCATAGTAGCAAAAACTGACATTTCGCGAGTACACTGATCAAACCATGAAAAAAATTGTACTAAACCAAAAATGTATGTATTCCAAAAGAAAAGAGTATTCAATGCACACTAAGATAAAACAAAAAATATTCTACAAAAGAGTAAGATCTGATCAAAACAGATTCTTTGAAGCATATTCAAAGTATACATATAGCTGGTGGAGTTCAACGTAACACATAAAATACATTACCAAACACAAAAGTAAAAATACATGGATGGTTATAAAATCACTTTCACAAAAACTGTAGACAAAAAGAACAACCCATTATAGGTTTGAATATCCCTCACTCACGCGCTAATCAACTACAAACTCCAGTAAAAAATGTCCAGCATCAACAGACCACACGATCAGCAACAGGGATAATCATTGAATAGCAAACAACAACAACACATAGTCCATAATAGGAATGGACTACTTCTTCATAGGGCAGTTCCTGCTATCATGGTTGACCCCAAACTCTAAGTAATTCTTGCACTGCCTCTCTCTTTTAGACTGTGCAATCTCAACTCCAGATTTAAACCTCACATCGGTCGATCTAGGTCTTCCCTTAGTTTTGCAACTACTAGGTATATGGACCTTGACTGTAGAAGAGGAAGCTGTATTAGAAGCGGTTGCACCAGTGCCTGCACCAGGATCAGCGAGATCCAAATCTAAGAGCTCCTTTTGCAAAGCTAATAGTTTTTCATGGCAAAGATCTACAACATTGTTCCTAAATGCTATGTTGACAATAGAATTGCAGGAAGAAACAAGATGAAGTGTCCTCCCAGTGGATGGATGCTTAACTGACGCTTTGCCAAAAATCAAAGGGTGTTCTCTGTACCCTTTACTCCACCTCTTCAGAATGTAAGGCTTGAGAAGAGTGCAATAGTCACAGCTCTTCAAATAAGAGAGGATGTGCCTGCAAGGGATGCCTTTGAATTCCAACATGAAGCAACTATAGGAAACAATGTCACTAGATAACTCTTTCTTCAACATACAGGGAGTTCCAAGTCCACCGACATGATACACCTCAAAGACACCTTCTGAAGCTTGCTTTACATTATAGACCATAGTTTGGTGAACCTCGGACTGGAATATCTTAAATATGGACTTGGTGTATATACCTCTCATCTGCTCCTCTAGGGGCCACAGTGATGACAAAGGGAGGTTACTGTACTCGTCATCAAAATCTTTGAAATTTTCAATCTCCCACACATGAGAGTATGCAGTCTCCAACAAGCATACAAGTTCAAATAGAGTCTTCCTACTATTCACATGGCTCCTAATGAACGCATTCAGGCTCTCCCTCCTTTGAGTCGTCCTCATGCCCGCAAAGAAGGAGGATTGCATATAGCACGGAACCCAATCGCAAAGCATCCCATACATATCAGAAAGCCAGGTGATGGACAACAAATCATGCTCCTGAATTACAGAATCCCACCTCTCTTCAAAAATGTCGACATCATCCACATTCCAGACACAATCATTCAACAAGCTTATGATCTGGTCCTTGTTAGGAATGCCACCATGCTTGGAGGGAAGCTTCTGTAGGATGTGCCAGCTGCAGAAGAGATGCTTGCAATTGGGAAAAATAGAGATGATAGCAGCATTCATAGCAGGGTCCTGATCGGTTATGATGGAAACCGGCTCTTTGCCAAAACAAAGTAAGTACTGCTTGAAAACCCAAACAAATGAGTCATACTTCTCATCGACCAGCAGAGCAGATGCAAACAACAATGTCTTGTGATGGTGATCAACTCCACCAAACATTCCAAAAACCATTGAATACTTGTTGGTGCGGTAGGTGGTGTCAAACACAATCGCATCCCCGAACAGCCCACAGTCTTCAACAGAGACGGGATCAACCCAAAACAGATGAGTAAGGCAACAATAGGGGTCTTTTTGGTAGCTATATAAGAATTTCGGATCGATGGCTTTGGAACTAGAAAAGCAATCTAAAACCATGTCTACGTCATATTTGGCCAACTCTTTCCTCTTGCTACTGATGTGTCCATGAGCTTGTCTACTAGTAAATGTCATATTTTCATAGCCACCAGACTCAGATGCTATCAATGCAATTTGTCTCGATATAGGTATGTTAGCTTGGCTCATGGAAGAAAGGATCTCTTTTTTAGTTTCATAAAGAGATGAGTTACACTTGAGGTAACAGAGATGAGCAACGTCAACAAGTTCATGGTTGTGTTCCTCAAAAAATGCAGTCACAACCCACATGGATGAGGACTTGTTCAGTGTGAAACATATCATGGCTTCACAACCACACCTCTTCACAGAACGCCTGTGCTTCTTGGACAACTTATCCTGCAAGTTACCCATTTCATGACAAATGGGGCTCAGAAGCCCTCTAGACCTCTTAGAATGACCAATCTTACCCTGCTTATCACAAACCAGATCTTTAGCAACTAGAATCTTACTTCCCCGTTCATATCTATTGTCGTCTTTCCTGATGTTAAACCCACTCATTCCAGCATAGCTAGAATAGAAGGATATACCTTCATCTAGACTTCCAAACTAAAGGCCAACTCTAGGGACTGCAGCTGGGGACGAAGAAGAAACACCAATAGAATGAGAAGACTGAGGATTATCATCATCACGGCCGACACTTGCATTAGCAGCATCCGTATCAAGGCTGGGATCCATGATAGTGTGTTGGAGTAACTCAGAAGATCAGAAGAGTAACACTGTAACACAACAAGAGTAACTCGGTAAGGCAAAAGAGTAACTGATTATAACAAGAGAGTAACTCGATAAGGCAAAAGAGTAACCAATTATAACAAGAGAGTAACTATGCAAAACATAAAAACATGTATGCCAGTAACTACTTCAAAAATGACAATGCAGAAACAAAAATTGGGTTTCTTTCCCACACAAGATAAAGGGATGAATAAACATTGAAATGATAAGAAAAAACAAAAAAAATGAGTATAACTGAATGAATTTACAAAGAGAAATACAAAATCTACCTGAATGTAGCTTGAAAAAACTGTTGCTCGTAAAAATGCAGATAGAACAGTGAATTCTCCCACCACCTCCACTCCCTCCACAGCAATTTGCTCCTGATTATGCAGAGAGAACAGGGAATTATCCAACCACACCCACTCCCTCCTCCTCAGCAAACAAAAGTGGGAGACACCTTAGTCGTCCTGCTCTGCAAGATTGATAAAAGGGGAAACTGTTCTTGTTATTCGGGAATGGAAATGAATGTAGGTATTTCTAAGGAAGAAATGTAAAATGGAGATTGAAATACGCCAAGGAAGTTGGAATCAGAGGCGGAATTACATATGCAGGGCGTTAAGCGGCAGATGGGGGGTAGATGATCGGCAGATGGGGGGTAGACCGAATGTATCAGCCTAGTGGCGGCACAGACGATCGCGGATGACGAAGATGATCGGAAGATGGGGGGTAGACCAGATGTATCAGCCTGGCGGCGGCACAGACGATCGCGGATGATGAAGATGATCGGCAGATGGGGGGAAGACCGAATGTATCAGCCTAGCCGTGGCACAGATGATCGCGGATGACGAAGATGATCAGCAGATGGGGGGTAGACCGGATGTATCAGCCTGGCGGCGGCACAGATGATCGCGGATGACGAAGATGATCGGTAGATGGGGGGTAGAGCGGAAGAATCAGCCTGGCGGTGGCACAGACGATCGTGGATGACAAAGATGATCGGCAGATGGGGGGTAGACCGGAAGAATCAGCCTGGCGGCGGCAGTGGGCACAGACGATCGGGTTTTTTCTTTGCTGAATGCGTGCTACAGTAACTTGGACTTAATTACATGCGCCTGCCACCGTGAACATGCTGTCGGGTAACTTAATCAAAACTACCCGCCGGGTAAAAAATAAACAACCAATATATATATATATATATATATGTTTATATATATGTGTTTATATATATATAGAGTCAGGCTAGTGTACACTCGAGTGTACCGGGGGCACCGTACACCTCAGTCATTTTTGAAGATGCAATAAACTTTTGAAAAATATAAACCATTGATCTTATTAATTATCATAAGAACATACTATATAATAAATTTTAGCTCATTTGGACATTTATAGGTCGTGCATCTAAAGGTGGCAAAAATATGCATTTCAAATTAGTTTTGTACGTCGATTTTGTTGTCCTTGGATGAGTGACTTACACTCATCCAAATGAGCTCAAATTTTGTATGTGGCCTATTATTATTGTAACCATGAAGATCAATGGATTACATTTTGAAAAAATATGGTCTATATAGGCAAACACCATTGGGGTGTACGGCGTGATCTGTACACTCGAGTGTATTCTAGTCTGACTCTCTCTCTCTCTCTCTCTCTCTATATATATATATATATATATATATATATATATATATATATATATATATATATATATATATATGTGTGTGTGTGTGTGTGTGTGTGTGTGTGTTTATATATGCATATAAATACATACATACATACATACATACATATATATGCCGACAAGGAGTGGCTCAAGTTGTCAAGCACAATGTCTCCTAACAAAGAGACCAGGTTTGAATCCCAGTTGCCGCCTTGATTAACCACCCTCCTAGGATTTCAACCTCCACCACGGGCATGGGATAGGGGGAGAGAATGCCTCTCTTAATCCCATACATACATGCATACATATTTATACATGTACATATATGCATACATGCGTACATACACGCACAATAGAACCATCATACTTGTCGACCATTGATGAACTAATCAAATTAACCAAGACAAGTTGACCTTAGTCATTATAAATTGAACAGAGGAAAAATCCTCTATAACTGTTGGATGATAGTAAAAAGGCATGGCAAAACCCATAGCTACTTGTACTAAAAAGCAAGTGTGATTGTAACAGATCTAATTGTTACCCTAAGGCCACACTCCTAATTACTATATAGCCAAAGGTGAGTGGACTTGGGTGTCGGTCCATAAAATGACACAAATATTTTACACTTTATATATATATATATATATATATATATATATATATATATATATACAAAGAGAGAGAGTCAAGCTAGAATACACTCGAGTGTATTCGGAGAAGAATACAGTCTAACAGTTTTTCATGATGCAATATTTTTTTCAAAAATCTAATCAACATATATATATATATATATAGTCAGGCTAGAATACACTCGAGTGTACAGATCACACCATACTCCCCAATGGTGTTTCCCTATCTAGACCATTTTTTTCCAAAATATAATCCATTGATCTTCAAGGTTACAATAATAATAGGTCACATACAAAATTTGAACTCATTTGGATGAGTGTAAGTCACTCATCCAAGGACAACAAAATTGACGCACAAAACTAATTTGAAATGCATATTTTTCCCTCCTTTAGATGCATGACCTATAAGTGTCCAAATGAGCTAAAATTTATTATATAGCATGTTCTTATGATAATTAAGAAGGTCAATAGTTTAGATTTTTCAAAAATTTATTGCATCTTCAAAAGTGACTGAGGTGTACAGTGCCACTGGTACACTCGAGTGTACACTAGCCTAACTACTCTCTCTCTCTCTCTCTCTCTCTATATATATATATATATATATATATAGAGAGAGAGAGAGAGAGTCAAGCTAGAATACGGTCGAGTGTATTCGGAGAAGAATACACTCAAGAAGTTTTTCATGATGCAATATTTTTTCAAAAATCTAATATGTTGATCTTCTTAAATATCTTGCGAATAGATCATACGCAAAATTTGAGCACATTTGGACATTTATAGGTCATGTTATAAAGACCGCAAAAATTATGCATTTCAAATTAGTTTCACATGTTGATTTGGTTTCCCTTGGATGAGTGACTTACACTCATCCAAATGGGCTCAAAATTTTTATGTAGCCTAGTTATAGTATGACGGTGAAGATCGATGGTTTACAATTTGCATAAAATAGTCTTGATATGAAAACACACTTGAGTGTATTCGTATGATCTATACACTCAAGTGTATTCTAGCCTAACTCTCTCTCTCTCTCTCTCTATATATATATATATATATATATATATATATATGAGAGGTAAAAACAACTATAATAGGATACGAAAAGGAGATAGAGAATCATATACCCATTTCTATTTCAAGCATATCCCATTTGTGTTTCATTTCATGGATGTTAGAGTCTTGAGTGCAGTAGATCTTCATTTGGCAACTATGGATTTTATAAACAAAATATATCAACGCGAGAGGACTGAGTATGCTGTGTAAAACATGTAACCATAGTTTAAGAGTAATGTAAAAGTTTCCTAGGTAGAAACATCATAATAAAAAAGAACTAGAAACAAGGAGAGAACATTTAATGACTTTTGTTTATGTAAAGCATGTTTTAGGTTTCTTTATCCATTATATCAGCCATAGGCCTTTTGACTAACTTCTCATTGGAAGAGTCTATAAGGATAATAAAGATCAGCTATCCTATCCTTCAGCACTACTACAATGATGGCCTATAGCGTTGGTTTTTTTAAGCCTATAGCGTCACATTTTAAATGAACCCTAAGTGGTCGTCGCTATAGATATTTCTCTATAGGGTCAGTTTTTTTAACCAAAGAAAACCAACCTTATATTTAAAGAACCGACTCTAGAGGATATAAAAAACTGACCAAAGTGAGAAAAAAGCTGACCCTAGAGTACTTTAACGTCGGTTATTAGTGAAAACCCAACCCAAGAGATGGCCTATAAGGTCAGTTATATGAAAAACACCGACCCAAGAGAAGTACTCTAAGGTCGGTTATAAGCCAAAGACCGACTCTAGAGGATGTAAAAAAATCGACCAAAGCGATAAAAGAGCTGACCCTAGAGCACTTTAAGGTCGGTTATTAGTGAAAACCTGACCCAAAAGATGGCATGTAAGGTCGGTTATATGAAAAACACCAACCCAAGAGAGGTCCTCTAAGGTCGGTTAAAAGCCAAAGACCGACCCAAGAGGTAGCCTGTAAGGTCAGTTATAAGCAAAAAAATGACCCAATAGAGTACAAAATATGAGCTACTGACCCCAGAACCTATAAGGTTAGTTATTTCTAAAAAACCAACCCTAGAGATCTATAAGGTCAGTTATTACTAAAAACCTGACCCTAGAGGTTCCAATTTTTTTTAAATAAAATTCTTCAGAAATAGAACAGAACTTCAGAATAGAAAATCTGCAGATCAAAACCTACAATAGAAAGTAGACTTGCAAATGATGCAAGCTAGAAATTCATTCCAAAGCCACATTTGCTAGCTTTTATGTCCATTCGAGTTATCAATTTTCAAACCAAACATTCATAACAAAAATAATTCATATATTCAGTTGAGACATTCATACACATAACACATCATAACATAAAATGATAGATTGCAAGTCTGAGATGATATTAAAAAATTGTCAGATACAAAAGTAAATTGGAAAGAGTTCCAAAACCACCTACATAAATGGAGCTGACCTATATTCAATCCAATTCTATATTGACTTCATTTAGAAAAGCATTTGACCACTCTTTTCAGAATTCATTTAAATCCTCAAGTGTGTAAGGCTGAGTTGTAAAAATCTACAATAGAAAATGCACATGCTAATATTTTATAAAATGACTACAAATCACTTGTAAATTTATGATGTTATTCTTTATTACCTGGTCTATAGTCTGAATGTCATGTGATGCTTGTTTGACAATAGATTGCATATATTTCATTACATGGTAGCCACAATCCCAGCCATTATTTTGTATAGGACACTACAAATAACGAATTATACTTAATGTGAGTAAACTACTATAAATAGAGTTGAGATAAGTTTATAAGAGTTGACAAATAAGATTTGAAAATTAATACATATAAGACTACTAAGTAGTTGTCAAAGTAGCTGCATTGACATTTTTCAAAGTCAATGTCTTTAATTTTGTGGGTATTTGTCCTCTAGCTTCACAAAAAGCCTTTATACCCCTATCAATTAAATGATAGTTGGTAAAATAGAAATTCTAACTAGAAATATCATGTTGAAGCATAACAAATGACTAAATTTATGCTTACTCCATAGTTGGCAATTTCAATTTGTGGCCCCTTGCTATTTTTCCATTGGGTCAAGATAATAAAGAGTCATCAATTTTGGGACAAACACCAGTAATTCCCAATGTCTATATCTAAGTAAGAATAAAACAAACATTAAAATAAAGAAATTTATTCATTATTAAAATTATATTGAATAATAATACTTACTAGACATTAAAAGGAATTAGAATAATTTCCTTTCCCACACTAGCAAAATATTTGAATGCAGTAGAGAAGTGCTCATTCACATCCTCAATATGTGTCTCCACCTGACTAGTGACTGAAGGAACTAAGAATCCAACATTCTTTATATGAAAGTTTATGGCCTTGGTATATAAGTGGTTGTATAACATTTGTAATTATATTCATATATAGAAATAAGTTAAAAATGTGTTATGGAATTTTCTATATTGATAGATCCTTACCTTATCCATACTTCTAATATCGGAGTATTTAGCCCATCATACTGGAACAAATCTATAATATCATCAAGAAAAATATAATTGTCAAAGTCCCTCCCAGATGCATCTTCTATTAAATTGACCAATATTTGTAATCCCGAGCTTTGGTTGGCTAAGTATCGACACAAACATTTACATTTACTTCCCAACTCAACGAATGTGGATTCTGTAATAAAAGATGGCTTGGGAATTGGAGGACAAATAGTAGAATTTTTACTTTTTGGTTTGTAAACCTGTTAATTAAATTACATACTTATATTACACGAGTTCATATGCGTAGTCAAATATGAAAAACATGGTAGAATTTAGGTATACCTTGTCATAGATAACCAAGTGTCTAGGCCAACCCACCATAGCACCCTCTACTTCTTCAACTATATTATATTCAGGATTATATATGGGTAGTGGTTTGTCCCCCATTCTTTCATACACAAGATGTATGGAAACACGACAAATGCCATCAGTAATTGCTTGGCAATGCAACGTACCACCAAGGTTGTATACCTTGCCCGCTACCACAACATTATATTCTGGAACCTCCACTGCAAGTTTACATTTCATACCAACCTAGAATTGAAATCATATAAGTTATATATGAAGCACTGAACCAGATACCTACTACACCTATATATATATATATATATATCATACTAATAACACAAAATATAGAACAAACTTACTACACATTGTTGTGGTGGGTCACTGGGAGTGCTCCCATGACCTTCTACATTTGGAGCATGGGCTTGTACCTCATCATCTGAGAGACACACAGTTTGAATATGTTGAGAAGTTTGTGTAGGCTGAAATGAAGACATTATTTCTTTTACTTTTTGTGCTTCTAATGCTTCAACTTCCTCTTGTGTAAGAACTCATGTACGACCTTTTCTAGATTACGAAGGGATAAAATAAGACTTGAATCCTATGTCAGCTCCTAATCCCTTAACATGGCCAGGATGCTCCTTCATACCAAGAGCAACTGATAGTTCATCCATGCAGCCAGTTGGGATGAACTTTCCTTCCTTCCTTTGATCATGGAGATCAATCTATTCATAGTTAATAAAATATTAAATCACAATAACAATTAGATATAAATAAATTAAAGTTTGTGGGAGTTACTCTTTACTTGGGATAAACCTACCATCTTTTGTGCTACCTCCTTAGTTGCAGGGTTGACAATTTCACCTGCTCGATTTTTGCTAGCATCAATCCACTACAAGTGTCGGGGTGGCCACTCAACTTGAGTTGTACTAGACTCTTCTCCAGAAGAGAGTTGCTTCTCTTATAGTTGGCGGCGGAAGGCATAACCACCAGGCCCCAAGCGATGGTCATGCACATTTTTGGCCCGTCTTTCCTTTTGGGCCTCGTGAATAGCCTGATCATTTAAAATGAGATATTGCAATTTAGACTTGACAAACATATATAAAAAGATTCACCTCCTTAATTGTATAAAAAGATTCATACAATACATCACAATCTTTATTACCTGAAACTCTTCTGATTTCCTTGATGCAACAAATCTTTCCCACACCTCAGGATCTATAAAAATATATTGATATGTTGCCTTCTTCTTTTGTTTAGGATTATCTATATAATCCCTTTTGAGATAGATCTTAAAAGCCATCCATCTTACACGATATTGTTGTAGCACTTTTTTCTTGCGATCTTTTTCATTTAGATGAAAAACACCATATACATATAAAAGAAGCAATAATGTTATCTTAAAAAGGATATGTCTTTCCAAGAAAACTAAATTAGAATCAATAAACAAAAAACATATTAAAACAATATCACTTCGACTCACAGATATATCTATCCATAGGAGGTCTTTTAAGTCATCAGAAACAACATGCCAATTTTCTATATCTATTGCCACCTTACTATGTGCGGTCACCCCTATGTAATGCTTGAAATCACTAGCATGTTCCCCAATAGGTGCTCCTGTGACATCAAACTGGATTAGCAATTTCTCCCCTTTGTCCCTGAGCTCCATCAACCTACACATCAGTGTGGGACCTCTACATTTCTTAGCATCACCACTACCATCATCATGGTGCTCATGCTCAGAATGTTCATCTTCACTTGCCATTTTAGAACAACCTACAAGTATACATGATAAAATAAACATAAGTGAATAAAAGAACAAGTGGTGATATGATGTATATTTAAAAGATTACGTGATTGAATGATAATAAAATAAATAATTCAAAGAATACATGCCTCTAGTATTGGTTGAGTTGTTAGTCAAGTAAAATTCCTTCAGCATTGTCTTGATGTTTATAGTATTCATCGGTGTTAACTTCAACAATTACACTTGGCAAACCAACTGAGAATGGGCTAGAATCATCATACTTTTCGTAGTATTCTTCTTCATTTATAGGATCTATAGTAAACTATCTTTTTCCATGAATAACAACAGACCAATTTTTATTTGTCGGGTCATCAATATAGAATACTTGTTTTGCTTGGTCTTCCATGATGAATGGCTCATCTTTCTCACCAATCTTTTCAAAATTCACCAATGTGAAACCCAACTCATCTACTAAAACTCCTTTGTTGTTATCAACCCAACTACACCTAAAGATAGGAACTTTGAAATTTGTATAGTCCAATTCCCATATGTCCTCAATGACGTCGTAATATGACATCTCAGTTTCGCATGGTCTTTTATCTTTGGCACTAGCAAAATACAATGAACAAGATTGAACAGTGACCCCACTATTTTGGACTACACTGCTTTCATCTTGATGCTTTGTGTAGTATGAAAATATGTTTATGTGATATCCTTCATATGACATGACATCCTTTTTTGGCTTAAAGGCAAGCCATTTTATGTTCTCAACAACATTATTCAGTTATTCAGATAGTTGATTAAATACTTCCTCTTCAAACCACCTAATAAATGTTCAATTATGCTCTCTTGCAAGCCACATTGAACTGGATCACAGATGATTTCTCTTGATAAGATCATTGTGTTCTGTGATGTAGCTACTAACTTCACTGATGTTGTGTAAAATATACAAATGTGCTTGTTCCCAAAACTCACGACTAATTCCTTTCACTCGTGCTCCCAGAGTTCCTTTGCCACAATAAATTTTAGTGTGATGGAAATTTTTTCGATCGCTAGAAGTTTCATTGCAATTCAAAAAATCATTGCAAAAGTCCATCACCTCCCTGGCCACATAACCCTCAATAATACTCCCTTTAGGACGATAACGATTCTGAACATCACCTTTAAAAACACTCATGTAGCATTCAAATGGATATATCCAGTGTAAGAAAATTGGACCCAACATCTTCACCTCCCTTGTTATATGTACTACAAGATGAACCATGATATCAAAAAATGAAGGAGGAAAGTACATTTCAAGTTGACAAATGGTAACAATTGCATCTTTTTTTAATTTATCGAGAGTATCAGGATGTATCACTTTGTTGCATATTTCATTGAAGAAGAAACAGAGTCTTGTGATTACAAACCTTACATGTTTTGGCAATATAGATCGAATAGCCACATGTAAAATTTATTGCAGTAATGTGTGACAATCATGAGATTTGAGACCTATCAACTTCAGATCCTTCATTGATACCAATCTATGAGTATTAGAAGAGTATCTTTATGGAACCTTAATATTATACAAGCACTCACAGAAAGTCTTTTTCTCCTCCTTTGACAAAGTGTAACAAGCTGGTGGTAAATATGCGCGGTGGCCCCTGATCTCCATTGATAATTCTTTTCTTATACCCATTAATTCTAAATCTTTTCTAGATTTGATGTCATCTTTAGTCTTTCCTAGTATATTCAACAATGTACCAATGATGCTATCATAAATATTTTTTTCAACATGCATGACATCAATGCAGTGTCTAATTGACAAGAATCTCTAATAAGGAAGATCTTAGAATATTGACCTCATCTTGTATAGATATTTGTCACATGCGAGAATATGACTACTTGAACTCTTTCCAAATTCATTAACAATATCTTTGACCCTATCATATACAACATTTATTTGTATAGGTTTAGGAGCACTTCATTCCTCATTTGATCCATTAAAGGTTTTGTGTTTCCTTCAATAAGGATGCACTTGTGGGAGAAATCTTTGACGACCAAGATATATGATTTTACCACCATATTTCAGTCAAATTGAATTAGTATTTTCCTCACAAGTAGGACATGCTTTGTATCATTTATAATATATCTAGAAAAATTTCCATAAGCTGGAAAGTCATTAATCATGAAAAACAACATAGCACACAAACTAAATATCTCTTCACATGAAGCATCATATATCATAACACCTTCTTCCCATAGTTTCATTAGGTCATCAATTAGAGGTTGAAGGTAAACATCAGTGTCATTTCTAGGTTGCTTGGGTCCTGATATCAATATTGACAACATGACATACTTATTTTTCATACACAACCAAGGAAGAAGATTGTATATAACAATCATAACAAGCCAAGTGCTATGTTGGTTGCTTAATGTACCATAATGATTCATTCTATCTGTACAAAGTCCAAGTCTTAAGTTTCTCGGTTCTTTACCAAATTGAGGGTATAATAAATCAATTTTCTTCCATTGTGGTGAATCAGATGCGTGTCGTAGGACACCATCATCATTGGCCTTTAACTCCCGATGCCAAGACAAATTTTATGCATCTTCAATATTAGCAAATAAGCATTGAAATTGTGGTATTATTGGTAGATACCACATCACCTTGGCATGAGAGCCATTTTTAGCCTTACTTGAATTTGTGGTCTTGTACCTTGACACACCACATTTTGGACAATTTATCAAATTACTATAGTCCTTCTGAAATAACACACAATCATTTGGACATGCATGAATCTTTCTAGCCTCCATTCCCATTGGGCACATTATTTTCTTTGCTTGATATGTTGAAATTGGAATCTCATTGCCTTCAGGAAGAATTTCCTTTAAAAAAGATAACAGTGAAGTGAAACTCTTATCACTCCAAAGGTTTTGAGCTTTAAGAGTATATAGTCGCATCATAACACTCAACCTCGTGAACTTAGTACAACCCTTCTATAATGTTTTTTCAGCATCATGGACAAGGTTTGCAAATAAAGAAGGTGGACCAATGGCATTGTCCTGAAAACTACGTAGCATCTCATCAACCATATCATCCTGAATCGGTTCATCTTGAATTGGTTCATCATTGACATTATCATCATTATCTATATCTTCTATGCCACAACTATTAGTATCGACATTTTCTGATCCATAATTAAATTTCTCTCCATGCCAATACCATTCATTATAACCTTGTATGATCCCAATGCATATGACATGATTCTTAATTTCCTCAACAGTAATAATTTTCAAATTGTTACCACAATTTCTACATGGATAATAGAACCTATATGTAGGTAGTTTCCTATATTCCTCAACAAATATAATAAATTCATCAAGACCTTTGGCAAACTCTGGACTGCAACGGTTGTTGATAGACATCCAACTTTGATCCATTTTCTAGATCACATTAAAATTAATTATAAAACTGAGAATTTAATATTGATAGTATAAGTTATAAGTTTTTATTGATAGGAAGTTAATTGTTTTATACTAAAGTGTACCACCTATCCCATTTTTGAATATTTAATCTCACTAGTAACCGCATAATGTATGTTTAGTTTTCAAGAAAATTTCAACAGCATTTCCCCTAAGTTCTCTAAGTACATCGATGTAAATGGAAAATAACCACCCACATATGTACCCAAAGAACAAATGAGGAAATATTACTAAAATTTTCTTCAAAACTAAACATACAAATACACTTACATCCTAAGTGAGATTAAATATCCAAAAATAGTCCCAGACCAGGGACTATCCAAAATTTACTCCTAATGAGTGAATTTTGAACGGGTTTCTAAGTTAATATATAAATGTATTATTGTCATATTTATATATTAAGTTAAACATCATGCATCGATGATCTCATCTATAAACCCTAAAGTGTCAATATGGCACTACACAATGTCTACCCTCATATTTCTAGAATATATATAATGATTACATATGTGATTGCTAATAAAATGTAGATATGAAAGAATACATGTTTATATTATTGGTTGGGTTACTAGTCAAATAAAATGGAAAAACAATGTAACTGACCTGAGCTGCCAAGATGAAAATGAGAGTAGGCCGTGGGTAGTGGATGTCACGTAGGTGGCAAAGAGCAAGAGGATGACCATCGAGCGTCGGAGCTACTGCAAGCAAGAGGATGACTGTCCTAAACGATATGGGCAAACCAAGAGTACTTCCATAAATAAACATTCATTATATGTACTGAATTGAAAATCAATTAGGTGCTCTTGACAAATATAAACTAAAGTTGAGATATTTTATCCAACAAGATAAGTGATGGCTCACTGGAACCCACTGGAATAGAATACTGCTATAAAAGGTTTGTTTCCATTCAAGTTAACTTAACTATTAATAAAGGAAAGAACAAAAATAGAGATCATAATAATTGAAGCATCAAGTTTTATTAGAGATACTTGAGAATAGGTTTTCACTGCCATATCATGCCATTCCATGAAGTAACAACAAAATCCAATAAACAAGAATAATCACAGAGGAAGGTCTGAGTTCTACACTCCTCCTGACATCATAGAACTGTTCTAACTTTTTATAGTACCACCATGCATATATGCAAAATAAAACCAAAAATAACACTGAGATCTCCAATACTTCCTAAATACTTTGATGGGTCATCAAAATGAGGTTGTGATGCCACCTCCTTACTTCAATCCATATCTTCCAAGTGTATATACAATAAGCGTAAATCATAGACAATAGATGGCCAGCACCCGACCCCAGCACCCAACACCCATCGCCTCCCACCGCCGACCCCAACCCCGACCGCAACACCAGTTTAATTAACCAATTCTATTATTACATTTAATTGCCACTTTTATTTCCTTATTTCCTGTGATGCAGCGCAGTCTCCCCTTTGACGCACTCAAGGTGCCACCACCAGGACTACTTTGCTTCTTGTATTCCCCTCCTCTCTCCTCGGTTGATCCCTCTTTTCCTTATCCTTCATGTGGCATACAAATCACAAAAACATAATTTACTTAAGCGGAAGTGTTCGTTAGCAGCGTATTAACAAAAATCACTAAAAATTAAAACCATTTGCAAAGAGATCCAATTCCAGGAAACTCTTAACAACAAGAACCAAAGTATTACATATACATTTTGGTCCACAAGTACATACCATGTACCATATCTTCTCGAGGATTACATACATCAATTGCTCTGTTAAGTCTACACATGAGAAACACAAAACCTCAAGGCATTCAAGCCAAGATCTCAGATTTATTGTAAAAACACTAAGTACCGACTCCTAGGACCTGAGAGTACAGAGACAACACATAGGACTCATATCTACAAAACACGACAGTCAGTATCTCCACTTGAGATGTTACTGTTGTCCTTGATGCTGGTGTCCTTTTTCCTAATTTATGATTTCTACCTCTTCTTCTTCATCCACCTAAAAATATTCGATCCCACGGGGGTGAGACAATTGAAAATTGTCCCAGAGAGAGATATAACTCTCCGCCAGAAACATTATTATTGCAGTTAAATAGTATTAAACTGAGCAGAGGATAAGAAGTTTAGACATTCTCATAATTTAAAGCATTGAAACCATCTATGATAGAGTAGTAAATCATATATTCTCTTTATAAGGAATATGAATAACATGTATATCATTTATCCATATTATTATATCAACATCTCAAGCTTATCCTGAATTACTCAATATCATGGTATATCATCCATGAATCATTCTCATTTCTATTTGTTGTCCTCAGCCAATTTGCTAACCAGATATTGAATTGTATCATTCATGTGAGTATACATTATCATATTTTGTTCAAGCATTGGACTGTGCCAATCCTGTGCAACCATTCTAGGCATTGGACTATGCCAATCCTATACAAACATTCTAGGCATTGGACTATGCCAATCATGTGCAACCCTTCCATGTTTTGGACTATGCCAAACCTATGCCATTATTCCAGGTATTGGACTATTACCAATCCTATGCAATTATTCCAGGTATTGGATTATTACCAATCCTGTGCAATTATTTAGGTATTGGGTTATGACCAATCATGTGCAATTATTCCAAGTATTGGGTTATGACCAATCCTGTGCAATTATTCCAGGTATTGGGTTATGACCAATCCTATGACATTGTTCCAGGTATTGGGTTATTACCAATCCTGTGCAATTATTCCAGGTATTGGGTTATGACCAATCCTGTGACATTATTCCAGGTATTGGGTTATGACCAATCCTGTGATATTATTCCAGGTATTGGGTTATGACCAATCCAATGACATTATTACAGGTAGTGGGTTATGACCAATCATGTGACATTATTCCAGGTTTTGGGTTATTACCAATCTTGTGCAATTATTCCAGGTATTGGGTTATGACCAATCATGTGATATTATTCCAGGTATTGGGTTATTACCAATCCTCTGCAATTATTCTAGGTATTAAACTATGTCAATCCTATGCATCTATTCCAGGCATTGGACTATACCAATCCTATGCATCATCACTGAATACCACATCACCTTTACCAGGTATTAAACCTTGGTCAAGCCATCATACTTATTCACATCCTTTATGTAATTCAATTATTCCTCATATCTCCCTTAGGCTTATTCAAAACACTATAGCCCTTGTTTGGCTATAAACATGAAGCATGTATGATCAAGATTTCATTATTATTATTGTATCCATTAGTTATTATTATTATGTTACTAAGTTTCCATTGTTTATTATCATTTCTTTTATGAGACTTTATAACATCTTGTTACCTTTCACTAGGCAACAACTACTCTCATGGCTCACAAAGCCCATTACACATTTGTCACCTCTCATTAGGAAATAAAAACTCTTATGGATCACAAAGCCCATTACACATTTTGTCACCTCTCACTAGGCAATAACAACTCTCATCATTTATCATTAAATGATTATCAACAAAAGGTATGAATTTCTCTCTCATCCTTTCCAGAATATAAATACATCATACTTTATTAACTTGGCTAAACCTTTTCTTAAGGTATGTTAGCCTACACTTATCAGAGTGTATTAGGCTCATTACATCTCAATGTAGCAATGTACATGGCACATTTCATGTGTTATTCATCCAAGTATACTAGATTTAGGGTACATCAAGGAGTATGAACTTTGAGGTATTGGATGTGATATATATCATGTCTTGATGTATTACTTCCCTCATCACTTTTAACTTACTTAAGTTCATCAGCTTATCTTGTATTAGGATGTTTCCCATCCTAATACTTTTTGCACCTGTTCATCACATTATCATGTAATGTTTTGGTCATAAGTCACTCATTTGAATTATTCAACCATTAACAATAATATGGACTCATCTCGGGTTAAAGCATTATTGATACAAGATTATCCATTATCAACCACTTTAGGTATTTCACCTACCAATATATTATTCAATACTCCATTATTAGGAATAGGGTTCCCCTCTTTATCAATTAGTGTTTCACATGACATCACACTATATTAGGGTTTCACAAGACATCACCCTATAATGGGGTTTCTCATGACTTCACTGTATTAGGGTTTCACATAACATCACCCTTAATTAGGATTTCACATCACATCGCCCTTAATTAGGGTTTCACATGATATCACCCTTAATTAGGGTTTCACATGACATCACCCTTAATTAGGGTTTCACATCACATCACCCTTAATTAGGGTTTCACAAGACATCACCCTATAATGGGGTTTCTCATGACTTCACTGTATTAGGGTTTCACATAACATCACCCTATATTAGGGTTTCTCATAACATCACCCTATATTAGGGTTTTCCATAACATCACCCTATATTAGGGTTTCATGAGGCATCCTCTTAAATTAGGGTTTTTCATTAAAATACCCTGAATTAGGGTTTCTCATATCATTACCCTAAATTAGGATTACACTGTCACCCTTGATTAGGGTTTCACCTAGCTTTACCTTAAATTAGGGTTAGAGCTCATCAACCTTCTCGATTAGGGTTTCATGATCTTATCATCATGGATCAAACCCTAATTACATATTTTATTCATGTTGAAAGTGTTGAGGATTAATCACTACATGATTATCACTCGTGTATAAGTTCCTCTCTCTCAACCCCTCTAGGAGGCTAATTATTTCAATCTTGATTAGATTGAATCAATCTTGAATGAAAAGTTGACATCGTGCATCAAATCATTGCTTCCATAAGATTCAAAGGTTAACCACTCTAAAGGTACTAATCATCTAAGTACTTTAGAGGTACAACCACTGGATTTAACTTGGATATATGCTATTTAACAATCAAGGGATTAATTGGTCTTTCATAACTTTGAAACTATTAAATTTCCAAACGGTTTTGTTACTTTTGAACCTTCAAATGGTCTTGAGGTACTTGACCTCCATACGGTCTTGAGGTTCTTGACCTCCATACGGTCTTGAGTTTCTTGACCTCCATTCGGTCTTGAGGTGCTTGACCTCCATTCCGTCAACTCTCCCAAACGGTCAACATGACCAAACAGTTTTGAAGATCAAATTACCCATTCGATCTTGATCAACTTTACCCATTCGATCTTGATTGTTTTTACCCATTCGGTCTTGATCACTTTTAACCATTCAGTCTTGATTGATTTTACCCATTCGATCTAAATCAATTTTACCCATTCAGTCTTGATCAATTCCATCAATTAAGGCTTCAATGAATTCAATCGATTGGAGTTTGTAAACAGTGGATTATCCATCACTGAACCTATTATGAGTCAATCAATTAGAACCATTAGATCATCATCCAACCATGACATCTCCTGACCTCAAACGGTCTTGAGGTCATTTGACCTCAAATGGTATTGAGACTGTTTGGTGTCAAATGGTCTTGAGACCGTTTGTTCACCAAACGATCTTGAGGTTGTTTAGTCTCAAGAGTGAAATCGTTTGCCCAAGATATTCATTGAGGTGTGTGCTTATGATGATGTCATCATCATCAAGCTTCGATCCTTCAAAATCTACTACCACTCTTATGGAAATTTCAACAACTAATCGAAAGGAAATTGAGAAAGAAGAAAGGTTCAACACATGATGAATAAATTGCAAGAAATAATAACATTTAAGGGTTCAAGTTATATAACCCGCCTTCAAAATTGAATCCAAGCTTCAAGATTCACGTCCTCAATGGTGAATGAAGCTTTTTCAACTGTCCAAGGTCTGTTCTTAAGTCTTTGAGTGAAATGAATGGCTAAAGTTGAAGATTGAATGAAGAAGAGAAGAAATTAAGCATTGAATTTCGATTTCCACCATGAAATCAAGGTTGAAGATGACTATGGATATTACATATAGGTTGGGACACGTCCTCCTATTGATACTAAGCTCCCTTGTGCATGGCCAAAGCAAGGAAAGAAAAAGGGATCGAAAAAGCCATTCATGTGGGTTGAAAATGGGATGTATATAAGGGAATTTCAATGAAAGAGAAAGTGATAAACAATTCCTTCAACTCCCAAAATTGGTGCCACATCATCCCCTCCATCCCTTGCATACAAATATATCTCCCCCACCTTGCAATTCCTCTTCATTATCCATGAATTAAAAGAAAACAAATTAAGCACCTTAATCAATATAATAATAATATACAAAATTGAGTGGATATTACTTTTTCTTTAACTAATGTGAGTGGGCTCTCCACTCACTTTAGATATTTCGTGGCCTTTGCAAGGCACAAGGACATGCATACTTATACAAATTCAACCATCACATTTTTGGTTGAAGGGCACCTCCATTAATATATTTATTTTTGCATTAAATTGAATTAGGGTTTCAATTATGCTTAAATCTTGATTATTTTAATATCAAGATTCTCTCTTCCAAAGAGATTCAAATGAGACGCCACTCTGTTTTTCTTGTCTCTAATTGATACCAATAAATATTAAGGACTTTCTAAAAGTGGTATTTTGCATATTGAACCCTAGGTTTTGGGTAAATTACACATTACACCAAAACTAGGTTTTAATGAACAACATTGCTTAATAAGCTCTTTCTTGGTGCTCAGGCTTTCACAATCCATACCTCTACATCATTTTCAGAGAGGCGTGGTCTCTAGCACTTTGTTCCAGTGCACATTGACCAAAATGAAGTTGAAAATGAGAAAATAAGCCTGACCTATATGGTCAGTTATCAGCAAATAATCGACCCAACAGGGGCCACCGGTGCCCGAAAATTAGCCCGACATCTATAAGGACAGTTTTCTAAAAAAACTGACTCTATAGTTGACACCTACAAGGTCACTTAACAGGAAAAAACTGACCCAATAGAGGCCGGTGCTAGCACAGAACTACAAGGATGGTTAAATAAAAAACTATCCCAAGAGGTAGACCCTATTAGGTTGGTTGTTTTGAGAAAATCGACCCAACAGAGATAAGTGGTGCCCAAACTTTTTTTGTAAATTTCTAGGTCAGTTATTTGAACAAACCGACCCTATATCTCGAAGGCGCAAAGGCAAAATGGAGCCAATTTTCACCACGGGAAACCTTTTAGGTCGGATTTTTGATAAAACTGACCTTGTACCTCAACTAGTACCCATATTTTTTTATTAGGTCAGTTTTTCTAGTAAAAGTGACACTTTCGGCTGCGACGTTATTGACCAAAAATGTAGTAGTGAAGGGACCTCATTGTATAGGGACCTAAATGTCAACCCCAATAGGTAGCCCTTGTATCATAATGGTCTGCCTTATCTCGATATATCAAGTAAGATGCCCAACCTAGTGTCCTTACCCAAAAACTTCAGGAAGGTCCACCAGGATATATAATGGATTTCTCTAAATTATGTTCAAGGTTTTTCAACATACTATAATCAACATGAAAGTATTATTCATAGGGAACAATAGCTCAAACAAGTATTTATCTATCCAAGCATTCTTACGATCATACATACAAACAAACCAATATGATAGTAGGGTCCAGAGATTAAGTTTACATTATCAATAGAGTACAAGTTATAATTCGGGAGTAGATTCTAGAGAAGGTTTTTTTAATCATTAAGCGTATTTCTATTACTCTATCAAAAAAGCCAGCATTTACAAGTGGGATAGATAGAAAGAAAAAGAAACTATCTATGCATTTTCTACTATCTATGCAATGCAGATCCAATCTGCGTATGCTTTCTGCCAAACTTGCTTCAGCATTTGGGTTTCATCCTAAAAAATGAGGTACTGTCTAGCACACCAAATGTGATATAGAATCAGCATGCTCAGTTGCTTCTCCTTGCTATTTGACACACTGATGAGCATATCTCTATTTGTGGGGAGCTCAGCAAAGTATTGTCTTGGTCTATCCCATACTTCCTGTGCATATTTACAGTTGCATAGCACATGGTTTTTAGTATCATAGGCATTTTTGCACTAAGAGCATCTAGAGGCCAAATAGAAACCTCTTGCTTGCAGAAAATGTTCTGTGATCAGCTTTCCCTAGAGAAATTTCCATCTGAAGAGTTTAACTCTATTGGGGATTTTTATACACCATAACCATCGCGCCCATCCCTGAACAAGTTTGTGTGTCCTTCAAAGGTTCCAGGCCTATTTGAGTGTGAAAATCTCCATACCATCAAAAAAACACAAGTATGTAGTCTCTAATTGAATATTCTTGCAGACAACACTAATATATGTCATGCCTCTACCAGGAGGAATGCACCACTACCCTTCATGGATCAAGACATTAAGGTTCTATTCTGGACCAAAACCATTTCTCAGGATAAGGCCTTCACCAACATAATTGATTAGAAAAATACCTCTCACCCACGGATCTTTCCATAGACGGATAGAGCTGTCATCCACTATTTTGAATCTCACTTGATGGATGAGACTATCTCAGTGCCTTAGGATGGCTTTACACATCCAACTGGCATTATATTTCTATTTATGAGACCATAGAGTATCATATGCTGGGTAGTGGCTATGAATCCATGTAACCCACAAGTTCTCTTTGCGGTTGGCGATGTCCCACAATAGCCTAGTGAGCCCAGCTTTGCTCCAGGTTTCAACTATGCAAATATCAAGTCCCCCTTCGAGTTTAGGACTACACACATTATCCCATGATATTGAATGGATTTTTTTTGCTTCATCAGTATCTCCCCATAAGAAAGACCTGCACAACCTTTCAATTTCATCTATGGTCCCCCTGGGCAAGGGAAACGTTCCTGTCCAGAATAGGTGATAAGTTGAAAGGGTAGATAAAATAAGATATAATCTGCCCACCTAAGAGAGAAGTATGGATTTCTAGGAATCAAGTTTGTTTTTTATTTTGTCTATCAACAGGGTGCACATGCTTTTGGTTAGCTGGCCAGAAAATAGAGGCAAACCCAGGTACCTTACTGGTAACATGGTTTTCTCCACCATCAAAATCGAGCTGATATGATTGGGGGTTGACTTTCTGAGAAAAAGTTGGCTTTTAGCTGGGTTTAGGTTGAGTCATGACAGATCGTTGAACTCTTGGAGACATTTCAAAACATCTCTATCATCTTGATCCATATCTTGAGCAAGAACTAGTAAATCGTCAGCAAAAAGGATGTGAGATAGTGCATTGTTTTGTGTCATCAGAGGCCTGAATTTCGTTTCTTCAACAATAGAGTTGAGCAACAAAGTAAGCCCTTCTATGCCTATAGCAAATAGATAGGGTGCTAGTGGATTGCCTTTCCTGATACCTCTAGAGGCATGGATCATTTTAGTAGGGGCCCCATTGATGAGAACCTGGAAAGGAGTGAACATACATTCCCTGATCCAATTAATCCAGCAAATTGGGAAATCCATAGCCTGCATTATATCGAGAATATAGTCTTTATTGATTGTGTCATAGGCTTTGCTTAAGTCCTCTTTCAAGCAGAACTTGTGGCCCCTGCAAGTTTTGAAGTCATGAATAACTTCATTTGCCAATAGGTTAGCATCTGAGATATGTCTCCCTTTAATGAAGGCTGATTGGTTAGGGCTGATAATCTCTAGCATAACATCCCTCAACCAATTTGCAAGGATTTTATCAATCAACTTGTAAACCACATTGCAGAGGGAGATTGGCCTCCATTCATTGATTTTCTCCGGTTGAGTTACCTTTGGAATCAAAGAAATATAAGTTGTGTTTGCTTCTTTTAAAAGCTTCCCTTTCATGAAAAAATCTTTGATTGCTCGGCAGACATCTGGACCCACAATATCCCAAGTTCTCTTGAAAAAGTGTGCGTTCAGCCCATCTAGCCCTGGAGACTTATCATCATTTGAATTCTTTACAATGTCATAGATCTCATCATGAGTGACAAGCCTACACATTTGGGTCTTATGCTCTTCTGTGATTTTCTTTAGCCTTGACCAGTCATAGTTGTTACGTTTCCTATCAACAAAATTGAACAATTTATTTTAATGTTCATAGAAGCACTATTTGATGTGAGCATCACCTCTAATGTTGATCCCATCAACCTCTATATTCTTGATTTGGTTCCTACTTCTTCTAGTCTTCATGGAAGCATAGAAGAATTTTGTATTGGAGTCTCCTTGTTGAAGCCACTGAACCCTTGATTTATGGTGAATAAAGGACTCTTCAATCCTCTTTTCCTTCAAAGCTTCTTCCTTTCTTTGTTTAGCGATATCCCATAGTAACTTGTTACTTGGGTCCTGATCAGATCTATTTATCGCCATGAGTTCTTTCTCTTTATTCTTAGCTGAATCTATAATGTCACCCAATCATTCCCAGTTCCACATATGTAGAGCCCTTTTTGTGTTCTTAATCTTCTAGTAATGTCTATACATTGGACAACTGTCAATATCCCGTGACCAGACTATGGATATCGTTTCTCTGAAACCTAGAAGCTCCGCCCATGCATTAAAATATCGGGTGGGCTTTTTTTATTAGTGCTAGCTTCATCCATATGTAAGACCAGCATATGATGATCACTATATATAGTCGGTAAGGTTTCTAACCACAAGTGTGGCAAGCTTGAAAACACCTACATTTGACAGAAAGCTTTATCAATCTTGCAACGGGTATTGTTGATGCCTATTTGTTGATTGTTCCGTGTGAAATCGGATCCTTTAGAAGGGATCTCTGTTAACTCTGCATCATTAATGGCTTGGTTAAATTCAAGCATAGAGCGAGCTGACAAGGCTGATCTTACAACTCTCTCAGATGAAGTTCTCATTGCATTAAAATCTCCCAGAACTAACCAATTAGCTTTCACTACGTTTTTGAGATATCTCAAATCCTCCCAGAGCTTGCACCTCTTACAATCATCATTTTCTGCATATACAGTCGTGAACTCAAACTCTCTATCATCTATTGTCAACTTGAAATGCAAGCATTGTCTAGATTCATAGATGACTTTAATAGAATAGTCCTACTTTTCCCAGACTGCAAAGAGTCTTAGTTTATTGTAGCTAATTGTGTTAGCAACCCACCGACTCTCTGGCTAATTTCTTGATAACAGCTTCCTAGCTTTCTTGTTTTTGAACTTCACTTCAGACAAAAGAGAAATGTCAACCTTTGCTCTTCTGAAATCGGCCCAGACCATGTCGAGTTTCTCCCTTTGGGAAAGACCAAACACATTCCAGGCCATCATCATTGGAAGATCAACCATTGGGCATAGGGGGAGTGGTACTTCCTCCCGCCAATGTAGATGATTCATCATTTGATTCAAGAGTTTTGAAGAAGTTTCCCTGCTTCTACTTATTTCTTTGGTTTTGGTTCCTTATGGTCCTCTTGCTCTGTGGGCTTGTTATTTGCTTGGGTTGAACAAACCTATCATCTACTTTATCTCCATTTTTCATGTGCTCCTCCTGATCGTTTTGTCGAGCAGGTATGGTCTATTGAACATTTTATTGAGAAGGAGTAGGCTGAGGGGGAGGAACTATAACTAATGTTTCACCTACATTCTCCCCAACAGAGGGCTCTAATGGAGGTGTTGGTTTTGGCTTGAAAAGTGCCTTATCATGTCCGAACGTACCACAATGTGGGCATCTTTCTAGAATCCACTCATATTTAACTTGGACCTAATATGGGTGACCCTTATCAGTTTGGAGTTTGACAGCCAGGGGAAAGCTTGAGGTCGCTACCATCCGGATGTTAACCCTCGCATAATCGATCCTCAATCTTGTGTTTGTTTGTCTGTCTAAACATTGCAGTTTCCCCATAAAGGACGACATTCTCACAAACATTTTCTCCAACCACAGTTCTAGGGGGAGGTTATGGAGCTTGACCTAGACTGGTACGGATGTCAGCTTCTCCTATTCAATCGGCTCACCTTTTTCCCATGTCTTTAGGATAATCAGCTTCCCTTTAATGATCCAAGGGCCACCTTCAATCGATGTGTTCATGTCCTGCTCGGATTGAAACTTGATGATGAAGCTCCCATTAGATCTGCCTAGGACCTCAATTGTCCCTGTCGGCTTCCAGATTCATATCAGTTGTTCCTACAATGTTGGGATATGCGGCTTGAATTCGATGATGTACCCAACCGTCGTATTCCTCCATTGTGCATATGTAACACCCCTCCCTAGGGTTACATACATAACCAGCGGAAGCACAGCCTAATCCCCAACATTATCCATAATGTGGGGTACTTGGCATTTCGGGGAGGGATTATCACAACCATGACATTCATTGCACAAAATAAAGTTTAAATGAACCATCACAGGATCAAGATTACAATTTCTCATTCTCAAACCTTAACAAAGGTTACATATACATAATCATGGTAAAAGGAAAAAGGTCTATAAACTAGGTATGGTTGGCACCCCACCAAAGCTCTTCTCCTTGTAGGTCCTTGAGCTAGGATTTCCTCCTTAGATGGACTTCCCTCCTTAGCTAGCCTCCAACCTATGGGCATCACGCCCCCAGCCATGCATCAAACAAATGGTAAGTGGATTGAACATGTTATAATATAAGAAAACTTGAAAACTGAAAATAAACATTAACATTGAACATTGAAAAGACATGCATTTTCTTTTAGTGCAATTTCTTTTATCTTAACCTATATAAGTGTCCTTGGGTTTGCACAAATGTGCCTCTTCTCTTATGCACCGAAGTGCCTCTTAGGTTGCACCGAGGTGCCTCTTCTCTTATGCACCGAAGTGCCTCTTCTCTTATGAGGAACTTATATAAGTTTAACATTAACATTTTCTTCTTTCTCTTAAGGCTCTTAACTTTACATTTACTTCATTTGTAACTTTATCATTAGGATTCATGAAGATGATACCAAACATACTATGCAGTACATCTTAACTTTACTGACTTTAGCAATTAGGAACAGCAAATAACATAAACATGGCATTCATTGCAAAATTCATATATGCATAATTAAATCAACCAATTTAACTATGTTCAATTGCATGGACCACTTACCTTTTCACTTGGAGAGTGAATTCTCTCTCTTCCTAGTTTGAGTGAGTCCTAACCACTCTGTGGGTCTAAAGAACCCTAATTTCCCTGTTCATAAGATATGTCACTTCATATATATATATATATATATATGATATTAAACCCTAGATTCATTTCTACAAAATCAAGTGATGTCGATTTAGAATCAGACTCTAAAAACCACATATTCGGATTCCTCTTGAAAAATCCTTTCCAAAACATATTTTTTCTCATTTTTCTGAGCATCGAACGATTTACTATGAATTAACAAAAATGGGCCAATCAGAAATTAGAAATATGCCACATGGGCCAATGAGAGCCCGCCATATAGGTGCGGTCTCGCCCAGGTGGATTAGCGGTCAAAGGATAGAAACAATGTGAAAAACCAAAATTACCCCTATGAGTATTGATGCGATAATTTTGAGTCGCATTTAGAGACCTATTTCATATGTGTTTTGTGCTTTAATTACTCATTTTCATGGATATTATTGCATAATTCACTTTATTTGGTCTTTTCCATCATATTATATCAAATCCCCTTTGTTTTACTATTTTGAGCATTATTTATCATCTTATTATAAATTGTGTGGATTTACTTGGTCTTGTTGTGAAATTTCAGGAAAAACAAGCATCTGCTTCCGTTGATACCATCGACGGAAGTCGATACCATCGACCAAGCCACAGGTTGTCAGCCGAGAAAAGCAATACAAGTCGAAACTGTCGATACCATCGACCCAAGTCGATGCCATCGACACAAGGGGAGCTACAACGTCGCTAAACGACAACAACCGACGCTAAAGGAGTCGATACCATCGACGCCCAAGTCGATGGTATCGAGATCACCACAGGCGCTCAGAATAAAAGAAAGGAAAGCTGCCGCTAATCCGCTGGGTCGATACCATCGACCCGCGTTGATGGTATCGACGCTGGCAGATATGCGTTGGATCTGTTTTGATCTCGATCGGACGGCTGTTGTTATTGGACGACCTAATTAGGGACTTATACCTAATGACGGCCGCCGAGACGTGATAATTATCTCATTTTGGATTGCACGAGTGCCAAGGAGGAGAGAAAGGAGAACGGAGGCCGAGAAGCTCACCCCGGGTGATTCGGACGCTGCCGAAGACAATTTCCACCACCGACAGGCGGGGAAAGCTTGTGTTCTACGCCAAGGATCCACCGGTTCTTCTCCGTTCAGGGGTTTTCCCATTTATTTCACGTTTTTCTTATGAATTCCCCAATTTCTACCATGTATTCGTGTAAGATGAACATGAGAGGCTAAAACCCTCAATCTTTAGGACCGGGAGTAGCCCGGGAATGCATTGTATGACACTTTTATATCAATAATTCATATTTTTCTCTCAAATCCGTGGTATAGATTCGTTTTCTCCATTTCTATTGTTATGCTTGATCACCATAATAATAACTTAATGCCCTTAATCACTTCGACAGAAGGATTAACGGTTGAAAAGAGACGAATTCTACATTAATTAATAAAACCCTTGACAAAGGAGTTGTAAAATTAATGGTGGGAACTGAGGGACCGATCTTAATGTGCTTAGTTTAGGGGAATGATTACTATGACGATGGAATCAACCTAAATCTAAGTAGTGGATTACACCACGACAGTGGGTAATTCTCATTTCAGGCCACTACCCAGATAGAGAGAGAAGTGTGAGGAATTATATGAAATCTAATACAATGTTGACCCGCGGTGAAACCGCCATCCTAAAGATATCCCTTTTAATTGATTAAATTAACCTTTAATCGATTGTTTTCTTTGTTTGATTTTTATTTTCTTTTAATTTGAACAACAAAACCCTACTTTGTTAATCAGTCTAGCTGATTGCGATTAGTTAGTAGAAGTCTCCAATAATTCACGTATCCCTGAGTTCGACTCGGGCCTCACAAGGCCTATATTACTCGACGTGTATACTTGCGTTTAAGCGCGTAGTAAAATATACGTCAAGTTTTGGCGCCGTTGCCAGGGATACGGCGAATTATTGGCACTTTGAGTGCTAAGAGCGGCCATTCTAGGCCACATTTTTTTATTTATTTTAAAACAATTTCAAAAAATTCCTTTATTTCTCTATAATTGTGTTGACTCGTTCAAAGCATTGTACTGAACCCCTATTTCCATTTTTTTTCAGGTACTTTGCATGGTGCACCCACGTAGTCGAGACTACGTGAATCGCACACCTGAGGTTCCATCTGCGGGACCAGAGGACGAGGACTACTACGAGGAGGAACACCACAGTGATATAAATTCTGAATCTGAGCAAGAACAAGAAGAAGTAATGGCTGAAGCACAGACAATATGGGAGAAGATCAAGGCGTCTTCTTCCTCTGCGTCAAAGGGGCCTATAAAGAAACAGGGGCTAAACATACCTACATACAAGATCGACCCAGCACTGATTAATTTGGTCAAATCCAATGCATTTCACGGGCTGAAAAATGAAGATCCAGTGGCACACATTAGTCAGTTCGTAGAGAACTGTGATATGGTGAAAATAGATCGATTTCCACAGGATGTGCTCTACCTCAAGTTATTCCCGAGTTCCTTGGCAGGAGTGGCAAGAGAGTGGCTTCATAACCTCGACGACGAGTTTGTTGAATCATGGGATCACATGGTGGAGGTTTTCTTCGAGAGGTTCTTTCCTCCTGAGAAGACCAATGATATGATCCGGAAGATCCACAATTTCACCCAACAGGCGGGTGAAACTTATTCTGAGACTTGGGAGCGATTCCAAGTCATGTTGAGGAGATGTCCACACCATGGACTGGACAAGGAAACCCAAGTGAAAATCTTCTACTTTGCTCTCTCCGAGCATGATAGAAGCAATTTGGACTCGGTTGGCTCCGGATTTTTCTTGAACAACACTGATACAAGATGCTGGGAGATATTAAAGAACATGGCTAGGAAACAGTCATGGGGCGACAGAGGTGCAGTGGAACATGTCAAGGCTGCCGGCGAATCCAGAACAGTTAGGGAGCTGAATGACAAGTTAGATCTTCTAGCCAAGAAGCTGCTAACTAAGGAAGATGCATCTGAGGATGAGGAAGCCCAAGTGAAGTTCATGCAACAACAGGGCTATAGAAACAATGACTATGCATGGAGAAAGGATAAAAAGTTTTCATGGAAGGATCCGAATAATTTTCTGCAGGATCCGGATGCCAAACCACAGCAAAGAACCGAGGATAAGAACACTGAATTACTAACTCAAATGGTCCAGCAAAACCAAGAGATTATGGCCATGTTTGGAAAACAATTGCAATCTCAAGGTGATATTCTAACCAAGTTTGGGCAGACGCTGCAAAGCCATGGAGCGCAAATGCGGGCATTAGAGACCACCGTGGCTCAGATTTCAAGTGAAGTGGCGGCCATCAAGCACGCCAATCAACAGAAACCAACTGAGAATGCGAACGTGGCCCAAGCACATCATCAGGTTAAGTACATGTCGGTGGTAAGAAATGAGGAATCTCGGGTGCAAGAAGCTGTAGAAGAAAGAAAAATGACTTTCAATGTGAATGCAACACCGGCGATACCATATCCACGCACTTACTATAGATTTCCGGGCGGAAACCATTTCTTCAGAAAATCAGAGAGAGTTGTGAGTATGGTATCTCCATCTAGGCAAGAGGAGCAGGTGCAGGTTGTTTGTGCACATGTGGAGACGTCTGAGGCGAGAGAGGAACCACAACAAGCTTCCACTATTGATGATGTCTCGCCAAAGCCCACGTCCGAGGGAATGATTGAAGCAAGCTTAGGGGAGGTAGCCCCGAAAAGCTCTTATGTGCCACCTCATAGGCGTGTTGAGGCAGCAGATGTTTCAAATGTGGTTAATCCTAAGTCAAAGAAAGAGCATCGTCACTTTAAAAAATTCCTGGAGATATTCTGAAAACTCCACATCAACGTTCCGTTAGTGGAGATGATCGAGAAAGTACCCGCCTATGGGAGGTTCATTAAAGAAATCATCAATAAGAAGAGGCAGATAAAAGACGATGAAATTTATTGGATGAATGAGACGGTGAGCTCTATGATCCAAGGGAGTTCACCAAAGAAGAGAAAGGACCCAGGAGGTTTTTACATACCGTGCTCAATAGGTGGTCAACATTTCCCTAAAGCGCAATGTGATTCTGGCGCTAGCATAAATCTCATGCCTTTGGCGACATTTCAAAAGCTGGGGTTAAAAGAGATAAAGAAGTTGGCTGCAACAATTGAATTGGCGGATGGGTCTACAGTGAGACCCTATGGAGTATGTGAAGATGTTCTAGTCAAAGTGGATAGATTCATATTTCCGGTAGACTTTGTCGTCATGGATATGCCACCACTCCAAAGTTGTGAAATTCTCCTAGGAAGACCGTTTCAAGCAACGGCAGACGTTGTGACTGCCTTAGGGAGAGGTACTTTGTCCTTGGGCATTGGAGGAGATCGTGTTGAATTCAAATTACCGCATGATCCTCTAAGTGCAGTCCCCAAGGTGAAAAGATGATGATTGTCACACCGTCTAGCCTAAGACGCTAAACAAGGGCGCTTGTTGGGAGGCAACCCAACCATCGGTACATTAGGTTAGTTTAATTTTAGTCATAGATTGCTTTTATTTCGTTTAAATTTTAGTTTAAAAATGATACCTTGATCCGTTTGTTGAATGTGCAGGCACAGGCAGGGTCGATACCATCGACACACTGGTCGATGGTATCGACATGGGTTCAGGTTGACACCAGCAAAAATCGCACTGCGTCGATACTATCGACACCCTTGTCGATGGTATCGACATGGTCACAGACAGGTCGCAATAAAAGTGTCGATGGTATCGACACCCCAGTCGATACCATCGAGATCTCTGGAGATTTTCAGAAGAAATCGACTCAGTAGAGTCGATACCATCGACACACAGGTCGATGGTATCGACATTTACAAGTGAAAAAGGTGGCAGCCGGACTCGCGAGGCAGTTGCCCTAATCAGCGAGTCGATACCATCGACTTCCGTCGATGGTATCGACGGGCACACAGCAGTGTCGGTGTCAGTTATTCAAGACGGGGTTATTGGCCAAATGAAGTCACATCATCCAGAGCAAATTGGGACCCCACGACCCTGGCAGTACCCACCTCCGCCTCCACAAGAATGATCATGGTATCACTGTTCCACCCTTAAGTTGGTTTTTGACTATGAGGCCATAGTCGATTTCAAGCTTAGGGGGGTGGCTGGAACAGCTCTATCTTTTATCTTGTCTTTAGTTGTTTTTAGTTTCTGCTTTGTTATTTGTTTTTTTTGCAATTTTAAGTTTTTATTTAGGATCCACATCTATCTAGTGTAATCGTGGATGTCTTAAAAATTGTCATCTTGTTGTTTTCATGGGGAAATTAAGGGAATTTAAAATTTTTCTGTGTCATTTGGATAGCTTTACTTGGTTGTCCTCGGGGAACTTGTTCTATGAAAATGATTGATTATGTCAACTTTGAAGCAATATGTCATACTCACACCCCCATTGACTCATGAAAAGTGGATAGTAACGGTTGTTTGAGCCTAACCTAATCAAATGGTAATGAGACCTTAATCAGATGTAAGAGAAAGAACCCTTTAAACTACTACACATGTCAGTAAGGAGGGACACATAATTTTCTTCTAAGGTTCAGTCACTTAATCTTGTGATCATTCCACTTCATATTTTTCCATAATCCACCCAAGAATTGGAAGTAAAGTACAGTTTTAACTTCTTTTGCGTGCATAGCATGTAGATAGGATTTGCATTGTTATTTTCATATTTTTGCATAAAATGAAAAAAAGTATAGTGATTCATGAACATTACCTTTAGGTGCATGTCATGTAGTTTCACTCATAACTTTCATGATTTTCATGCATAAGTACACCATGTACCTCAGTTTGTCTTGAAACGTTATCTAAATTGTCCCATACCCTCGAAATAGTACAAAGATTTCCAATCATGAAGAAAATAGCGTAACACATGTATCTCTAAGAAATTATGGATATGTGGGCTAAGAGGAAAAGAAAAAAAATCTGAAATTTGAAAGAAAGAAGAAAAAAAAGAAAAAAAAAAGAGAATTTAGAAGGAAATGGAATAAGAGGGAGAAAGGAACATGATATCACTTACATAACAAGGAAACTGAGTACATGATGTGGCTTAATTAGATTTCTATCTCTTTTTGAGGTGGAAGGTTAGTGCATGCATCATTCCACCCAATTTTAAGCATTAGGGCATTTTCAATGTGCATTTGCATCATTTAGGGCATTTTGTTGTATGCATTTTGAAACTGTGTAATACTTCCAAATTCTTCCATGAACCACCCATTCCATCCACCCGTTGCTCGGATTGGTAGGCCACCGTGATTTTCTCCTCACTCATGTTTATCAGGAGAACTGCTTCCATGTAGATGGTAGTTAGGGCGAGCAACGTAGTGTAGGCGATCACAAGATGCACTAATGCTGAATCGACAAATTTTATTATGTTAACTGCCTTATGTGATAGTGTTCATCGGTTTGAAGGATAATTTCTTTTATTGATGATTATTGTCGCCTGTAGGGTAAATACTGTTCTGTGATTAGGAAAGGCCGGTTTGAGAATGTCCAGTGGGAGTCATGTGGGATGTGGGGTGATGTGTTGATTGTTAGTTGACATCTGCAATTCTATTCTAAGGATTAGTTGCTCGAGGGCGAGCAATGTTTAAGCTTAGGGGAGTTTGATGCGATGATTTTGAGTCGCATTTAGAGACCTATTTCATATGTGTTTTGTGCTTTAATTACTCAATTTCATGGATATTATTGCATAATTCACTTTATTTGGTCTTTGCCATCATATTATATCAAATCCCCTTTGTTTTACTATTTTGAGCATTATTTATCATCTTATTATAAATTGTGTGCATTTACTTGGTCTTGTTGTGAAATTTCAGGAAAAACAAGCATCTGCTTCCGTCGATACCATCGACGGAAGTCGATACCATCGACCAAGCCACAGGTTGTCAGCCGAGAAAAGCAATACAAGTCGAAACTGTCGATACCATCGACCCAAGTCGATGCCATCGACACAAGGGGAGCTACAGCGTCGCTAAACGACAACAACCGACGCTAAAGGAGTCGATACCATCGACGCCCAAGTCGATGGTATCGAGATCACCACAGGCTCTCAGAATAAAAGAAAGGAAAGCTGCCGCTAATCCGCTGGGTCGATACCATCGACCCGCGTCGATACCATCGACCCGCGTCGATGGTATCGACGCCGGCAGATATGCGTTGGATCTGTTTTGATCTCGATCGGACGGCTGTTGTTATTGGATGACCTAATTAGGGACTTATACCTAATGACGGCCGCCGAGACGTGATAATTATCTCATTTTGGATTGCACGAGTGCCAAGGAGGAGAGAAAGGAGAACGGAGGCCGAGAAGCTCACCCCGGGTGATTCGGACGCTGCCGAAGACAATTTCCACCACCGACAGGCGGGGAAAGCTTGTGTTCTACGCCAAGGATCCACTGGTTCTTCTCCGTTCAGGGGTTTTCCCATTTATTTCACGTTTTTCTTATGAATTCCCCAATTTCTACCATGTATTCGTGTAAGATGAACATGAGAGGCTAAAACCCTCAATCTTTAGGACCGGGAGTAGCCCGGGAATGCATTGTATGACACTTTTATATCAATAATTCATATTTTTCTCTCAAATCCGTGGTATAGATTCATTTTCTCCATTTCTATTGTTATGCTTGATCACCATAATAATAACTTAATGCCCTTAATCACTTCGACAGAAGGATTAACGGTTGAAAAGAGATGAATTCTACATTAATTAATAAAACCCTTGACAAAGGAGTTGTAAAATTAATGGTGGGAACTGAGGGACCGATCTTAATGCGCTTAGTTTAGGGGAATGATTACTATGACGATGGAATCAACCTAAATCTAAGTAGTGGATTACACCACGACAGTGGGTAATTCTCATTTCAGGCCACTACCCGGATAGAGAGAGAAGTGTGAGGAATTATATGAAATCTAATACAATGTTGACCCGCGGTGAAACCGCCATCCTAAAGATATCCCTTTTAATTGATTAAATTAACCTTTAATCGATTGTTTTCTTTGTTTGATTTTTATTTTCTTTTAATTTGAACAACAAAACCCTACTTTGTTAATCGGTCTAGCTGATTGCGATTAGTTAGTAGAAGTCTCCAATAATTCACGTATCCCTGAGTTCGACTCGGGCCTCACAAGGCCTATATTACTCGACGCGTATACTTGCGTTTAAGCGCGTAGTAAAATATACGTCAAGTATCACAACAAATTAACCTTGCGCGGGGGGGGGGGGTACTTTGGTCATTCAATGACCAAGCATCTTCCACCCCCGCCCCCTTAGACATGGCATCGAGCGCCTGGACAGGAGATGGAACCTCCGATCATAGACCAAGGAGGGTACGCTCTTACAGAAACTTGAGGCACTGGGCGAATCCCTCATCTCAAGGCGAATCCATTGAGCCCAATCTCAAACTCAGGAGAGCATTGGAGCTCCATAGGAAGGTCGCCGGAAATCACTGCCTCCACGGCCAAAACTCGAGATAGAAAACACAGGGGGTCGATCGATAAACTGGGGATTCAAATAAAAACCGTGAGGTTACGATGAAGACTAAGAGGTCATTTTTGAGGAGTAAAACGGCTGTAGATGACACCTACAAATACCAAGAACAGGCAGAATAGGGGAAGCATGCTCGAGTCTACCCGCGATGAGTCCAGAGCACGTCATTGCCAACTGAAGCCAGACTAAGCTCCATCTAAGTCTATTGGACTCACCCAAGGTCTCGCCCAGTCTAGAGGTCTACCAGGGCAGCATGGCACAGAATGCCGGCGGAAGCCATGGATCTGTTTATAGGGTGAGAGCATTGGGGCGACTACAAAACAAATCAGAAAAGCAAAAATAAAGGGAAGGTCCTAAGGATGCTCACCGCATGCGTGATTGAACCGCGGTGGAATGAGGAGGTCGGGCGAAGCCGAGGTCATTGGAGATGATAACTCAAGTAGGTCGGGGAACCTCGGGAATCTAGGGTTGAAATTGAGGGTGGAGGAGGTAACTACGGTGGCTGGCGGTGCTTTTGGGTCCTAGAAAGAGCAACGGCGAGGGCGATGGTGGCGGCTGCGGAAAAATGGCGGAGAGGAGGAGTGGTGCCCTAAAGGGCATTCCCTATATACTCCACGAGAGAGAGATTTCTAGGGTTCAGAAGATGCGTGGGAGAGAGATGAAGCCAGAGCCGCAAAAATCTCACGAAATCGATAACTGAAGAGGGAGAAATCAATCGATGAATAAAATAGGTTGTAGGCGTCTCTGTTGCCTAAACGAGCGGGAGGTAGGGGATGAGCTAGATACCCTTCGATCAAAATCAAACGGATGAAAAAGGAAGCGTGTGAAAAATAAAAGAAAGGGAAGGCATGACAAGGGAATAAATCCTGGAATCATAGGGAAAACGAGTGCATTGAATGACAATCAAATCAAATTATATTCAAACCTTTCCTAATTTAATTGGAGGGTCAAACAAGCTCTAAATGAGTCCAAATTCGGACCATTGACTAATTAAAGGGTCTAGAACGTTCCTAGTCAATTAGATTCACGTTTATTGAAAGTTTAATCTATAATTTCTATTGTTGTCACTCTTTCTTAATTTAAATGCACAAACTAATTAAATAATTGATATAAATGTTTCTGTTGTGATTCCTTGCTTCAAATTATGAGATAGACATTATCAACTCCTTAAAAGTCATTCAACACCTCTTTCTTTCCCTTGTATGCACTTTCTTTGGAGGAGAGAAAAAACAAGGGGAATATTACTTCCCTCTTATGTATTTACAAAATAAAAAGGAAAGGTGGCCAAAAGATGCCAAGAGAGCACTCATATTCTCATATTTTTGAAATAAAAGAATAAGGGGTAAACTATTATGTCTTTTTGGCAACTTTTGAGAATAGGAGAGAGAAAATGAACATTATGGGTTTTAATTTGAAATCTATATAAAGGAAAAACATACTTATTGCCCAAGTGATTTGAATTTCCAATTTCTTGCTTCTTTATCTTTATCTTTCTCTTTCTCTTTCTCTTTCTCTTTCTCTTTCTCTTTCTCTTTCTCTCCCATTACTTTTAGATTTATTTGATAAAAGAAAAAAGGGAAGCATATTACCAAGATTACACCAATATTTACAATGCATTAATATAGAGGAAAAACTTGTTTTGAGCCTTTTCTTATTTCTATTTGCATTGAAATCCTATAGGAAAAACTATTTTAGAAAAATTGCATTAAGGCCATTAACAAAATATTATTTGAAGAAAACTACATAAAAGGTTTTATTTTACTCCTAAAAATAGGGATGTTACATTACTACCCACCTTAATAAAATTCCATCCTCAAAATTTTCTAGGGGACTACCCACCTTAAGGTTTACCTAACCTTTTCATTCATTGACAAATTACTTTTTAAGGTTCAATTATGCTCAATATTTTGCATTGTAAAAGTATATATATATATATATATATATATATATATATATATATATATATATATATATATATATATGTATGACATTCATGTGACATGGATTAACTTTTACTTTGGTCTTCCTCTCAACCGATACTTAGGCTTTATTAAACCAACCCATAATCATATTTGAGGCATTTGACTCAACCTTTTCATGACTACCCATCACTAGGTGCAGATTCCTATCTAATCTTAGGTCATTTAGGTAACTCCTACATTCCTAGATATGTGGTGATCAGGCACATAACCAGAGATGTGGGATCTTACTATGCTACCTCTCACTCGCCTACTAATGCACATGTCCCATACCACATGCACCAATAAGAAAGGAGAAATGCAAGATAGGTCTTATACTCATGACATTCCTCTTTAAGTCTCAGTTGGGTGGCCATAACCAATGAGAGTGGAGAGGTTATATCATTATCTAGGTTTAGGTGGACACTAGATAACCATCTATCCTTATCACTTCTATTCCTCTTCTAGTCATTCTAGGGCGTGACATATTTTCTTGGGAATCTATTACTAAATCCTAATTTTACACCTTCACTCCATCCATGGCTATCTTTCTGTTGTCACCTCTCTTCTTAGGAGCCATCACTGTGAAAAAGACACAAACTACATGAGATCACGAGAAAATCCTGGTGGCCAACCATATTTTGGCTCTGATACCATTATTGTAACACCCCTCCCTAGGGTTACATACATAACCAGCGGAAGCACAGCCTAATCCCCAACATTATCCATAATGTGGGGTACTTGGCATTTCAGGGAGGGATTATCACAACCATGACATTCATTGCACAAAATAAAGTTTAAATGAACCATCACAGGATCAAGATTACAATTTCTCATTCTCAAACCTTAACAAAGGTTACATATACATAATCATGGTAAAAGGAAAAATGTCTATTAATTAGGTATGGTTGGCACCCCACCAAAGCTTTTCTCCTTGTAGGTCCTTGAGCTAGGATTTCCTCCTTAGATGGACTTCCCTCCTTAGCTAGCCTCCAACCTGTGGGAATCACGCCCCCAGCCATGCATCAAACAAATGGTAAGTGGATTGAACATGTTATAATATAAGAAAACTTGAAAACTGAAAATAAACATTAACATTGAACATTGAAAAGACATGCATTTTCTTTTAGTGCAATTTCTTTTATCTTAACCTATATAAGTGTCCTCGGGTTTGCACAAATGTGCCTCTTCTCTTATGCACCGAAGTGCCCCTTAGGTTGCACCGAGGTGCCTCTTCTCTTATGCACTGAAGTGCCTCTTCTCTTATGAGGAACTTATATAAGTTTAACATTAACATTTTCTTCTTTCTCTTAAGGCTCTTAACTTTACATTTACTTCATTTGTAACTTTATCATTAGGATTCATGAAGATGATACCAAACATACTATGAAATACATCTTAACTTTACTGACTTTAGCAATTAGGAACAACAAATAACATAAACATGGAATTCATTGCAAAATTCATATATGCATAATTAAATCAACCAATTTAACTATGTTCAATTGCATGGACCACTTACCTTTTCATTTGGAGAGTGAATTCTCTCTCTTCCTAGGTTGAGTAAGTCCTAACCACTCTTTGGGTCTAAAGAACCCTAATTTCCTTGTTCATAAGATATGTCACTTCAAATATATATATATATATATATATATATATATATATATATATATATATATATATATATATATATATATATATATATATATATATATATCCATGATATTAAACCCTAGATTCATTTCTACAAAATCAAGTGATGTCGATTTAGAATCAGACTCTAAAAACCACATATTCAGATTCCTCTCGAAAAATCCTTTCCAAAACATATTTTTGCTCATTTTTCTGAGCATCGAACGATTTACTATGAATTAAAAAAAATGGGCCAATCAGAAATTAGAAATATGCCACATGGGCCAATGAGAGCCTGCCATATAGGCGCGGTCTCGCCCAGGTGGATTAGCGGTCAAAGGATAGAAACAATGTGAAAAACCAAAATTACCCCTGTGAGTATCACAACAAATTAACCTTGCGCGGGGGGGTACTTTGGTCATTCAATGACCAAGCATCTTCCACCCCCGCCCCCTTAGACATGGCATCGAGCGCCTGGACAGGAGATGGAACCTCCGATCATAGACCAAGGAGGGCACACTCTTGTAGAAACTAGAGGCACTGGGCGAATCCCTCGTCTCAAGGCGAATCCATTGAGCCCGATCCCAAACTCAGGCGAGCGTTGGAGCTCCATAGGAAGGTCACCGGAAATCACTGCCTCCACTGCCAAAACTCCAGATAGCAAACACATGGGGTCGATCGATAAATTGGGGATTCAAATGAAAATAGTGAGGTCACGATGAAGACTAAGAGGTCAGTTCTGAGGAGTAAAACGGCCGTAGATGACACCTGCAAATACCAAGAACAGGCAGAACAAGGGAAGCATGGTTGAGTCTACCCGCGATGAGTCCAGAGCATGTCATCGCCAACTGAAGCTAGACCAAGCTCCATCTGAGTCTATTGGACTCTCCCAAGGTCTCTCCCAGTCTAGAGGTCTACCAGGGCAGCATGGCACAGAACGTCGGCGGAAGCTATGGATCTGTTTATAGGGTGCGAGCATTGGGGCGACTACTAAACAAATTAGAAAAGCAGAAATAAAGGGAAGGCCCTAAGCATGCTCACCGCACACGTGATTGAACTGCGGTGGACTGAGTAGGTCGGGCGAAGCCGAGGTTGCCAGAGATGACAAATCGAGTAGTTCAGGGAACCTCAGGAATCTAGGGATGAAATTGAGGGTGGAGGAGGTAACTACGGTGGCTGGCGATGCTTTTGGGTCCTAGAAAGAGCAACGGCGAGGGCGATGGTGGCGGCTGCGGAAAAATGGCGGAGAGGAGGAGCGGCACCCTAAAGGGAATTCCCTATATACTCCACGAGAGAGAGATTTCTAGGGTTCATAAGATGCATGGTAGAGAGACGAAGCCAGGGCCGCAAAAATCTCACGAAATCGATAACTGAAGAGGGAGAAATCAATCGATGAATAAAATAGGCTGTAGGCGTCTCTGTTGCCTAAACGAGCGGGAGGTAGGCGATGAGCTAGATACCCTCCGATCAAAATCGAACGGATGAAAAAGGACACACGTGAAAAATAAAAGAAAGGGAAGGTGTGACAAGGGAATAAATCCCGGAATCATAGGGAAAACGAGTGCATTGAATGACAATCAAATCAAGTCAAATTATATTCAAACCTTTCCTAATTTAATTGGAGGGTCAAACAAGCTCTAAATGAGTCCAAATTTGTACCATTGACTAATTAAATGGTCTAGAACGTTCCTAGTCAATTAGATTCACATTTATTGAAAGTTTAATCTATAATTTCTATTGTTGTCACTCTTTCTTAATTTAAATGCAAAAACTAATTAAATAATTGATATAAATGTTTTGGTTGTGATTCCTTGCTTCAAATTACGAGATAGACATTATCAACTCCTTAAAAGTCATTCAACACCTCTTTCTTTCCCTTTAATGCACTTTCTTTGGAGGAGAGAGAAAACAAGGGGAATATTACTTCCCTCTTATGTATTTACAAAATAAAAAGGAAAGGTGGCCAAAAGATGCCAAGAGAGCACTCATATTCTCATATTTTCAAAATAAAAGAATAAGGGGTAAACTATTATGTCTTTTTGGCAACTTTTGAGAATAGGAGAGAGAAAATGAACATTAGGGGTTTTAATTTGAAATCTATAAAAAGGAAAAACATACTTATTGCCCAAGTGATTTGAATTTCGAATTTCTTGCTTCTTTATCTTTCTCTTTCTCTTTCTCTTTCTCTTTCTTTTTCTCTTTCTCTTTCTCTCCCATTACTTTTAGATTTATTTGATAAAAGAAAAAAGGGAAGCATATTACCAAGATTACACCAATATTTACAATGCATTAATATAGAGGAAAAACTTGTTTTGAGCCTTTTCTTATTTCTATTTGCATTGAAATCCTATAGGAAAAACTATTTTAGACAAATTGCATTAAGGCCATTAACAAAATATTATTTGAAGAAAACTACATAAAAGGTTTTATTTTACTCCTAAAAATAGGGATGTTACAACATCATTTTCATCAACTTCTGATTGTGGTATGATTATGATGTCCTCGTCTGTGACTATGTCTGGAAATGGGATTCTTGTGTTAATATCACCAACCTGAGCTTTGTAGATAGTAGCCCACTCCTTCTTGATACTAGCAACCCTGACCTGGCCCCCTACCGGCCTTGAGTGTCACCCTCCATGCTAGGAAGCATGTCTGTGACCACCCGTTCTGTCGTCGTGGCCACCTCTAGAGCGTGCGGTCATTAGGTCACTATAGATGTGGTAGTAGTCTCTGATTCTGGAGAAGGTCCAATACATAGGGGACCAAAGATATAAAAATACATAACATGGGGTCTTAAATCAATAAGGCATTGATAATCTAAAAATCATAGGAGTCTTGTGGATGTTTCTTGAGATCTAGGTTTCACCAAATTTAAACATAGTTTCCAGAGTTCCAAACATGCATGCAATGACTCCATATAGAACAAGTATCAACATTAAGACCTTAATCTAAGTGAACCATACACATTGTATTAGATATAAACGTGAGATAATTTCTAATTGGGAGTTAGGGAGATTAGATTTCCACCAAGGTTTAATCATGTAAGATCATGACTAGCCATAAATGATCAATTCCATGCAATAATGTCACACTTTTAAGTCAAAGAAGCATTAAGTAGTTCAATTAGGATTTAGAGCTATATAATGGCAATCCTACTATTTTGAAGTCATTAATATTGCATGGATTTGGTTTTTGATCTAGCAAGGTTAAAATCCAACAATTAACATTTGCATGTAAAACATGTTAGGTGGCATATGTACGTTAGATGCAGTCAAAGGTTCATACGAGTGGTTTAAAAGCCATTTTCATGTCACAAGTCATTATAAAGACTATTTCAAGAGTTAACGTAAAGGTTTGAACATATGTATCCACTTTGGAAAATGATCTGAAGGTTCAATCATATAGGTACTCAAATATAACTTTTTACGACATAAAAGTATACCAAAGTGAGATTTTGAGCTAGTCATGGGAAGGAGACACTAGAGCTCGTGTAATAGGGAAAAATTCATCACTTTGTTTACTTATTTCAGGATTCAATTATTAGATGATGGAAAACTAAGATAAAGTCTTAAAGTGGATCACAAATGCATATAAAATATTCATTTATAAAGGAAGGATAGCCATAGGAGGCCATGATGGTCATTTGGGTGCATTTATATTGTCCAAGACATCAAACACAGAAAACAATAACTAAAATTACTAATTTATGAGATCAGATTAGCTAGGGGCCTTTAATGATGCATGAAACACATGATTGAGATTGATTATTAGTCAAAAGTTCATAAAGGGGTTGTTTTTAGTAAATCAGTGAAAAATCAAATAAAATTATCAAAGGAAAGTAGCATCATTACAAAGAGGATATTTTTTGAACAAAATGGTATATAACGTCATAAAATGTGGTTAAAACATCAAAATGTTATGGGATTTTAAATATCAAACCCAAGAAAAGGGATTATAAGATTTAGCCTTAAGTGGGTCGTAACTGAGATGGCCAAGAGGCCATCCCCTGAGGTCTTTGGCTTGTGTGCGATCTCTGACCATGATGCTTCACTGTGGGAGACTGGGAGTGGGTTGGGGTGTTGGCCCATGGTTGGGAGCAGGGCAGTAAAGTTGGGCGTGAGCGTTGGTGACCCAGAGCGGTTCTTGTCATTTCTTTCCCACAGTCAATATCCATGTCATGTTGGTGTTGTGCTACTCATTGTAGCAACTCAAGTGTAGTTGCTGAGTCGGGCTTGAGGACATAGTAGGATCGTTTGACCAAAATAGAGAGATGGAGGGGAAGAGAGAGAGAGAGAGTAGGGTAGGGGATGCCAAGGTCGTGCTTCCCTTCCTTCGATTGTCTCCATGATGGCGCTAGGGTTTTGAAACCCTACATCATCTAGCAGTGCGGAGAGGGTGAGCTATGAGGTGGGATGCTTTGGGGCCCATAGGGCTCAGAAGGGATGAGCTGAAAGAGGTAGCAAATGAGAGAGAGAGCATGTGGGAAGGGAGGCCCAGTCGGATGGAGCGACCCAACATGGTTGTGTTCAGCCTTGATTGGGGCTTCTACAATCCTTGGGGAGAGTAGAAGTGAGGAAGGGTGATGTATGGGTGAGGCAACAGTTTCACGTGATGGGGAAGAGTGTGTGATTTGAGTTAAGGAGTTTAAAGGGTTTAACTAGGGGAAAGAGGAAGCAAAGGAGTAGGTTTACATTTTTGATGTTTCAAGGCTACTGCTGGCGGCGGCCAGTCAGGCTTATCCTCCCCCACTGGTGCCCCACTACTAGGAATTACTGGTTACACGGTCAAAAGGGAGAGGAGGTTAGGAGAGAGGGAGAAAAGGGGAGGAGAAGCGACAACATGGGAGGCACCGGGTCTTTGTACAACCCATCATGCATATGTAGGGAGATAAGGAGGGAGGCAAGGAAAAGAGGGGCCTTGACCAGGCCACAACCTAGTTATTGGTTGGCCCAATCTCCACTAAAAGGAGAAAAAGGATAGAAATTAGACTTCAAATTCAAATGGGCTCATATCCCTCTTTCGATACCCAAATTGGTAAAATAAAGATGCTTTAGAGTCGTGGTATCAAACACCACAACATGAAATTGAAGTTAGGATAGAGTGGGTCTCATAGTGAGAACTGAAAATGGAAGCACATATCCATGGTGTTACAAAAGCCTCAAAATTAGTCAAAAAGTACATTGTAACATTTAATCGGTTACAATACATTAATTGAGTTTAAAGTGACTCAAAAACACCAAAGCAAGGGAGAGGAAGGTTGTTGATCACAATTGAGTATCGAACTTTTCAATGTGTGAATTAAATTGAGGAAATGGAAAACTAGGTTATCACATCCTCCCCACCTTAAAGGAAATTTTGTCGCAAAAATTAAAGCATCCAATCAATCAAGATTGAGTTTTCAAAAATCATTAATAAATTATTGTCAACATTTTCAATATAAATATTATTCCACAATCAACCAATTGAGGATCAAGATCATAATATAGTCACATATATCCTCAAATTGGAAGTTTCATCACATGAGTCTCAATTTGGATAGATTATCCTATATATCACCAAAGTTGGGAGAGATCACATTTCAAGTTAATCACATAGAGTTCAAGAGTAGGACATGACTTTCATTTCTAATTTTTAGGGTTCTAGATTCTATAGTGTTTAGGTGGGATTATACTTCCATGATTGATATTTCATATTTCAACAATCTGAGATGAACATCATCAACATCATGATTTCATGCTCAAATTTGATGGAGGGGCCCACCCTAGTCCACATGGAGCTTAAACCTAAGTCATAAATAGAGTGAGTTAATACTATCGTCATTTCAAATTTTTGAGACTTGGGAACATGAAAGTCACTAATCATATTAAGGGTGATCACAAGATCACAATAAGGTGATCATAGGAGTCAAATCAATATCAAGATCAATAATCAGGAGTCGAGACTTTAGATATCAATATTGAGACTCTATATTGGACATCAAAGTCATAGGTCCAAACATTTCTAAGCTAGGGCATAGGTTCCTATTTGAACCTTAGGAGTGATCATTTATCCATATGCATCAATTGAGAAATAATTGAGCAACCTTTGTGGTATCAACATCAAATTTCATTTTCATGGTATTCGAGATTGATGGATGATGTAGGCCTAGGTCTTTCTAGGAATTTAACCACAAGCTATATTCAATGCCTTTAAATGTCAAGACCTTTGTTAAATTTAGATTCAATATCAAGTATCATTAATACATCAGTTTTGACCTATTGGAGTCTTAGGTCAAGAAATCAAAATCATTTTTAAGGGGTTACCTTTTCAGACTCTAGATAATACACCAGTAGAACATTTATAGGTGGTCATAATAGAGATTTGATCTAGATTAGGGGAGTCATAAGTCAACTACCACCCTAATCTAACACATAGTCCATATAAATCATGAGTCATCAAGCATATCCAAAAAGGTGAGTATCAATTATCAGGTCGTATTTCACCAGATCACAACTCAAACGTCAAGATCATTAATTGGTAAATCCATATTTCAAGATTTTGGAAGATCAAAGTCATAATTGCATTTCCTACCTTTCATAGACAAGGTAAGGGTAGATGTTGGAAATAGAGAAGTCAAATTGAGAACTTAAGAGTTTGAGCATAATAGTGCAATATTGAGATCTAGGTCCATCATGTTATTCAAATTGAGATTACAAAGAGTAATAATGATCAATAGGGGATTTTCCTCTTGTAATAAATCTTCACATCATGATCTAGGGTTCCAAAGACATAGCCATATCATATAATGTGACGTGATACCTATCAATAATGTTCGTTTTGCTTAATTATGTTTGACGTTTGATCAAAATAGGGACAACATAGGTACTATCAATAGAGACCTCATCAACCATGAGGTATAAAACATGTGTTACACCTTATTTCCCCAAAACAAGGATTTACCTCAAACATAGAAAGCACATATATCTGAGTTGGTAACATTAAGTTTGCATGAGTACATCACTATCAAGAGTATATTCTTACATCAAATAGGGTTTTCAAGTTAATGTCATATTATGGCATTATCATCTTAATCATCTTCCATCATTTCAAATGAATTTTAGTTTTTCCCGTGCATAAGCTACCCATAATTGAGAAATCATGTGATTAATAGTCATAAGAGAAGAATCACATGAGAAGATGAGAAGACTAACTAATCATCATCTAATTGGGTGGCTTAGGTGGTCCTTAATGAAGATATGATATGGTATAAGACTCTCTAAACTTTAAGGAAAGGATTTTTGTCCTCCCTAGGTTGTTAAGATGTGTTATTCCTTCAACATATATAGAGGCATGTGTGTTTGGCTCTGATACCATTTGTCATGGAACTTTTTGTTACCCTAAGTCCACATTCCTAATGGATATAGAGATAAAGGTGAGTGGAGTTGGGAATCCGTCTGTAGAATGGGACAAATATTTCACACGGGAAATATATATATGTAAAAGAAGTAAAAATAAGATATAACATGATACTAAAAGGAGATAGAGAAACATGTACCCATTTATATTTCAAGAATATCCCATTTGTGTTTTATTTTATAGAGGTTAGAGTCTTGAGTGCAGCATATCTTCATTTAGCAACTACAAATTTGATAAAAAAAAAAATCAATATGAGTGCATTGAGTACGCTATGAAAAATATGTGACCACCGTTCAAGAGTAATATAAATTTTTCTTGGCTGGAAACATCATAATAATCAAGAAATAGAAACAAGGTTAGAACACTAAATAGCTTTCTTTTATACAAAGAATGTTTTAGGTTTCTTTATCTGATATATCAATCGTAGGCCTTTTGACTAACTTATCATTGGAATAGTCTATAAGGGTGTTAAAGATTACCTACCCTATCCTTAAGGGACATCAAGGTCATCGAAAAGAGGTAACCCTTGTATCATAATGGTCCAACTTATCTTGACATATCAAGTAAGATGCCCAACCTTGTGTCCTTACCCCAAAACATCAGGCAGGTGCACCACAATATATAAAGGATTTCTCTAAATTATGTTTAAGATTTGTCAACATACTATAATCAACATGAAAGTAGTATTCATGTGGAACATTAGGTCAAAAAGTATTTATCTAGCCAAGTGTTCATACAAACATACATAAAAAGGCCAATATCAAAGTAGGGTCAAGAGATTAAGTGTACCTTACAAGTAAAGTAGAAGTTATGATCCATGAGTAAATTCTAAAGAAGGTCCAATCCATAGGGGACCTAAGATATAAAAAGACATAATATGGAGTCTTACATAATTAGGGCATTGCTAATCTAAACACCGTATGATTCATGTGGATGTTCCCCAAGATCTAGGTTTCACTTGGTTCAAACATAATTTTGAGAGTTCCAAACATGTATGCAATGACTCCATATAGCACATATGTCAATATTAAGTCCTAGATCTAAGTGAACCATCCACATTATATTAGATATAAACATGAGATTATTTCTGATTAGGAGTTAGGGATATTAGATTTACACCTAGGTTTATGCATATAAGATCATGACTAGTCATAAAAGATCAAAATCATGCAATAATGTCATATTTTCAAGCAAATAAACATTAAGTAGCGCTATTATGATTTAGAGCTATATAATGACAATCCCACTGACTTGAAGTCATTAAGATAGCATAGATAACATTGGAGCATGATCTAGCAAGGTTAGAATCCAAAAATTAACATTTGCATGCACAACATGTTAGGTGTCATAAGTATGTTACATGATGTCAAAGGTACATATGAGTGGTTTAAAAGGCATTTTCATGTCACAAGTCATTATAAAGACGGATTTGAGGCTTAACATAAAGGTTTAAACATATGTATCCACTTCGGCAAAGGATCTAAAGGTCCAATCATATAGGTACTCAAATATCACTTTTTTAAGACATAAAAGTGTACCAAAGTGATCCTTAGAGCTAGTCATGGCAAGGAGACATAAGTCCCTATAAAATAGGGGAAAATGCATCACTTTGTTTACTAATTTCGAGATTCAATTATAAGATGATGACAAACTAAGATAAAGTCTTAAAGTTGATCAGAGATGCACATAAAATAGCCATTTATAGAGCAAGGATAGACATAGGATGCCAAGATGGTCATTTGGCTGCATTTAGATCTTCCAAGATGTCAAACACAGGAAAAGATAACAAAACATTATTGACTTAGGAGATTAGATAAGCTAGGAGCCTTTAATGATGTATGAAGCACATGATTGAGGTTGGTTATTTTTCAAAAGTTCATAAAGGAATCATTTTTAGTAAATCAGTGAAGAATCAAGAAAAACTATCAAAGGAAAGTAGCATCCTTGCAAAGAGGACATTTTTATGAATAAAATGGTATACAACATCATGACATTTGGTTGAACCATCAAAAAGTTATGGGGTTTAAAGATCAAACCCAAGAAAAGGGATTATAGGATTTACCATTAAGTGGTCCGAAACTGAGATGGCCAAGAGGCCATCCCATGAGGGCATCGTCGTGTATGCAATATTTGACTGTGATGCCCCGTTGTGGGAGCGTGAGAGCGGGTCAGGGAGTTAGCTCATGATTGGGAGTGGGGTCTGAGGTTGGGTGTGTGTGTTGGCGACCCAGAGTGACTGTGTGCCATTTCATTCTGACAATATTCATCTATGTCGTGTTGGTTTTGTGCTTCTCATTGTAGTAGCCCGAGCACAACTATAAAGTTGGGCTTGAGGCCATAGTAGGATCTTCCAACAAAACCAGAGAGAGGAAGAGGGATACTGGGGTGTGGGAAGACAGGGTCGTTCTACCCTTCCTTCGGTAGTCTCCACGATGGTGCTAGGGTTTCAAAACCTTGTATCATCCAACAATGCGGACATGGTGAGCTATGAGGTAGGAGGCTTCAGGACCCATAGGGTTTGAAAGGGATGAACTAAAAGAGGGATAGAATGATAGAGAGAGAGCTCATGGGGCATGAAGCCCATATGGATGAAGCAACCTAACATCATCATCTTCAGTCTTTATTGGGGATTTTGCAAACCTTAGTGAGAGTAGTAGTGAGGTGGAGTGAGGTATGGGCGAGATAGCACTTGCACATGGTGGGGAAGAGTGCATGAGTTGAGTGAAGGAGTTTGAAGGGTTTAAGTAGGGGAAAAAAGAAGCAGAGGAGTAGGTTTAGGTTTTTGATGTTGCAAGGCTGATGGTGGCAGTGGCCATCCAGGATTATCCTCCCCCACTGGCACCCCACTACCGGTGCAACTAGTCAAGTGGCCGAAAGGGGGAGAATTTATAGATAGAGGGAGAAAAGAGGAGGAGAAGCGACAACATGGGAGGCAATGGGTCTCTATACTACCCATGGTGCATGTAGGGAGATGATGATGGATGCGAGGAAAATAGGGGGCTCGACCAGGCCTGGGCCTAGTTATTGATCAACCCAATCTCCACTAAAAGGAGAAAAAGGCTAGAGATTATACTTCAAATTCAAAAGGGCTCATATTCCTCTTCTAATATTGATAACTCTCAAATCTATGCATATTATTAGTGCATTTTATCTATAGTTACATATCACCTTGGCCTTAATATGCCCCTCTTTGCTCATGTTTTAGTCCTTTTCTTATTTACTTAGATAAAGTAATTAATTATGCAATAATGTAGCTAATTAGACAATTTTGGACTTGCATGCACCGCATAGATGAACAACTGATTCATACTCCCTCTCTACCAAACTGAGGCCCAGTGAGTTGTTTTGATTGTTATATAACCTTATGACATATACATTGTCACCACCGTCTTATCCTTACTCTGGGCCCAGTTTGTCTCCGATCAATTTCTTTCATTGTCTAATTCTCTGTGTACACCCTTTGGATTTTAATTCCTAATTTAATTGGGTTTATATCTCATGTGCAGGACGATTGGGAGCATATGGGCCCTATTCTCGGGCCTATATCCATTTTAGCCCTTGGATTGGTCTTGGTCAATGCTGGTCAACAGGCCCCTTCTCCTCTCCTTCTATGCTTCTCTTCTCAAACCCTACAATCATGAACATGATCTGTAGAGATTGCGACCACCAGCACCCACCCTACACACTACGACCCATGAAAACGATCACAACCAGTGAGGATGCCATCGCAAAAGGACCACAACCCTACAGCTTCCGACTCTGCTACCTCCCACTGCAACCGTCCGTGATTGTAACATCCCTGACCTGGGTTAACCCTAGGTCTTTTGTTTAAGAAATATAATTATATTCTTGATATTATCTTTTGAAAAGTAATTAAGGCTCAAGAGCAACTTATGTTTCAATTTTAGTCCTTTTTGAACAATGTTGAAATAATGTTTTGTCTATTTCGGACTAAAGTGCAAATTACCCAAGTTGAGGGGTTAAATTGCAAATGTTAAATGATAAGATGTTCCTCATGTGTTGAAGCATCATGAGAATGAAGATGATGTAGAGGTATGGCTTGTGGTAGCCTGAGTACCAAGAAAGAGCTGATAAAGCAATGTTTGTACATTAAAACCTAGTTTTGGTGTAATGTGCAATTTACCCAAAACCCAGAGTTCCATATGCAAATTACCACTTCAAAATAGTCCCTAATGTTTCTTGGAATTACTTAGAGAAAATAAAATGAGAGGGGCGTTTCATTTGTATCTCTTTGGAGGAGAGAGAATCTTGATATTAAATTAATCAAGATTTAAGCTTAATTGGAACTTTACTTCAATTTAATGCAAAAATAATTATATTAATTGAAGTGCCCTTCAACCAAAACTGAAATGGTTGAAATACATATATGTGGACGTCCTTGTTCCTTACAAAGGAAACGAAAATATCTAAGGGAAGTGGATAACTCACTCACATTATTATAAGAAAAAGAAATATCCACTCACTTATGGATATTATTATAATATGATTTAAGATGCTTAATTTGCTTTTCTTTAAATCATGGATAATTGAGAGGAATAAGAGGAAAAATAGATAGCCTCATAACCAAGGAAGGAAAGGGGGAAAGTGGCAAGGATATGGAGGAGATAATCCCAACTTTCTCTCTCTTAAATGATTTTTTAATAAAATACATATATGCTCCTTTATCCATAGCTTGGAAAGGGAATTTCGTATCCACTTTCACTTCTTGCTTGCAAAAACGACCAAGGGAGCTTGGAGAAACAGGAGTAAGACCCCCAACCTGTTGGTAAGCTTCTTGACCTTCTTTCACCTTGATTCCATGGTGGAAATCACAAATCAATGCATGATTTCTTCTTATCTTCACTCGATCTTCAATTCTAGCCATTCCTTTTCACTCAAACCTTAAGGACGAGCTTGGGATAGTTGAAGTTTTTGCTTTCACCATTAAATATGTGGAGTTTGAAGCTTTGAATCTCAATTGGAGGTGTGTTTTATAACTTGAACCCTTAATATTGTTATTGCATTCAATTCCTTATCAATTGTTGATCCTTTCTTCATTCTCAGAATTTTATTTGGTTGATTGATGCAATCTCCATGAAAATCCCAGAAAGTTTCGTGGGTTTAGAGCTTGATGATGATGATATCATCATAAGCACACACCTCCCCAAATATCTATTGTAATCGGTTTTAAGACTTTGGTCCAAATGGTTTCATCACACCATTTGGAGACTAAACGGTTTGCAAACCATTTAGAGTCTTGAACCCCAAACCATTTAGATGAGTTGACCATTTGGATGGGTTGACCGTTTGAGGTCAGGACCCTAGTACATGATGGATGAGGATCTAATGGTTCCAATTGATTGAATCAATATATGGACAATCATCCAATTAGAAACCCTAATCGGGTTAAGTGCTGATTTTGCAATTGAATGAATTAAATCTTTGGGTTCATTAACCCAAACGGTCTCAAGAGCATTTGGAGATCACCCAAACGGTCTCAAGACCGTTTGGAGGTCAAACAAGACCATTTGGAGGTCTAGGGTTGAGTACGGTTGACTATTTGAAGGTCCAAAGATAGCAAATGGTAATGCAATCAATAGTTCAATTGTTGATCAATCTAATGATCCAAACCCTAATTGAATTTCACAATTTTAATTGATGGGATGAGGAAAACGGTCTCAAGACAGTTTGGAGGTCATCCAAACGACCTCAAGACCGTTTGAGGTCAGGTCATGCCCAATTTGAATGATGGTCCAATGATTTCTAAGCAATTAGTTCCACAATGGCTAATATTGAAGGTTCATCGATTTCAACCCTAATTCAATTAGGTTCAAAACCCTAATTGATGATCAAATGAAGGTTGAATCAATTGAAAAACGATTCATTAATCTCAATTGAAGTATGGTTCTTAGGTTCACTTGGTGAGTAATTACCTGTATTCAATTGATGAAGGAATTAATCTTGGGAACCCTAAACTAATATGAGTGGTTGAGACCATTTTTGGTCCAATCAGTTTTGAGGAGGTTTGGGCCAAATGGTCTCAAGACCGTTTGAGTCCAAACGGTCTTAAGACCATTTGGGACCAAATAGTCTCAAGATCATTTGGGACCAAACGATCCCAAACTGATTGAGACTCAAACGGTTTCAAGTATCAACTTTGTCAAACGGTTTCAAGCATCAACTTTGTTAAACGGTTTCAAGCACCTTCTTTGCTAAATGGTTTCAAGTGTTGATCAAGACCGTTTGGAGGTCTAAACGGTCTTAGACCGTTTGGAGGTATTTCAAGCAAGACCATTTGAGGTCTGGTTAGTCAAAACCATTTGGGGTCTAAGTGACCGAGACCGTTTGAGAAGTAATTTATCAAAACTGTATGGACACTTAAGATGATTAAAGGTCATACGTTTAATTGATCATTACATGATGTAATTCAAGGGTGATTATGGTAATTGTACTCTTAATAAGATAGGGTGATTAGTAACTTTTGAATGATTAATATTTGATGATCATGGAAGTAATGACACAATACATGTGTCAACTCTCCAATCAAGTTGAGTTGACCTAATCTAATCAAGTCTGAAGTAAGTATCATCTTATAGAGGATGAGAGAGAGAGGACTTCCTACATGAAAGATAGTTATGTAGTGGTTAAGTTTCAACACTTCCAACGTGAATGAATGTGTAATTAGGGTATGATCCTTGATAAATAGATCATGAACCCTAATTAGGAAGGTTGATGAACCCTAACCCTAATTGAGGGTGATTCCATGAGAAACCCTAATTGAGGGTGATTCCATGAGAAACCCTAATTGAGGGTTATTCCATGAGAAACACTAATTGAGGGTGATGCCATGAGAAACCCTAGTTGGTATGAATAGTAAACCCTAATTATGGACAATGTAATGTGAAAACCTAATGAAGGGTGATGGTATATGAAATCCTAACCCTAATGAAGTATGATAGTATGTGAAACCCTAAACCCTAATAAAGGGTGATGGTATGGGAGACCTAATCCTAATAATGGAATAGTGATTAGTACATTGATAAGGGAAATACCTAAAGTGATTGATTATAGGTAACCTTATAGCAAGCAATGCCTTAATTTGAGATAAGTCCCTATCATTGAAGATAGTTGGACAATCCTTATGTGTGTTCTATGACCTATGCACTTCACAATAAAGGTGATAGGTTAGTGTATGGAAGTATTAAGATGGGGAAATAGCTTAATACAATATAAATTAATAAACTCAAGTAAGTTTAAAGTGTTGAGGGAAGTGATATATCAAGACATTATAGATATCACATCCAACTCTTTAAGTATGATATTCCTTGATGCATCTTAAATCCAACATATTTGGATGAGTATCATATAAAGAGTGATATCCTGATCATTACATCAAGATGTAATGTGTTTTATGAACCATGAGAATGGTTGTTTCCTAGTGAAAGGTCACAAGATGTTAAATGTGCTTTATGAGTCATGAGATTAGTTGTTACCTAGTGAGAGGTAACACGATATTTTAATAGGCCTTGTGAACCACATGAGTAAGTTGATACCTAGTGAAAGGTACCAAGATAATTATAAAAGTCCCCTGTAGGAGATGATAATGTTCTTAATAAACTAAGAAAATGGAAACTTAGTAACATAATAATTATAACAAAAGGATACAATAATAATGATGGAACCTTGATTATACAAGTGTGAAGGAGAGAGGGATACTTGTATTACTTAAAGGATGTGATTGAGTATGATGGCATGGCCAAAGTTTAAATGTCAGTAGAAGAATGAGGTACCCAGTGCTATGTAAATAGACATGGGATGATGTCACATGATTGACATAGTTCAATACCTAGAATAGTAACACAGGATTGGTTAAATCCCAATACCTGGAAAAATATCATAGGATTGGTTAAACCCCAATACTTGGAATAATGTCACAGGATTGACATAGTTCAATACCTAGAATAGTTGCACAAGATTGACATAGTTCAATACCTGGAATAATAACACATGATTGGGTAAATACCAATACCTGGAATAATAACACATGATTGGTTAAATCCCAATACCTGGAATAATAACACAAGATTGGTTAAACCCCAATACCTAGAATAATGTCACAAGATTGACATAGTTCAATACTCGGAATAGTTGCACAGGATTGACATAGTCCAATACCTGGAATAATAACACAGGATTGGGTAAATCCCAATACCTGGAATAATAACATAGGATTGATTAAATCCCAATACCTGGAATAATAACACAGGATTGGTTAAACCCCAATACCTGGAATAATGTCACAGGATTGACATAGTTCAATACCTAGAATAGTTGCAAAGGATTGACATAGTCCAATACCTAGAATAATAACACAGGATTGGCTAAATCCCAATACCTGGAATAATAACACAGGATTGGTTAAATCCCAATACCTGGAATAATAACACATGATTGGTTAAACCCCAATACCTGGAATAATGTCACAGGATTGACATAGTTCAATACCTAGAATAGTTGCATAGGATTGACATAGACCAATACCTGGAATAATAACATAGAATTGGTTAAATCCCAATACCTGGAATAATAACACAGGATTGGTTAAATCCCAATACCTGGAATAATAACACAGGATTGGTTAAACCCCAATACTTGGAATAATGTCACAGGATTGACATAGTTCAATACTTGGAATAGTTGCACAGGATTGACATAGTCCAATACCTGGAATAATAACATAGGATTGGCTAAATCCCAATACCTGGAATAATAACACAGGATTGGTTAAATCCCAATACCTGGAATAACTGCACAGGATTGGTAATAACCCAATATCTGGAATAACTGCACAGGGTTGACATAGTTCAATACCTGGAATAACTGCACATGATTGGTAATATCTCAATACCTGGAATAATTGCATAGGGTTGACATAGTTCAATACCTGGAATAACTGCACAGGATTGGTAATAACCCAATACTTGGAATAATTGCACAGGGTTGACATAGTTCAATACCTGGAATAATTGCACAGGATTGACATAGTTCAATACCTGGAATGGTTAAGATTGGCATAGCCCAATACCTGGAATAGTTGAGATTGGTATAGTCTAATACTTGGAATGTATACACAGGAACAAAATAAGTCCAATGCCTGGAATATTTATATAGGATTGGTATGGACCAATGCCTAAATAAGAGATGATGATGTACACTCTCATGTCCAGTACCAACCAATACCTACTTAGTAGATTGGCTAAGGCCATCAGATAGAAACAAGAAAGAGTCATGGGTGACATATCAGAGTAATGAGTATCATGAGAAAGGCATGATATGTTGAGTTAATATAAAAGATAAATGATATACATGTTCTTCCTATTCCTTATAAAGAGAATAAATGTTTTAATGCTCTATCATACATAGTTGCAATATTTAAAGATGAGAATGATATAAACTTCTTATCCTATGTTCTGATTCATATTATAATTGCAATAATAATGTTTCTGGCGGAGAGTTATATCTCTCGCTGCGGCAATTTTCAATTGTCTCACCCCCGTGGGATCCAACATTTTTTTAGGTGGACAAGCACGGAGGAGACTGAGAATATCTTGCAGAGGAAGAACATCAGTAGCAGCAGTGACAGCAGTGATAGCTCAGGTTGAGTGTATTGTCTGTCGTGTCTTGTAGATAGAAGTCCTATGTGTCGTCTCTGTACTCTCAGGTCCTCGGAGTTAGGAGTTAGTATTTTTACATCGATCTGAGTTTTTGGCTTGATGCCTCGAGGTTCTTATATTGTCTGTGTTTAGCTGTTAACAAGGCAGTGGATATTGTAACTCTCGAGAAGAGATGGTACAAAATATGTACTTATGAACCAGGATGTAAATGTAATACATTGGTTCTTGTTGAAAGAATTTTCCTATGATTGGATCTCTTTTAAAAAGGTTTTAATTTTTAGTGATTTTCGGTAATCCGCTGCTAATGTTTAATTCTGCTTAATCAATAATGATTTGTTTATCGATCGTTACATCGATCATCTGCTACTGATGGCTCGCTCTGACCACGCGCCAACCACGGTTGTGCACCTTCTACGCCATATCACGACCAGCACTCCATTAGACATCATGAGTGTGGTGTGAGAAACTACAATCGCGGTGTCTCCTACTGGCACCCTGCGGTCCACACTACTATATCCCACAATTGTCTTCTCGGCCCTTCTCTACCCTTATTGCGACCGTGACTTAGCTTCCTACACCAAACATTATGACCACTCACCTGCCCGTGGTCACACCACAAGGGAACAACGATCAGTAACATGAGAAACCATGACTGCAGTTCTGCTCGCCATCTGTCCGATGTGATGTCCTCCGTCCACACCCACGAAATCACCTCATCCTCTTCCCTCTATTGCCTACCCTAGCAGCGACTTCCACCATCCACCTGCTAGCCTCAACACCCCGATCAACCTCTATGTTGATCAGCACCAAATCCAACCACCCACGGTCCTCCATGCAAAATTATGACCTCTAGAGAACTTGCGACCCTCTCCCACAATAACCATGGTCGTGGTTGTTTCCTCCCAAACCGCGATCACGATTTTCAACTATCATGACCTAATCCAAGTACCTACCCATGGTCATGTGCAAAAGGGGCAGATCTGACCCTATTACTTCAGTGCACAACACCCAGCAGCCTATAAATAGACAGCTACACCACCCTTCAGAGGGGGTCGACACCTGGAGTCCAGACCCAGGAGGAGTCAAGGAGAGAGTTCAGACTCCAGGGGCATCCAGTCTAGACACTAAATGGCTATCAGAGTGGAGCCAGAGCCCTGTGGGAGCATCCCAAGGTCCAAGTGGACCAAGGCGTTCACTCTATGCATCCCTCTATAGTTAGCTTCCATCCTTTCTCCACCCATCTGCCCATTTCCACCCAGATCTATGGTGGAAACTTATATCTAGACCAACCACTGTCATCTTCCACCTCTGTTCATCCACCGAGCTACTGTTTGGGGTAGATCTAGAGAGGGAGAGAACCAAGGAGTCTAGATCTGATCAAGGCAGAGGACCAAAAGATGAGATCTAGCCTATACGAAGGCAAAGGAGCGAGAGCCACCTCTCCTCCACGGGCTACATCTTTTCTTCTTCACCTTTCTTCTACTGTGTTCCTTTATTTCTTGTACAATGATGTTTTTCCATCTTTGTCTGGTGCCAACTATGCTTGTCCATGGCTAGCTAGTTCCTTCTTGGCTATGTAGCCCGATCTGGGCATGTATATGTACTTTTGCCTTAAGCAAGTAGATTCATATCAGATCTAGTATGTTGCATGTTCTATTTTCTCTTTCTAAGTTATGATTGCTAGTTTGGTTGATCTCTTACTTGCTTGAACTATTATTTCTACCTGTATCGAGAGATCTGTTGTAGGAATATCTAAGAGATGATAGTTTGGATCTGAACTTGAGAGGAGGATGATCTAAGGTACTTTGTTCCTAACAGTCCAGAATATTCTAAAAGCCTGAGAGGGAATCGTAGAATATTCTGGGGTGTTGAAACGCCATCGTCGATAGAGGCTTGATGACATATCATTGATGGTTTTAGTCACGCATCGCGAGAGTGAGTGGGACAACCCACATGAACAGACATGATAATGCATACTACATTTGGATATAGATGCTTGCTTAGGTGTTCGACGATTGTCTACACCCGAGAACAGGTACATAAACTGCCCAACTTATGGTTACATAGCCAAGAACTCCTTTTCTCTAATTAGTAGAACCACGAGCTCTGTTTTGTTTTGTTTTGTTTTCTTTGTTTTGTTTTAATTCGTGACAACCCGCTAGACTAGTTGTAACACATATTTTCATCAACTATAGTTTTAGCTTATTTGACCCAAGAACAAAATCTGTCGCATCCTAAATTTCACCACGTCCCTGTGTTTGACCCCGTATATCTAGTTCGACACTGTAATAAAAGTTGTGGGGGCCTAGAAGGCTTCAAGTTTTAAATTTAAAAGTTCCGACTCAATTCTGGGCCAATCAAATACCCAAATTAGGAAAAGAAAGATGCATTAGAACTATGTTATAATCCCCACAACAAGGAATTGATGTTAGGATAGATTGGGTCCCATTGTGAGGACTAGAAATGGAATCACATATCCATGCCGTATCAAAAGCCCCAACATTATTAAAAAAGTACATTGTAACATTTAATCGGTTCTAGTACATTAGTTATGTATAAAGTGACTCAAAAACATCAAAATAAGGATGGGGGAGGTTTTTGAGCACAACTGAGTATCAAACATGTCGAGGTGTGAATTAATTTAAGGAAACAGAAACTAGGTTATGACAATCATCCCTCCTAGGAAACAAAATATGTTGACATGAGGGGGAACATATTTACTAGATAGGTGACAGCCTGAAAATATGGCACCCACATCATAGTAATCCCCCTTCGATTTCCAAAACCTTACAAACCCACCACCACAGAAGATCACTTCCACTAAGAACCCGAGCCAGAACGGTCACGAGATTGGGTGTAAGACCCCTGACTTGTGACTTGGTTAAGTGCTTAGAAAAATTTTCTAATCCTTTGAGATGTTCTTATATCTTATAGAGAGGTTAAGTCTCCAGTTTGAGCTTATTTGGATGATGTTTGTGCTTATTTTGGGTCAAATTACAATTTACCCATTTGTGAGGGATATCTTGCAATTTTTCACCTCTTGAGTGTTACTTCTCTTTCTTGGATTCATGAGAGAGAATGTAATCCTTTGTGGTGCCTTGGTGGGGCCTTGGTTGAGTGGTGGCATCTCTAGATGTGATTTGGGTTTCCAGGGTTTGCTTGGTTTCGACCCATGTGTGATTTGTTAGTTTGTCTCGAACCTTGTCTGACCTATGTGGGCACTTTGGGTCTATCTCAAACAAGACACCTTCCTTGGGTGTGTCTTGTCTCAACCATGGTGGTTTGGGTTAAGACAGTTTGTCCTTTTGTGGAGTGTCTCAACCCGGTGTGCTTGGTGACCTTTTGTCTCGACTAGGGTGATGTTTTGCTCTTGTTTCAACCTCCTTTGGAGTGTATCAATTGAAACCAAGGCGGTAGTGATCCAAGTGGTTGAGACCCCACCTAGGGTATATCACCATCTCGTTCATGCAAGGTTTAAGTGGTTGCATGTTGGTTTCTTGGGTGGACAAATGTCCCTTTGGTGCCTTTAGGTGTTGGCATATCACCCTGCACCCTACCTCCTTGCTCCTTTTCTTTATAACCCCTATTTTCTCCATGCAAATAATTTTTTCAACCCTCTTTCTTCTTACCCCTCTCTTTATCATCCTCAGAGCCTTGAGGATCTAGGAGGACTGATGTCGGAGCTCTTAGTCGTCGAGATCTCTTACATGTGGCGACCTTTGCTCATCTTCAACCATGGTAAGTTTATGCATTTTTTTGTGTTGTTTCTTTGGATCTTATACCCCATCTTCTTCTCTTTTCTCTTCCTTAGATCATGGATCATCCATGTTGTTCATTCTTGATAGTAAGATCCTCATCACAAGGGTCATAGTCCATATTTTGACAAGGCGGTACCCAAGTGAGAGGCTCTCTTTTCCCCCTTCTTCCTTTGGTTTAGCCTAGGGATCCTTTACCCCCCTTTTCTTGAGAAACTTTTGACCTTGTTATCTTCTTATCTTAAAGTGATTTGTGTCCACAATTGGAGATTTTATTGGAGATATTTCTTCTCTTGGTGATCGTGTGTTTGGGGCTTGTAATCCTTGGAGCGATCTTCCTTAAGGTGGGTTATATTACTCTCTACCATCTCTATTGTAGCACTTTACTTTGCATGCATGTTGTTGTTTCTCTCTCTAAAACGTTACTCTAAGATGATAGTAGGTGGTTTCATTATCTAGATCTTGTATTATGGTAGTTTATCATGCTTGTTTTTCTTAAAATTAGAAACCCAAAATGTAACTAATTTTGGAGATGGATGTGTGATGATGGTTATCTTCCTATCATTTTCCTTGATTTTGAGTGCATGCATGTTGTTTGTGTATCGTAGTGTCTTATGGAGTTTAGGTTTTGTTTTGGGTGTGTTATATGTGGTTTTATCTCTCATACATGAGGTTCTTTCATGGTGGTTACATGACCCATGTTTTAGGTTTTGATGACTGGTTTTCTCCTTGATGACTGGTTTTGTCTGAAGCTTTTCTCCTTGAAGATGATGGTTTTTCCTTGGTGTTCATCTTCTATTTTGTTCAAGGTTCATCCTTGTTTTGATTGTGGTCATTTTCCTTGGTGGTATCTTGACCTTAGTTTTAGATACAACATGTGTTTCCCTTGGGTCGAGACACTTTGGTTCCTCTTTGGGTGTTTTGTCGAGATGCCTTGTGTTTGTCTCAGTCGAGATGGTTGGCTTTGTTTCAGTCATGATAGTTTCTTTTGGTCTTGGTTGAGACACCTTGTCTATGGGTTGATTGACATATTGTTTTCTTGTTCTCAGTCATGACATGTCACCTTGTACCTTTGGGTTGCACCTAGTTGTGGTTGGTCGAGACTAGTCGGAGTCATGGTCGCGACACCAAGTTTGGGTGTGGTCGAGACACTATGATAGTTGGTTGGTCAGGACACCCCTTTAGTAGGTGGTGGAGACATGCTCTCTTTTTGGGTTGAGACACCATGCCTGTCACAATCACGAAAATAGGTGGGATGATGGTCGTGACCCTTTGTTGGCATGAGGTTGCGACACTTGGATGGTGTGGGGTCGTGACATAGGCATGGGACAATGAAATGATATACATACACATGTAAAGGATGGTGATTCTTAGTGATATGATGTAATGACTTAATCATGTTTAGCTAGTGATGTTCCCTAACCCTGAACTGCTCCAAGAAAGTGGGAGATGGTGTACCTAAGGTGATAGAATAAAGCTATAAACTCTAATCGACTATACATGTAACCCTAACCCTAATGTTGTGCCATGTGATGTACTTTCTTATCTCTCTTGTAGTAACTATCTTATTATGATGCTTTCTCTCTCCTATTTATAAATCTCAAACCTTGCATGTGGTATGTAGATCATAGCTTGTGCATGCTTTGTTGATGATGATGTGATATAGGTTAATGCCTATAAGACTTGATGAGATATGATGAAATCACATTCATATGATGGGTCCTCTGACCTAATGAAGGTTTGAGGCCTATTGTGAGGTGACACCCTCCAGTGATATGATTGAGGGATTGATGTCCCCCACTGAGGAAACATTAGTGATGGACTTTTGAATGGCAGTGCTATAAGTATCATGTGGTGATGATGTGACTAGTGCATACCTTATACGTTTTATATCTTATGGAGTTTCACTAATCCCTTTTTTTGTCGGGCTTGTTTCGGCTTTTTGTTGTAACTTGATTGATTCTAAAAGGTACCCAATTGGCTTAATTAATTAAGTGAAACTCTAATCATGTAGGTGCATGTGCCATAAATCCTTTCTAGTGTCAGATTTAATTGTTGTATTGGTGAAACGAGTATAACTTGGAGGGCATATTTTTGAATATGTGGGGGGATCAAGTTGAGTATCTCCTTGCATCCACAATTACAAGTTGTGTGAGATAGCCATGTGTGATTTGATCTCCTTGTGATATGGATGGCCATGTGTGAGGCAATCCTTCTTTTTAGAATGGCCATGTGAGAGCCTATTCTTCTACCTCCGTACATGTACCAAGGTGGGCTAGGTATGATTATATATGTCGATGGACATGCGTGAGACAATCTCTAAGCTTGAATACATGTCATTGTTGCAGTTGACTAATATGTCTATGTGGTGTTTTCTCTTGTGCTGAGCAAGAGGTGTGGGGAGGTCGTGGATTTTGTCTATTCCATTGACCTTGTATGGCATTGATTTCGAATTAGAAGTGGTTGGTTGTATTTGGGTGGTATGACTCAAATCCTCAGGGCAATAATAAAAGACGCAACACAGTCATGTAGTGTATCTTTCTTAAGGACAAATACGAATAACATTGGTTGAGCCCTTTTCCTCATCTTTTACTAATTTCTTGAATTATAAGGCAGTAAGAGAAGTCAATTGTTATAGATATTCTTCATATTCCTTATTAGAATATTAACATTTCTACTACTCGGTGATAACTGCCTACTTTGCTTATTCTACTTTATTTTTTAGATACATATCATTTAGTTGAATCTACTCAACTTGCTATGTACCTTTATCCACCTACTTAGTTATATGTGCTATAATAGATGTTGGTGGAGATTTATATCTCTCACTTGGACATTTGGTCTCACCCTGTGGGTTTCCACATCTTTTAGGTGGTCGTGCATGAAGAGGTAGAGATTGTGCAGCTGAGGAAGAGTAGTAGCTAATAAGGTTGGATGTGTTTCTTGTCTTTTGGTGATAGAGTCATAGATGTCATCCCTATACACTTAGGTCTTTACGGGTGTTCTTGGTGTGTTTTGTGGATATGTTATCGATAGGAGGTTTTTGTCCTGTGAGCCATGGTTGTATAGATATGGCACGTGTATATGTATATGTGTGGAACATGTATCTCATGTAACATGTTGATGATAGGAATGATGATGCATAGTTATGTAAGAACCATATGATATGATGTGTAATTCCTATGGTGGGCTTGTGGACCTATATGTGCTATGTTTTTGGCTTACAGTGCATTTCTTAGAATGGTGTTAATTTCCTGTGTTTTCTTGTAATCCACATGTTTAGTTTTAATTTTGTGTTTGGTTTTAAGTAATCTTGTTTGTTGTGCTTCGGCCATCACAGTTAAGGTTGGTATTAGATATTTAGGTTCACCGAGTCTAAAGGGACCTAGGATTAGGGTTGTGTCTGTTCTAGTGTCCTTCAATATGTCTTATCGTGACTTTTGCTTATGTAGAAGAAGAAGAAGAGTACAAAATTTCTGGAGAACAAAAAGAACATGTTGTAGAGAGTAGTGTTGATGCATCCAGTGGTGGTGCAAGGGATCAGGTAGAGAAGATTGGGCACCTGAGGTACCCTAGTTTGACCCGTCCATGATGGAAAATCTTGCCTTTTGCTCTTTGTTTGGGAAGTTCATGGAAACATTGATGCACATGGCAGACAGAATGCCTACACCACAGCCTAGGGCAACTGTTCCCAATGTTGAATATCTGAGAAGACCTTCGAGAGGCTGAGACGTGTTGGGGTTGTGGAGTATGCTGGTATGGCAGATCCAGCGAATGTTGATCTTTGGTTGATAGAGTTGGAAAAGGCCTTCAAGATCCTCAAAATCCCCAAGGCAGACAAAGTGAAGCATGATCTATATCTTTTGAAGGGGAGTGTTGGCCATTAGTGGGCTATTGAGGAGGAGAAGAGGCTAGGTTTTGATATCAATTGGGAATAGTTCTGCCGAGAGTTTGTCAATAGCTACTTTCCACGTACCTACTTGCTTGAGAAGATATCCTAGTTTGAGAGGATCCGGTAGGGATCCATGTCAATCAATGAGTATGAAGGGAAGTTTATGGAATTGATGAGGCTTTGTACTCACATGGATGCTACATATTAGGAGAGGATCTGATGCTTTATGAAGGGGTTGAATGCGGAGTTCACAACCCCAATGTCACTTTTCCATAATCGTGAGCAGTTTTCCATGTTCGTGGAGTCAGTTTGGAGGATAGAAAGATAGTTGTTGAGAAGTATGAGAAGAATGCCAAGAAGAGACCGGTATGGCAGAATATTCTTAAAATTACTAGGAAAATAAGGCCTTTTTTATTTCACCTGGGGACACAGAGTCAATCAGAGCGTCAGTCCACGTGGAAGGTCACCTTGATCCACATGTCATGTGTGGTGCATCAACATGGTCCGCTACCTCCTCTCTACGGTTGTTTATAGAATCCCAAACCCTAAACCCAGACTATATACAGACCCTAATACCCAGCATATTCCAATCCCCCTCTCATCTCTCTTAAAGACAAAGTGACAACTACCTATCTCTTTTCTTATTCATGTTGTCTATAATAGAAGATCCTTCTTATGACATTCCCTACCTTGCTAGATTTGTAGAATGGTAAACTGCTCTAGTTGCTACACCGAACTGCTAAATCTACTATATATTTAAATTGGATCTATAATTGTTGCACCTGGTCTAATCTACTATTGTATATGATCTATCATACTCTATAAAAACTATGTTGCTATTCTGATTTTTGTTTTCTACTACTAAAAATTAGATCTAGTTTCTATGCACACCCATGCTAAGTCATCCTCTAACATCCTACACATAGGTCCTAGTCACCAATGATGTATCTCTATTGTGAGAGGTTTTGAGGTGATTAGGACCATAACACACCTAAAATTTAGCACTTTTAGGGACATAACAAAAAGGGCATGGGCATATTTAGCCCCAATATCCCACCCAAAACAAAAACCACTTTTTATCGTGTTGTAATGTTTAATCTAACCATCCTAAATCGCTCAATTTCCTAGCAACCCGGCAGTGTATTGATATTGGTTTACCAAGTGATATGAGAGTGATAATCCTTCCATACTCATAAGTAGATTAGTGGATATGATCTTTGGTTTTGCTTTTATTTTTTGTTTTCTTATCCAGTATGGATAATCACTCAGTTTACATTGTGGCTCTCACAAGCTACCTTTTTTCCTCATTTTTCATACAAAATGTGGTGGCGACACCAACACTTTTTTTAATGTGAAGTTTCAATATAGAAAAAGGTAGATATTTATTCCTCAAATACCTCTATTTTTCATCCCTTTTTGGACAGGGTGCGGCAACCACCCTACCTAGAAATTCCCCTCTCACTTTCATGTAACAACCTTTAGAAAAATCTCCTACTATATTTAGAGAACAATGAAGGACCATCAGAGGTCGATGAAAGTACAAGTTCTTAGAAGCATGTCTTAGATCAAGCATACATACAATAGATTTAAGCCTTTTAGATTTATTTCTTGATCTCTCCATGTGAGATATCTTCTTCTAAATTATTTTCTTTGTTGTTTCATGTTCCTCTCTTCTACCACGGCTAATATCTATGGTGTTATAAGTTAGAAACTTGTAAAAATAGTTTAAGAATCCCCTTTTATTCTTTCTTTGTTGTAGATACACGTTGTTCTTGGAGAAAAAGAGCCTTTTTGAAGCCTTCAGGTGACAAGATCAGGTCTTTGCCACTAATTTTCATGGTTTTCATCATGGACCCTTTTTTCTTCATTCCTAAGACAAGTGACATAATTTTCCATACATTTCTGGTCTACTTGTTACATGCATAATATTGATCTTATTCCAATGATCTGTATGATGCAAAAAAAAGATTCTTTATGCACTATTTTGTATGTATAAGGTGGTATTACAAATTTTGAGGTATGTTTTGGACTCTAAGTACATTTCCTAATACACATCTAGTACTTTTTTTGAACATGCAATGAACTAAAATTCATATTACAAGTACAAAGACACGTTAGAATGGCATTTGTTTATAACATTTAAGTACACAATGAAAGAAAACTTGACTCGCTTGTTGAATGAAAATGTATGGTGGTTACACTATATAAATAATAAGACTTTGACGAGTTTCTAATTTTGAAGGTAGTTTATCCACTCTAGGTTTTGATCATACGATTGCCTAATTTTTATAAATAGCAAGAATTCTACACCCATTGGAGTTTTACTTTGAAATTTTGGGTGCTCCCTTATTTATGACGTATTAAGGCCTTTGTAAACTTTCAGATGTTGTGACATTCCTATGAAGTGTAATTAGTGTTCTGATCTTAATGACATGTTGGGATTTTATGTGCCTAATTTGAGGTTGAAACTATTTATGGACAAGGATAGAAAAGTATACAATGAAAGAGTAAATTGTTTTATATATTTTATATCTTATAGAGTTGCAGTCCATGATTTATTTTCCAAGAATCATTTAGGATATTATATGTAACTTGATTGATGCAATATAAAATACTTAATTGGTTTAATTAATCAAGCGTAAATATGATCATGTAGTGCGTTGTGATTGTAGAACTATATCAACGTCAAAACTTGTTGGATAGTGACACGAGTAATCCAAAAGGAGATCAGAGTCATATATTGTTGAGTATATGTTGGTACAGAGAGGTTTGTCTCTGTCATCTATGTCAAGGTTAAAGAGAGCGGTTGAGGTCGTGTCTCGTATTATTATATGATAGAGAGAGGTTGTGTTTGTAACTCATATTTAAGGTTTTATACCCTAATTTTGGTATTGTGACTTGTGTACCTAGGAAAGGCTAGGTTTGAATTTTCATAGGTTGGGTCATTTTTCCATGACACTTTATCACTCACACGGACTGAGAGGAAGGGATATTTAGGATTATGGTCATCCTAGATTTTATACAAGGCCAATTGTGAATTCATAGCGGTCAGCTAGTAGTTTGAGTGGTACACCTAAAATTACCCAGGGCTGAATATAGTACATAATACAACTGTGTAGTATATCTATTAGGTTTATTTAGAAAATACATTGGATGATAATTATTTATTTTCTCTTCTTACTAGTATCATATGTGACTTATATTTGTACATGTTATTTACATGTACATCTAACTTTACATGTACTATATCCTTTTATAGATTTTGATTAGTTCTCTAAACTTTTATATAATGTCTATTTAGACTAACGAAATTACATAACTTTCTTGTAAGAACTAAATGTTATTAAATTTTATATCATGTCATTTGGAGTTGGGGTCTCACCTCATGAGTTTCCACATCTTTTTAGGTGATCAACAACATGGACAAAATTGTGCTGATGAGGAGTCTCAGGCTAGTCGCCGCCTTAGAGACACTAAAAACATGGGCTAGTGATGTTGAATTTTGAACTCACAATGTCTAATGAGAAAGCATGTTATCAAACATTACATTCCCTCAAATTATAGAGTAACAATATTTTCTAAAATCTAAGATATGGGTAACCTCCATTTACATGAGCTTGCATATTGTACTCTTGATGCATCTGAGTTCACCTATTGAGTGAGCTCAAACAACACCATACATACATTCCTAATCATATTATTCTAGTGACGTTCTCATGACCTCTTAGGACTACTACATGAGTTATCTAGCTTCAAGAGCTAAATATTTGAAAGTCTTATAATGATTGGGACCCATACACTAAGTGAATATGGGTTTTCACTTTATTAATATTCATCCATTATGATCTTTCACAAACATTACATATGCTAACACTTTTTATATTATTAATGAGACTCTTAATTGATATTTTTATTGTAAACATTATAAATATGAAATTAATATATGTAAAATACAATTTCCCACTATCAATCAAGGAAATCAATCAATAACATTTGGACTTCATTTTAATTATCTCATCTTGTCATTGGAATCATACCCAGTAGGCCACTTTCCCTAGTTTACCTCATCATCATTTTTTTTCATATACCATGATTAGGTTTTCCTTGACTATTACTGAACTAACAACACATCAATATCATTCAAAGATTCTTTTAATTAATGATCTCATTTCACACTTGTATTGTGCATTCATGACAATATTGTTGGTATGTATGCCAAGAGAAATAATCATATGATGATGGACATGGCATAAAGGATTTAATTATTAATAATAAAGGCAAGCTTCAAATTCATTTTGTTTCATTCAGTTATGAGATAATGAGGAAACATAATGTATATCTAAAGAATGACAATACTCAATGACATATGTCTTCAAGTACGTGGCTTGAATAATGATATCATAAGGATGCTAAGAGTGTGTACATTATTATTATGTCCCTGGTCGATTGTTATAGGGGAAGGTAGATAGACAACAATAACACATAAGACTGGAGTGTGTGTTGATTGATGACAGAATCTCATTAGTCATGATATGATATATCAAACCAAGAACACGAATACTTGTTAGAGAATAGTGTATCTAACAAACCCACCTTGAGAGTGACACATGGAAACCATAAATGGTGGTGATAGTCATCTCTCGTAGTGAAGGTGTTGATTAGGGTTCTAAGACTTGAAGTCACTACACTCATCACATGTCATTCAGTCTACACCTTAACATCATCCAACTTAACCCTAAATAAGGATTGTCATAATGGTGATGATTGGGTAGTTCTGACACTTGGGGAATGATTGTGAGTGATGAGATGGGATTCATTCCTCCTACTGGAGTTTTATATCTTGGACACTTGATAAGTGAGACTGAGAAAAGCATAGGCATGAACATGTGAAATTAATATATGATATTGAGGTCGCATATATCTCAGAGAATCTACTCTAGGTTCAAGGAACATGGATTGAATGTTGAATAAGACGATGATTCCATGCCTTGAGTTCATTTCGGATATCAGAGATAAAGGAATTATACAATCACAGTAACACCTTACACAGACTGTAGGTTGAAGTTGTTCTCTAACTTTCCATTCACTTGGGTAGCACCAATGTGTGACAAGGCACCACTCTCTACTTGTGATGTCATTAACTAGTTATGGACACTCACTGCCAATGTGATATGGGACCTATAGGGTCACACACATAGTGATTAACCTAGAAGAGGAGTTTATCCATGAATGATGATTATGTTGATTACTAAAGATGTTTAGGCATTCAATTAAACAACCAAGTAACTGACCCGACTCAGAACCATCAATTTAAGTGTAAAACCGATTGGTTAGGGTGTCAAGTTGATTGGAAATTCAATTGGTTGAATTCTAAATGAGTCTGGATACCAACTAATTGACTCACTGGGTGAACTAATCGGTCTAGGTTGGTAAGACAACCATTTCACCTATCATGCCAACTGACGCTTCTGGTGATTTTCTTAATTCATGAGAATAGTTGATCATTTCACTTGTTCAATTTGATTGTTACAAGGAATTAATTTGGGTATTAATTGGAAATGAATTGTCAATTCAAATTGTGATCGAGAAACATGTGAAATGATCATCTCACTGAGTGAACCGATCGGCTCACCGTCCCAGTCAATCGGTTCACCGATCATAGAGCAATTCATCGTAGAAATTTTGGTCCCTTACACTCCCACACAAACTGGGAACCCATACCCTAACCCCTCCTATAAATAGAGGGGTACTGGGATCTTCTTAGAACACAACTCAATTGCCTTTGATAATTGTTGTCCTCTCTGGTTGTGGTAACCAATAGAGAGCTTGAGAAAGTCTTTTCTACTGAAAGGAGGGATAACATTAGTGAAACAATTATGGGAGAGAAAGTTGGTGACTAGTACACCAACGGAAGGGACAAACCCTTAATATCCTTTCTAGTAGAATGACAGGAGTTCTAGTTGGTGTGTGTGGACTTCCATAGAGGCGAGGTGGCCTTTTCCCGTCGCTAGGAGGACAACATCATCCTACAGACCTTGGTGAAGTCTAGGTGTTGCACAGACGTCATCTAAGAGAAACTAGAAGATAGTTGCACGTTTACGGCAACAAGTTATAGTTGTTGGACTTGCTCCAGGACCAGGTATGAACTCATTAAACCATCCTTTCCATTACATAGTAGTTAACGTGATCCTTGTTGTTCTGGGGAATATGGATAGATAAATTATTGTTTCTGTTGGCTATTTTTTGCTCGTATTTCTCTATAGTGGTATTAGAGCCACATCAATTTACTATGTTTTGGGATAATCAATATGGTCGGATTTTTGGTTTTCATAGTTTATTTATTGCATGTGATGTGAACACGTAAACTGATTGATGTTGAAATCCAATCAATGACCACATATAATCCCAAACTAATATATATATATATATATATATATAAATATATATATATATGCAATTTGCACATGTTACCCTAAAAGTGAGTTTTGATGGTAGATGTGTAGCATGGTTATGGTCAATAACCCAATCATTTGTGCATGGTGGTTTTGTGTTTATTTTATGTTTTATCTTGGTTTGCATACCGAGCCTCTACCTTATTCTTCCCAATGTAAAAGAATTATTGTTTCTGACCTTTGGTCCCCTCGAATGTAAATCAAGAGTTTCTCATTACCATGTAATAATTTTAATATAAATAGGATAGTTTCTTTTCTTCCAACGATGAAGATGACGATCAATGTTAGGTGAGCTAATCATTCACGTGATGAGCAGACCGTCTGGAGGACCGAGGAGCACAGAACACAAGAGAAGTGAACCAACTGATTGGTGGACCCAACCGATCGTCTGGAGGTGTCTAGACATCGGTTGGACATGAGGCCAACTGGTCATTTTAGGAGACCAACTGACTAAACAAGAGGGGATACAACTGGTTGAACTGATCGGCCTGGATTGGCAAGCACAGATCTACACCAACAACAGGTTCATGCATGAGATGTGATGTAGACCTAGGTGGTAGTAATTCCTTGTGGCTCCAAGGAATTACAGTAGATATGGCCATAACCATACCTAATGTTTTATATTACATGTTTACATTATTGGATATAGCATGTATATGATACCTATGATATATATGTGTGGTGATTGGATAAATTATATGTATCTATACAAACTCCCTCAATAAAATATTAAGTCTAAGATGTTTTTCATTAGAAGCACACATGAAAAGCTTCATCAACTAAGTGTAGGTTACACCCAAGTGTGGTGCGTCATCCATATCATGGAAGTGTGATGGTAATAATATAGGTTGTGCCCAAGTATAATATGTAATTGAAAAATGTTGTCTACCTTAACAGTTGACTATGGACGTCGGTGTTGGTTGAGTAATAATTGAATTATTTAGATCTCATCTCACTAGAAGATTATACATTGCAATATTCCAAATTTATATGGGAGGGCTATCAATTTGATTAAAATAGTGAGAGCAGTAGTTAACTAAAGACCTAATAAACATTGTCAAGTTTTAATCAAATCAAATCAAAAGAGTTTTTGACAAAATTGTAAATTCTTTTAGAGAATCAAATGGTGACACACAAAAACAACTTTTCTCTACGATTGGACCTTAAGAAGGACAACTTAAATGGGAACAACTTCCATGAATGGTTCAGGATACTGAGAATTGTTCTCACATAAGAGCACAAGCTCTATGTTGTGGAGACACCTGAGCTAGATGAACTCCTTCCCAATGCACCAAAGGGTGACAGAGATGCTTACAAGAAGCATATTGAAGATGTTGCAGATGTCAAATGTCTAATTATATGCTCCATGAACTATGAGTTGTAGAGGCAGCATGAGAACATGGATGTTATTGAGATGATCACACATTTTAAGAATGTGTTCCAAGATTAGGAAAGACATGAGAGATTTTATGTCTCTAAGGTTTTGTCTAAATGGAACATGGCAGAAGGAGATTCTATAGGTCCTCATGTACTCAAGATCATTGGGTATGTGAAGAACCTGGCTAGATAGGGATTTGCCTTGGGTCAAGAGTTGGCCACTGATCTGATTCTACAGTCTCTGCCATAATCATATAGTCAGTTTGTCATGAACAACAACATGAATGACTATGACAAGCTATTGATAGAGTTATTAGGCATGTTGAGAATATCTAAGACACAAATGAAGAAAGAAAATCCCATGTCTATGATGATGATCAACAAGACAAAGGCAAAGGCAAAGCTAAGAAGAGTTCACAAGATATCCAGAAGCCCAAGTCGTCAGATCTCGAGGTAAAGGGAGGAGTAAAGAAAAGAGGTGATTGTCACAATTGTCACCGGTCTGAACATTGGAAAAGAAATTGCCCTCCCTTCTTGGAGGAACTAAAGAAGGAAGGGGCAGAGGCCTCTACTTCAGGTATAAATGTTATAAGACAAATTTGATTACTTCTTCATCTTGGTATGTGATACCAGATAGAGATGTGACATACGTGATGTGCAAGATCTGACAAAAAGTAAAGTCTTTATGAAAGGACAAAGATGGACTAAGTAGAGCAAGAGTTGTTGCAGCCTTAGTCTACATTTAAATTTATCTTATCCCAATGGGTGTGTAATACAGTTAGTTGAACTGCTATTTCATTATGCCAAAATAGAAATTTTTTACTTTATGCATCTTGTATGACAAGGATGATAAATCAATAAAGATTTGTTATTGATTCTATTTCAAAGATGTGATCTTGTATGGAAATGCCCCAACATCTAGTGATCTTTATATGAAAGGATCAAAATATGAGTATTTATAACATAAATACCAAAGAGATTATAATTGATAACTCAAACAATATTAAGAAGTGTCATCTATAGAACATGTATGAGAAATGCATTTCTAGAACATGTTGATGTTTTATCTAGACTCTTTTGGTTACTGAGCCAACAAGAGACATGAAAATCTGATTCATGAGTTATTGGAAAAAACATCCTTCACTAGATGTAGTGGAAGGATAAGCATTCTATTAGAGCTTATACATGTTGATGTATGAAGATATTATAGAATAAATGTAAAAGGTAGTACTTCATTATATTGACTGATAATCTCATTGGTATGGGGCTTGTATTTGGTGAAATATAAACATGCATCTCTTGAAGTGTTCAAGTAGATCATAAATTAAGTATGATAAAATTATTAAGAAACTTTGATATGATCAAAAGCTGAAATACTTTACATCAATAGTTTGAGAACCTTCTGGATGGATCGTGATAGTGCATCACAAGTGATATCCACCTGAACATGATGATGTGACAGAAAGAAGGAATTACATCCTGATGGGTCATGATGTGATTATCATTTAATCTAATCTTCTAATATCCTCAATGATACATGATTTACATTAAAATAGTGTACCCTCGAAAATGGCTTAAAAGACATATTATGAGACATTATATGGGAATGACCTGATATGTCTTAAAGATTGAAACTTATATAAAGAAGTAGTTTGTTGAAAAGGTTTATCCACAAACCATAATTTTTGAACGATTCTATGAATCCCAATCTAGCTACAAAAGTGTCTTGTTTCTAGGATAATTGAGTTCCATAAGAATTAGTGGGAGTAAAAGTAGGACTCAAAATGATCGATGTCAACAAGGAGGTACAATAAGAACAAGTGAGAATCACAAATTGTTGTGGAATCTCAAGTTTATTATGTAAAATAGAACCCCATAGTTCTAGTAGAATACATTTGAGATTGAAAGATTGTGAATATATTAAATAAGAAAGTTTGGTCATGAGATGAAGAGATAAATCAACTAGAAGATATTCAGAACTAGATTCTAAGAATGGCTTCATGTCATTAGGGAGTCCATGTTAACTAACAAGGTATGACCTTGGTAGTACCACCTAAAGGGGTCAGACTCAAAATGTGAATTTGGGTTTTCAGGAGAGGAAAACCAACATGGATAACCTAAAGGGACAGTTTGGTTATGGAGGTTTTCAAACCAGTTTAGGTTGTTGAACATGATGAATTCCTTTTACCAATTATCATGCTTGTTGTTGGATCTTGTATGGACTATAATATTTGACATATGAAACTTAAAATTGCATCCCTTAAAAATAATATTTGAGAGGATGTCCATGTGACACAACTAAAGGTTTTATAACTTCACGAATGCAAATCAATTCTATAACCTATGAATTTCAATTTAAGGTTGAGACAATAACCTCATAGTTGAAATCTTTATTTTGATGAGATAGTCAAAGAATTTGACTAGATCTAAGACAAAAGATGAAATTTGTGGTTACAAAATATTTGGTGGGAGCATATATGAATATTCCACATATTGATGGGGAATAACATCTCAATCATGTAAATGTTAAGACATGGCATGGAAATCACCTTCAATGATGAAGGATTGGGTGAAACATTCTATGAGAGAGGGATCAAGATCTATAGAGATAGTTCTTGAATGTTTCATAACCTAAGCATGAGCGCATACAATAGCATGGCATTGAAAGAGTTCAGCATGAAGGATTCAATGAGAGAGAATTTGAGATTAGTCTCTCAAGAGCCCTATGCTCCAATTCTTATGAAAAATGGAAAGACATGAGTAAGATGCCATATGAAATGGATCTATCATGTATGTTATATAATGTACTCATCCCATTGTATTGTATGTATTAGACATGACAAGATGATATTAGTTTCCAGTAAGAGTCATAAGAATGTCATTATAAGGAATCCATTAGTACTTGAGAAGCACTAAGGATGTGTTGCTAGATGATGAAAATAAGTAAGAGTTGGGTGTAAAGGATTACACCAATGCAATCTTTCAGAAAAAAGTGATCACAATATAAAATGTGTATATTTTTTAGAAAGGAGTTGTGAGTTGGAAGGGTTCCAAACTACAAGCTGAGTATCCTAGTGTTATGAACATGTGAGTGGGTACTATATGGATCTAGAATTTCATAGGATGAACTTAATGATGTTCCAACCATTCATGACATAGTAGAAATAATATGACAACAATGGAGCTATTGGTTAAGCAAGGAATATCAGATAGCATATTACGGAAGTTTTGTCTCATACAAGAAATCATACAACAAAGAGATAAGGAACATGCAATATATAGTCTAATAGCAAAATGTTGCTAACCTACTGGATTACCACTTGTGCAGCAAAAACATGATGGACATGTTTAGATCACTAAGAATAACATTTGTGGGTGATTGGCTCTATGTGAAATTGGGAGTCTGTTGGTATGCATACCCAGAGAGCCAATCATATGATGATTGAGATGGCATAAAGGCTTTTATTAATAATAATAAAGGCAAGCTTCTGATTCATTATGTTTCACTCAGTTATAAGATCATGAGGAAATATAATGGATGTCTAAAGAATGACAATACTCAATGGTGTATTTCTTCAAGTATGTTACTTTAACAATGATATCATGCAAATGTTAAGAGTGTGTACATTCTTATTGTGTCCCTGGTTGGTTGTAACTATTAAGATTGTCAACATGGAGGGTATGTGGAGGGTAAGGTCTTACCCTTACCCTTATCCACCAAGTGCATCAGGTAAGGGTATGGGTAATTCCCCACTCCACCAATATCCTTACCCTCCCCTTAGCCTTACCCTATTACCCACAGGGTAAATGGGGAGGGTAAGGGTAAAGTGGGGAATTTATATGTCTTCTTCAAATTTGTGTTAATATTAATAATAATGGCCTAGATAATACATTATATTTGAGTGAAATATCAAGATGCTCTAGAATGCCTTTTAAATATCCAAAATGATACTAAGTAATCTTATACAACATTATATAAACTTTTTGTGTTGTATTGAATACATGTACAAATTGTAGTACCCTAACATTAGTGTGTGAACAAATAAATTGTTCTCAAAAGATAAAGATTGCTACATTAATATGATATTAAATGATAATATGTCACAGAGTTATTATTGGAAACATACATACTCTATACCCTTTAAAATGTTGTTGCATCCAAAAAACACAAAGCACAGATAAAGTAGATAACACCACCTTACATATGTATCAATTGTAAAATTAAATATGAAATCTTGTTGTTACACTTGTTTTTCTTACACCACACAATTATATGGAACATATACTATTTTATAAATGTGTTTGTACCTCCAAAATGATGTTGCATACACAACCAAGTTAACTACATAAGAAATAGATAAGAATATCATGAATTGTATAAAATAATTACCACATAATATTAAATATTCCATAGACTCAAACAACACAATGACTATACATTTAATATATTATACATATATATTGGTGGGTAGCGTGTTAGAGGGCATGGGAAATGTCTTACCCTTACCCTTACCCTTACCCACTAAGATAGTGGGTTAGGGGGTAGCGAGTTGATGGGTAAAGGGTAAGAAAATCATTTACCCTTACCCTTCCCCTACATGGTATGTGTAAAGGGTAAACAAGTTTACCCTTATCCATTAACAACCCTAGTTACTATGGAAGGCAGATAGACAGTAGTAACACATAAGACTGGAGTGTGTGTTGGTTGATGATAGAATTTCATTAGTCATGATATGGTATATCAAACCAAGCACATAGAAACTTGTTAGAGAATAGTGTATCAGATAGACCCACCTTGAGAGTGACACAAGGAAACCATAAATGGTGGTCTCATAGTGAAGGTGGTGGTTTTGGTTCTTAGACCTGAAGCCACTACACTCGTCACATGTCGTTCGATATACTTTGACATCATCCAACGTAACCCTAAATAAGGATTTCTATAATTGTGATGATTGGGTACTTGTGACACATGGGGACTGAATATGAGTGATATAGATGGGATTTGTTCCTCCTGCTAGAGTTTGATATACTGGCCACTTGATAAACGAGACTGCAAAAAGCATGTGCATGCACATGTGAACCAATATATGATATTGAGGTCAAAAATATCTCAGAGAATCTACTCTAGGTTCAAGGAACATGAACTGAACGTTGAAGAGGATGACGATTCCATGCCTTGAGTTCATTCTAGATATTAGAGACAAAGGAATTATACCATCATTAACACCTTACACAGATTGTAGGTTGAAGTTGTTCTCAAACTTTTCATTCAGTTGGGTAGCACTAATGTGCAACTAGGCACCACTCTTTGCTTGTGATGTCATAAACCACTAATGGACATTCACTGCCAATGTGAAATGGGACCTAAAGGGTCATACACATAGGAATTCACCTATAAAAGGAGTATATCCACGATGATGTTTAATTTGATTAATAAAGATGTTTAGGTATTCAATTTAAAAATCAATTAACTGACTAGACTCATAGCCATCAAGTTTAAGTGTTGAACTTACTGATTAGGATGTCAAGTTGATTGGAAATTGAATTGGTTGAATTCTATATGAGTCAGGACACCAACCGATCAACTCACTTGGTGAACTGATCAGCTTAGGTTAGTGAGACGAATGGTTCACCTAGTGAATCTATCAGCTCGGTCATGTCAACCGAAGCTTTTGGTGATTTTTCAAATTCATGAGAATAGTTGATCGTTTCAATTTAAAATGATGTTTATTAAAATGATTCATATAGCTACATAATATGTTATGAGAAGACGCCATATAATATCTTGATTAATCTCTTGTAGTGTATGTGTTATTGTACATAAAAATCTATTTCATTTATTCATCTAAAGGAATTCAAGCACATTGCTTATAAGAAAATCAACCTTTAAATGTGAAAACTAGGTTCTCAATTCCATATCTATATTTCCTTAAAGAACTTCTTTTACATTTTATATTAATTATACTTTATCCATATACTTTCATTTAGTTGGTACATGATATGGATTCCCATTTAGGATTGCTTATGGTATATGAAGCCATCTTTTTTTCAAGATATATTAAATCCACTAAACATGAATATATTATATTAAGTACTACAATAAATTATTTTAGATCAAAAATTTTAGATTTCATCATTTCACAATTCTATTCTTTTTTATTTCCAAAAAATGATTCACTTTTGATGGATTCAAAAGTTATTTTTTGACCATCAGTTTGGATTAAAATATTTCAAAGACTAGAGTACATTAAAAGTACATTCACTCACATCAAAAGATTATTCTCATTTATCCCGAGTATGTGATTGTTTAGAAAAGATTCACTTCCATAAATGGTTTTCCACTTAACACAAAATATACCATGAAAAAGGTATTAGGTTAAATTCCATTGATATTTTTTTTCATTTATGTTACATTGAAATTAGAAATATATTCTAAATGGGAATTTTTTTCATTTATATAACCTTATCTAGGTTTAGATATTTATCTCATATTTTTCATCCAAAAATGGATTTTAGGGTTTTCATGTGATCATCTTAGTTCTTTAATTCCTTATCATCATCGTGAACACATCATTATTCATTAGCCTTATTAGGGTGTCATGTAAGTTATGTATGGTAACTCTCGGTACTTTGAAGCCCTAGCATACATTTCCATGAATCAATTACTAAGTTATTGTGACATCCCGATATCACACAGACAACGAAATGCCATGCGAAAATGTGTGGAACATCCATAAACCACATGTTACTAGAAATATAGGTTAATTAAAACCAATTGCGAAAAGTAGATAAATAAAGAAACTATTACATCCAGATCCTTATCCTACAAGGAAACATGTTATATAAACATACATAAACCTTGATACGTGTCCATAGTTCATAGGACCCAACTGTCACATAGGTACAAAGAGTTCACCACATGTTTATATATACAAAACATGCCATACTAGGCCAACAACAGGATAAACGAGCTACATCAGCTATACATCGTGAATCATCATCAAAACACCTCCAAGGACTTGAGAGTACAAGGTTGACTCTAAGACTCTACTAGAAAATAACCCAAACAGCAACATATCCATCTCTTGCCTCCTACTGTTCTTCTTGGTGCTCGGCCGCAACCTCACGACCACCACCACATCTAGCGTGATCACCTAAAAAGGTATAAAATCAGTGGGGTGAGACACATAGTCCTAGCAAGAAACATAACTCTGAACTATAAAACTTCAGGAAAGCTGGAACAAGTAAAATAGCTATCTGATATAAGCAACTCATATATGCAGCATACTAAATAGAAGCAACTTTATTAACAACTTACCAAGATATCTGGGAGGCATACAATCCAGATATTTCTTAAGGAACATGATTGACAAGGTAAGCTATATAAGAACTTATCATAAGATACGAGGAACATGTAATTAACTGCAAGACATAACTAGAGCAACTATACAATCAAGGCTTCAACCAATGTTCTGTGTTTTTCTCTAAGCAATATATACTATTCGAATAGATTACAATTTATTATGCCCTGAGGAAGTGAGTCGTACCGCTCAAATCCAACCTTCGGCTGTGAAGCCCAAAACTGGTGCCATACAAGGTCAATGGAAGAGCCGGACTCCATGACCTCACCTCCTCGTGGTCAGTGCATGATATCCAAAGCAGGACCGCAATCTCTTGCTTAAGTGGCCTCAGCCACAGGGTCAGCTCCGTAGGCTACCCTGTCTCTAGCCCGCCTTGGTACAGGTCTCGGCGGTATCATACCTTGAGCCACGGGCCTATTCACCATGCTCCTAAGACATGAACGCATTCATGCTCCATCACACTGAGCCATGGGCCTATTCACCATGCTCTAACCATATTGAGTCTACAACTGAAGTTGTACTCCATTCCTCTTATTTTCAGCTAGGAGAAACCCTACATATTCAATAATTTGTGCTCCAGGTAATCCCACAGGATAAACCTATTTCACCATCACCAGCTACTGACGATGATGGATCTATGGCCAGGGAAAAACTACATGAAATGTTCATTTGTAATTAATTAGTATATTTTAAGTGGATTGTTGAGGCAATCAGGTTATAGAACATAAAAAACATTGTGTCACACTATAACTACCATTATCATATTGCCATGGGATCTCAATCCCTCATCACATAATGCCATTGCCTCTCAAGGCTTCATCATCATAAATCATCATCATAGAGGATAACACCTTAAATAAGCAGTCAGCCTTTATCAGGTCACCAGACCTTTCTCATCATACTGGCAATACATGTTATCTCATCAACAAGGAGTATCATTATTCAGTGTTACAAAACATATATACATCATAGCTCTTACCTGGCAATGAATTCATTTGATAACACATGCATTGTTAGTGTGCATATCAAGAGAGATAACTTGATCACCAAACATAGATCTTTAGAGAACATGTTATGATTATCATGCCATTAAGATTTAGGGGTGCATATGATTTGAAACAACGTTCATGATTATGAACACATGAAGCATAAAGTTGTAGATAGTAAGCCAAACAACTCATATTAAAGTTACCAAACCTTGAGCATCCACCATGCCCTATCTCTCATGAAATCATGAACACAACCACCCCTAAGGATACATCCTTAAAGGTTACACAACCATGATCTTATCATCTCACTTAACATCAACCTTAGGTAACAAACATGTCATTGGCCACAACCTATCTTTCATATCTCATTAACTAGGGTTCCTGGGCTAGGCGCATCCCTCACAAAAGGTGTCGCCTTTCCTTACTAAAGGTGTGGTGGGTAGCACTGTCCCTCACCCAAGGGATATCGGGTAGGGTCATATCCCTCACCCAAAATGCTAATGGTTAGGGCACCAAAACCTTAGGGCACTGGCCACACATATCGGCCACAAGCATAATGTGCACCCATGCACAAGGGGAAATGGGTAATCTAGAACAAAAGGTGTGTCGTGCAACCAGGTTTTGGGTGTATCGGGTAGCACCTCCACTCTATCGGCCAAGACACTCCACTGCCATCCTTCAAGTGACATCATGGGCAGCTCACCATGGCGCCCAAGGAGCTCCCATATCGCCCAAGGCAACAAACCCTAATGCCCAAGCTACATCTTGCTCCAGGCAACGTAGCCACTAGGGCATCATGTCGGGCAGAACAACTAGGGGAGTGTCGTGCAAGGTACAAACCATAATGCCCAACACAAGGTATACCTACCACACTCATATCAGTCAAGGGAACCAGTCACTATATTTCCCATCCAGGGTTACATCAACCAAGAGTCCATATCGGGCAGCACCATGTCGGCCAAGGGATTGGAGCTCACCTCACAACTCAAGGAAGGAGGGGTATTGCTGAACCGACAAGGCATGGCCTAACCATGTCACCCAAGGCACTCAAGAATGGGCATCTACCAAGCATTATATCGGCCAAAGGCATAACGCCCAACAACACCATCTAGGGTAAGGGTCCATATCGGTCAAAGGGTCAATAAAACACCACTTAGCATATCGCCCAAGGCTCAACCCTAGGAGAGGGATATCGGGCAGAATACATCATCAAGGTATCGTGCAAGGGTTCAAAGACCATGATAGGTTGGTCATCTTCGACCTCAAGACTACCACCAAGAAGCCCTAAATGTTCAAGAGAGTTAACTCACCTCTCAAGACAATTAAGTGAGAGAGGGGTATTGCACAACTACCATCATCTATCGGGCAACAAGGAGGTCCATCATATCATATCGACCAACCAACCAAAGCTCAACTCACCATTGGATTTGGAGACCCTAAGCTCACCTCTCAACAACTAAGTGAGAGAGGGGTTTTACCCAAGGAACTCCACGTCCATGGTTCGGCCAACCCAAGGCAACCCAAGATAACCATCTCCACAAAGTCTATGGTACATCTAAAGCAACCGTATAACCATTAAAGCAGGAAACATAGCTAAAAGATGGCATGGCCAATCAAGATATCACATATAGCATGCAACATGAAAAAGAAGTAGTATAGATAGGGTTAGGAGTTATGTAACCCGCCTCAAGCTCTAAAGCTCCAAGATTCTAGCACCAAGCTCCAATCTCTAAGGCACCACATTCGGCCAACACAAAGAAGAAAAACTTGTAACCACCATGGCCGAAGGAAGAAGAAGAAAAATAAGAAGAAGATGCCAAGGAAAGGGATAGATACCTACTATAAGAGAAGGAAAGGGACAATCTAGCAAGGTGTGTCGCCCAACACACCAGTGATATTGGCCACCACTTGCTCCACTCTTCTCGTGGCTCAGCCACCAAAGGAAGGGAAGCAACTAAAGGAACCAAAGATCCTAGCAAGCAAAGGAGGGGTTCGTTCATATACTATGGGGTGAAGGGGGGAGCAAGGCAAGGTGGCACCCACCCCTAGCACACTTGTCCAAGGATTATGCCACATTCTAGCACCCTAAAAACCCACGCCCATGAGTTGCCACCAACTAAGCAAAGCAACATCAACTTTTCCAAAGATGGTGACATAGACGAGGCTAAGGTGGAGGGTGTGTGTCGCCCAAGATGGCAACCCTACACACCATGGCTGATAAGCCCCTTTCCCAACACAACAACACTCCTTGTATGATACACCAAGGTTCAGCCCGATACAAAGCTTCAACAAGGCTCAACAAGGAAAAACAAAGCCCAACCAGGCCCAAAGCTACTCAAAGAAAGAGCCCAACCCGTCCTCTCAACCCTGGAGGATGCAAGGAGAGAGAAAGACATCTTTCAAGGTGACAAACATTGCACACCAACCCTAAAACTTGGGTAATTTGCAAGTTGCACCTCAACCTCTCAACAAAGCAAAAACAAACCCTAATCACAAATTTAGGTGATTAGCAAGCATCTCAACACAAGTTTTAGGCAAAGAAAATAGGGTAAGCCCAAAATGAAGGTCAGGGTCCTTACAATTACAAAGAAATGCTATTTATTTTATTTATTTGAGCAAATTTATCTATGTAAACCTTAAAAGGGTAAAATTTCAATTAAACTTTTAAAATGACTACTATTCATGAAACATAATTATCTTAACAACTGATATATTTAGAAGTATTGCTAAAGTGTATTCGATTCATTTACATTAAACTAATATTACATTTCATTCAAGTTTAACCCATTTCCAAGCAGCCGAATCATTTGGTCTAACTTAGACATCATGAATTCATACAAAGACATCAAGTCACATAAAGATACCAGTAAAATGATCATTAGTCATTATGAATGATTCTAGGATTAAGGGTAAGAATTTTTTGCAAAATCTTTTTAATAATTATCCAACATCCCTCAAAATACAAACAGTTCAACTCATTGCTTTTAAATTTTGATATAATCAGGATTTCACATGTTTGAGTCTCTAAATAGGTCTTAAAACATTGTCCCCAACCATATATATGTGACACCAACCTTCAACTAAAATATCTCCACAAGATCCTTCGTCCATTGAACTACCAAAATCTTAAATAAAGATCTTAATCTAGATCATAAGAAGAGGAAGCAAATTAGTACTTTCTCATAGGTTTAACTTAGATTCAACTAAGGGTAATTGTGACATCCCGCTATCACACAGATAATGAGATGCCATACGAAAACATGTGATACTTACATAAACCACATATTACCAAAAACAGGGGTTAATTAAAACTGATTGCGGAAAGCATATAACAATAGAACTATTGCATCCAGATCCTTATCATGCAAGGAAACATGTTAGATAGGCATACACAAACCTTGATACATGTCCCCAGCTTACAGGAACCAACTGTCATATAGGCACAAAGAGTTCATTACATGTTTATACATACATAATGGGCCACATCAGGCCAGCATCAGGATATACAAAGCTACATCATCTATACATCATAAAACCTCGTCAAAACACCTCCGAGGACCTGAGAGTACAGGGATGACTGTAGGACTCTACTACAAAACAACCAAAAGAGTAGCATATCCATCACTTGACTCGTACTGTTCTTCTTGATACTCGGACGCAACCTCACGACCACCACCACGTCTAGCACGATCACCTAAAAAGGTTGTAAACCAGCGGGGTGAGACACATAGTCCCAGCGAGAAACATAACTCCCCGCCGAACTATAAAACTTCAAAAGAAGCAAGTAAAGCAGATAACTGATATCAGCAGATCATAAGAGCAGCATCCTGAGTAGAACTTATCTTATTAATAAACTTACCAGATACCCAGGATTCATATAACCAGGTATTTCTTTATGGAACATGATTGACAAGATCAGCTTTATGAGAACTTATCAGAAGATATGAGAAACATATAATTAACTGCAAGATATAACTAGATCAACTATACAAGAAAGGCCTCAATCAATGTTCCGTGATTTGTCCTAAGAAGCATATACTATTCAGCTAGATTATGGTTTATTATGCCCTGAGGAAGTGAGTCGTACCGCTCAAATCCAACCAATGGCTGTGAAGCCATGAGCTGGTGCCATAAAAGGTCAATGGAAGAGTCGGACTCCACGACCTCTCCTCCTCATAGTCAGTGCATGAAAACGAAAGTAGGACCACAGTCTCATGCTTAAGTGGCCTCAGCCACAGGGTCAGATCCACAGGCTACCCCTTACCTCTAGCCGGCCTTGGTACATGTCACGACGCTAGTATATCACGAGCCATGAGCATGTTCACCATGCTCATGAGCCATGAACGCATTCATGCTCCATCATACTGAGTCATGGGCTTGTTCACCATGCTCTTATACACATCTTGAGTCTACAACCGCAGTTTCACTCTAATCCTCCTATTTTCGGCTAGGAGAAACCATGCATATTCAACAATATGCGCTCCAGGTAATCCCGCAGCATAAACTTATTTCACCATCACCAGCTACTAACGATGATGGATCTATGGCCAGGGAAAACTACATGATATGTTCCACTGTAATTAATTAGTATGTTTTAAGTGGATTGTTGAGGCAACCAAGTTGTAACACATAAACAACATTGAGTTGCATTATTACCATGGGATCTCAATCCCTCATCATAGAATGCCATTGCCTCTCAAGGCTTACATCATCACCATGGGATAGTAATCCCTTATCGCAACATCAGAGGATAACACCACAACTAGGCACTCAGCCTTTATCAAGTTAATATACCTTTTCACATCATACGGGTGATACATGCTATCCCATCAATCAAGGATTATCATCATTCAGTGTTATTCAAAACACACATACCTCATAGCTCTTACCTGACTATGAATTTATTTGATACACCTACATGGTTAGTATGCATATTGAGAGAGATAAATGAATCACCAAACATAGATCATTTATGATTATCATGCTATTAGGGTTTAAGGTACATAATTGGATCAACATCCATGATTATAATTACATGAAGCGCAAAGATGTATCTTATAAACCAATTACATTATCATGAGCATTCACTATGCCCAAACATCTAATGGGCATGATCATTATCAAAGAGTACATACCTAAGGATTTCACAACCATAGCCTAGTCATACATCATTGGTCACAACCTTTCATCCATAATCCATCATCCATAAGTTACAAGAAACTAACTACTAGGGTTTCCCGGGTTAAGCGCAACCCTCACCAAAGGTATTGTCTTCCCTCACTATAGATGTGGTGGGCAACACCATCCCTCACTAAAACTCTAACGGCTAATGCACTTAGCCACACATATCGACCATCCATATCGTGCACCCATGCACCAAGGGTATCACACAACCAGGACTAGTGATGTGTCGTGCAACCTGATCCAAGAGTAAGTATTGTGCATGCAAGGACACATTCACCTATCGACCATGACCCTATCAGCCACTAGGGTTAGGATTTCCTATCAGCCATCCTCATCACCATATCATCTATGGCCATATCGGCCAAGGCTTAGCCCTTCAACTTGTATCATCCAAAGCACCATCCATGCTCAACACATGTATCAGCCTAGCTCTTGACCCTGGTGTTGCCCCAAGCTAGGCACACCTACACACTTCCAACACTCTAGGGTGGATGATATCAAGCAGCATGTGGGCATCTCATGTCTGTCACTTACCATGGCACCTAGGGGGCCTATCGTCCAACTAAGGTAGGCATAACATATCGGCCAACATTATGGCACCCAAGGAACAAAACTGGGATAACTATCAAGCATGATGTCGGCCAAAGGCATAACGCCCACAAGCACCAACTAAGGCATATCATCTAAGAACACTAACATGGTGAAGGGGTCATATCGGGCAACAGGGTTAACATAATACTACTTAGCATATCGCACAACACTCTACCCTAGGAGGGGTATTGGGAAAAGCATCACAAAAGGGTATCATGAAAAGCACAAGGACCACATTGGATTAGACATCATCAACCTCAAGATCACCATCATCAAACCCTAATAGATCAAGAGAGTCGGCTCACCTCTTAACAACCAAGAGAGGGGTTTTGCACAACCTCCATCACATATCGGGCATCAAGGTAAGTCATCCATATTGGTCAACCCTCCAACATCAACTAAGTCATCAACAACTAAAGGCACACCTCTCAAATCCATGGTGAGAGTAGGGTATTGCCCAAGCAACTAGAATATAGACTCACCTCTCAACGACTATGGAAGAGAGGGGTTTTGCCTACACCACTAGAGTTCAAGATCACTTCTCAAAACCAAGGAGAGAAAGGGGTATTGCCCCAAGGAAAACCTAATCCATAGGTTCGGCCAACAAGGTCCAAGGTTAAACCACTATCAACATCATAACCACTAAGTCCAATAAGATTAAAGGTAAAAACTAGATCAATAAACATATCCAACAAGATGCAAGGCTAATTAAGATCATGTTTGGGTTTTAGGGAAGACAGAGAAGGCAGCAGAAACAACAATTTTCTTCTCCCCAAACCCAGCATAAGGGAATTGCATCAACGTCTATATAATAGGAAGGATGGTTTGTTGAAACATACCTTGTCCCGAGGCTTGCTTGGCGATGTTACATCGCAGCTTGTATGGTCTTCACCTGCAGTCTTGGATGGTGTCTTTGCATCTCCTGGTCTCAGCGAGACTGTCAGGATTGACAACTATCCTCCGAGCGGTAGAAGTCTCCCGCCTCTGTAGTAGACCACACGGACCACGTGGAATTCTGATCGCCTTGTTGCATAAGGCACCGGAAGGAGTCACACCCTCCTATTGGCATACTATTCACCGACACACTCTTATACCACCAGTCTCTTTTCTACAGTTGTCTTTCCCTTGTTGTGCCTCCCTTATCAGGTAGCACTTGCTCGGGCTGTCCTGGTTACCACAACTAGAGAGAACGACAACTTTGTAGAGAAACTGGTGTTCTAAGTTGTACTTTTAGAAGCCCCCAATACCCCTATATATATAGGAGGGTCATGGGACAGGGTTCTCTAACCCGGGCAATGCAGGATTAAAGCAGAAGTAGAAGGGTTTGAGATTTTCCACAAAACAACCAACTACGCTAGCTGAACCGATCATTTCAAGCATGAACCGATCGATTGGGGTCCTAAGCCGATCGGTTCACACCTGAACCGATCGGTTGGGGCACCTGAGCTGATCAATTCACTTCTGAAACGATCGGTTTACTGCCCTGGTCAGTTCCCGATTGACTTTTCCTCTTTTTTTTTTGAATTGATCCAAATACCAATCCTTGTTCCAATGAAATTGGACAAGTGAAACGAAGAGAAATTTCTTGCCAACCTGACTTTCCCAACTTGCTCGGTTGGACCAGTTGAGCCGATCAGTTCAACCCTTGAACCGGTCAGTTCAGCCTATCCTGAGTCGATCGGTTCATCTCATGAGCTGATCAGTTGGGAGTGCAGACTGTGAAAAATCAGTCGATTGCAGTTTCAATCAATCTGATACTCTAATCAATCGGTCCAACACCTTAAACACTATGATATTGACCTATCAATTGATTGAGTGTTTAATTAAACTACTAAACTCCTTTAGTAATCAATCTAAACATCGTTTGTGGATTAAAACTCTATGTGTGACCCGGAAGGTCCATTTCACGTTGGTAGTGAAAGTCCATAACACTTATGACTTCACAAGCAAAGAGTGGTGCCTAGTCGCACATCAGTGCTACCCAAGTGAAATAGAAAGTTGGAGAACAACTTTCAATCCTACAATCCATGAATGGTGTTACAGTGAATGTATAATTCCTTTATTACTAATGTCTTGAATGAACTCAAGGCATGGTACAGTCATCCTTTCAACGTTCATCCATTTCCTTGATCTTAGAGCAGACTGGGTGAGATGTGTGTGACATCAATATCACATATTGATTCACACATGCATGCACATGCCTTTCTCAATCCTACTCATCAAGTGGCCATGGACATCAAACTCCCTTAGGAGGGACAAATCCCATATCTATCACTCACCCCTCAAAAGCCCCATGTGTCAAAGTCACCCAATCATCACCTATATAACAACCCATGTTTCAGGATTGCGTTTGATGATGTCAAAGTGTACCCAATGACATGTGTTGAGTGTAGTGATTTCAGGTCAAAGAATCACACTCATCACCATCACTGTGAGAGCTGAATGTGACTACCAAATCATGGTTCCATGTGTCACTCTCACGGTGGGTCTATCTGGTACACTTGTTCTCTAACAAGTACCTATGTGCTTGGTTTGATATCACTATATCATGACTAATGATATTTTGTTATCAACCAACACACAATATAGTCTTTAGTGTTATTGATGTCTATGGTTATTTCCACAATAACAACCAACTAGGGACTAAACAAGAATGTATACTCTTAACATCTGTATGATCTCATCGTTTAGGTCCTTAACCTAAAAGCATACGTCATTGAGTAAAACAATTCTTTAGACATCTATAATGTTACACTATCATCTCATAAACAGTTAAAACATATAGATCGGAGATTGCCTTTATTATTATTCAAATCATTTACAAAGTATCCCATTACAATCATCACATGACTTGCTCTATGGGCATACATACCAACAGATCATATATGAACATGCAACATAAAAGAAGGTAGTATAGCTAGGGTTAGGAGTTATGTAACCCATCTCAAGAAAGCTCCTCAAGCTCTAAAGCTCCAAGCACCAAGCTTTAAGCTCTTAGCTCCAAAGCACCCCTCCTTCGGCCACCACAAGAAGAGAAGCAAAGCTCATAACCACCATGGCCGAAGAACAAGCAAGAAGGAGAAGAAGGTGCTAAGGAGAGAGAGAAGATGCTTACCAAGGAATCAAGACCCTACTAGGGTTCGGCCACCACCTAGAGGAAGAACAAGACTCCACCAAGGAGATCGGCCACCAAAGGAGAAAGGAGCAACTAAAGGAACTAAAGAGATAAGAAACTAAAGAGAGTGTTTTTTTATATACAAGAGGTTCTATGGGTGTCACACCCTGATCTTTGGAACCTAGAAAGGACATTATTAAGTCATTGATGACATCAATATGTGATAGATTTATGTTTACAATAAAGTTTATCCAATTTTCATAATATTTGGAACCTATAGAAAAAAGAATGTGGAGAGGTATTTTACGCACTCAGGAAGACTTTGTAGTATCTGAAAAGTCTAGGAATCTAATATTTCATTTGATAATATGAGATGAAATACAAAGTTGAACTATGAAGGAAACACAATGCTGGTAGTTGATCGTTTGAGCCCTAGACTTAGTTGAGTTCTACATATTAAGTAAGTGAAGTCATAATCATCGGGGGTATCTTAAGGAACATGTAATTGAGGAATGATGTCTATTCAAAAGTTTAATGTTGTAATTAAGTATATGAATAATTGTATGAATTCTTTTGGAAATCAAGAGAAGGGCCATTGGCCATAGGATCCAAATTCAACCCGATAAGACAAATTAAGGTTTTCTCATGGGTCCTTGGAGTATGAATATGAGTATGGAGTATTTTGGTGTCATAATAAATACTCAAGATATATTTATAGGAAGAATAATTCTAATATAAGATTGTGGGAGAAATCTCATATGATTTTTATGTATATAGTGGCCTAGGTAATTAAATTAGTAATTATCATGTTTTTACTTAAAAGACATGTTTGGAGTGTTTGTACAGCTAGTTTGTACTCAAAATCTTGCTCATATAAAGATGATGATAATATAGTATTTACCCCAAAATATGAAGTCAAACTGAGCTATAGAGTGGGATATATGAATATTTCTTATATTTGGAGTTTTATCAAAAAAAAGAAAAAAAAAAAGGAACATGACTCTAGCTCAGCGTAGACTGAGAGTCGGCGCTCGGGCGGAACAGAGCCCGAATAGGGGTCCTAGAAGATGGGGTCTCTCCACCCAGATCTAGGTTTTGTTGATATAAAGACCTTTGATCCTTGAAAACAAGGGTCGGTCGCACCTAGTCCTAAAGTTTCAAGTGAATTAGAAGAGAAGAGAAGGAGAACTAAGGAGAAAGAATAGAGGTGGCATCAATGGCGGTGGAATTGGGGACTCCAGGATGGGATCCACTTTCTCGACCTACTTTGGGGCGTACGGGGTGCCGCCCGAGCTTCTGAGGCACGACCGAAGTCGATGGAGGCCTGGGACGCACTGATGTGGCCTGAGTTGCGAAGATCGGCCTCGCCAAAGACCACCAGGTGGCGGCGGCGGTGGCAAAACTCTGTAAAATAGAGTTTGTTCACAGACAGGAAGACAACCCAAACAAATCTAGGTTCTGAATCGAATCGGATCCACACAAGGATCCACGAGGGGTCCCAGATGTGTGTTGCTGGTCGCACAACAAGACTCGATCACGACCATTGGATCCATTATCGATGGCTGATATTTATTCAAACTAAGGTACTTTCAACAATTCATATCTTCATATGTGGAGCTTGGTTTGGGACAAATAAGGTATCTTTCGAAAGCTCTTTGAGTGTACTATCTTCTAAAAATAATTCCAGAGTATGCTTTTGATTTCTGATATTTATAATATGTAGTATATTTAAACCTATATGATTTTTATGTTTTGCCAATTAAAATTAGTAAACGCCTTTAGAAATTCATACAAATTTTATTGAATGTGTATTTTGATATGTTTAACATTACTTCAGAGAATGATCTTCATATATGAAGTTTTAATGAGGTTTTTAATGTAAACCCAAATAAGGGTATTTTGGGTATTTCACCCATGATCTGATTTTTAAATGACCTAATATTTTAATATATGATCTTCCTACATTATATGAATACTTTTTTGGAGATTTTTTGAAGTTTCTTGTGCTAATATATTAGTATTTAGTTTTAGATGAGTAGCCATTATGAAAGAATAATAAATGATTATCCTGACACAATAAGTGATATATGTATGCCTAATTATGTCTGATATTAGTAACGTGATGGTATTCTACTTTGATTTCCTAATTGAGTCAATAAGTTTAGAATATGTAACTATGTTTGAGAATTTTTATCATTATATGAAGTATATGTTCATATTAGTGCATAAGATGATTTATGTCTTATTTGAGTATAAAGATAATATTTATTATATAGTATGAGTTTTATTTTATTTCAACACCAAGATTTTATGATGATACTAGGTTAAAGTTATGTTTAGTCTAAATAAGAACCCTAAGCTGGTATATAAAGTTAGGATGATGGGGTTTTGAGATTTAGAAATAGAAAGGGAACATACTCTTGAACTAACAAAACTATGATGGTATCCAGGATATTAAAGTTATGGAACTGGAATCAGGACTTCCTTATAGATACCCCAGTACAAGAGGTAAGTGGTTCATGCCCATGAGTATTCATATTTATCAAACTTAGCATATTTTTGTAAGACTTCATACTTTATGTGATCCAATGCTCTAAGATTTTATGTTAAGATATGAAAGTAAGATTTTTATACATTCATGGATACGTCCTTACATGTGCCTAATATCTCGAGAAGAGATATGTTATGAAGATTTATAAGAATTATAGGGACTCATGAACCAGGTTCATGAGAAAACTAAAGGATCATGTTTCTATTAGAACTATTAGTAATGATTCATATTGATGAATAAGACTACAAGATAAGATATGCAACCAAGATTGACAATGTGGGATAAGAATGTAGTAAGATTTCAAGTAGAAACATGCCATTAGGATTTCATACACATGTAGAGATATAAAACTAGATTCCTTAGAATGCATAATATCTAGAATTTAATTACAATATAAGAATATCAATTTTAGAATATTAAGACATGGTCTACTTTTAGGAATAAAGTTACTTTTGGGATCGTAATGTATTGTAAAAATGAGTTCATGATGACATTATAAGATAATGACACATTAAGTTATGATTAGGTTGCAATAAAATATTTTATAAGATTTCTATCTTGATATTTAAGGTGTAATATGTAAGTTCATATGCAAAGTTTTAGAGTAACATCATATTTTATAAGAAGGATTGAACCATCTTGTCAGAATTGATATTTTTAGATATGTTGTAATTATGGTACTTTCATAAGCTTGACTTAGATACTTTGTATACTTAGTATTTCTATATTCATGTCAGATCCTTTCTCATAAGACATTAGACTCATTTATGGTATAATTGGTATAATGCAGTAATCTTACTAAATAAGAGTTTTAGAATAAGGTTTACCCAGATAATGAGATACATGTTCAAATCCAATAATGAATTCAGTTTAGAACTTAAGAATAAGAGATTTAGATTCAGACTTAGACTACTCACCTTGTGAGTAGCCAGATTTTGAATAATGATTCATGATATGGGTTATAGACCCAATATCAATTATGTTATAATTTGAAATACATATCCAAATTCCATAATAGATTCAGTTCGGATTTGAAAGAGCAAAGATTCAGATTCAGATTTTAGATTTCAGATTCAAAACTAAGTACATATTTAGTACTCAGTTTCAGATAAGTTTAGATTCAGAGTTTAGTAAAGATAGACTTAAGATAATTAATTCAAAACCTTCACATAATACATTATATAATAAGTCCTCATTCAGAGAGTCCTGGGACGATTCAGAGGCATCTGTTGCGAATTCAGAGGAGTGTTTACTCCATTTCAGAGGGCACATTGTGCCAACAGAGGGTGTGTTGCACCATAGAGGACACTTTGGTGTCAACTGAGGGCACGTTGTGCCAATAGAGGGTGTGTTTCACCATAGAGGACACTTCGATGTCAAAGAGGAGGACTTATTGTATAATGGTGGCCACAGTCAGATAAAAATCGTAAGTAAAAGATACCTTAGATTAGATATACCCATAACATCATCCATGAGTATGATGAGAGGGAACTAGATAAGATAAGTATGACCTAGGCACTTTGGTGTAGGTCATAAGATCCATGTACCAGAGTACATGACTCCAGAATAAGATAAGAATTCAGATCAAGAAATAAGAGACTTTATGTTTCAGATTTTATTCAGAGCTTAATGTTAGTTTCATGTTTATAATGTCCCATTTTAGTTCTTCAGCAATGTATATTTTAGAATACTCATGCCACTATTTTTCCCAATGCATGGCTGGGGATGCGATGTCCGTAGGATTCAGAGCAGCTGAGGATCAAAGGAACAAGTAAAGGTCGAGGAGATTATCAAGCTTGCCCAGCGGGATGCCATTTAACTAGACGATCCAGAGTTTTGACATCTTTTTATTATGTCTAGTAGTGTTGTTAATTAGATTAGATTTTATGGTTTAACATGATGTAGTTTTCTGTTGATAAAAACTATGTATGAATCTGTTTTAAAGTTATGCAAAGTGTTTCATTTGCTTTAATTGCAATGATTATCATGTTTGTTACACTCCCAGATGAAAAAAGAATTATAGCTTCCGCTCATGTGTTATGAAAATCTGGGTGTTATAGTATGGTATCAGAGCAATTTGGTAAATGATCACTAGGAAAATATGATTCTCATAGTCACCCTAAGATGAAGATAAGAGATTAGGGTTTGGGGATGGATTCCCATGGAAAGATACAATGACCTAGAATGACTTAGAGTTTTCACCTTAAAAGAAATAGAGATGTCATAGATAGATGTTTACCTATTCTAGGTCTCATGTTTCAACCTAACCTTAGCTAATGATGTTGCTTCTCCATTCTCAGTGGTTATGGCCAGCCAATTGAGAACTGAAGAGGAATGTCATAAGCACTAGATTTTGATGCATCTCTCATTTCTTACTAGTCTTTGTGGTGTGGGACACATGTATTAGTAGGTTAATAAGAGATAGCATGTCAAGATCCCTCATCTCTGGGTATGTTCCTGATCATTGTATATCCAGGAATGTAGGAGTTACCTATAGAACATAAGATTACAAAATCATGTACACCTAATGTCAGAAAGTCATGACAATGTTGAGGTAGATGTCCTAAGTATAGAGCCAAGTTTAGTCTCATAAACTCTAAGTATGAGTTGAGCAATAGACCAACGTAATAGATAATTCTCACATAAACATTTAATGAAAATACATTACGTATTTGTTTGCATACAAAATTTGAACATAAGTGTACCTTAATATGATGAAGAGGTAAGCAGAACCCAAAGGTGGGTAGTACCCTAGAGAAATTTCGAGGAAAAAATTCCCAAAAAGGTGGGTAGTATTGTCACACCCTGATCTTTGGAACCTAGAAAGGACATTATTAAGTTATTGATGACATCAATATGTGATATATTTATGTTTACAATAAAGTTTATCTAATTTTCATAATATTTGGATCCTATAGAAAAAAGAATGCAGAGAGGTATTTTACGCACTCCGGAAGACTTTGTAGTATTTGAAAAGTCTGGGAATCTAATATTTCATTTGATAATATGAGATGAAATACAAAGTTGAACTATGAAGGAAACACAATGTTGGTAGTTGATGGTTTGAGCCCTAGACTTAGTTGAGTTCTACATATTAAGTAAGTGAAGTCATAATCATCGAGGGTATCTTAAGGAACATGTAATTGAGGAATGATGTTTATTCAAAAGTTTAATGTTACAACCCCAATTGTTGTAGGTTTGTCTGCTTCAAATCCCGCCACCTCGGCAGTGGCTTGGAGAACCTGCAGGGGCGGCGGAGACCTACGGAGCAAGGGGACCTATCCCCGGGGACCGTCGAGGTCCAGGAGAGGAAGAGGAGTGTCGTCCATGGTGCCTAGGGAAGCAGCCACGGCGCTGCGTGAGGTTGAAGATGGGTGACGTTGTGTTGGATGAGTATGCCCCTCAGTGGGATGAAGAGGAACCCACTTAACCAGGGGTAAAATTGACATTCAGTTATAATCCCAATCGGACAACGTTGCATGTGATCGGCCACGTGGCACTCCTAGATTGGCCCAAAGTAAGTATTTTTGCGAAATTCATATCTCTTAAATGGAAGATCGTATGGTCACACATAAAATATGAATTTTTCTCAGAAAAACGAGAGAAATCTATTAAAAATATATTTAGAGGCTAATTCCTCTTGAAATTCGAAAAGTAATGAAAGTTAGCAACTTTAATACTTTAATGTTTAAAGAACCCTATTTTGAGTTGAGTAATATATTTAATAGGGTTTAATGGATGATTAAATTTGATACTAGCCTGATAATGATAAAAAGGAACATTAGGAACAAAAAGGATGAACTTTGCATGTAATTCGTTTAATTTAGAGTTTATGTGCATAAATCGGCTTTAATGGGCCTTGAAATCCTAATGTTGTTAATTAGGACTACTAATGGCCTTAGTTATTTGATTTCATGTATAGAATTGGGTTTTCATGGTTATAAGCTATTTCAAACATTAAAGTTACTAATTGTGGATAAATACCCTTAATGTGGAAATTAGGGTTTCCTAGTGGATAAATGGTAGAATTAATGATAAATAATGTTAATATGTGAATTAGACCATAATGAATTATGAGTTGTTAATCCGAAAGAAACTAAAGGTGATAATTGAGTCTAATGACCTTGAAATAACTTAAAAGGATAAAAATAGTAGTTTTGGTATAAAAGAGAAATAATCGACTTTAGTTGGGCTTATGATGTTGAAATTAGGGTTTATGAACTAAGAGAGCATTAAATATGATAGAAGCATTATGGAGGAAAAAACCCTAAAGTGATCTAGAAAGCCTAAGGTGGAATCCAAGTCTAGCTTTAGAATGTTATGGATAAACTATAACACTTGGATCCCATGCATTAATTTCAGGATATTGTTGATTGCTTGTTGCTTGTTCTTTATCCTTATTGCTTGGACAATCAAGTTGCTCTGGATCAGGTATGTGGTTAATTATGAATAACCGCTTTAGTTTCCTGAGGATTTTCTAGATGGTTAATTGCATTCACTGCAACTAAACAGTTTGGATGTTCATACTTGAAAATCATAAAGTCACTATGATTATCACATTAATAATAGAAGTATGTATTCTCTCTCCTACATGCCACCCTGATGGATGATGCCAAAGGTTAGGCCCAGATGGGTAGACCAATGGGCACCATGAGTGGTGATCCCAGGCACTAAGCTCGAGAATGAGAAGGTGGCCTATGATATTGAATGACTAACGGTCACTATGAAGGGTGACCCCAGGCACCAAGTTTGGGATTTAGAAGGTCGCCTTAAGTCATTGGCAAAAGAAACCCTAAGGTGGGTATGCCAGGGTTAGGGCAAAAGCGGTGGAGAATGGCATACTGAAAAGTGTAAATTTGCTTGTTAATTAACTTGATTGTGATAATTAGATTGTTATCCATATGTGCAAACTTTTGGTTTTCCCCACATACTGGCATATTCCGATATGCTGACTGACGTTTTGTTTGTCGGCGTTTTAGGTACAAGCTTGAAAAGGACAAATAGTAAAGTGGCATATGTGAAATTAATTAAGAGTTAAAGTACAAAGGAGGATTAGTGAGAGTAGACTCCTGATGCGTATAGATGTAGATATCCCAGTTTTGAAAACGGTATGCATAATTTTATTTTATACTAGTTTTCATTTTAGTTCGTAGAATTTCATAATTATTATTGATTATTTGTTGAACCTTTGATCCGGGTTATTGGATAACGGCTCTGACCTTTCGGTCTCCCTTAATTGGGGGTTACCGGGAGGCAGGGTCGTTACAATTGGTATCAGAGCAAAGGTTCCTCACTTAATCTTTAATCATTATTAAATTTTACAAATTTTGTAGAACCCAAGGGAGTTATTAGAGGATTATCCAAAAGACAGAGGTGTCTAGAAAAGGATCACGACTGGGGGCTAGCAATATTTTCCTCCGCACCGCTAGTTGGAATATGAGGACTCCCAGATCTGTTTGACTGCCTAGCCAAAGTCTTAGGGTATGAATCGAAATAAGATACCTTTAGGACTCTCTCATCTTATTCATCCCTTCTCAACTCAAATTCTGTTAAGGACCTTAAGAATTAGGGTTTTCTCTCTTTTCCTCACCCTCTTGAGGTATGGGTAGGGTTTATAAAGATTAAGGAATCCTCCACCAAATTAATAAAAAGCATGTAAATAAGATGTCATGGACATAAGCTTAATAGAGTAAGCGTAAAAGAATAGATACATGCTTAGGTCGTATGACATGAGTTGTCATTGCCCTCAGGGGAGACCTGAGGCTAGACCTTCTTGTCTGGAGGATGAGTAGAGAGAGTTAGTCTTGGAGGTAGAGATCTCCATTAAAGTAGAGATCTAGCACATTCTCTAAGGATGATGTTAACCATAACCCTAAGTAAAGGTTAGAGAGAAAGATGACATGATGAGTTAGATATCTTGGTTGACTAGGTGGACATGCCTTTGTAATGCCATATGAGCCATGAGAGGTTGGATAACCTAGCACCTTTAGCAACCCAACCCTGGGAAGGGTCGTGCATGTTTGAGCGGAAGATATCTCCTTCATGGATGAGGTTAGAGAAGAACCAATATAAACCTTATGGGCTATTGCAAGTAGGTTATAGCTTGCACCTAGAGTACATCAGTAGTACAAGTAGTAAGTTAAAACTGAGGCCAGAAGGATAGTATGGATGGCTTATGAGATAAGCATAAGGGGTTATGGATAATCATGAGCAAACATAAGTTTGAGCATAGGCTTCACCCACGTAGAGGTATGCTTGTGAGCTTGATCCATCATGGAGAGAGGACCTCTAGTAGTAAGGCTGGATGTAGAGTTAGCTCTAGAAAGAGAAAGCAGGACTCGAGTAAGAGGGATGGAAGCTTAGATTCCGAGACATGAGGAACAATGGAGGATTGAGGATGATGCAACCTAAGTGGATGATAGTGGTTGCCTTATGCTTGACCCATGGAGGCTGATGATATCTTGGTTGCCTTTAGAGGAACCAAACCCTAGAGAGAGGATGATGCTTCTGGTACCTATGGTATAAGTGACTACCTACTGGATGAGATAAAGAGTGCCTTAGACCCTGAGGAGGTTTAAGTAACCAGTTGTGAGGCTTTATACCTAGTTGGTTGTCCTTGAGAAGGACTCAAGTCTGAGGTTTTGCTCATATAAAAGGTTCATGGGAGTACATGACATACCTTAGACATGCTTGATTCATGGTTAAGAGTTTGAGCATGTGCTTGGACACCCAAAGGTGAACCTAGGGTTCCTAGACCTAAGAGGGGAAGTAGTGTACCTAGTGCTCATGATGAGATTTACGAATCGAGCATGGAACCCTTCACGATTAGAGGAAAGGAAAACCCTTAAGTTTAAGGTATGCTTGATGAACCCCTAAGGTGGTGACATGAGAAGGTTGTTCTTGACCCAAAGTTGAGGAATGAGAACAAGTATGACCTAGCATGGTTTAATAGGTGGTCTGCTTGTGCCTTAGTAGCTGCTGGGTTAGGCATGCTCATGTGAATAAAAACCCTAAGGATGGTTGTAACCTTGTTTCCAAGAGGTGTAGTTTCCTCCCATCCTAGGAGAGGGACCCTTTGGTAGGGTGTATACTAGTTTTGTTGGTTTTGAGGTAACCAGAAGAGGTTTCAAAGGATCATGAGAAAGCTAAGTGAAAAGTACATGGTATAAGACTAAACCTGTAGACCCATAGTTAACCATCTCTAAGTGCATGTGGATGTGTTACCATGAGGTAACCGGTATGGGGCCTAGCCAAGGTAGGTAGGTCGCCATGATTCCTGAGAAAGGATGAAAGACAACCCAAAAATGTAGAGAGAGGGATGATGAAGGCTTGGGTAAGGTTCTAAGTCGAACATGTACTATGTTAGAATCCTCAGTCTATCCTAGGGTCAGGTAGGGATAAGACTGATGGAAGTAGGAGTTACCTAATTCCCTAAGTTGCACATGACCATAGGGTCAGGAGGTAACAACTATCATTGTCTGAGGGCCATGCGTTAGGAGATTGATCACCTTCATGAACTGATGGGACCCAAAGGGCAGGTGAGTAGGGCACTCTCTTGATGCATGAGGGAAGAGGGATGACCCCAAAAGTGTCAACACCCTATAGACCTAGAGGAGATGACCAAGGGATGTGTGTAAACCTCAGTAGGTTCAAGACTAGTTTTCCATGGAAGTAACCTTGATATCGAGATGATTGTGATGTAGAGACATAAGTGGCACGTCTCAAATTGGATTTAAAGGTGTACTGGTAAGGTGGGATGTACCATCTCTACTCTTAGAACAGAAAGAACTTTGTATTTGGACTGCAACCAAATGCTTATTTCCTCTTGTTATGTGGGTGAGAGATAGGACAGCACACATGTCATACATCAAGGATAAAAGATGATGTGAGTTGGAACATTACTACGAGGTATGAGGATAGAGAGGATAACATACCCTGGTGGAGTGAACGATACATGGATGGTTTACCAACACTAAAGAGGAATAAGGTAGTCATCTTATAAGGATGTTTTTAGCATGAGCTATGTGGAATTTGCAAGTTAACCAAGGTTGAGTTTGATCATAATACATATGAGCTCAGAGCTTCTCGATGAAGACAACTTAGAGTTTGAGATGAGATGATAAGTATAATACATGGAGGTGTATGTTACCTAACACCTACGGATAAGAAGTGGTAATGAATGCTCTGGTTGAGATATAGTGCCTAGTTTAGCTGGAAGCTAGAAGAAGTTGAGGTTGTTAGGCTAACTTTAAGTTGAGAAAAAGAGATAAGTTTGGCTAACACTCAGATATAACGAGATCTGTTGAACAATATTAGTGGTTGTTCGGATAGCCAGCCTAGTCCTTAATGTGGTAGAAGGATGGTTAAAGAACCATGTATACACTTCTTTGGATAGGAAGGTAATAAAACCCTATTGAGAGTGGTTTAGGGTTTTCGAGGAATCGATCTTGAGGAATCATGACATACAGGAGATCATGGTTTTAAGATCACCAAACACTGTGATACTACAAAGATAGTAAGTGATAGTAGCACTTTGGTTGCTTGATGTGAAGTTGCATGTAGCATATGGTCATGCAAGCCAAGAGTGAAGGACGAACACCAGTAACCCAATGCTTTGATTTAGAGGTTAAATAATCCCTGAGAGGGAATGGGAATTCATCACTACAGATGTGGTGGTAAGTCTTCCCTAGACCAAAGAAGGTCAAGATGAAATATGGGTTATGGTAGATCGCCTTACCTAGATGACATGAGATAGAAAGAATGTTGTCAAGGGACAGATTTAGCTGAACTACTTAAGAGAGAAAGATGGTTCAACTACACCATGATGCAAGTTCAAAAGTTCTTGAGTATGACCTAAAGGCTCACTTCCATGAGGTGGAAGTAGATACATGAAGAACTCGATGATAGTATAGTTTATCACCCCTAACTAATGGTTAGTTTGATCCAGACTAGAGGATCTGATGAGAGCAAGTGTGCTTGTTCAGGGTGATACAAAGAGTCAGTTCTTAAGATGTGACGTTAACCACCATAGCCTTTATCAGGATGCAAGAAGTTATACATGGAGGTTGTGTTAGTCACCACTTCATTAAGATGATGTTGGTGAAGGAGGCCTCGCGAAGGTCAGAAAAGAACCACAATGTGTGCAGATGAAGTCACTTTGATCATGTAATGGCTGAGAGAGACCCCAGTGGTGACATGAGTCATGAGCTGATGCAAAGTAGATTGACATGCAGTTCACTGTGGGAGAATATGTGATGTGAAAATTTGACCCCTCTAAGCTACAGTTGAGAAAGTTGAGTCCCCGATATATGGGTCCATTCAGATGGATTGGTGGAGATGGTTGTGTTTTGCCCTCAGGATAACGTGATTAATAAATGTGTTCCATGAGTCCGATCTAGAGCACTATGTGAGGTACCCAAGCCATGTGTTGAGCTTTGAACCTATTTAGCTTTTGGGAGGCTGAAATGTCCTGAGTCACCTATGAGGGTACGATATACCAAGGTAAGAAAGAACTCAGATGGAAGAATATGAGATGATGAAGGTTCTTGGGAAGCACCATGGAAAGGTTAAGGCCACATGGGAGCCATGATGGACATATGAAAGGCTTATCCAGTCTGTTTGCTTGCTTGATGGAATTTTGAGGGCAAAATTCTTATAAGAGGGGAAGGATGTTACAACCCCAGTTTTTGAGTTCCTTTGGTGAGGAATGTAATTTCTCACATTAAAGATATTGGAACAAATAATGATATAATTTGTTTTGAATAAATGGATTTTGTTTACAATAGCCTTGATGATTGTGTTGTGCGCTTTATTGGCTATTGGGCCCAAGAAAAGGAAATTCAAATAATAAATGAATAATTGAATTTTTTTAAGAAAAGAAAAAGGTGGAAACCTCTAGAAGGAAAATCCAAAGAGGGATTTCATGCCTCTTGGGTTCCTTGGATTCCAAGGAGTCCAAAGTTGCATAGAAAGTACAATAAGAAAAGAAAGGATCAATTAAGTATTTCTTTATTAAGAAAGAAATTGAAAATAATGGTAAAATGTGGAAAACAAGTGAAATGAAGTATAATTGAGTTATCCTTTGTGGATTTTCGTATTCAAAGGATTCCTAATGTTAAATGGAATACCGATGAGGAAAATAAAGGAGAAATAAAGAGAAATCCTCAAAAAGAGATATTTTAATAAGAAATAAACATGATAATGAGAAATAATGAATTTAGATGCATCTAGAAGGATAATGAGTGTCCAATAAAAAGGATTTCAAAATAATAGAGTTTCTTGGGATCCAAGGAGTCCCAGTGAAGAAAGAGGAAAGAGAAAATACCAATAAAGCAAAATAAGAGAATAATGTAATACATTATTAATGGTTTTTGTGGTTTTGTTAAAGGAGTGGTATTTTCTACTTAAGGAAATATAAAAATCCGTGGCCAATGAATTAAAAAGGGCAAGTATAAATAAAATAAAAGAGGAATTTCGAATTCCTAATATCCATGTAATAGGGAATATCCAAAGGATAAAGAAGAGAGAGAAAGTTTGCTTTCTAATGAAGGAGTTGGTTTCCTATTGGGATAAGATCTTGCATCTTGGTGGATACACATCTTAGGGTGTGAAAACCCTCCCCTATAAAAGGGGTAGAGCTCAGGGACGAGTTTTGAGGAGTTTCATGTATCCCTCCCTCTCTTCTTCTTCTTCTTTGCATGAAAACCCTAGCGGAGAGGGTAGCTCGTATCTTGCCTCTATGAGAGGTCGTGGAGGAGGTGTGATGTGTGTGTTTCTCTTCCATGACAACCTAGGAGGGATCAGAGATCAAACCCACGCTCCTATCATCAAGCAACTCCGCTTGAAGGACTGCAAACTGTTGCAAATGTAGCAGCAATCACGGTTTGTTCCTCACTCAAGGATGGACATGGTGGTCGCGACCTGGGGGCACCTTGTGTGTTCCAAGGTGCTTTGAGGCTGGGGCGGCCATGGGCGGCAGACCTCGATCCTTAGGGGAAGAGAAGGAAGGACCGCAGCATGGCTGCAAGTGGCAGTGGAGTTGTAGGTTTGTCTGCTTCAAATCCTGCCACCTCAGCAGTGGCTTGGAGAACCTACAGGGGCAGCGGAGACCTACAGAGCAAGGGGACCTATCCCCGGGGACCGTCGAGGTCCAGGAGAGGAAGAGGAGTGTCGTCCATGGTGCCTAGGGAAGCAGCCGTGGCGCTGCGTGAGGTTGAAGATGGGTGACGTTGTATTGGACGAGTATGCCCCTCAGCAGGATGAAGAGGAACCCACTTAACCAGGGGTAAAATCGACATTCAGTTATAATCCCAATCAGACAACGTTGCATGTGATCGGCCACGTGGCGATCCTGGATTGGCCCAAAGTAAGTATTTTTGCGAAATTCATATCTCTTAAACGGCAGATCATATGGTCATGCATAAAATATGAATTTTTATCAGAAAAATGAGAGAAATCTAATTAAAATATATTTAGAGGCTAATTCATCTTGAAATTCAAAAAGTAATGGAAGTTAGCAACTTTAATACTTTAATGTTTAAAGAACCCTATATTGAGTTGAGTAATATATTTAATAGGGTTTAATGGATGATTAAAGTTGATACTAGCCTGTTAATGATAAAAAGGAACATTAAGAACAAAAAGGATGAACTTTGCATGTAATTCGTTTAATTTAGAGTTTATGTGCATAAATAGGCTTTAATGGGCCTTGAAACCCTAATGTTGGTAATTAGGACTACTAATGGCCTTAATTATTCAATTTCATGTATAGAACTGGGTTTTCATGGTTATAAGCTATTTCGAACATTAAAGTTCCTAATTTGTGGATATATACCCTTAATGTGGAAATTAGGGTTTCCTAGTGGATAAAAGGTAGAATTAATGATAAATAACGTTCATTTGTAAATTAGACCATAATGAATTATGAGTTGTTAATCCAAAAGAAACTAAAGGTGATAATTGAGTCTAATGACCTTGAAATAACTTAAAAGGATAAAAATGGTAGTTATGGTATAAAAGATAAATAATCGACTTTAGTTGGGCTTATGATGTTGAAATTAGGGTTTATGAACTAAGAGAGCATAAAATATGATAAAAGCATTATGGAGGCAAAAACCCTAATAAACCCCTAAAGTGATCTAGAAAGCCTAAGGTGGAATCCAAGATTAGTTTTAGAATGTTCTGGATAAACTATAACACTTGGATCCCATGCATTAATTTCAGGATATTGTTGATTGCTTGTTGCTTGTTCTTTATCCTTATTGCTTGGACAATCAAGTTGCTCTGGATCAGGTATGTGGTTAATTATGAATAACCACTTTAGTTTCCCGAGGATTTTCTGGATGGTTAATCACATTGACTGCAACTAAATAGTTTGGATGTTCATACTTGCAAATCATAAAGTCACTATGATTATCACATTAATAATAGAAGTATGTCTCTCTCACCTACATGCCACCTTGATGGATGATGCCAAAGGTCAGGCCCAGAATGGTAGACCAATGGGCACCATGAGTTGTGACCCCAGGCACCAAGCTCAGGAATGAGAAGGTGGCCTATGATATTGAATGACTAACAGGCACTATGAAGGGTGACCCCAGGCACCAAGCTTGGGATTGAGAAGGTGTCCTTAAGTCATTGGCAAAAGAAACCCTAAGGTGGGTATGCCAGGGTTAGGGTAAAAGCGGTGGAGAATGTCATACTGAAAAGTGTAAATTGGCTTGTTAATTAACTTGATTGTGATAATTAGATTGTTATCCATATGTGCAAACTTTTGGTTGTCCCCACATACTGGCATATTCCGATATACTGACTGACATTTTGCTTGTCGACGTTTTAGGTACAAGCTTGAAAAGGACAAACAGTAAAGTGGCATATGTGAAATTAATTAAGAGTTAAAGTACAAAGGAGGATTGGTTAGAGTAGACTCCTGATGTTGATAGATGTAGATATCCCAATTTTGAAAAAGGTATACAAAATTTTATTGTATACCAGTTTTTAGTTTAGTTCGTAGAATTTCATAATTATTATTGATTATTTGTCGAACCTTTGATACAGATTATTGGATAACGGCTCTGACCTTTCGGTCTCCCATAATTGGGGGTTACCGGGAGGAGGGGTCGTTACATTTAATGTTGTAATTGAGGATATGATTAATCGTATGAATTCTTTTGGAAATCAAGAGAAGGTCCATTATCCATAGGATCCAAATTCAACCCGATAAGACAAATTAAGGTTTTCTCATGGGTCCTTGGAGTATGAATATGAGTATGGAGTATTTTGGTGTCATAATAAATACTCAAGATATATTTATAGGAAGTATCATTCTAATATAAGATTGTGGGAGAAATCTCATATGATTTTGATGTATATAGTGGCCTAGGTAATTAAATTAGTAATTATCATGTTTTTATTTAAAAGACATGTTTGGAGTGTTTGCACAGCTAGTTTATACTCAAAATCTTGCTCATATAAAGATGATGATAATATATTATTTACCCCAAAATCTAAAGTCAAACAGAGTTATAGAGTGGGATATATGAATATTTCTTATATTTGGAGTTTTATAAAAAAAATGGAACGAGACTCTAGCCCAGTGCAGACCGAGATCCGGTGCTCGGGCGGAATAGAGCCCGAATAGGGGCCTGAGAAGATGGGGTCTCTCTGCCCGGATCTAGGTTTTGTTGATATAAAGACCGATGATCCTTGTGAACAAGGGTCGGGCGCACCTAGTCCTAGGGTTTCAAGTGAATTAGAAGAGGAGAGAATGAGAACTAAGGAGAAAGAATAGAGGCGGCATCAATGGCGGCGGAATTGGGGACTCCAGGTTGGGATCCTCTTTCTCGACCTACTTTGGGGTGTACGGGGTGCCACCCTAGCTTCTGAGGCACGAACGAAGTCGATGGAGGCCTGGGACACACTTACGTGGCCTGAGTTGTGAAGATAGGCCTCGCCAAAGACCACCAGGTGGCGGCGGCGGCGAAACTCTGTAAAATAGAGTCTGTTCGCAGACAGGAAGACAACGCAAACAAATCCAAGTTCTGAATCGAATCGGATCCATACAAGGATCCACGAGGGGTCCCAGATGTGTGTTGCTGGTCGCACAACAAGACTCGATCACGACCATTGGATCCATTATCGACGACTGATATTTATTCAAACTAAGGTACGTTCAAAAATTGCTATCTTGATATGTGGAGCTCGATTTGGGACAAATAAGGTATCTTTGGAAAGCTCTTTGAGTGTACTATCTTCTAAAAATAATTCTAGAATATGCTTTTTCTGCTATTTATAATATGTAGTATATTTAAACCTATATGATTTTGATGTTTTGCCAATTAAAAATAGTAAACGCCTTTATAAATTCATACAAATTTTATTGAATGTGTATTTTGATATGTTTAACATTACTTTAGAGCCTGATCTTCATATATGAAGTTTTAATGAGGTTTTTAATGTAAACCCAAATAAGGGTATTTTGGGTATTTCACCCATGATCTAATTTTTAAATGACCTAATATTTTAATATATGATCTTCCTACATTATATGAATACTTTTTTGGAGATTTGATGAAGTTTCTTGTGCTATTATATTAGTATTTAGTTTTAGATGAGTAGCCATTATGAAAGAATAATAAAGGATTATCCTGATACAATAAGTGATATATGTATGCCTAATTAGGTCCGATATTAGTAACGTGATGGTATTCTACTTTGATTTCCTAATTGAGTCAATAAGTTTAGAATATGTAACTATGTTTGAGAATTTTTATCATTATATGAAGTATATGTTCATATTAGTGCATAAGATGATTTATGTTATATTTGAGTATAAAGATAATATTTATTATATAGTATGAGTTTTATTTTATTTCAATGCCAAGATTTTATGGTGATATTAGGTTAAAGTTATGTTTAGTCTAAATAAGAACCCTAAGTTGGTATATAAAGTAAGGATGATGAGGTTTTGAGATTTAGAAATAGAAAGGGAGCATACTCTTGGACTAACAAAACTATGATGGTATCCAGGATATTAAAGTTATGGAACTAGAAGCAGGACTTCCTTATAGATACCCTAGTATAAGAGGTAAGTGGTTCATGCCCATGAGTATTCATATTTATCAAACGTAGCATATTTTGGTAAGACTTCATACTTTATGTGATCCAATGCTCTAAGATTTGATGTTAAGATATGAAAGTAAGATTTTTATACATTCATGGATACATCCTTACATGTGCCTAACATCTCGAGAAGAGATATGTTATGAAGATTTATAAGAATTGTAGGGACTCATGAACCAGGTTCATGAGAAAACTAAAGGATCATGTTTCTATAAGAACTATTAGTAATGATTCATATTGACGAATAAGACTATAAGATAAGATATGCAACCAAGATTGACAATGTGGGATAAGAATGTAGTAAGATTTCAAGTAGAAACATGCCATTAAGATTTCAAACATATGTAGAGATCTAAGACTAGATTCCTTAGAATGAATAATATCTAGAATTTAATTACAATATAAGAATATGAATTTTAGAATGTTAAGACATGGTCTACTTTTAGGAATAAAGGTACATTTGGGATCACAATGTATTGTAAAAATGAGTTCGTGATGGCATTATAAGATAATGACACATTAAGTTATGATTAGGTTGCAATACAATAGTTTATAATATTTCTATCTTGATATTTAAGGTTTAGTATGTAAGTTCATATGCAAAGTTTCAGAGTAACGTCATATTTTATAAGAAGGATTGAACCATCTTGTCAGAATTGATATTTTTAGATATGTTGTAATTATGATACTTTCATAAGCTTGACTTAGATACTTTATATACTTAGTATTTCTATATTCATGTCAGATCCTTTCTCATAAGACATTAGACTCATTTATGGTATAATTGGTATAATGTATTAATCTTACTAAATAAGAGTTTTAGAATAAGGCTTAACCAGATAATGAGATACATGTTCAAATCCAATAATGAATTCAGTTTAGAACTTAAGAATAAGAGATTTAGATTCAAACTTAGACTACTCACCTTGTGAGTAGCCAGATTTTGAATAATGATTCATGATATGGGTTATAGACCTAATCTCAATTATGTTATAATTTGAAATACATATCCAAATTCCATAATAGATTCAGTTCAGATTTGAAGGAGCAAAAATTCAGATTCAGATTCAGATTTCAGATTTCAGATTCAAAACTAAGTACATGTTTAGTACTCTATTTCAGATAAGTTCAAATTCAGAGTTTAGTAAAGATAGACTTAAGATAATTAATTCAAAACCATCACATAGTTCATTATATAATAAGTCCTCATTCAGAGTGTCCTGGGACGATTAAGAGGCATATGTTGCCAATTCAGAGGAGTGTTTACTCCATTTCAGAGGGTATATTGTGCCAACAGAGGGTGTGTTGCACCATAGAGGACACTTCAGTATCAACAGAGGGCATGTAGTGTCAATAGAGGGTGCGTTGCACCATAGAGGACACTTCAATGTCACAGAGGAGGACTTATTGTATAATGGTGGCCACAGTCAGATAAAAATCGTAAGTAAAAGATACCTTAGATTAGAGATGCCCATAACATCATCCATGAGTATGATGAGAGGGAACTAGATAAGATAAGTATGACCTAGGCACTTTGGTGTAGGTCATGAGATACATGTACCAGAGTACATGACTCCAGAATAAGATAAGAATTCAGATCAAGAAATAAGAGACTTTATGTTTTAGATTTTATTCAGAGCTTAATGTTAGTTTCATGTTTATAATGTCCCATTTTTGTTCTTCAGCAATGTATATTTTAGAATACTCATGCCACTTACTCTAATGACTATTTTTCCCAATGCATGGTTGGGGACGCGATGTCTGTAGGATTCAAAGCAGTTGTGGATCAAAGGAAGAAGTATAGGTCGAGGAGATTATCAAGCTTGCCTAGCGGGGTGCCATTTACCTAGACGATCTAGAGTTTTGACATTTTTATATTATGTCTAGTAGTGTTATAAATTAGACTAGATTTTATGGTTTAACATGATGTAGTTTTCTGTTGATAAAAACTATGTATGAATCCGTTTTAAAGTTATGCAAAGTGTTTCATTTGCTTTAATTGCAATGATTATCATCTTTGTGACACTCCCAGATGAAAAAAAAATTATAGCTTCCACTCATGTGTTATGAAAATATGGGTGTTACAGTATGGTATCAAAGCAATTTGGTAAATGACCACTAGGCAAATATGATTCGCATAGTCACCCTAAGATGAAGATAAGAGATTAGGGTTTAGGGATGGATTCCCATGGAAAGATACAATGACCTGGAATGACTAAGAGTTTTCACCTTATAAGAAATAGAGATGTCAGAGATAGATGTTTACCTATTCTAGGTCTCATGTTTCAACCTAACCTTAGCTAATGATGTTGCTTCTCCATTCTCAATGGTTATGGCCAGCTATTTGAGAACTGAAGAGGAATGTCATAAGCACTAGATTTTGTTGTATCTCTCATTTCTTACTGGTCTGTGTGGTGTGGGACACATGTATTAGTAGGTTAATAAGAGATAGCATGTCAAGATCCCACATCTCTGGGTATGTACCTGATCATCGTATATCCAGGAATGTAGGAGTTACCTATAGAACGTAAGATTACAAAATCAAGTACACCTAATGTCAGAAAGGCATGACAATGTTGAGGTAGATGTCCTAAGTATAGAGCCAAGCATAGTCTCATAAACTCTAAGTATGAGTTAAGCAATAGACCAATGTAATAGATAATTCTAACATAAACATTTAATGAAAATACATTACGTATATGTTTGCATACAAAATTTGAACATAAGTGTACCTTAATATGATGAAGAGGTAACAAGAACCCAAAGGTGGGTAGTATCCTAGAGAAATTTCGAGGATAAAATTCCCAAAAAGGTGGGTAGTATTGTCACACCCTGATCTTTGGAACCTAGAAAGGACATTATTAAGTTATTGATGACATCAATATGTGATAGATTTATGTTTACAATAAAGTTTATCCAATTTTCATAATATTTGGATCCTATAGAAAAAAGAATGCGGAGAGGTATTTTACACACTCAGGAAGACTTTGTAGTATTTGAAAAGTCTAGGAATCTAATATTTCATTTGATAATATGAGATGAAATACAAAGTTGAACTATGAAGGAAACATAATGTTGGTAGTTGATGGTTTTATCCCTAGACTTAGTTGAGTGCTACAAATTAAGTAAGTGAAGTCATAATCATCGTGGGTATCTTAAGGAACATGTAATTGAGGAATGATGTCTATTCAAAAGTTTAATGTTGTAATTGACGATATGATTAATCGTATGAATTCTTTTGGAAATCAAGAGAAGGGCCATTGGCCATAGGATCCAAATTCAACCTGATAAGACAAATTAAGGTTTTCACATGGGTCCTTGGAGTATGAATATGAGTATGGAGTATTTTGGTGTTATAATAAATACTCAAGATATATTTATAGGAAGTATCATTCTAATATAAGATTGTGGGAGAAATCTCATATGATTTTGATGTATATAGTGGCCTAGGTAATTAAATTAGTAATTATCATGTCTTTACTTAAAAGACATGTTTGGAGTGTTTGTACAGCTAGTTTGTACTCAAAATCTTGCTCATATAAAGATGATGATAATATAGTATTTACCCCCAAAATATAAAGTCAAACTGAGCTATAGAGTGGGCTATATGAATATTTCTTATATTTGGAGTTTTATCAAAAAAAAAGGAATGGGACTCTAGCCCAGTGCAGACCGAGATCCGGCGCTTGAGCGGAATAGAGCCCAAATAGGGGTCTGAGAAGATGGGGTCTTTCTGCCCAGATCTAGGTTTTGTTGATATAAAGACCATTGATCCTTGTGAACAAAGGTCGACTGCACCTAGTCCTTGGGTTTCAAGCGAATTAGAAGAGGAGAGAAGGAGAACTAAGGCGAAAGAACAGAGGTTGCATCAATGGCATAGGAACTGGGGACTCCAGGTTGGGATCCTCTTTCTCGACCTACTTTGGGGTGTACGGGGTGCCGCCCTGGCTTCTGAGGCATGGCCAAAGTCGATGGAGGCCTAAGATGCGCTGACGTGGCCTAGGTTGCGAAGATCGGCCTCGCCAAAGACCACCAGGTGGCGGCGGCGGAGAAACTCTGTAAAACAGAGTCTGTTCGCGGACAGGAAGACAACCCAGACAAATCCAGGTTCTGAATCAAACCGGATCCACACAAGGATCTGCGAGGGGTCCCAGATGTGTGTTGTTGGTCGCACAACAAGACTCGATCACGACCATTGGATCCATTATCGACGGTTGATATTTATTCAAACTAAGGTACTTTAAAATATTCATATCTTGAGATGTAAAGTTTGGTTTGGGACAAATAAGGTATCTTTGGAAAGATCTTTGAGTGTACTATCTTCTAAAAATAATTCCATAGTATGCTTTTGATGTCTGCTATTTATAATATGTAGTATATTGAGACCTATATGATTTTGATGTTTTGCCAATTAAAAATAGTAAATGCCTTTAGAAATTCATACATATTTTATTGAATGTGTATTTTGATATGTTTAACATTACTTCAGAAAATGATCTTCATATATGAAGTTTTAGTGAGGTTTTTAATGTAAACACAAATAAGGGTATTTTGGGTATTTCATCCATGATCTAATTTTTAAATGACCTAATATTTTAATATATGATCTTCTTGCATTATATGAATACTTTTCTAGAGATTTGATGAAGTTTCTTGTGTTATTATATTAGTATTTAGTTTTATATGAGTAGCCATTATGAAAGAATAATAAATGACTATCCTGACACAATAAGTGATATATGTATGCCTAATTAGGTCTGATATTAGTAGCGTGATGGTATTCTACTTTTATTTCCTAATTGAGTCAATAAGTTTAGAATATGTAACTATATTTCAGAATTTTTGTCATTATATGAAGTATATGTTCATATTAGTTCATAAGACGATTTATGTCTTATTTAAGTATAAAGATAATATTTATTATATAGTATGAGTTTTATTTTATTTCAACGCCAAGATTTTATGGTGATATTAGGTTAAAGTTATGTTTAGTCTAAATAAGAACCCTAAGTTGGTGTATAAAGTTAGGATGATGGGGTTTTGAGATTTAGAAATAGATAGGGAACATACTCTTGGACTAAAAAAACTATGATGGTATCCATGATATTAAAGTTATGGAACTGGAATCAGGACTTCCTTATAGATACCCCAGTACAAGAGGTAAGTGGTTCATGCCCATGAGTATTCATATTTATCAAACTTAGCATATTTTGTAAGACTTCATACTTTATGTGATCCAATGCTCTAAGATTTGATGTTAAGATATGAAAGTAAGATTTTTATACATTCATGGATACATCCTTACATGTGCCTAATATCTCGAGAAGGGATATGTTATGAAGATTTATAAGAATTGTAGGGACTCATGAACCAGGTTCATGAGAAAACTAAAGGATCATGTTTCTATAAGAACTATTAGTAATGATTCATATTGATGAATAAGACTACAAGATAAGATATGCAACCAAGATTGACAATGTGGGATAAGAATGTAGTAAGATTTTAAGTAAAAACATGCCATTAAGATTCCATACATATGTAGAGATCTAAGACTAGATTCCTTAGAATGAATAATATCTAGAATTTAATTACAATATAAGAATATGAATTTTAGAATATTAAGACATGGTCTACTTTTAGGAATAAAGGTACTTTTGGGATCACAATGTATTGTAAAAATGAGTTCATGATGGCATTATAAGATAATGACACATTAAGTTATGATTAGGTTGCAATACAATATTTTATAAGATTTTTATCTTGATATTTAAGGTTTAATATGTAAGTTCATATGCAAAGTTTCATAGTAACGTCATATTTTATAAAAAGGATTGAACCATCTTGTCAGAATTGATAATTTTAGATATGTTGTAATTATGATACTTTCATAAGCTTGACTTAGATACTTTGTATACTTATTATTTCTATATTCATGTCAAATCCTTTCTCATAAGACATTAGACTCATTTACGGTATAATTGGTATAATGTAGTAATCTTACTAAATAAGTGTTTTAGAATAAGGTTTACCTAGATAATGAGATACATGTTCAAATCCAACAATGAATTCAGTTTAGAACTTAAGAATAAGATATTTAGATTCAGACTTAGACTACTCACCTTGTGAGTAGCCAGATTTTGAATAATGATTCATGATATGGGTTATAGACCCAATCTCAATTATGTTATAATTTGAAATACATATCCAAATTCCATAATAGATTTAGTTCAAATTTGAAAGAGCATAGATTCGTATTCAAATTTTAGATTTCAGATTCAATACTAAGTACATGTTTAGTACTCAGTTTCAGATAAGTTCATATTTAGAGTTTAGTAAAGATAGACTTAAGATAATTAATTCAAAACATTCACATAATACATTATATAATAAGTCCTCATTCAGAGAGTCCTGGGATGATTCAGAGGCATCTGTTGCCAATTTAGAGGAGTGTTTACTCCATTTCAGAGGGCACATTGTGCCAACAGAGGGTGCGTTGCACCATAGAGGACACTTCAGTGTCAACAGAGGGCACGTTGTGTCAATAGAGGGTGTGTTGCACCATAGAGGACACTTTGATGTCACAGAGGAGGACTTATTGTATAATGGTGGCCACAATCAGATAAAAATCGTAAGTAAAAGATACCTTAGATTAGATATGCCCATAACATCATCCATGAGTATGATGAGAGGGAACTAGATAAGATAAGTATGACCTAGGCACTTTGGTGTAGGTCATAAGATCCATGTACCAGAGTACATGACTCCAGAATAAGATAAGAATTTAGATCAAGAAATAAGAGACTTTATGTTTCAGATTTTATTCAGAGCTTAATGTTAGTTTCTATTTATAATGTCCCATTTTAGTTCTTCGGCAATGTATATTTTAGAATACTCATGCCACTTACTCTAACGACTATTTTTCCCAATGCATGGCTGGGGATGTGATGTCCGTAGGATTTAGAGCAGTTGAGGATCAAAGGAACAAGTAAAGTTCGAGGAGATTATCAAGCTTGCCTAGCGGGGTGCCATTTACCTTGACGATCCAGAGTTTTGACATATTTTTATTATGTCTAATAGTGTTGTTAATTAGATTAGATTTTATGGTTTAACATGATGTAGTTTTCTATTGATAAAAAGTATGTATGAATCGGTTTAAAGTTATGAAAAGTGTTTCATTTGCTTTAATTGTAATGATTATCATGTTTGTGACACTCCCAGATGAAAAAAAATTATAGCTTCCGCTCATGTGTTATGAAAATCTGGGTGTTACAATGGGGTGCCCACCTTGGTGTTGCTCCACATGTGCATGTCCAAGGCACCACTTTTCCAAAGCAATGCCACCTTGCTAAACCACATGCTTATGTCATGCCACCAACTAACAAAGGATCGTCCACTTGTCCAAGGTATGGTGACAAAAACAAGGCAAGGTCAAAGTGGTCACCTCGGGCGACAGACTCCTGGGCGACACACCCCATCTGGGCAACACAGCTCACCAAGGTGCTCTTTGCATGACACAAGGCCTCAACAAGGCAAACCAATGCAAAGCAAATCCCAACAAAGCTCAACAAGGCCCAAACCTACTCAAGCAACAAGCCCAACCCATCCTCTCGACCCTAGAGGATGCAAGGAGAGAGAGAAACATCTCTCAAGGTGTAAAACTTGCACATCGACCCTAAAAGTTGGGTTATTTGCAAGTTGCACCTCCAACTCTCAACAAAGCATAGACAAACCCTAATCACAACTCAGGTGATTAGCAAACATCTCAACACAAGGTTTAGGCAAAGCAAATAGGGTAAGCCCAAAACAAAGGTCAGGGTCCTTACAATCCATAAACCTCTACAAAGGGATTTTTCCCCCAAAATCCGAAGAGAAAAGTGAGGGGTACTTCCTTCTCATCCCTTCCTCAAGCTCCCACGTGGCTTCCTCAATGCCACGATGATGCCAAAGAACCTTCACAAGCACTAGGTCCTTCCTCTTCAACTTCTTTACTCTTCTATCGAGGATCAACATCGGGCCTTCCTTGTAGGTTATGTCTTCATCCAGCTCAACCTCAACTGGTTGTATCACTGTCCCTATGTCTGGATGACTTTTCTTCAGTATACTGACATGGAACACCGGATGTAACCTGTGCAACTCTGGCGGTAGTTCTAACTTATAAGCTACCTTGCCAACACGTGCTATTACCAGATATAGCCCCATATACCTGGGTGCCAACTTGCCTTTCTGGCCAAACCTCAACACGCCTTTCCATGGTGAGACCTTGAGATACACTTTATCTCCCACCTAGAACTCTAGAGGTCATCGGTGATTATCTACATATGACTTCTGTCTGTCTTCTGCCACTCTTAACTATTGTTGTATCACTTTGATCTTTTCTATTATCTGCTACACTAACTCAAGACCCAAAAGCTAATACTCTCCAGACTCATACCAACATAGAGGAGATCTGCACTTCCTGTCATATAAAGCCTCATAAGGAGCCATGTCAATGCTCCACTGGTAGCTATTGTTGTAGGTGAATTCTATCAAACTGAGATGCAAATCCCAATTGCCTAGGAATAGCAAAACACAAGCTCAAAGAAGATCCTCCAAAGTCTGAATAGTCCTTTCAGACTGTCCATCTGTCTGTGGGTGGAAAGTGGTACTGAACCTCAACTGCGTTCCCAACTCTTTGTGTAATTGTTCAGAAAAATGACTCGTGAACTGGGGTCCTCTGTCAGAGACTATCGTTGTGGGCACACTGTGCAAACGCACTATCTCATCCACATATACCTGAGCAAGCTTCTCTGTTATATATGTTGTCTTCACAAGTATGAAATGAGTAGACTTTGTCAATCTGTCCACTGTCACCCAGATGGAATCATGATTCTTAGCTGTCCTCGGCAGACCAACTATGAAATCCATGGTTATATGATCCCATTTCCACTACGGTATCGGCATGGGTTGCAACGTACCTGTCGGCTTCTGATGCTCAGCCTTGACTTGTTGGCATACCACACACCTAGCCACAAACTTGGCTACATCTCTCTTCAATCCAGGTCACCAATACAGGTCTTTTAGATTATGATACATCTTGGTGACTCTTGGATGCATAACATACATCGATGTGTGTGATTCCTCAGGTCGTCAACGTCTAGGACCACCATCCTACTATGATAACAAACTAGTCCATCCTCAAACTCATGGAACCCATCATGCTTCTCACTGCCAAGCTTTGATCTGATCAACTGAACTGAAGCATTTGTCTATTATGCATCTTTGATCTGCTGCCTCAATGTAGGCTTTACTTGCATCTGTGTCAACAGTCCTGCCAACAAGGAGACTTCCAACTGTACATTCATCTATCGCAAAGAGACAAACATATTCCGCCTATGGCATACCAAGGAACTCAACTGTGCCTTGTTCATAGGAAGAGAAGAAGACTTTCTGCTAAGCGCATCAGCTACCACATTCTCCTTACCAGGATGATACTCAATCGTGCAACCGTAATCATTGATCAACTCCATCCAGCAATGTTGTCGCATGTTCATCTCATTCTATGAGAAGATGTACTTCAAGTTCTTATGATCTATAAAGATCTAACACACTTCACCATAAAGATAGTGTCTCCAAATCTTTAACGCATGGACCACCGCTGCCATCTCTAAATCATGTGTGGGATAATTCTCCTCATGTTTCTTAAGTTGTTGTGAAGTGAAAGAAACCACATAATCCTCCTGCATCAACACACATTCTAGGCCTTTCTTGGAAGCATCGCAGAAAACAACATAGCCTTTCCCAGGCTCTGGAAGCACCAACACTGGAGCACTAGTCAGCTTCTCCTTCAAACTCTGGAAAGCTTGCTGACAACGATCATCCCAAACAAAAGATATATCCTTCCTGGTCAACCTGTCAACGGCAACACGATCACACTGAAGTGCTTTATAAACCTCTGGTAGTATCCTGCTAAACCCAGGAAACTATGAACTTCAGTCAGCGTTTTCAGTTGCTCCCAATATGCAACTGACTCCAACGTCTTAGGGTCCACTCTGACTCCTTCTACAAATATCACATGACCCACGAAAGTTACTTCTTTCAACCAGAACTCACACTTACTGAACTTGGCATACAACTGATGTTGGAGAAGGAGAGTCAATGCTTGTCGAAGGTGCTATTCATGCTCTCTACTGTCCTGATTGTAGATCAAGATGTCATCTATAAAAATCACAAAAAACTGGTCTAGAAACGGACAGAACACCTTGTTCATTAGATCCATAAAAGCAGCAGGCGCATTGGTTAGCCCAAACGGCATAACCACGAACTCAAAGTGACCATACCTTGTCCTAAAAGCTGACTTTGGTATGTCCTCATCCTTAATCCTCAACTGATGATATCCAGACTATAAATCGATCTTTGAAAACACTATAGCACCACACAACTGATCAAACAGAACATCTATCCTCGGCAAAGGGTACTTGTTCTTGATTGTAACTTTGTTCAACTACTGATAATCTATGCATAAATGCATCGATCCATCCTTCTTCTTTACGAACAGGACTGGAGCACCCCACGACGACGTGCTTGGTCTAATGAATCCTTTATCCAGCAACTCTTGTAAATGCTTCTTCAGCTCTGCCATCTCAGTTGGAGCCATCCTATACGGTGTCTGAGCAACTGGTTGTGTTCCTAGCACCAGATTGATCTCAAAGTCAATCTCTCGAGGTGGGGGAACACCGGGAAACTCATCGGGAAAGATATCTGCAAACTCTCGGACAACAACTACCTCTTCGAGGTTAGGACCATTCACTTTGGTATCCACAACATGAGCTAAGAATGCCTTACATCCTTGTTGTAGCAACTTCTCTGCCACCATGGCTGATACTAGACATGTCAGAAGAATCTTCCTATCTCCTTGGAAGATCCACGTCTCACCACTGTCAGCAAACACTGCTTGCTTGGAACCACAGTCCAACACAACCTTATACCTCTCTAAGGTATCCATCCCAAGGATCACAATGAATCCATGAATATCAAGTGGTATAAGATCCACTTGTATCTTATATCCTGAAAAAGATAGAACACCAGATGGACACTCCTCTCAAAGCATCAAGGAACCATCAAGAGGGGTTTCTAACAATAGGCTATCTCTCTTACAGCTAATAGGTAAAAGACATATATCAAGCATAGTACGTGTGATAAAAGAGTGCATAGCACCCTGGTCAACCAGAACAGATATAAAGGAAGAAGAAGACAAATCAGAATGAAATAACTCAACTGACCTGCCACCACTTGCGGGTTGACTATTGCCTCTGGCTGACTCATAGCATAGAATTGAGCCATTTCTTGTTGTCATCCACATCCTCTGCTTCGTTGAGTAGACGATCCCACTTGTGATGCTTGACCGCGTCCTCATCCTATGTTACCACTAGATTGTTGTCTATATGACCCTTGATGATTCTGCCTCAGCTGTTGTGTCACTTCAACATCTCTCTTTGGGCAATTTAACCTGAAATGTCCCATCTATCCATAGATATAGCATGCCCTATCCTCAAACTATGGCCTAGATGGCCCTATCACTACTACTGAAGCTGTACTATTTGCCTTCGATGGCTAAGAACTATATCCCCTTCCCTTACTCGGGGACCACTGTGACGGTGCACTGGAACCTTTCACACAGGAGGTGTTGAAAACCTTGGCTTCTTGAATCCATCAAACCTCTTCTTATGGAATTGAGCATGTCTCTTCTTGGTCATGAACTCTCTCTTCTGCCTGACTGATCATTCTATCCTCCGAATAGATTCCACAAATGTGGTGAACCGCTCCCAGTTCTCCAAAGCAGCAGTAGGTGTCATCAACTCAGTGCTCAAACCCTTCTCAAACCATCTGATCTGCTCATTATCTGTTGTCTCCATGTGAGGACAAAACCTCAGCAGGTCCATAAACTTGGCTTCGTACTCAGTGATGCTCATCGATCCTTGGCACAGACACTCAAACTGGTTAATCTTCTCTTCCAAATACGTCTTCAGGAAGTATCAGTTGACAAATTCCCACCGCAAGACGTCCCAACAGATCACCTCACTGGGTCTCTTCTCCTCTTTGATGGCCCACCAGTGGCCAGCACTACCTTTCAGAAGGTAGACAGTGTGCTTGACTTTGTCTGCTTCGGGGATGTCGAGGATTCGGAAGGCCTTCTCAAGACCTATCAACCACATATCTGTATCTGCTGGATCAGCCATTCTAGCATAATCTGAAGCTCCGACTCAGCAAAGTCACTCAAATGTCTTCTCAATACCTGATGTTTCACCATGGGGAGCATGTGCTCTTGGCGGAGGCACTAGCAACCTTTCCACCATGAGATTCATCATAGCCATTAATTGCCCCATAATCTGCTGATAGGCAGGGTTTTCAAGAATGGTTGGGTCAAGTTAGGGGACCTCAGGCACCCGATCTTCATGTGCTTGCACTCTTGCTCCATCAACTGATGTAGCATCGCTGCTCTCTGGTAGCATGTTCTTCATGAATTCCAGACATCTTTAAGCTTTATCTTCCACTGAGGGCGGAAGGTTATTGTAAGAAAATCTTAAAAACTCACAAGAATAGACACAAACCTAGTCCTAGATCCCTGTAGACTCAGTGAACCTAGGGCTCTGATACCAAAACTTATTGTGACATCCTGCTATCACACAGACAATGAGATGCCATGTGAAAATGTGCAGAACTTCCATAAACCACATATTACCAAAAACACGAGTTAATTAAAACTGATTGCGGAAAGCATATAACAATGGAACTATTGCATCCAGATCCTTATCCTGCTAGGAAACATGTTAGATAGGCATACACAAACCTTGATACATGTCCCCAGCTTACAGGAACCAACTTTCATATAGGGACAAAGAGTTCATCACCTATTTATCCATACATAACGGGCCACATCAGGCCAGAAGCAAGATATACAAAGCTACATCAGCTATACATCGTAAAACCTCATCAAAACACCTCCGAGGACCTGAGAGTACAGGGATGACTCTAGGACTCTACTACAAAACAACCAAAAGAGCAGCATATCCATCTCTTACCTCCTACTATTCTTCTTGCTGCTCGGACGCAACCTCACGACCACCACCACGTCTAGAACGATCACCTAAAAAGGTTGTAAACTAGTGGGGTGAGACACACAGTCCCAACGAGAAACATAACTCCCCACCGAACTATAAAACTTCAGAAGAAGTAGGTAAAGCAGATAACTAATATCAGTAGATCATAAGAGCAACATCCTGAGCAGAACTTATCTTATTAATAAACTTACCAGATACCCAGGAGGCATATAACCAGATATTTCTTCATGGAACAGGGCCAGCTCTGTAGGGTCAGCTCCGTAGGCTACCCCTTACCTCTATCCCACCTTAGTACATGTCACGACACTAGTATATTATGAGCCACAGGCCTGTTCACCATGCTCCTGAGCCATGAATGCATTCATGCTCCGTCATACTAAATCATGGGCCTATTCACCATGCTCTTATACACATCTTGAGTCTACAACCGCAGTTGCACTCTAATCCTCTTATTTTTTGCTAGGAGAAGCCCTACATATTCAACAATATGCGCTCCAGGTAATCCCGCTGGATAAACCTATTTCACCATCACCAGCTACTGATGATGATGGATCTATGGCCAGGGCAAACTACATGATATGTTCCACTATAATTAATTAGTATGTTTTAAGTGGATTGTTGAGGCAACCAAGTTGTAACGCATAAACATCATTGAGTTGCATTATTACCATGGGATCTCAATCCCTCATCAAAGAATACCACTGCCTCTCAAGGCTTACATCATCACCATGGGATAGTAATCCCTTATCATAACATCAGAGGATAACACCTCAACTAGGCACTCAACCTTTATCAAGTTAACAAACCTTTTCACATCATACAGGTGATACATTTCATCCCATCAATCAAGGATTTCATCATTCAATGTTATTAAAAACACACATACCTCATAGCTCTTACCTGACTATGAATTCATTTGATACACATGCATGGTTAGTATGCATATTAAGAGAGATAACTGAATCACCAAGCATAGATCTTTTATGATTATCAAGCTATTAGGGTTTAAGGTACATAATTGGATCAGCATCCATTATTATAATTACATGAAACACAAAGATGTATCTTGTAAACCAATTACATTATCATGAGCATTCACTATGCCCTAATATCTCATGGGCATGATCATTATAGAAGAGTGCATCCCTAAGGATTTCACAACTATAGCCTAGTCATACATCATTGGTCACAACCTTTCATCCATAACCCATCATCCACAAGGTACAAGAAAGTAACTACTAGGGTTTCTTGGGTTAAGCGCAACCCTCACCAAAGGTATTGTCTTCCCTCACTAGAGATGTGGCGGGCAGCACCATCCCTCACTAAAACTCTAACGGCTAAGACACTTAGCCACACATATCGGCCATCCATATCGTGCACCCATGCACCCAAGGTATCGCACAACCAGGGCTAGTGTTGTGTCGTGCAACCTGATCCAAGAGTAAGTATCGTGCATGCAAGGACACATTCACCTATCGGCCATGACCCTATCAGCCACTAGGGTTAGGATTGCCTATCGGCCATCCTCATCACCATATCGTCTGTGGCCATATCAGCCAAGGCTTAGCCCTTCAACTTGTATCGTCCAAAGCACCATCCATGCTCAACACATGTATCAGCCTAGCTCTTGACCCTGGTCTTGCCCCAAGCTAGGCACACCTACACACTTTGAACACTCTAGGGTGGATGATATGGGGCAGCATGTGGGCTTCACATGTCAGTCACTTACCATGGCGCCTAGGGGGCCTATCGTCCAACTAAGGTAGGCACAACATATCGGCCAACATTATGGCACCCAAGGCACAAAACCAGGATAACTATCAAGCATCATGTCGGCCAAAGGCATAACACCCACAAGCACCAACTAAGGCATATCGTCCAAGAACACTAACATGGTGAAGGGGTCATATCGGGAAACAGGGTCAACAAAACACTACTTAGCATATCGCCCAAGACTATACCCTAGGAGGGGTATCGGGCAAAGCATCACAAAAGGGTATCGTACAAAGCACAAGGACCACATCAGTTTAGACATCATCAACCTCAAGATCACCATCATCAAACCCTAATAGATCAAGAGAGTCGGCTCACCTCTTAACAACCAAGAGAGAGGGGTTTTGCAAAACCTCCATCACATATTGGGCATCAAGGTAGGTCATCTATATCGGTCAACCCTTCAACCTCAACTAAGTCATCAACAACCAAAGGCTCACCTCTCAAATCCATGGTGAGAGTAGGGTATTACCCAAGCAACTAGAATATAGACTCACCTCTCAACGACTATGGAAGAGAGGGGTTTTGCCTACACCACTAGAGCTCAAGATCACTTCTCAAAACTAAGGAGAGAAAGGGGTATTGCCCCAAGGAAAACATAATCCATAGGTTCGGCCAACAAGGTCCAAGGTTAAACCACTATCAACATCATAACCACTAAGTCCAATAAGATTAAAGGTACAAACTAGAGCAAGAAACATATCCAACAAGATGCAAGGCCAATCAAGATCATATATGAACATGCAACATAAAAGAAGGTAGTATAGCTAGGGTTAGGAGTTATGTAACTCGTCTCAAGCAATCTTATCAAGCTCCAAAGCTCCAAGCACCAAGCTTTAAGCTCTTAGATCCGAAGCACCCCTCCTTCGGCCGCCACATGAAGAGAAGAAAAGCTCATAACCACCATGTCCGAAGAACAAGCAAGAATGATAAGAAGGTGCTAAGGAGAGGAGAGGAGATGCTTACCAAGGAAGCAAGACCCTACTAGGGTTCGGCCACCACCTAGAGGAAGAAGAAGACTCCACTAAGGAGATCGGCTACCAAGCTTTCTCTACCAAGGGAAGATGTATCGGCCACCAAAGGAGAAAGGAGAAACTAAAGAGCTAAGCAACTAAAGAGAGGGTTGTATATATACAAGAGGGTCTATGGGGCACCCACCGTAGTGTTGCTCCACATGTGCATGTCCAAGGTGCCACTTGTCCAAAGCCATGCCACCTTTCTAAACCACATGCTTATGTCATGCCACCAACTAACAAAGGATCGGCCACTTGTCCAAGGTATTATGACAAAAACAAGGCAAGGTCAAAGTGGTCACCTCGGGCGACACACTCCTAGGCGACACAGCCCACTGGGCGACACACCCCATCTGGCCGACACAACCCACCAAGGTGATCTTTGCACGACACAAGGCCTCAACAAGGAAAATCAAAGCTCAACAAGGCCCAAAACTACTCAAGCAACAAGCCCAACCCATCCTCTCGGCTCTAGAGGATGCAAGGAGAGAGAGAAACATCTCTCAAGGTGTCAAACTTGCACATCGACCCTAAAACTTGGGTTATTTTCAAGTTGCACCTCCAACTCTCAATAAAGCACATACAAACCCTAATCACAACTCAGGTGATTAACAAACATCTCAAAATAAGGTTTAGGCAAAGCAAACAGGGTAAGCCCAAAACAAAGGTCAGGGTCCTTATAGTGATAAATTAGATAATTATTAAAAATAACATATATTATGATGCATCATACTAAGGATTTGCTCCAAGTAGGGCAAGAACTCCATCTTTTGGTCAAAGGAGTAAAATTTCACCTTCATCTCCTCCCCCCCCCTAAGAATTTTATTCTCTAGAATTATTATTATGTACATGATATGATTGGGATCATTTGAGGTTAATATACTTAATTTTTTGTGCTTATGACAGTTGGTTTTTATCTAGAATACTTTTTCCCAAGATTGAGTACCGTTTAAATTTTTAAAACCACCCAACCATGTATTGGTCTTGACAATATACATTTTCAGTTCAACTTTAACTACATATGGACAAAAAAAGTTAAACCATCATAGATGAGGGTATATTGATCATTTCTTGAAAATTTCAAACGACAATATAGTTTTGAATAACCCTTTTAAGTTGATTTTCACCAAATTATTGACTTATAACCCATTGAAAGAACCATACATATAAGTAACTTTTGGAATGATTATTAACTATAGATCACCACAATAACACAATATGATAATAATGGAATGATTATTTAAGCTTTGGCTATAACTTTTGAAAAAGGGCTCGGATCTATGTCTTGATTATATTTTAATTGGATAGATCACATTTTTATGATGCAAATGATATATAGGTTCGATATATTCTGATATTCCTAGCATTTTCTAGGATTTTCCTAAGATAATCCATTTCTTGGGTAAAAGAAAATAAAAAGAGAGGATTTTTACCTTGATCAACGGCCGGATCCGACAGGATCGATGACTCACGTTGATTCTAGGATTTGCAAGGAATGGATCGGATTGCTGACTTGGCGTTCGGGGATTGGTCCACTTAGGTGACACGTCCTCCTCCTCCTCCTCCTTTGCTTGTGTGTGAGCAGGTTGCCTGGGGAAGCTCTGGCAAGAGATCTCTCGCTCCTTGGTGGAGTTGGAGAGTAGTTAAGGCGTCGATCGCCTTCATGAACTTGTGTCGAATCCGGACAGCCCACCGACGCGTCGTGGCTCCCTGTGGAGCTCAGAGCCACTGCGGGGTAGGTGAGGTCACTGACGAGAGAGGGTTAGGGGAGAGCAGGGTGTTTTGAGGTGGCAGGGTTGGTCGTGAAGCACCTCTGGGTTGAGGTGGACTTGATGGTGAAGATTAATTGGTGGGGCGAGGTCTATGGAGATGTTGTCGTGGTGGTGCAACGATGGAGGGGAGGTGGAATTGGAGGCGGTGCTCGGAGGTCAGGTACCTTGAATTGAGTTTCATGGGATCCTAAGAGAGGTCGGGCAGAACTGTTGGAGGCCTTATATAGGCGCTTGAGGGTGAGGGAAATGAAGACATAAGTCAGTCGTCGCCGCTAGTGAGAGAAGTGAGGGATTCAGGGTTCGTTCTCCCTGATCTAAGAACGAGGGGCGTCGAGTGTGGGGTTGCTGACTTCATCTCGGTGAGAGGAGTCTCCCCTCCAAATATCTCACATGAGCATTGTGGGAGTTGGGCGCACGAGGTAGCTGTTGGGGTCGGCGCTCTATTGGGGACGAAGCCGGAGAAGGCGGAAGGTAGAAGATGGGGTCCTTGACCCTTGGATCCCTGATCGGATCGGTGTCCCTCCAATCAGATGGATGGGGTCGAATCCTAGTTAAGTGGTCCGCATCCAAGCAACTTAATGGGCCGCGTGACATTTATTTGACCCATTTAATAAAAAACTTAGGTCTTAAAGTTACTAGATGACATTATACACATGATTTTCAAATGTGAATAACTCTTAATTGGTAAATCTGATTGTAATGCGATTTTTGGCATAGCTCTATAATGTTATGATGTAGCTATGGTGCAAAATTGGAATTGGAATTCAAAGGGTCAACATAGCTATTGATTAAGTGTATTAACTCCTAAAATTCACCTTTGTGTGACATTTAGGGTTTAGTATTATGTGAAATTGATAGGCCATTTAATCAATTTAGTGAGAGAGATGGTTGAGGGAACAATTAGAATAAACTAAAATTATAGGAGAGAGAGAGAGAGTAATATATATATATAGAAAACTCACTTTGTCACATTCTCCCCTCCTTTTTAAGAATTTTGTCCCCAAAATTCAAGCAGCCAGAAAGAGATGTGGATATTTCTTCTCGACCTCGGTCTTTAGCTCCCAAGTGGCAACGGTCTGATCATGGTGACTCCATAGAACCTTCACCACATCTATGTGTCGATTACTATGAAGCTCCTTTATCTTCAATAAAGAATTTTGATTTGGGACTCAGCATATGACAGATCATCCTTCAACTCAAGAGGCTCATGATTCAGAATGTGACTGGGGTCTTGACATAACGCTTCAGATTAGATACATGAAATACATTATTCATGGCACTATATTGAGGTGGCAAAGTGAGACGATAGGCACATTCACCAACCCTTTCCAGAATCTCAAAGGTTCCAACATAACGAGGACTGAGCTTTACCTTTGTTCTTGGCTAAAGCTCAAATAGGTCGGATCTTTAGAAAAATATGGTCACCTTCCTTGAACTGACATTCCTGACGGTGAGCATCTTCATAAGACTTCTACCTATCATGTTCCTGCTTCATCCTCTGCCTGATCAGTGCAACTTTATCATTATACAGTTGCATCTCTTTGGCTTTCATTAGGGTATGTTCTCTGACGTCGTCCCAGTGTAATGGAGATCTGCATGGTCAACCATAGAGAGCTTCATAGGGAGGCATCCCGATGCTTGCCTGATAGCTTTTATTATAGGCAAACTCGATTAAAGGAAAGTAGTAGTCCCATGATCCTTCCTAATCGAAAACACAAGCTCACAGAAGATCCTCCAGAATCTGCATTGTACGCTCTGACTGCCCATCTGTCTGTGGATGGTAGGTGGTATTGAAGTTCAATTTGGTGCCCAATTCCTCTTGAACATATTTCCACAACTTTGAAGTAAACTTTGGGTCCTTTTTCAAGACAATGGATACTGGAACCCCATGTAGACGTACTATCTCCCATATGTAGAGGTCGGCCAATTCATAAACTTTTGTAGTGGTCTTCACAGGAAGAAAATGAGCTGACTTGGTGAGACGATCCACTATGACCCATGTAGTGTCGTATCCCTTCCTGGTCATGGGTAATCCCACCATGAAGTCCATGGTGATGTGTTCCCATTTCCATTCCAGACTCTCAAGGGGTTGTAGTAGACCGCCTAGGATCTGATGTTCGGCCTTGATCCTTTGGCATGTCAGACACCTAGACACAAAATCGCCAATATCATGCTTCATGCCCCTCCACTAGAACTGACATTGTATGTCTTTGTACATCTTTGTCATGCCAGGATGAATTGTGTACTTTGAGCCATGTGCCTCACTAAGAATCATTGTCTTTACCGTTGACTGCTCAGTAACCCACATACAGTTCTTGTATCAAAGAACACCATCAAGACCCACAAATAGATGTGTTTGAGGCTTTAAAAGGAGAGAGGAGAGCTCTATAAGATCATTACTAGCCTTATGTGCCTCAAGAAGTTTGAAATGCAATTTGGACGTGATGGAGATGTTATTAACATGCACATGATCAGACAAACACTATGGATTCCAGCCCACTAGATCCTCCATATTCTTCCATTCAGGAACAGATAGAGATGCACACACTATCCTTTTCCTACTAAGGGCGTCAATGACTACATTTGCCTTACCTGGATGATAGGAAATAGTAAAATCATAGTCTTTTAGATATTCAATCCATCGGTGTTGATGCGATTCAAGTCCTTCTGAGTCAGGATGTACTTCAGGATTTTGTGGTCGGTGAAGATGTTGAACGTTTCCCCATACAAGTAGTGCCTCCAGATTTTGAGAGGATGAATGATTACAGCTAATTCCAAATCATGTGTGGGATAATTAAGTTCATTAGGTTTTAGCTATCTAGATGCAAAGGCCACTACCTTACCATTCTATTACAGGACACATCCTAACCCATTTCTTGAAGCATCAGTGAATATCACAAACCATTCGTTACCAGATGGTAGAACAAGAACAGGAGACGACATCAACTTTTGCTTTAACTACTCAAAACTGGACTCACATGTCACTGACCAGATGAAGTGCTCGTCCTTCCGAGTAAGCTTAGTCAGAGGAAGTGCCACTTTGGAGAAGTTTGGAATAAAGCGACGATAATATTCGGCTAGACCCAAGAAACTCCAGATTTTTGAAGGATTGCGAGGAGGTTGCCAATCAAGTACAATAGAGACTTTGGTGGGATCAACAGATATATTACCTCCATAAATGACATGTCCAAGAAACATGACTTTGTCAATCTAGAATTCACATTTTGAATGCTTGCCATAAAATTTCCGGGCTCGAAGAATGTCAAGAACTGCTCGCAAGTGTTCCCGGTGTTTTTCCATAGAATCAGAATAGATTAAGATATCATCAATGAAGATGAGCACAAACTCATAGAGATAAGGTTGGAAGACTTTGTTCATCAGGTTCATAAATATGCCTGGTGCATTGGTCAACCTGAATGGCATCACTAGAAATTCATAATGCCCATAACGAGTTCAAAAGGTAGTTTTAGAAATATTAGAATCCTTTATTTTAAGTTGATGGTAGCCAGAACGAAGATCAATCTTTAAGAAAACTATAGCAGTATGAAGCTAATCAAAGAGGTCATCAATACGAGGGAGAAGATACTTGTTTTTAATAGTAGCTTGGTTCAACATGCAGTAGTCAATACACATACACATAGAACTGTCTTTCTTTTTGAAAAAAAGAACAGGAGCACCCCAGGGGGAAATACTAGGTCGAATGAAACCTTTGTCGAGAAGTTCTTACAAATGTTTCTTCAACTCCAAAAGCTCAGCAGGAGCCATCCTATACGGTGCCCTAGAAATCAGAGTGGTTCCAGGAAGAAGATCTATGGAGAACTTAATGTCTCTATTTGTAGGAAACCTTGGAAGCTCCTCCAAAAATACATCAGGGAAGTCACGTACCACCTCCAGACTTTCTATAGGCCATCTACTAGGACTGGTCTCTGAGAATAATGCGAGGAAGACTTTACATCCTTGAGAAATGAGATTTTTATCTTTAAGAGAGGAGATTATAATATGATTACAGAATCTGCTTCCTCTAGGGATTTTCACAGGACAAGAATGAGGTTGAAAGAGGACTACATCTTATTTCTACAATCAATGTGAGCATGGTATGTGTATAGCCAGTCCATACCAAGTATAATATGAAAGTCTTCCATAGTTAAGAGAATGAATTCAAAGGGCATATGATGATTTTCGCATTTAAGAGAGAGGACATCCATTTTCTATAGGGTTGTGAGTATTTGGCCACTAGTAGACACATCCAGAATATATCCCAAGTCCCTTATATGCAGATGTAATATAGATGCTAGAGGTTGGGAAATAAACATATTTGTGGATCCAAAGTCGAATAAAGATTTAACAGGATGACCATTTAATAATACAGTGCCTACACATGATAATTGAGTTATGTTTAATTTGAAGGCTTGAACAAGATATTAAATTATAAAATAACTTAGGTTACCTTCACAAAGCCGGTTGGGGTTTGCCTTGGCCTCTTCTGCATTCACTGCATATACCCTACCATTGCGGTGTCTCTGAGGCTGTAGAGCACCTGTTTAGGATTGCCAAACATGGAGGGAGTGGGGCACTTGGTGACAAAATGACCCTCCTTCTTGCAGTTATAGCATACCGGCTTGGTATGGCGGCATACCCCACCATGGTGTCACCCACAAGTCTTGCACTTTGGGTGGACTATCTTCTGTTGATTTCGGTTGTGCTTCTGTCCTTCTTTTCTTGAACCTCCTCCTTTCCCTAATCCCTTGTTGTTATGGCCTGGGTTGAACTTCCTAGGCTTATCCTCCTCAGTAGTGGTTAACCCTAAGTACCCCATGCTGGAAGGTTTCTGCATTCCCTTCTCTCTCTCCTGCTTGAGGGCCATATCTAGGGCTTCATCTATTCTTCTGGGACGGGAGGCTATGATTAGGGTTTTCAAGTGGGTTGAAAGGAAGTCAACATAGTTCTCAGTGAAGCGATCTTTAGTTTTGATAGGTGCATAACGTTCCATAAGTCTAAAATTTCAGGTGTAGTCATCTACTGAAAGACTATCCTACTTAATCTCCATGCACATTTTCTCCTTCCTCTTCCTCTCAGCTATGGGCATAAAATGATCAGTGAAGAGGGTTTTGAAAGCTTCCCACCCCATGTTATCTATTTCTTCTCCCCTATTCCCATCATAGTTCTCCCACCAGAGTTTCTCCCCTCCCTTAAGTAGATGGGTGGCAAACTTGACCTTCTTCTCAGTGGGTACTTCTAGGGTACGAAAACCATTCTCCACAGAGAGGATCCAGGCCTCAGCCTTATGCATGACCTTAGGTTGATCTCCCCCCAGAAGGTATCAGGGTTGAGTTTGATGAAATCTATCACTGTCGCCTCCTTTTTCTTAGAGGATCTAGGTTCAGGGGTTCCTTTTGTGGCAAGGGTTTCCATAAAGTCTAGAAGGATTTTCTTCTATTCCTCCCACCTTTCCTTGGTCGTGGTATCGGGATCAGGTACTTCAGAGGTTTCAGGCACTTTCCTCTTCTTGGAGGATGATTCCACAAAGGCCTTTGAGTTGTGAGTCTTAGGAGGCATCCTAAAATTAATTTGGACATATTAGATTTATTACTTCAACAATTATTCTCGTCATTATCATTATTTTTATCACATAATATTTCATTATTCTCTTTTATTAATTATTAATGTTCTCAATGTTATGATTTGTGGATGATACCCTAAAGTCCTTATCAGTCGGTCCTTAAGACTTTCTAAATAGAGAGACTCTTTCCTAACCTTATATCATAAAGGTAAGGGGGATAGTTTTAAAAAATAGAGATACGAGGGAAATTTTTCTATAGAAAAGATGAGAGGGAATTTCTATAGATGAGACGGATCCTAATTTAAGGTATGACCAAGAAGTAGGGGATATTTAGGATATCGTCCAGGTAGACTTACACTTCCTTATAGGTAGCATCGTGATTGCCAAGCAAAGTGGCTCGGAGACTTTAGCCAGACCTTAGGTAGATGCTATCCTAGTCACCTCAGCCCTTCACATCCCTAACTCAAGGACTACCCTAGACTCATAATAGGGTGAATGAAGGTTATGTGACTATGATGTGTGAACCTTGGCTCTGATACCAATTGTGATGACCCCAATTTCTATATACTTTCCTTAATGACATCCACAGATATGTGTGCACTCATATATATAAATGTCAGAAGGGAAAATATAAGACATTAAGATAGTCAACTAAAATCAGAGAAAAGCCAAGATCAAGTTCACATCATCATTAGATAGCCACACAGCAATGCATTCATTGAGAATAAATAAAGTCATTACATACTAGTAATTGAGAAGGAAGAATGAATAAGTCTATGAGAAAGAAAAATATGATAGTTACATAGGATTTGTAACATCCTATTACATCATCTAGAAGAATAAAACTATGTAACTAAAATGAATAAGATAAGAAGTGGAGATTTATCTACTATCCTCCATGCTCATTATTTATGGGCTTCTGGTACTTTGAAGTGCATCATATGTTACTTGTACCTAGAAAATACGTGAAACAAAAACATCAAAAAAGTTGGTATGTGGAATTAAAAGCTATACTATGCCGGCATATTGAAAATACTTGAAAAAGAAGAAAGACAAAGAAACCTTATTTAATGGAGGAAAATCAGGTAATCCCAATTTATTAATCAAATTTCAAATGAATATGCATTACTATGGTGAACTTAGCACATAATCACTTATATTTGTGGGCCCTTCCCCATTACCTTGTACTCTAGGGATCTCCCCATATACCATGTACTCTAGGGAGGTGCTAGTCAACATTAATGATTTCCCTCTCTAATAGGGAGATTAATGAGCACCACTAGTAACTACATTTCATTTCTCATTCATTTATGTTCTTTAATGTTCAATGCAGATAAAGACAATACTCATATATTTACATCCAACAATGTACGCAAATACATACAAGCAAATACTTATATTTAACATCCAACAAAAACTAGTCATATAATTATATCCATGTACCTTTAATCTCATATCTGAATTTCCACAAGTCTAGATTAAGAGAGAGAGAGAGAGAGAGAGAGAGTAGATCACCCTAAAAGGAAATCAAGGGTATACTTGTTACTCTTGGTCCACATGACCCATGACTAAGATTGGTTCTTTAGATATGATTACTTTCATGTTCTCATGTTTAGACCAGGGATTATCCATGACTATTATCCTATTTTTGGAGTTACAAAAATAGACTTTCTTATTAGGGTTTCATTTATTGAAGATACATATTTTATCCAAAAAGGGGAGCATTCATATTTAGGGTTTCCATTATGTCATAGATCATTAAGGGTATCTCTTTAAGATACATATGATTTGACAGATCATAGTAGGATTCTAAGGTGTCAGGGTCGTTCAAAGTAATTTAGTGTTATTTAATAGTTAGGGTTTGACATAATGGTGTAATAAGTATACACATGAAGAGAGGAAACTAGAAATTAGGGTTTTTCACAATAATTGAATCAAATATCCCTCTTTGATTAGGGTTTCGAGTAGCATAATGATCAGAAACCCCAATAGGGTTTTTAGATGTTCATAACTCAGATATTAACTATAGATCACCACAATAACACAATATGATAATAATGAAATGATTATTTAAGCTTTGGCTATAACTTTTGAAAAAGAGCTCAGATCTAGGTCCTGATTATATTTTATTTGTATAGATCACAATTTTTTGATGAAAATGATATATAGGTTCGATATATTCCGATATTACTAGAATTTTCTAGGATTTTCCTAAGATAATCCATTCCTTGGGTAAAAGAAAATAAAAAGAGAGGATTTTTACCTTGATCAATGGTCGGATCTGACTGGATCGACGACACTCGTTGATTCTAGGATTTACAAGGAATGGATCGGGTTGTTGACTTGGCATTCAGGGATTGGTCCACCTAGGCGACACGTCCTCCTCCTCTTCTCCTTTACTTGCGCGTGATCAGGTTGCCTGGGGCAGCTCCGGTGAGATTTCTCTCACTCCTTGGTGGAGTTGGAGAGCAGTTAAGGCGTCGATCGCCTTCGTGAACTTGTGCCAAATCCGGATAGCTCACTGACGCGTCATGCCTCCTTGTGGAGCTTAGAGCCTGTGGGGGCAGGCGAGACAAGGTTACGGGAGAGCAAGGTGTTTTGAGGTGGCGGGGTTGGCCACGAAGCACCTCTGGGTTGAGGTGGACTTAATAGCAAAGATTAATTAGTGGGGCGAGGTCTGTGGAGGTTCTTCTGAGGCGGTGCAGCAATGGAGGGGAGGTGGAATTGGTGGCGGTGGTCAGAGGTCAGGTGCAGTGGCGTTGGTATTGACCAATGGGATGACGCCACGCGGCCTGTGTTTAAGGTAAATATCCTATTTTTGTGTAATTCATAATAAATGCTAGGAATGTCTAAATATAGTGATATTATATATCAAATTGATCAGAAAAATGAGGGGAATCCAAATAAAATAATAGTAGAACCTGATTAGGCTTCCTGTTCAAAAAGTATGTACAATACATGTTCTAATGTGTTTAATGTAAGGGAAAGCCTAGTTTTGGTTAATATGATGCTTAATTGGACATATTCGTTTATGTTAAGCTAATGCCTGATCTAGACATGTATAATGAAGAAATCTTGGATAATGATGAATAATGGATGATTCTAGATTAGTAATCTTATACATGTTGTTTTAGGGTTTTAAAACCAATGCCGACATGTCGATATGATCTAGTGTTGATAATGGGATATAGATATCTTGAGTAGTCTAATATGTTTAAAGTGATGAATAGAATTTCATCTAATATGGATAATGGAATTGGTAATCTTAGAAACCATAATATGGTCAGGTTAGGGTTGGTAACCCTAACTTACAGTCCAACCATGAGGTAGTCCTAAATCCTAGTTTAGGAGTGCATCTAGATCTGATTAATATAATGTGAATACATGGTGACACATATATAGTATGTATATTTCAGATTAAATGCTTTGCTAATTGGATGTTTGGATGCACTCTTAAAGTACATATGATGTTCTGCATGGTTTCTGTGATGGCATAAGGTACGTGGTTACGCTTATGAATACATGTATCGAATTCTGAGATTGCCGATGTTTCTCGATAAGATTGAACGACAAATAAACTTCTTGCTTGTTTATTTAGTTCTTGCAAACTATAAAGTGCATATGAGTATCATGTAAAATAAAATAATAGTATTTTGAACCCTGGGTTAGACTGATCTTAAGGGTAATGCACACGAGCCCTAGAGGGACAGTGATTACACCTGAGGTAGTTGACTAGAGATGGGTTAGAATATGGAAACAAGTTTATATTCTTATATGCAAGTTTAAGATGTTTGCTTATATCTGTACTTGTGATTATTGTTTGAATCCACGTACCAGTATAGAAATATACTGATCACGTATTTGTTTGTCGGTGTTTTAGGTATCAGATATACTTGCTTTGTGGACATGAGGGTACAGATAAAGATGAAGAAGATATCATAGTTTAATCATGAAGGTTTAGTTTTAATGGTTTATCTTCACACATGTAATGGTTAGTTCTCTTTAAAAGTTATGTAACTCCTTAGAGGAGCTTTTCATTAAACATGTAAATATTTGATCATTAATGGAAAATGTTTACTATTTTGTATTATTTCATGAATCTGATCCTTGAAATTATGAATAACGATCTGCGACTTTAAGGTCTTTTAGACACTCAAAAGTGCGGGTCGTTACATTTGAGGCCTCGGATAAAAAGATCTCATAAGGAATGATTGGACTACCCATATCACCAAGGTGCACCTCCTTTTCAGGGAGCCCATCTCTAAAGAACTCCATAGTTAAGCGTGCTCAGCTTGGAGTAGTATTAGGATGGGTGACCAGTCGGGAAGTTGCTCCTGGCTTGCGTGTGAGTGGACAAAAAGCGTGCATTTAAGGCTAGTGGTGGTCTGTGGGGCCAGTCATCATTCCTGAAACTCTACTAGAGCCTTGGGCAGTGGGCCCGGGCGTTACAAATGATATCAGAGCCATAACCCCTCCAGTAGGTGGGGCCCACATAGGCATGTGGCATGCCAGTCTTGAGTCGTGCGGTCCAGGCAAGATGGAAAGGGCTATCCATAGAGACGAGATGGAGCCACCCTTGCGCTGGTAGCCGTGGACGGGAGCTGGGTGCCCATGGGTCATTGTGGGTGTGCACTGAAATGGGGTCAGATTATGAGGCCATATAGTTGAGCCTTGACGAGGACGTCAAGAGTCTAAGTGGGGGAGATTGTAACATCCCAGGATTTGAGGCCTTGGATAACATGATCTTAAAAGGAATGATTGGACTACCCATATCACCAAGGTGCACCTCCTTTTCAGGGAGCCCATCTCTAAAGAACTCCATAGTTAAGCGTGCTCAGCTTGGAGTAGTACTAGGATGGGTGACCAGTCGGGAAGTTGATCCTGGCTTGCGCGTCAGTGTGGACAAAGTGCGCAGTTAAGGCTAGTGGTGGTCTGTGGGGCCAGTCGTCATTCCTGAAACTCTACTAGAGCCTTAGGCAGTGGGCCCGGGCGTTACAAATGTAATATCCTCAAATTTTGGCAAAATTAAACTATAAAATAGGATGCATGAATTAAATTGATAATTCCTCAATAATTTTATTGGTGAAATAGTAATGTGAATTGCCTTTTTCGCACAAGTGCCTTTAGCACAAGACAAATAGATAAAAGGAATTCATGCATTAATAAATAGTAACAACTTTTGATATGGTAAATGAGATACAAGAGGATATGCAAGTTTCCAAAGAAGAATAAGAGATGTGGTGTTTAAAGGATATTAAGAGGAATATATCCTTTCCTAGAACCATGCCTTGCCTTTTCATGCTATTAGTTGATTTTAATAATGCTAAATAAAAGAAAGTTGAACATGAACATATGATAATGGTTTTTGTTTTACCAATAAAGTGTCATACTTTCTTTAATGACTTATTGGATTAATAAGGATAAAAACAAGAGTTTTTAAGTAAGGATAGAAGGAGAGATGTATCTCTCTGAGGACTATTCTTTACTTTCCCATAATATTAGTTGTCGGGTAAAAGGATATCTTTTAATGTATATGGGAAAGGGAATTATGATATGACTTCCCTTTTTGGCATCTTGCTTGTATGCCAAGAGAGGAGAAGGAAAGAAACCCGGAACAGGCAGGACTAGCGAAGGATTTCCTATTTGTTTTGTATATAAATATTACAGGATTGATCTCTTCGGTTCCTCAGTAGCCTTGGTATCTTTGGTAGGGATGACCCGAACCCTTATGTTCTCTGCCGTCCCTTTATGCAAGACCGTAGGGAGGATCACGATCTACAGGGAAGGTAGTGGGGCTGTTAGAGAGGAAGGAAGGGAGTTCTTGCGAGGAAGAAGCTTTTCCGTGAGGAGAACTAGATGTGGTGCTGGCAGTCGCTCTATGCATAGGAGGCTGCGTGAGGGCACAAAAGCTAGCGACCTTGGGAGGTCGAGAGGATGGCGCTAAAGAATATGGTTGAGGATGACGCCCCAGTCTACGAGAGGCTCGATGTTGGGAGTAAACATGGTGCCGACAGGGTGCTGAAGAGCCGCGTCAACCTGAAGATGTAGCCTGTGCGACGGGCATTGACGAGTACGGAGGAGAGAGGGGAACTTGGAGGTGTTCCTCAGGTGAGCACCACTTGCTATTCAGGAAGTCAGCCACTGAGTCTAGCATGGCGGACATGCAGCTCCATATAGGGCGTTGCAGAGCGCGATCCAGACACGGAGAAATGTCGTTCGCAAACAGTCGTGGGGGAAAGGAGACCAAAGAGGAGGTGTTGGCTACGTTCGGGATGGCGGTAGATGATGTGGTGGTGGCCACGCTGGACGGAGCGAGGCAGCTCCACCTTTGGATGCTGCGGCTAGACGTCTGTGGGTTGCGTCGACGCACCTGCGACGGGTCTGCGCGGAAGGAGCCTCGCGAGCAGATGAGGACGACGGGTCAGGCCCATCGGTGGACTAGTGGGCATGGCCGGTTCAGAGATGAACCACACCCCATAGAGTTGCGTCGGTTCAGGGATAAACCGGGGAGTAACCGCATCCTAGCATGGCGCTGAGTCAATATAAGCGCTGACCAATACGGAGGCGCCACATCATTAGGATGCGAGGTAAAAACTATACATCTTGTTTTAATTACAGAAAATGCTAGGAATGTCCAAATATGGCAATATTATATATCATTTTGATCGGAAAAATGATAGGGATCTAAATAAAATAATAGTAGAACCTGATTATGCTTCCTGTTCTAAAAGTATAGGCTATACATGTTCTAATGTGTTAAATGTAAAAGAAAGCCTAGTTTTGGCTAATATGATGCTTAATTGAATAGATTTGTTCATATTAGGCTAACACATGATCTTGCCATGTATAATGAGTAAAACCTTGATAATGTTGAATAATGGATGATTCTGGATTAGTAATCTTATTCATGTCGTTTAGGGTTTTACAACCAACGTGGACATCTTGAAATAATCTTAATACTAATAATGTGAACTAGATGTAATGAGTAGTCTAATATGGTTAGGATGATAATTATGGTTTAACTTGATATGCATAATTGGGATTGTAATATTGGGAACCATGATATAATAGAATTAGGGTTTGTCACCCTAATCCTTGGTCCAAACATGAGATAACCCTAAACCCTAGTTTAGGAGAGAATCTAGATCTGTTTAATGTAATGCGAATACATGATGACTGTAACATACTCAGATCTAGACACATAGTTGTAACCTCCCTTTTTCTAGGCCCTAATCAATTATATTTACAACGAATATCTGATCTACCTAGTTCTCAATGCATTAGAAATAATCGGAGCCATTCATTATAATAAATTCATTAATACCCTTTATATACGATAAAATAACCATAATACACTCAATAAAAAGACTTAAGGAACAAATACACCAAATATCATGCTTGACTCTAATTTGACACCCTAACATATTATTAGGGGTATAAGATGAAATAAATCAAATCAAAGTGAAATAAGTGTTAAGATGAGTAAATACATTAAATATATATAATATAAAAATAATTTAATCTACTATGGAACATCTTCAAAAAGGAAAAATGATGACTAATCTAGACTCCTCGCATCCTAGTTAGTTATTGTGCCAGTTTTCATATCAATCGGACCTTAATTACTCCTCCAATGAAGCTAGATAAAGTAAAAGTTAATTACTTAGATATTTATTGGTTATTTGAGCTATTGGTCATCACATTGATTTCGTTAATGATCCACTTAACTCGTTAGACCTGGTCTTCCGCCCAACCTTCTTCCTCCCCGCGCATCTCACACTTTCCTACTCTGCAGACGACCAGCTCTTGGGCAGCCAGAAGCCGCTCCTCCTCCTCTTCTTCTCCTTTTCCTTACTTCTTTCCTTCACTGCCACTCGTCCCTCTCCTCTCCATGCCAACCCTAGCCGCCACCCATCTCCGCTTCTTCCTCTCGCAACACCTCTGCCTTCCTCACCGCATACCTACAGACCGGCGACCACAACGACAACTACAAGGTCTTTGATTGCCACCACCTGCAGCAAGATCGTCTATGCTTCACCACCACGTATCCACTGGGACATCACCCCATATTCTCTGTCACCCAGCCCTTTACGGCAACGCAACACCAGGAAGAGACCTGCGACGCAGGTAGTGTTGCCGCCGCATTTCCTCGTCTCCTCTCTCCTACACCTCTTCCTCTCTTCTGGAAGCACACAGATTCCTAGTTCCCCGTCTTCACCTTCACCCAGACCTTGACGAAAACACAAAGCCAGGCAGAGCCCAGAATTGTCGGGCAACACCGCCGCCTGCTCTTCGTTTCCTCGCCTCTGCCATCTCCTTTGCTAGCGCCACCTCTACCTTCTCCGCCCTTCACCACTTCCTCCTCCCTTCGGTTGCACTGCCGTCAGACACAAGACCTGCAACAGTTTGCCTCCTTCCCTCTCTTCTTCTCCTCCTTCATCTTTTCCCCTGTGCCCAGCCACCACGGGAATCTAGCTGCTTGCCTTCACCCGATCAGCCTCCACCTGCGACGACGCCGTCGAGCCAAGACTGCACAGCAGATACACCTCCGTCGGATTCTGCCTCCTCCTCTTCTCTTCCTTTCCACCCCACTCTTCATCTTCCTCCTCGGTGGTGATCTGAAACCAACCCGACCTGTAGACCACCTCACACCCGTATCCACAGCAGTCTACGGCCTCCCGCACCTGGAACGTTCACCCTACCCGACCCTTCCATGCCGCCCTATCTCCTTCTTTGATTGTGCGCCAACCACCAGGTCTGTTAGCCCTGGTTGTCCCTCAGCCGTATCTCCTCTGTGCTGTCAACAACTCCTCTACCTCTTGCTTCCTATGTCGTCCTCTCTTCTCCTCATCTACTTGCATCTAGCAGTACGAAGTGATGCTAGGTAGAGCCGAGTAGTCCTCATCCTCCTGTCCTGTTCGTTGCTCGCATTCTTGACGCCTGCTAAAGAAGATGATGCTGGCAAAGCCTTCCTCTGCCATGTTTCTTCAAGAAGGTTGGCGGTGCTTATTCTCCTTGCTAGTGCAACAACCGCCGCCTAGCAGATCTGCAGCTAACTGTCGGACCTTGACCCAGCCTCCCCGATGGCCTTGAACCAGTGCCCCAAGAACTGGTGTCCTGTTGTGCTAGACCAGCAAACCTGCAGCACCACGTCAAAATTTCATAGCCTCCCTATACAACCGCCGCCTCAAACACTTCCTTCATTCATCCACAATCTGAAACCACCACCACAGATAGGAGGCATACCCAACAAATCTACAACTCAAGTCCTTGGTCATGGCATGCGATCTTCATCATCCATCCCTCCAATGAACTGATCCCGGTGATCATCATCGTCTCCATAAGAAGAACAATCATCTGGGTCATCTTTGACTGCAATTAAGGAAGGCCAACGATAGGATTCCAGCTAGTGTCTGCCACCAATGTTGGACAATCAAGGGCCTTCCTCATTAGAAACCAAGTCAACTTGCAGGTTAGTTTCCTCCTTCCTTTAGATTCAATTCTCTAATATATTGGTTTGCAAGATAAATAATGGACACAATCAAGATGATAACAGGTTAGATCAATACATTAGGGCATGAACCTTATAACCTAGTTATATAGTATGAAGTCTACAAATTATGAATTATTATTTTCCTAATACTGATATATCAAGTCATATGTTAGTCAATAATAATGATATGTCATGTATATAACACATATAAAGTATAGTTGAGGAAAATCCAAATGACTGGGTCTTGATTATATACATAGTAATAGATTGATGTCATAAATAGTAGGCATCGATAATTAGTATAATTTTATTGAAACATCCTAGATTCCAATGAAATTCCTTGTAGCATCGAAACCCTAGCTACATAACTAAGCATTAGATGATAGTTAATAATACATATGGGGTTAGGCAACACACCTATCTAGGTTGATAATTTTGAATAGAAGGGAACAAGAAATATGTACAAAGAATATATCTTTATGAATGTAAGTTTGGGCGACATGTTGGGTAATTCTACATCAAAATCTACTTCCAATTTTCTATATATTAAATACTAGTGTTCATGACATGTTAAATAATTATCTAATGCAATGTGTATGCACGCTAATATGCATGCTTAATATGATTTTAGGAATAACATGGAAACATATGGTATTAGAATGAAAATGACATTATACGACCTAAACTAGAAGGATAGATATAGGAAACTTAGACCTAATTTGACACATGTGACGAAAATGGACAATAGTACTAAAATAGATATCTAATGAATCGTATGTTCGCTCAATAAGATTAAAAATCATAATATGTGATTAGGTGATCAGAACTAATATGAAAACAATATACATGTATCCTATTAGGGTATACACACCTTCACTTTGGTTTGACTAACATACCTAATATGTTCCTAGGATGTAAATTCGACTTCCAGGACCAAGTTTGTAGAATGAGTTAAGAATTATCTAGGAGGACCAGGTATGTGCACTCTCTATTTTTATTTTGGGCATTAAATGACTGAAATCCATATATATTTTAATGAGGCATCTCTTGAATTGTAAATCCCTTTTAAAATCCAAATACTTGGACATTTATTGCTCCTGATTTGAATTCCTTTTGTTTCTGTGATATTTATGTTGTTATGCTCATTTGGGTCATTGGACCCCTCCTGCCATGTTGCCTTTATTGAAAATGACTAAAATAATAAGTCTTGCCACTCTATTATAGCATGTTGCTTGTATGACTAGAATATCTAGAATAGCGGTACTTATGTACAACCATATTTATTTAGGGCGTGTGTATTCCGCCCGGGGTGTGCGTTTCCACCCTTGTTTATTTTTAGGCCATGATCCAATGGTGTTATGGCCCTGTTTTAGGTATATTTAGTCTACATTGTTATGCATGCAAATAATTGTTGTTTTAATGTGAATTTGTGGTTGATTGATATGGCAAGACACTCTTTTATTAACATGCTGGTAATCTAAATTTAACATGCCTCATTTCTTTTGTTTCATTTCTTTTGTTACATTTCTCTTGAACATACCTGATTGGAAATAGCCCCCTCCTTGTGGGAACATCTCTTTTTGTACTTATAACTCTATATAATGCCCAAAGTGTTTATTATATGTACATACTCAGCTCTTTGCTGACCTCTTTGTTGTTTCCTATGTTCTGGGTGATGTTCCCTTCCACCCAGGTTTAGGTGCATTAAAAGATCAAGGATGCTCGGTGATCATATAAAGGAAATTGTACCTAAGGATGGCTTGGAATGGCTAGGTTACCCTCTGCTACTGGCTTTACTTGTACTTAGTTCAAGTTTTTGTAAAACCACCTATTACGGTGAGGAACAATTGTATAAATGAAAAATGAAGTGACTTTGTAATAGTTTTGTTTCCGCTGCTTTATGATTACATGGCTCTTGTATTATATCATTTTGAGTGGATTCCCTTTCGGGTCTCACTCCTTACAAAATGGTATCAGAGCCTAAGCAGTCGGTAATTTAACTATTTCAAGTTATCCTTGGTTAACCCTTAATTACATAGGCGACCCTTAGAGGTTATTGTTAAACTTATTTCCTAGTAGTCAATACCAATTAGGGTTTTCAACCCCCGGCTAATTTGGTCACTTGCACTCCTCGAACCACCTATCTATGTGAACGTGAGTTAGTCTTTAGTAACCTGTAACACTCACCCCTTCTTTCTGGAGGTGGAAGGAGGCTACATTAAACTGATTCTGGTAGTGTTTGGTTTACATCTCATAATTTTTTAGGATATTAGTCTAAGAGATATGAAGTGTGGATTGATTTTATAGTCATAGATAGGGATCATCCTAATCCTCACCTTAACTCCCTTTCTTTTTTTGTTACCTAGTATGCCTCACATACATCCATTTTTGGTTGAGCATGTGTGAAAAACAACATAAAACCCTGATGTAATTTCTAGAGTTGAGATTAATTCCTTGACACTATGTGATAATTAGGATTAGCTCTATTATGATTAGGCATGACATTCCCTCAACATGGAGTACCTCATCATATCTATGCCCCATGACCATTTATCTAATGGCAGGGTACCAATCTCATTGAGCTTGTTATGCCTCATACATGAGAATTGTTTGGTGAAAGTTATAACTTTTGGTAGATATCCTTATGTGTTCACCTCTATAACCCAAATAGTGCACTTAGTTTGCCTAGTAATTGATATTAGCAGATTGACTATGTAGGTTACCTTATCATTGGAAGAACAATGGTTGTAAACCAGCTAGTGATGGGAATTAATTCATCTTATAACATCGAGTAATCTTATGACTTCATTAGGTCCTAAGATGAGGCATTTTGAATTGTGACAAAGAGTGTCATGGGTAATGGTGTATGTCATGCATTATTAGGTTTCGATATATGTTGATTGTGTGTAATAAGAAGTTGTTACCCTCGTATGCCTTCGAATTAGAGATGTAGACATATTCCCTTTTAGGTGATAGAAGGAGTAGACCCCTTTTTGTAGAATGAAATGATGATAGAATAATACCATATGTATCATCTGGTGGATAAGTGGTGGACTTGGTTCTCGAATTGATTTTTGGCGCCAATTTTGGATTTTTCATCGTAAGATTTTTTTTTCTTTTTCTTTCTGTCAAACTTATTTTCATTATTAATTTATATGTACAAAGGAAAAGTTTTCATATTTTATCGAAGGTTTTAGAACCAAGTCATTTCCACAAGGAAGTTGATTTGTAGAGGAACCCTTTGAATGAAGAAGTACTTAAATGGAATGATGGACATGAAACCCTAGGACTAAGTGTTGAGTAGAGAGTATGAAGAAGCCTTGGATACTTAAGACATCAGTTCACTCTTTTTGCCCCTCTAGGTGATAATGTTGATGATATTGATGATGAGTAGATGGTGATGCTGCTATTGTTGATGTTGATGATGCTGATGATGGTGATGACGATGATGATGATGAGTAGATGATGATGTTGTTGTTGATGATGATGATGAGATGTTGATGATAATGATGATGATGATGATGATAATAAGGAAAATGATATGGACCATGATTAAAGAATGACAAAACTATGATAACATTGTAGGTAGCACTAATTGATACAAAGTGGTTAACATAATCCAAGGACTTGTTGTAACTTTTCTAGCCCAACATCTAAAATAATTAGATTAATGGATGCATGATATACGGAGTTATATGGCTTCACCTTAAGAGTAGATCATAAGTGTGACATGCATAGTATGATATGACCCTCTACTTTAAGTATACTAGAAATGAATAACTTGGTTAAGTTTATAACTTAGTTTAGCATACCTAAAGTGGATGGATTTCGAGGACGAAATCCCTTTTAAGGGGTGAAGTGTTGTAACATACTCAGATCTAGACACATAGTTGTAGCCTCCCTTTTTCTAGGCCCTAATCAATTATATTTACAACGAATATCTGATCTACCTAGTTCTCAATGCATTAGAAATAATCGGAGCCATTCATTATAATAAATTCATTAATACCCTTTATATACGATAAAATAACCATAATACACTCAATAACAAGACTTAAGGAACAAATACACCAAATATCATGCTTGACTCTAATTTGACACCCTAACATATTATTAGGGGTATAAGATGAAATAAATCAAATCAAAGTGAAATAAGTGTTAAGATGAGTAAATACATTAAATATATATAATATAAAAATAATTTAATCTACTATGGAACATCTTCAAAAAGGAAAAATGATGACTAATCTAGACTCCTCGCATCCTAGTTAGTTATTGTGCCAGTTTTCATATCAATCGGACCTTAATTACTCCTCCAATGAAGCTAGATAAAGTAAAAGTTAATTACTTAGACATTTATTGGTTATTTGAGCTATTGGTCATCACATTGATTTCGTTAATGATCCACTTAACCCGTTAGACCTGGTCTTCCGCCCAACCTTCTTCCTCCCCGCGCATCTCGCACTTTCCTACTCCGCGGACGACCGGCTCTTGGGCAGCCAGAAGCCGCTCCTCCTCCTCTTCTTCTCCTTTTCCTTACTTCTTTCCTTCACTGCCACTCGTCCCTCTCCTCTCCATGCCAACCCTAGACGCCACCCATCTCCGCTTCTTCCTCTCGCAACACCTCTGCCTTCCTCACCGCAGACCTACAGATCGGCGACCACAACGACAACTACAAGGTCTGTGATTGCCACCACCTGCAGCAAGATCGTCTATGCTTCACCACCACGTATCCACTGGGACATCGCCCCATATTCTCTGTCACCCAGCCCTTTACGGCAACGCAACACCAGGAAGAGACCTGCGACGCAGGTAGCGTTGCCGCCGCATTTCCTCGTCTCCTCTCTCCTACACCTCTTCCTCTCTTCCGGAAGCACACAGATTCCTAGTTCCCCGTCTTCACCTTCACCCAGACCTTGACGAAAACACAAAGCCAGGCAGAGCCCAGAATTGTCGGGCAACACCGCCGCCTGCTCTTCGTTTCCTCGCCTCTGCCATCTCCTTTGCTAGCGCCACCTCTACCTTCTCCGCCCTTCACCACTTCCTTCTCCCTTCGGTTGCACTGCCGTCAGACACAAGACCTGCAACAGTTTGCCTCCTTCCCTCTCTTCTTCTCCTCCTTCATCTTTTCCCCTGTGCCCAGCCACCACGGGAATCTGGCTGCTTGCCTTCACCCGATCAGCCTCCACCTGCGACGACGCCGTCGAGCCAAGACTGCACAGCAGATACACCTCCGTCGGATTCTGCCTCCTCCTCTTCTCTTCCTTTCCGCCCCACTCTTCATCTTCCTCCTCGGTGGTGATCTGAAACCAACCCGACCTGTAGACCACCTCACACCCGTATCCACAGCAGTCTACGGCCTCCCGCACCTGGAACGTTCACCCTACCCGACCCTTCCATGCCGCCCTATCTCCTTCTTTGATTGTGCGCCAACCACCAGGTCTGTTAGCCCTGGTTGTCCCTCAGCCGTATCTCCTCTGTGCTGTCAACAACTCCTCTACCTCTTGCTTCCTATGTCGTCCTCTCTTCTCCTCATCTACTTGCATCTAGCAGTACGAAGTGATGCTAGGTAGAGCCGAGTAGTCCTCATCCTCCTGTCCTGTTCGTTGCTCGCATTCTTGACGCCTGCTAAAGAAGATGATGCTGGCAAAGCCTTCCTCTGCCATGTTTCTTCAAGAAGGTTGGCGGTGCTTATTCTCCTTGCTAGTGCAACAACCGCCGCCTAGCAGATCTGCAGCTAACTGTCGGACCTTGACCCAGCCTCCCCGATGGCCTTGAACCAGTGCCCCAAGAACTGGTGTCCTGTTGTGCTAGACCAGCAAACCTGCAGCACCACGTCAAAATTTCATAGCCTCCCTATACAACCGCCGCCTCAAACACTTCCTTCATTCATCCACAATCTGAAACCACCACCACAGATAGGAGGCATACCCAACAAATCTGCAACTCAAGTCCTTGGTCATGGCATGCGATCTTCATCATCCATCCCTCCAATGAACTGATCCCGGTGATCATCATCGTCTCCATAAGAAGAACAATCATCTGGGTCATCTTTGACTGCAATTAAGGAAGGCCAACGATAGGATTCCAGCTAGTGTCCGCCACCAATGTTGGACAATCAAGGGCCTTCCTCATTAGAAACCAAGTCAACTTGCAGGTTAGTTTCCTCCTTCCTTTAGATTCAATTCTCTAATATATTGGTTTGCAAGATAAATAATGGACACAATCAAGATGATAACGGGTTAGATCAATACATTAGGGCATGAACCTTATAACCTAGTTATATAGTATGAAGTCTACAAATTATGAATTATTATTTTCCTAATACTGATATATCAAGTCATATGTTAGTCAATAATAATGATATGTCATGTATATAACACATATAAAGTATAGTTGAGGAAAATCCAAATGACTGGGTCTTGATTATATACATAGTAATAGATTGATGTCATAAATAGTAGGCATCGATAATTAGTATAATTTTATTGAAACATCCTAGATTCCAATGAAATTCCTTGTAGCATTGAAATCCTAGCTACATAACTAAGCATTAGATGATAGTTAATAATACATATGGGGTTAGGCAACACACCTATCTAGGTTGATAATTTTGAATAGAAGGGAACAAGAAATATGTACAAAGAATGTATCTTTATGAATGTAAGTTTGGGCGACATGTTGGGTAATTCTACATCAAAATCTACTTCCAATTTTCTATATATTAAATACTAGTTTTCATGACATGTTAAATAATTATCTAATGCAATGTGTATGCACGCTAATATGCATGCTTAATATGATTTTAGGAATAACATGGAAACATATGGTATTAGAATGAAAATGACATTATACGACCTAAACTAGAAGGATAGATATAGGAAACTTAGACCTAATTTGACACATGTGACGAAAATGGACAATAGTACTAAAATAGATATCTAATGAATCGTATGTTCGCTCAATAAGATTAAAAATCATAATATGTGATTAGGTGATCAGAACTAATATGAAAACAATATACATGTATCCTATTAGGGTATACACACCTTCACTTTGGTTTGACTAACATACCTAATATGTTCCTAGGATGTAAATTCGACTTCCAGGACCAAGTTTGTAGAACGAGTTAAGAATTATCTAGGAGGACCAGGTATGTGCACTCTCTATTTTTATTTTGGGCATTAAATGACTGAAATCCATATATATTTTAATGAGGCATCTCTTGAATTGTAAATCCCTTTTAAAATCCAAATACTTGGACATTTATTGCTCCTGATTTGAATTCCTGTTGTTTCTGTGATATTTATGTTGTTATGCTCATTTGGGTCATTGGACCCCTTCTGCCATGTTGCCTTTATTGAAAATGACTAAAATAATAAGTCTTGCCACTCTATTATAGCATGCTGCTTGTATGACTAGAATATCTAGAATAGCGGTACTTATGTACAACCATATTTATTTAGGGCGTGTGTATTCCGCCCGGGGTGTGCGTTTCCACCCTTGTTTATTTTTAGGCCATGATCCAATGGTGTTATGGCTCTGTTTTAGGTATATTTAGTCTACATTGTTATGCATGCAAATAATTGTTGTTTTAATGTGAATTTGTGGTTGATTGATATGGCAAGACACTCTTTTATTAACATGCTGGTAATCTGAATTTAACATGCCTCATTTCTTTTGTTTCATTTCTTTTGTTACATTTCTCTTGAACATACCTAATTGGAAATAGCCCCCTCCTTGTGGGAACATCTCTTTTTGTACTTATAACTCTATATAATGCCCAAAGTATTTATTATATGTACATACTCAGCTCTTTGCTGACCTCTTTGTTGTTTCCTATGTTCTGGGTGATGTTCCCTTCCACCCAGGTTTAAGTGCATTAAAAGATCAAGGATGCTCGGTGATCATATAAAGGAAATTGTACCTAAGGATGGCTTGGAATGGCTAGGTTACCCTCTGCTACTGGCTTTACTTGTACTTAGTTCAAGTTTTTGTAAAACCACCTATTACGGTGAGGAACAATTGTATAAATGAAAAATGAAGTGACTTTGTAATAGTTTTGTTTCCGCTGCTTTATGATTACATGGCTCTTGTATTATATCATTTTGAGTGGATTCCCTTTCGGGTCTCACTCTTTACAATGACACATATGTAGTATGCGTGTTCCAGATACTGTTGATTGAATGCCTTATTGCTTGATTGGTTGGATGCACTCTTAAAGTACAAGGGATATATTCTGCATTATTTCTGTGATGGCATAAGGTACGTGGTTACGCTTATGAATACATGTATCGAATTCCGAGATTGCCGATGTTGTCGATGAGATTGGACGACAAATAAACTGCTTGCTTGTTTATTTAGTTCTTGCAAATAATAAAGTGCATATGAGTATCATGTAAAGTAAATAATAGTATTCTGAACCCTGGGTTAGACTGATCTTAAGGGTAATGCACACGATCCCTGGAGGGACAGTGATTACACCTGAGGTGGTTGACCAGATATGGGTTAGAATATGGAAAACAAGTTTATATTCCTATATGCAAGATAAAGATGTTTGCTTATATCTGTACTTGTGATTATTGTTTGAATCCACGTACCAGTATAGAAATATACTGATCGCGTATTTGTTTGTCGGCATTTTAGGTATCAGATATACTTGATTCGTGGACATGAGGGTACAGATAAAGAGGTTGAAGACACTACAGTTTAATCATGAAGGTTTAGTCTTAATGGTTTATCTTCACACATGTAAAAGTTAATTCTGTTTAAAAGTTATGTAACTCCTTAGAGGAGCTTTTTATCTAAACATGTAAATATTTGATCATTAATGGAAATTGTTTACTATTCTGTATTATTTCTTGAATCTGATCCTGGAAGTTATGATTACGATCTGCGACTTTAAGGTCTTTTAGACACTCAAAAGTGCAGTTCGTTACATTTGGTATCAGAGCCCAGATTCATCAACTAATACATAATAGTTTATAATTTCAAATAATCCTTAGAAATGTTAAGAGAAAAATTAAGTTCCTCGTCTCACATTTTCATCTACTTCTCATCTCTTTCTTAAAACAAAAATCTTTGAAAAGAAAATATTCATAAGAGAAGTAAAATGTGAAACTTGAAATTGGAAATCAACATGGTGTGGTGGTATGGGACACTACCCATGTAAAAATATAAAATCAATAATCAACATGGTGTGGTGGTATGGGACACTACCCATGTGAAATTTAAAAAGCAGTAATCAACATGGTGTGGTGGTATGGGACACTGCCCATGTGAAAATTTAAAATAAGTAATCAACATGGTGTGGTGGTATGGGACACTATCCATGTGAAAATTTAAAATCGGTAATCAACATGGCGTGGTGGTATGGGACACTGCCCATGTGAAATTTGAAATCATGAATAAAAAGGATAAGGGATGGTTTGGGTAACCCAGTCTCCCATGCATGTGGGCATGCGGAGCATAAAACTTATGTGATAAGTCTTAAGAAATATAAAAACCCAATAGATGTACACTTAAGAAAATGAAAAGTTGGAATATAACTTGCTCAAACTCCTCATGTTGTCTCTAGAAGTTTAGTGATGGTGGCCAAGCCCCTAGAGGGGAAGGCCGAGGTAGCACCAAGCCCTGGAGGGAAGGTGAACCAAGTTCATTGAATGGACAAAGACCATGAGGGAGTATTCCAGAGATTGAGAAAACATGGGTTGATATGTTATAATGATAAAAGTTAGGCCTAATGAAAGAAAAAAAAAAAGATGTATAAGAAACCTTTAGGGTTAGTGAGCCAACCTGGGGTGGGTCAACCCAAAGAGTGGGAAGATGACCTATGAGGGAGGCAAAACCTTAGATCTTGGGATCAGGTTGTGGCTAGAGAGCCTAACCCCCTCCTATGAGCCAAGAAGGCACCCTAGGATAGGACTTTCCCTTAAAAGGTAAGTGAATAAACATATTTAAATATTGAGATAACCTTAATCCTCACCTAGAAGAGTGAAGAGTTAAAGATTAAAAAAAATGAAAGCACTTAAATTCTTTGAACCCAAGGATGCCAACTCTAAGTGACACAGCTGGTCAAGCCCAGGAGGGAAGACCAGTAAGGCACCAAGCCCAGGAGGGAAGGTGGCCTAAGTGGACGACCAAGCCCAGGAGGGAAGGTCATGAAATGGTCAAGCCTAGGAGGGAAGACCAGGCAGGCACCAAGCCCAGGAGGGAAGGTGGACTAAGTCCACAATGCAGTTGTTTAGGATCAAGCCCCTGGAGGGGAAGATCACAGAGGTCAAGCCCAGGAGGGAAGACCGACATGGAACCAAGCCCTGGAGGGAAGGTGGCCCGAGCCCAATGATGGGACAACACTGCATTATGTGTACTCAAAAGAGAGATATGAAGGCAATTCTGGTTAAAGAATTAAATAAGAGAATAATGTGCTTAAAAGATATGACATCTCAAAAGAAACCCTTAGGGAGGGTAGAGTCCTAATGCAATCCTAGAGTCAAGTAGGGTGTATTAGAGGTACATTGGACCGATGGGTTAGGAGTTGATTGTTCCCTGAATGCACAAGACCATGTGGTCGGGAGGTAACAGCTAGGTTTATCCAAGGTACATGACTCAGGAGATTAGCTACCTCAATGAGGATCGTGTAGCCTAATGGGTGAATATGAAAGGCACTCTCTTGATGCATAAGGATGAGATCACTCCAAAAGTACCTATACCCCTAGAGACCTTGAGGATTTGGCTAAGGCTCATAATGATACAAGAGATGTAAATATAAAAGAAGTCATGTAAAACTTAGAGAAGTTGTGTCCTAACTTAAGAGTAAGAAAAGGGACACTTGACTCCATGAGATAGAAGAATGCTATAAAATTAAGAAAGAAAGTTTAGAGTCATATAGAGTATGATTCAACTTAATATGTGAAATTGAAAGGTAATGTGTGGATGTACCATCTCCACTCTTGGAATGAAATGAACCTTGTGTTTGGGCTGCAATCAAATGCTTGTTTCATCTCATTATGAGGGAGGGAGATGGGGTAGACACACGTTATGCTTAAAATTGAGAATAAATGTCTGAAGATAAATGTGTAATGACATGAACTAGGGTTAGAGGTGTTACCTCACCCTTATGTGAAAATAATGTGTAATAGGTTGGAAACCTAGGTGAAAAGAGAAATCACCAAGTAGTAATGAAATCACAAAATAAGAATGAAATCATCAAGTGATGATAAGATGTGTATACTAAAGATGTAGATATACATTGAATTGAATTCAAGTACCAATCTTAGTCATAATGTGTGGAATTTGCATAATAACATATGTAAAGATGTCTAAGTAGGGTGCTAACCCTAAGACTTGAAACTAAGATGAGTTATAATTCACTTGTTCTTTTGGGTGTGAATTTTGAGGACAAAATTCCTTTTAAGGAGGGGTGAATGTAATATCCTCAAATTTTGGCAAAATTAAACTATAAAATAGGATGCATGAATTAAATTGATAATTCCTCAATAATTTTATTGGTGAAATAGTAATGTGAATTGCCTTTTTCGCACAAGTGCTTTTAGCACAAGACAAATAGATAAAAGGAATTCATGCATTAATAAATAGTAACAGCTTTTGATATGGTAAATGAGATACAAGAGGATATGCAAGTTTCCAAAGAAGAATAAGAGATGTGGTGTTTAAAGGATATTAAGAGGAATATATCCTTTCCTAGAACCATGCCTTGCCTTTTCATGCTATTAGTTGATTTTAATAATGCTAAATAAAAGAAAGTTGAACATGAACATATGATAATGGTTTTTGTTTTACCAATAAAGTGTCATACTTTCTTTAATGACTTATTGGATTAATAAGGATAAAAACAAGAGTTTTTAAGTAAGGATAGAAGGAGAGATGTATCTCTTCGAGGACTATTCTTTACTTTCCCATAATATTAGTTGTCGGGTAAAAGGATATCTTTTAATGTATATGGGAAAGGGAATTATGATATGACTTCCCTTTTTGGCATCTTGCTTGTATGCCAAGAGAACAGGCAGGACTAGCGAAGGATTTCCTATTTGTTTTGTATATAAATATTACAGGATTGATCTCTTCGGTTCCTCAGTAGCCTTGGTATCTTTGGTAGGGATGACCCGAACCCTTATGTTCTCTGCCGTCCCTTTATGCATGACCGTAGGGAGGATCACGATCTACAGGGAAGGTAGTGGGGCTGTTAGAGAGGAAGGAAGGGAGTTCTTGCGAGGAAGAAGCTTTTCTGTGAGGAGAACTAGATGTGGTGCCGGCAGTAGCTCTATGCATAGGAGGCTGCGTGAGGGCACAAAAGCTAGCGACCTTGGGAGGTCGAGAGGATGGCGCTGAAGAATATGGTTGAGGATGACGCCCCAGTCTACGAGAGGCTCGATGTTGGGAGTAAACATGGCGCCGACAGGGTGCTGAAGAGCCGCGTCAACCTGAAGATGTAGCCTGTGCGACGGGCATTGACGAGTACGGCGGAGAGAGGGGAACTTGGAGGTGTTCCTCCGGTGAGCACCACTCTCTATTCAGGAAGTCAGCCACTAAGTCTAGCATGGCGGACATGCAGCTCCATATAGGGCGTTGCAGAGCGCGATCCAGACACGGAGAAACGCCGTTCACAAACAGTCGTGGGGGAAAGGAGACCAAAGAGGAGGTTTTGGCTACGTTCGGGATGGCGGTAGATGATGTGGTGGTGGCCACGCTGGACGGAGCGAGGCAGATCCACCTTTGGATGCTGCGGCTAGACGTCTGTGGGTTGCGTCGACGCACCTGCGATGGGTCTGCGCGGAAGGAGCCTCGCGAGCAGATGAGGACGACGGGTCAGGCCCAGCGGTCGACTAGTGGGCATGGCCGGTTCAGAGATGAACCACGCCCCATAGAGTTGCGTCGGTTCAGGGATAAACCGGGGAGTAACCGCATCCTAGCATGGCACTGAGTCAATATAAGCGCTGACCAATACGGAGGCGCCACATCATTAGGATGCGAGGTAAAAACTATACATCTTGTTTTAATTACAGAAAATGCTAGGAATGTCCAAATATGGCAAGATTATATATCATTTTGATCGGAAAAATGAGAGGGATCTAAATAAAATAATAGTAGAACCTGATTATGCTTCCTGTTCTAAAATTATAGGCTATACATGTTCTAATGTGTTAAATGTAAAAAGAAAGCCTAGTTTTGGCTAATATGATGCTTAATTGAATAGATTTGTTCATATTAGGCTAACACATGATCTTTCCATGTATAATGAGTAAAACCTTGATAATGTTGAATAATGGATGATTCTGGATTAGTAATCTTATTCATGTCGTTTAGGGTTTTACAACCAACGTGGACATCTTGAAATAATCTTAATACTAATAATGTGAACTAGATGTAATGAGTAGTCTAATATGGTTAGGATGATAATTATGGTTTAACCTGATATGCATAATTGGGATTGTAATATTGGGAACCATGATATAATAGAATTAGGGTTTGTCACCCTAATCCTTGGTCCAAACATGAGATAACCCTAAACCCTAGTTTAGGAGAGAATCTAGATCTGTTTAATGTAATGCGAATACATGATGACACATATGTAGTATGCGTGTTTCAGATACTGTTGATTGAATGCCTTATTGCTTGATTGGTTGGATGCACTCTTAAAGTACAAGGGATATATTCTGCATTATTTCTGTGATGGCATAAGGTACGTGGTTACGCTTATGAATACATGTATCGAATTCCGAGATTGCCGATGTTTGTCGATGAGATTGGACGACAAATAAACTGCTTGCTTGTTTATTTAGTTCTTGCAAATAATAAAGTGCATATGAGTATCATGTAAAGTAAATAATAGTATTCTGAACCCTGGGTTAGACTGATCTTAAGGGTAATGCACACGATCCCTGGAGGGACAGTGATTAAACCTGAGGTGGTTGACCAGATATGGGTTAGAATATGGAAAACAAGTTTATATTCCTATATGTAAGATAAAGATGTTTTCTTATATCTGTACTTGTGATTATTGTTTGAATCCACGTACCAGTATAGAAATATACTGATCGCGTATTTGTTTGTCGGCGTTTTAGGTATCAGATATACTTGATTCGTGGACATGAGGGTACAGATAAAGAGGTTGAAGACACTACAGTTTAATCATGAAGGTTTAGTCTTAATGGTTTATCTTCACACATGTAAAAGTTAATTCTATTTAAAAGTTATGTAACTCCTTAGAGGAGCTTTTTATCTAAACATGTAAATATTTGATCATTAATGGAAATTGTTTACTATTCTGTATTATTTCTTGAATCTGATCCTGGAAGTTATGATTACGATCTGCGACTTTAAGGTCTTTTAGACACTCAAAAGTGCAGGTCGTTACAGGTCCACCTAGGCGACACGTCCTCCTCCTCTTCTCCTTTACTTGCGCGTGATCAGGTTGCCTGGGGCAGCTCCGGTGAGATTTCTCTCACTCCTTGGTGGAGTTGGAGAGAAGTTAAGGCGTCGATCGCCTTCGTGAACTTGTGCCAAATCCGGATAGCTCACCGACGCGTCATGCCTCCCTGTGGAGCTTAGAGCCTCTGGGGGCAGGCGAGACAAGGTTACGGGAGAGCAAGGTGTTTTGAGGTGGCGGGGTTGGCCACGAAGCACCTCTGGGTTGAGGTGGACTTAATAGCAAAGATTAATTAGTGGGGCGAGGTCTGTGGAGGTTCTTCTGAGGCGGTGCAGCAATGGAGGGGAGGTGGAATTGTTGGCGGTGGTCAGAGGTCAGGTGCCTTGAATTGAGTTTCATGGGATCCTAAGGGAGGTCAGGCGGAGCTGTTGGAGGCCTTATATAGGCACTTGAGGGTGAGGGCAATGAAGCCCTAAGTCGGTCGCTACCGCTAGTGAGAACAACGAGGGAGTCAGGGTTTGTTCTCCCTAATCTGAGTGTGAGTGGCATCGAGTGAGGGGTTTCTGACTCCGTCTCAATGAGAGGAATCTCTCCTCGAAATATCTCACGTGAGCGTTGTAGGAGTTGGGCGCACGAGGTAGCTGTTGGGGTCGGCGCTCAGTTGGGGTCGAAGCCAGAGAAGGCGGAAGTTAGAAGTCAGGGTCCTTGACCCTTGGATCCCTGAGCGTGATCAGTGTCCCTCCAATCGGATGGCTGGGGTCAAATCCCACTTAAGTGGTTCGCGCCCAAGCAACTTAATGGGTCGTGTGACATTTATTTGACCCATTAAATTGAAAACTTAGGTCCTAGAGTTACTAGATGACATTATACGCATGATTTTCAAATTTGAATAACTCTTACTTGGTAAATGCGATTGTAATGAGATTTTTGGCATAGCTCTATAATGTTATGAAGTAGCTATGGTGCAAAATTGGAATTGAAATTCGAAGGGTCAACATAGCTATTGATTAAGTGTATTAACTCCTAAAATTCACCTTTGTGTGACATTTAGGGTTTAGTATTATGTGAAATTGATAGGTCGTTTAATCAATTTAGTGAGAGAGATGGTTGAGGGCACAATTAGAATAAACTAAAATTATAGGAGAGAGAGTAATATATATATATATATATATATAGAGAGAGAGAGAGAGAGAGAGAGAGAGAAACTCACTCTATCACATGCTCCCCTCCTTTTTAAGAATTTTGTCCCCAAAATTCAAGCAACCTATAAGAGATGTGGATCTTTCTTCTCAACCTCGGTCTTTAGCTCCCAGGTGGCAACGGTCTGACCATGGTGACTCCATAGAACCTTCACCACATCTATATGTCGATTACTCTGAAGCTCCTTTATCTTCAATCAAGAATTTTGATTTGGGACTCATCATATGACAGATCATCCTTCAACTCGAGAGGTTCATGATTCAAAATGTGACTAGGGTCTTGACATAAGTCTTCAGATTAGATACATGAAAGACATTATACATGGCACTATACTGAGGTGGAAAAGAGAGACGATAGGCACATTCACCAACCCTTTCCAGAATCTCAAAGGGTCCAACATAATGAGGCCCGAGCTTTCCTTTGTTCTTAGCCAAAGCTCGAATAGGTCGAATCTTTAGAAAACATGGTCACCTTCCTTGAACTAACATTCCTGACAGTGAACATCTGCATAAGACGTTTGCCTATCCTGTGCCTACTTCATCCTCTGCCTGATCAGTGTAACTTTATCATTATACAACTGCATCTCTTCAGATTTCATCAGGGTATGTTCTCCGACGTCATCCCAGTGTAATGGAGATCTGCATGGTCGACCATAGAGAGCTTCGTAGGGAGGAATCCTGATGCTTTCCCGATAGCTATTATTATAGGAAAACTCGGCTAAAGACAAGTAGTAGTCCCATGATCCTTCCCAATCGAGAACACAAGCTCGCAGAAGATCCTCCAGAATCTGCACTGTACGCTCTGACTTCCCATTTTTCTATGGATGGTAGGTTGCATTGAAGTTCAATTTGGTGCCCAATTCCTCTTGAACCTATTTCTACAGCTTTGAAGTGAACATTGGGTCCCTGTCTGAGACAATGGATGCTAGAACCCCATGCAGACATACTATCTCCCATATGTAGAGGTCAACTAATTCAAAAACTTTCGTAGTAGTCTTCACGGGAAGAAAATGAGCTAACTTGGTGAGACGATCCACTATGACCCATGAAGCGTCGTATCCCTTCCTGGTCTTGGGTAATCCCACCATGAAGTCCATGGTGATGCGTTCCCATTTCCATTCTGGAATCTCAAGGGTTGTAGTAGACCGCCTGGTCTCTGATGTTCGGTCTTAATCCTTTGGCATGTCATACACCTGGACACAAAATTGGCAATATCATGCTTCATGCCCCTCCACCAGAACTGACGTTGTAGGTCTTTGTACATTTTGTCATGTTGGGATGAACTGTGTACTTTGAGCCATGTGCCTCACTTAGAATCGTCGTCTTTACCACTGACTGCTCATGAACCCACATATGGTTCTTATGTTGAAGACCACCATCAAGACCCACAGACAGATGTGTTTGAGGCTTCGACAGGAGAGAGGAGAGCTCTGTAAGATCAGTACTAGCCATCTGCGCCTTAGGAAGTTCAAAATGTAAGTTGGACATGATGGGGAAGTTATTAACATGCACATGATTAGACAGAAACTGCGGCTTCCAACCCACTAGATCCTCTATATTCTTCCATTCAAGAACAGATAGAGATGCACACACTACCCTTTTCCTACTAAGGGTGTCAACGACTACATTTTCCTTACCCAAATGATAGGCAATAGTGAAATTGTAGTCCTTTAGATATTCAATCCATCGACGTTGACACAAATTCAAGTCCTTCTGAGTCAGGATGTACTTCAGGCTTTTATAGTCAGTGAAGATGTCGAACGTTGCCCCATACAAGTAGTGCCTCTAAATTTTGAGAGCATGAATGATTGCAGCTAATTCTAAATCATGTGTGAAGCTTGGCTCTGATACCAACTGTTATGACCCCAATTTCTATATACTTTCCTTAGTGACATCCACAGCTATGAGTGCACTCATATCTATAAATGTCAGAAGGGAAAATATAAGAAATTAAGATAGTCAACTAAAATCAGAGAAAAGCCAAGATCAAGTTCACATCATCATTAGATAGCCACACATCACTTCATTCATTGAGAATAAATAAAGTCATTACATACTAGTAATTGAGAAGGAAGAATGAATAAGTCTATGAGAAAGAAAAATATGATTATTACATAGGATCTATAACATCTTGTTACATTATCTAGAAGAATAAAACTATCTAACTAAAATGAATAAGATAAGAAGTGGAGATCCATCTACTATCCTTCATGCTCATTATTTATTGGCTTCTGGTACTTTTAAGTGCATCATATGTTGCTTGTACCTAGAAAATATGAGAAGCAAAAACATCAACAAAGTTGGTACGTGGAATTAAAAGCTATACTATATTGGCATATTAAAAATACTTGAAAAAGAAGAAAGAGAAAGAAACCTTATTTAATGGTGGAAAATCAGGTAATCCCAAGTTATTAATCACATTTCAAATGAATATACATTACTATGGTGGACTTAGCACATAATCACTTATATTAGTGGGCCCTTTCCCGTGTACCTTGTACTCTAGGGATCTCCCCGTATACCATGTACTCTAGGGAGGTTCTAGTCAACATTAATGCTTTACCTCTCTAATAGGGAGATTAATGAGCACCAATAGTAACTACATTTCATTTCTAATTCATTTATGTTCCTTAATGTTCAATGTAGAGAATGACAATACTCATATATTTACATCCAACAATGTACTCAAATACATACAAGCAAATACTTATATTTAACATCCAGCAAAAAATAGTCATATAATTATATCCACATACCTTTTATCTCATATCTGAATTTCCACAAGTCTAGATTAAGAGAGAGAGAGAGAGTGAGAGAGAGAGAGAGTAGATCACCCTGAAAGAAAATCAAGGGTATACTTTTTACTCTTGGTCCATATGACCCATGACTAAGATTGCTTCATTAGATATGAATACTTTAATGTTCCCATTCTTAGTTTAGGGATCATCCATGAGTATTATCCTATTTTCGGAGTTACAAAATCAGACCTTCTTATTAGGGTTTCATTTATTTGAAGTTACCTATTTTATCCAAAAAGGGGAGCATTCATATTTAGGGTTTCTATTATGTGTTAGATCATTAAGGGTATCTCTTTAGGATACATATGATTTGAGAGATCATAGTTGGATTCTAAGGTGTCAGGCTCGTTCAAAGTAATTTAGTGTTATTTAATAGTTAGGGTTTGACATAATGGTGTAATAAGTATACACATGAAGAGAGAAAACTAGAAATTAGGGTTTTTCACAATTATTGAATCAAATATCCCTCTTTGATTAGGGTTTCTAGTAACATGATGATTAGAAACCCCAATAGGGTTTTTAGATGTTCATAACTCAGATCTTAACTATAGATCACCACAATAACGCAATATGATAACAATGGAAAGATTATTAAAGCTTTGGCTATAACTTTTGAAAAATGGCTCGGATCTAGGTCCTTATTATATTTTATTTGGATCGATCACATTTTTTTGATGAAAATGATATATAGGTTCGATATATTCCGATATTTCTAGCATTTTCTAGGATTTTCCTAAGATAATTCATTTCTTGGGTAAAAGAAAATAAAAAGAGAGGATTTTTACCTTGATCAACGGCCGGATCCGACTGGATTGACGGCTCTTGTTGATTCCAGGATTTGCAAGGAATGGATCAGGTTTCCGACTTGTCATTCGGGGATTGGTCCACCCAGGTGACACGTCCTCCTCCTCTTCTCCTTTACTTGCGTGCAAGCAGGTTGCCTAGGGCAGCTCTGGAGAGATTTCTTTCGCTCCTTGGTGCAGTTGGAGAGTAGTTAAGGTGTCGATCGCCTTCGTGAACTTGTACCGAATCCGGACAGCCCACTGACATGTCGTGGATCCTTGTGGAGCTCAGAGCTGCCGCGGGGCCGGTGAGGTCACCAACGAGAGAGGGTTAGGGGAGAGCAGGGTGTTTTGAGGTGTCAGGGTTGGCCGCGAAGCACCTCTGGGTTGAGGTGGACTTAATGGCGAAGATTAATTGGTGGGGCGAGGTTTGTGGAGGTGCCGCTGAGGCAGTGCAGCAACGGAAGGGAGGTGGAATTGGTGGTGGTGCTCGGAGGTCAGGTGCCTTGAATTCAGTTTTGTTGGATCCTAAGGGAGGTCAGGCAGAGCTGTTGGAGGCCTTATATAGGCGCTTGAGGGTGAGGGCAATGAAGCCCTAAGTCTGCCGCCACCGCTAGTGAGAGCAGCGAGGGAGTCAGGGTTCGTTCTCCCTGATCTGAGTGTGAGGGGCATCGAGTGAGGGGTTGTTGAATTCATCTTGGTGAGAGGAGTCTCGACAAATATCTTGTGCAAGCGTTGTGGGAGTTGGGAGCGTGAGGTAGCTGTTGGGGTCGGCACTCTGTTGGGGTCGAAGCCGGAGAAGGAGAAAGGTAGAAGACGAGGTCCTTGACCCTTAGATCCCTGAGCGGGATCGGTGTCCCTCCAATCGTATGGTTGGGGTCGAATCCCAATTAAGTGGTCCACGCCCAAGCAACTTAATGGGCCGCATGACATTTATTTGACCCATTAAATCAAAAACTTAGGTCGTAGAGTTACTATATGACATTATACACATGATTTTCAAATGTGAATAACTCTTAATTGGTAAATCCAATTGTAATGAGATTTTTGGCATAGGTCTATAATGTTATGATGTATCTATGGTGCAAAATTGGAATTGAAATTTGAAGGGTCAACATAACTATTGATTAAGTGTATTAACTCCTAATATTCACCTTTGTGTGACATTTAGGGTTTAGTATTATGTGAAATTGATAGGCCATTTAATAAATTTAGTGAGAGAGATGGTTGAGGGCACAATTAGAATAAACAAAAATTATAGGAGAGAGAGTAATATATATATATAGAAAACTCACTCTTTCACATTCTCCCCTCCTTTTTAAGAATTTTGTCCCCAAAATTCAAACACCCTGAAAGAGATGTGGATATTTCTTCTTGACCTCAGTCTTTAGCTCCCAGGTGGCATCGGTCAGATCATGGTGACTCCATAGAACCTTCACCATATCTATATGAAAATTACTGTGAAGCTCCTTTGTCTTGAAATTAAGAATTTTGACTGGGGACTCAGCATATGACAGATCATCCGTCAACTCGAGAGGCTCATGATTTAGAATGTGACTGGGGTCTTGACATAAGGCTTCAGATTAGATACATGAAAGACATTATGCATGGCACTATATTGAGGTGGAAAAGTGAGACGATAGGCACATTCACCAACCCTTTCCAGAATCTCAAAGGGTCCAACATAATGAGGATTGAGCTTTCCTTTGTTCTTGGCCAAAGCTCGAATAGGTCGAATCTTCAGAAAGACATGGTTACCTTCCTTGAACTGACGTTCCTGACGGTGAGCATCTGCATAAGACTTCTGCCTATCTTGTGCCTGCTTCATCCTCTTCCTGATCACTGCAACTTTATCATTATACAGCTGCATCTCTTCGGATTTCATTGGGGTATATTCTCCGACGTCGTCCCAGTATAACGGAGATCTGCATTGTTGGTCATAGAGAGCTTCATAGGGAGGCACCCTGATGCTTGCCTGATAGCTATTATTATAGGCAAACTCGACTAAAGGAAAGTAGTAGTCCCACGAGCCCTCCCAATCGAGAACACAAGCTCATAGAAGATCCTCCAGAATCTGCATTGTATGCTCTAACTGCTCGTCTGTCTACAGATGATAGGTTGTACTGAAGTTCAATTTGGTGCCCAATTCCTCTTGAACCTGTTTCCACAGCTTTGAAGTGAACTTTAGGTCCCTACTCGAGACAATGGATGTTGGAACACCATGCAGACATACTATCTCCCGTATGTAGAGGTCGGCCAATTCTAAAACTTTTGCATTAGTCTTCACAGGAAGAAAATGAGATGACTTGGTGAGACGATCCACTATGACCCATGTAGTGTCATATCCCTTCTTGGTCCTGGGTAATCCCACCACGAAGTCCATGGTGATGTGTTCCCATTTCCATTCCGGAATCTCAAGGGGTTGTAGTAGACCGCTTGGTCTCTCATGTTCCTCCTTGATCCTTTGGCATGTCAGACACCTGGACATGAAATTGGCAATATCATGCTTCATGCCCCTCCACCTGAACTAACATTGTAGGTCTTTGTACATCTTCTTCGTGTCAGGATGAACTGTTTACTTTGAGCCATGTGCCTCACTAAGAATCGTTGTCTTTACCGTTGACTGCTCAGGAACCCACATACGGTTCTTGTATTGAAGACTACCATTAAGACCCACAGACAGATGTGTTTGAGGCTTTGACAGGAGAGAGGAGATCTCTACAAGATCAGTACTAGCCTTCTGTGCCTCAAGAAGTTCGAAATGCAAGTGGGACGTGATGGAGATGTTATTAACATGCACACGATCAGACAAAAATTGTGGCTTCCAGCCCACTAGATCCTCAATATTCTTCCATTCAGGAATAGATAGAGATGCACACACTAGCCATTTCCTACTAAGGGCGTCAACGACTACATTTGCCTTACCCAGATGATAGGCAATAGTGAAATCGTAGTCCTTTAGATATTCAATCCATCGGCGTTGTCGCATATTCAAGTCCTTCTGAGTCAGGATGTACTTCAGGCTTTTATGGTCGGTGAAGATGTCGAACGTTTCCCCATACAAGTAGTGCCTCCAGATTTTGAGAGGATGAATGATTACAGCTAATTCCAAATCATGTGTGGTATAATTAAGTTCATTAGGTTTTAGCTATCTAGATGCAAAGGCCACTACCTTACCATTCTGTTGCAGGACACATCCTAACCCATTTCTTAAAGCATTAGTGAATATCACAAACCCTTCGTTACCAAAGGGTAGAACAAGAACAATAGTTGAAGTCAACTTTTACTTTAACTGCTCGAAACTGGACTCACATGTAGCTGAACAGATGAAGTGCTCGTCCTTCCGAGTAAGCTTAGTCAGAGGAAGTGCCACTTTGGAGAAATTTGGAATAAATCGACGATAATATACGGTTAGACCCAAGAAACTCCAGATTTCAGAAGGATTGTGAGGAGGTTGCCAATCATGTACAACAGATGCTTTGGCGGGATCAACAGATATATTACCTCCAGAAATGACATGTCCAAGAAACATGACTTTGTCAATCCAGAATTCACATTTTGAAAGCTTTCCATAAAATTTTTGGGCTTGAAGAATGTCAAGAACTGCTCGCAAGTGTTCCCGGTGTTTTTTCATAGAATCAAAATAGATCAAGATATCATCAATGAAGATGACCACAAACTCATCTAGATAAGGTTGGAAGACTTTGTTCATCAGGTTCATAAATACGCCCGGTGTGTTGGTCAACCCGAAAGGCATCACTAGAAATTCATAATGCCCATAACAAGTTCGAAACGCAGTTTTAGAAATATCAGAATCCTTGATTTTAAGTTGATGGTAGCCAGAATGAAGATCAATCTTTGAGAAAACTTTAGCAGTACGAAGCTAATCAAAGAGGTCATCAATACGAGGGAGAGGATACTTGTTTTTAATAGTAGCTTGGTTCAACATGTGGTTGTCAATACACATACGCATAGAACCGTCTTTCTTTTTGACAAAAAGAACTGGATCACCCCAGGGTGAAACACTAGGTCGAGACACGTTGTTATGACTAAATAAATGAAAATGATAATAAGAGGATAATATCAAACTAAATAGTCAGGAAAAGAAGATATAGATAAACAATATGTCAAATTCTAAGTATATCATTTCAACTTTTTTTAATATTGCAAGAAAACATTTACTATAAAAAATAAAATACACTGTCTCACATCTTAGACATAAAAATCCAGGTCGCTTCATTAGCAACTCTTGAGCTAATACATTCACTCATTATTCATGCAAACTAGTAAACACACACGTACACATGCACGTGACCACAAAATTAGACACATTTTAATATGATAATTTTCTAAATAAATACTTATGTCCAATTATCATTTATGTATATATAATCATTATGTATGTTAAGAAAATTATTTTATAATATAAATATGATGGGTGGTTTTTATTTGGTAAGATTTTTGGATTGAGAAAGAAAATGGAAAGATAAAGTAGAGTGATGAGAATTATAATTGATTATTTGCTTTATTTACAAATTATGTGTTAACTTGGTGCATAGGGAATTTTCAAGTAAGATAATCGGAGGGAGTGTTCATAGAGAACATGGTGAGAATGGGTTTAGATTTGAAATTAGAAGATCAAGTAAAAAAAATTAGTGGGGTGAGTAAGTGGTGATCATCTATGAACTCCATCATAATATAAATACAACATAAATGCTATGAAAATAGTTGTGAGCGAGTTAAGGATATGATGGGAACCATTTACAAGATTAATTTATTCTTGGATGAAAGAAATGTGAGTGAAGCATTGAGGATCATTGGGGAATCATTTGTTATATGATATTAATAAACATTCACATCACCATGAAAATCAAGTATTTTATAATTATATGTTTTATAACAAAATGATATTTGAATTGAGTTTATCATCTTATTAATATTTTTAAGTATTTCATTATATTGTTTCCTAAAATAGAATCAATTTAAATAAACCATTATTTAAAAAAAACAAGAACAAACATGTCATTTTCTTAAATACAATAAAACTCTCTTAATTAAGAATACATTAAAGGAAAAACAATATCATTACGCCATGCACATTTCATCTCAAAAGTACATATATAAATACTCAAAAGAGTTTGGTTTATTTGTTCTATTATATTTTTATCATCATCCTATTTTTACTATGTGACCAAGTATCAAAATATATGTGTATATTGCTCATAAACTTTTAACAAGAAGTATTGTGTACATATGTTTATTTAAAATTTATTAATGATAATATCAAGCACACAATATGAATAAGGTTATAGTCCCAAAATATGATAGAATTCTACAAGCATAAGAAGCGTTTGAATATCTTTCTAATTGAAATGATAATATAATACAATATGAAACTTTTAGACATATATTTTCCATGATTGAGAATTAAATATAAAAAATGACAAATAAAAGTGATATTGCAAATGAGATAAGATATGAATGTAAAAATTATATTGGTTTAATCCATTTTATGAGATACATCCATTAAAATAAAAGGCAATTTTACGTAAAAGGTGAAAAATAGATGCATGTGTCATGTAAGAGGGAAAAATAACTTGTCATATTATCTATCAAGATGATGTTAAATGACAACATGAAAATAAATTTCAATCCTTGAAAAAATAACTTGTCATAATATTCACCAAGTTGATATCATCACATTCAAGCACAAGAGAAATCAAACCATCTTTTATGTAGGTCGAACAATGATTTCAGAAATGTAGGTATAAGGAAACTTTAAACTACAACTCTTAGAAGACTAAACCATTTGTTTAGAGGCTATTGAAAATTTGAGACATTTATGGATGGCACCACTTTCTTTCATTCTTCCCCGTATGTCAAGCTTCTTATTTTGTATAGATGATTACTTTGTATTTAACATTGCTTTTGTTAGCTCTTCTGGTAAGTATCTTCTATTCTTCGGCAAACATTGAACCCTATGTGAATAATCATGCAGTACTAGATCTTGTTGTTTCACTAATCCATAGAGAGGAGCATGAGATCGATAAGGTAGTATAAGAACACAAAGGACATAAAATGAGGGATGGTGATGACCATTACCTTCACTACAAATCATCTTCTCTCTCTCCTCCATAATTCTCATAATTGTATTTGCACTTGAAATCAATTATGCCATGGTCGTGATAGTGGATGATCTACAACTATAAATGAGGAAAGTGCTTAACAATAAGAACTTACACAGATGCACGTTTCATGAGGTTGAGTAAGGTTCTCTCTTCGGAGACTACATCTCTTCATTGACACGTAGACATGTATCATATGAGAGTTACTCAACCCGTGAAGGATGTGTGCATTGCTCTTGTCCCACAAGACATCAGTATTGTATTACATCCATGTATCTTACTTGCAAGTCTTTCTATGATTGGTACATGTACAATACATGTGTAGTTATGGTGAAAACCCACATCACCCCAGTGATCCATTATCATTTGCTAAATATTAGATCTTAATCTTCATATTAGCTTGTATTCTTGCCTTTACTTTTGCATGTTTTAGGTTAAATAACTCACATCAAACTTTTGGTCTTAGATGATTAACTTAGATTGATACGAGATGAGAAAAAGACGCTCAGATTCTTAACGTTGTCCTTTGGGTTCGATCATAAATATGTACTATGATAAGGCTTCCACACTCTTATGGGGTTGGAGCATTTATCTAGCACCAGTTGTAGGTAAACCTAGACAGAATATCAACTCCCTAGGGTTTTTGGTGCACATTAGGACTTCCATTGGAAGAGTAATCTTATGGTGTAAGTCTTAGCTCCATCAAAAAATGGCACCGTTGCCGGGGAAAACGGTATAAGAATCATCTTTTCGAGTTCCATGTCGATTTAGGTTTCTCTAGGGTTTTCCTTTTTCTTTTCAAAAACCTAAAAAGTGAAGGGCTTAATCTTGCATATCTTCTTGGATTTGAAGTGGTTGGTCAATCCTGATAAACTCTTTCTTTGATTTCAGGTACCAACTCTCTTCAAAATGAAGCAGTCGACACCACCAACCGTTAGATGTCAACTATGTGGTGACTATTCTCATGCATCGATTTACTGCTTCATGTCCCTCCTCTCTACGTGATGGCTCTGCGTCAAGTAATCATGAATCGTATAGTTGGGAAACTCAAAGCATCCTCTTCATACATCTATGGATATAATGCAAGTTATAATCTGTATCACCCTGGAGGCTACTACGAAAAACCTAACTATGGTGGATTTCAAGGTGTGGACTACAATGCAGAAGGGAACCTGGAAAATAATGCAATTCAATACTATGATGAGGGGAGCCATTATCAACATCAATCAAATAGATATAGGGAAGAGTTTTTTCATGAAGATCAACGCACATTGATGGAAGAACTACGTGCTTTACATATGTCGGTGGCTCAAAAACTAGCTGATCAGATAGCTATGACCAAGAAGTTGATAGTCGATCTTCATCAACTTATGCAACTTGTCAACGCTCCTGAGCAACATGTAGAACAGCCACCTATTTCAACTAAGCACATCCCTAGTCCACATGTTACAATCGATTACGATGATGATTATGAAATCATGTGGGATATGCCTTCCAATGATCTTCAAGCATCAATGCAAGGTGAGGAACCATATCCAGAGTTAATAACGGAACCCAAGGATGATTTCTTCACAACATTACAAGAGAAAGAATTCATCTTTCGAGCCAAGACCTGACTTGAAAAGTGATTCTTGCACTATGCCCTTAGGTGAAAGATTGAGTAACCAATATAAGGATTTTCTACAGTCAGGAGATCAATGGGGGATAAACTTCAATACTTACCCACCTTCTAACTTCATAAACTCAAATCCAACCATTGAAGAGAAATTGGTGATAATCAACTCCCTCAATGACAAAATCTCTTCAACTTCAGCTGTCTCATCAATAAAATCCATAAAAGAAGGGTTTATGTCGCAAGGACTCTACACTCCTTCACAGTCAGATTCAAATGGATATGTGACCAATTCAGATAAAAATATGTCTTTTATGCATGAGAATCAAATGTCTCCATTTCTGGAACAAGATCTGAATTGTCCTTATGAAGAAATTTCTGATTATTCGGATGATCTAGGAACAGACTTCGAGGATAGGACTGATCAAGATCTTGATTCAGGAATGGATCATACCAGTCTCACTGATGAAACAAAATTAAGGGAGGATGACGGGTCTCAAGATGGCAATCCTATGACCGTTCCTTTTCATGAGATGATGTTAAATGAGTTACCACCACCACAAGAAGTCCAGGAGGAGCCAATCCGTGAATAAGAGCATGATCTTTCTATTGAATCTCCTCTTAATTTTGGAATGGATTACGATATTTCCGTAGACTCTTTTAATGACAAAAAGGGCCCGTGTGAGGACATCGAGCCACCAACCCATCCGCTTAGAGCAATTCACCCCTATGAAGAAGACCTTCCTAACATTCAAGAAACTGAGATATGTCTTTTACCTGAGCTAGGTTTCAATCTTCCCATAGCAACTCCTCCCGAGCACTCAATAGAACCGGAGGAGTACTATGAAGAAGTACTTGAACAACAATCTGACTCAGAAATGGAATACTTTAGTTCCAACATCGAAGAAACGAAGTCATCGGGAGATTCTAGCCTTCAAAACATTTCCGCATGGACTAATCCCTCCCATGAAGAGACATCATTGGAACCTCTACCACACAATCCCATGATTTCCTCAACTGAGCAAGAGTTTGTCCCACTAGTCGAATCCTCTTCTAGTTACTTGGATGAATTAAGGGTATTCTACGAGGAAAATTCTGAACAAAATTTTGAAAAGAAGAATGACGCTCTTATTAATCTCAACATTGATAAAGATGAGGAAACTTCTCACAATGACCCCTCTAATGAAGAAACGTCATCATGGCTACCATATCCTACACAAGAAAAGCCAGGTGATGAAATGAAGCCTAAACTGGATCCGTTACCTAATCCAGGACAGGAGGAAGTTCAAGTGGCCGACCCTCAATCAACTGCTCAGGATTTTAAAGAAAGCAGTTTTACTTTGAACATCGAGGGCGAGCCACAACTGGAGGACACAAATAGGCATGACTTCGATTATTCACCTAGTCCCCCAGTTTCGACTGCATATATTCCACCTCCCCCGCTGATGGGGGAAGGTCTTTGGATTATTCTGGACGGACAAAGAGGCGAAAGAAATATGCATCCAAATCATCCAGAAAACCTGTTTGAGTTGCCACGACCACCCAGTCAACGGGTTGTTCAGGCCACTCCCTCACTCTCGGCATCGGTTATTATGAGACATCTTTTCCGGACCTTCTTCCAACTACGAGGACTGCCTGGTTAATGCTGCACAACCCTTCCCCTCCATCTCGAACCTAGTATTTGTTCGAAAATGAGCAAACTCACAAGTTCGAGGTGGAGGGCGGGTGGTATGACTCTCACTCCACCCTTACTGCTTCCTATTTCTCTATTCTAAATTCTTTTTTGCAATTTTTCCGCTTTCTCATTTTTCTCCTTAAAATAAAGCCTTTACCTAATCAGCTTTTGCTTTTCGAATCTACGGTCATCACCTCTTTTCGTTGCAAATCCTCAAGGAACCTATGCTTAAAACTAACCGATAAATGATTTCATCTTGTATAGTCTATGAACCCTAATGTCATATCCTCCATAAGAATGATAAGACTCAATAAGTCTGATATAGATCAAATGCATCGCGCCTCTATCTGAATAATGGATCTGTTGTATGGAATTCTCATTTGAAGTTATATCTTGTCACTTTTTGAGCAGAGTGTGATGGAGAAAAAGAACATGTCATATGGAATCGCTAAGCAGACTGCATTATTATCTGAACTCTCTCCTACACTTCTTCCTTCATCTTCATACCCCTCTGCTCACCAATCATGCCAAAGCTTTAAGTTCGGTGTGGCACCCCACACTCCTTTCTAACATTGCCGAACTCTAAGTTCGGTGTGGTGAACCACACCTCCGCCAAACTCTAAGTTTGGTGTAGTAAACCACACCTCTGTCGAACTCTAAGTTCTATGTGGTACACCACACCTCTTTTTCCACTACCGCTTCTTCCATACCCTACAATACATAAACATGGGCGTATCACCTTCTAACTTTGATTCAAAGAGTACAATGATGATTGTGCACATACCAAGGTTGATGAAAAATCTACCCTGATTCCATAAAGAGGCTTGGCAGCCCAAATATACTAAAATCCAAAAATACCCTTTCTCCCAAGCCAGGTGAGAATAAATAAAAGCCAGAGTGTGAATAAAAACATGAGAGTTGTGCCCTGAATAAGGATAACTGATAAAGGTCTTGCCCGACCAGTACATTAGTTGCCCTCACAAAGGCAGATGTCCTGTGACCGGTAGTGAGATCCTAAGGATCCAAAAATGACTCCTTACCTCCTCTCAAAGAGGTAAGTTAGCCAAAAAGCCTTAAGCCAACCTATACGCACTTCTGAGTTACCTTTAGAAAAAATTCGGGTGTAAGGCTAAGTCAACCAAAGTTGTGCACAAAACACTCAAAGTACCTCTTGAGGAGTCCACCAATAATAAGAATTTTTGAATCGATCAGAGGAGAGACTCTTATCTCTTGATCATACACCTATTCTCTCTTTAACACCAATGACGGATCATATGCATTTTGTTGATTCTGTGGGTCTGTTCAAAATCTCATAAAACTTCTAAACATGACCGATAAGATAGAGAGAGAGAAGGAAATACTTCAAGTAAAGTGAACTTAGAAATGAGGACATCATAAGATGTATTCCGTGATCTAAGGAAGCCTTGACGCTATATCGATCTGAGCCACAAACAAAATTACGATATGACATAAGGATAAGGCAATCAAGAGATGAACGATTTCATTGGCGACTATTTTAAGTTTTCTGTTCCTCGGGATGAGTAACGCTTAAGTTTGGTGTGGGGTGACGAATCCTCCAAATCCGTCCTCAGTCACCAATTTAAAGGATTTCTGACATTTTTTCCCCAATTTTGTTTTGCCTTTTCTCTCATTTTTGTGAAAATTCTGACGTTTGTACGAAGATGAGGTAATTACGAGACTAACGAGTGTTTTTTGTGACTGTCTTAGGCTTTTTCGTTCCCTGGGACGAGCAACGCTTAAGTTCGTTGTGGTGATGAATCCTCCAGATTCATCCTCACAATCGCCAATTCTAGGGATTTTGTGCCTCATATCGACTGGATTACCCTTGCTTTAGTCTACTTTAAGTATCTCTTCAGTTTCGTGTAAATAGTGCATTACTAGTTCTAATTACCCTAGTTTCCAGTTTATTTGATCTCATCTTTCCCTACTCACGTTCTCTCTCCTCTGTAGACCATCTTCAACCTTTGCCAACGGTCATGACCCCTACAACTTTGACTCTAACGGTCTCAAGACCGTTTGAGCCCATTCGGTCTTGAGACCGAATGGGCTCAAACAGTCTTGTGACCGAATGGGCTGAGACCGAATGGGCTCGAACGGTCTTGAGACCGAATGGGCTCAAACGGTCTTGAGACCGTTAGAGATAAAGATGTAGGGGTCATGACAGTTGGCAAAGGTTGAGGATGGTCTATAGAGGAGAGAGAACATGAGTAGGGAAAGATGAGATCAAATAAACTGGAAACTAGGGTAATTAGAACTAGTAATGCACTATTTACACGAAACTGAAGAGATACTTAAAGTAGACTAAAGCAAGGGTAGTCCAGTCGATACGAGGCAAAAAATCCCTAGAATTGGCAACTGTGAGGATGAATCTGGAGGATTCATCAGTAACTTTCAATTTATAAATGTCTAGAATATCGATGTGGTTATCAGTTTAGTGGTTTGTGAATTAAACACGTGCTCTATGGTTTTTTATGTGGCATACGCCATTACTAATGACTATTGAATTTGGAGGGATGTAGAGAGGTGAGAAAAAACTGGATTAGAGAACAAACATTAGAGGGGAGACGAAGAAGGAGGGTGTGATAAAAACTTATAAGTAAACTATAGTTTTTTATATGACATACATTATTATTAATTAATGGCTATTTAATTCAAATGGACGTGGAGATACAATGAATGATAGTATATATCTTAATTTGGTCAACTATGTCATATAAGAGGAGAGTGGGTTAGGGAGATGAGTTTATTACAAGGAAAGAAAGTCACAGAGAGAAATTTAAAGGTAGATAGAATGTGGTTTTATGAAGAGAGGGGTGAATAACGTTCTTTTTTGTGTTAAGAAAGTTTGTCACAAAACATTGGTCAAGGGAGATGAAAGGTTTTTATTTTCTTTGAATGAGATTTTTTTATTTTATTTTTTACAGTGCACAATTATGAGAGTTAAAAGGAGATAATGACAGAGATGGGAGTTATTGACATCCAGAGATAATGAGTGGAGAGGAAAGAAATTTGAAAGAAGATAAAACATGGTCTTGTTGGGAGAGAGGGGCTAATAACATGGGTCTTTTGGGTTGAGAGAGTTTATTTCAAAAGAGCTTGGTCAACATTGACGAATGGTTTTTGTTTCCATTTGAACAAAATTTATGAGAATTAATAGGAGATAATGGGAGAGTGAGGAGTTATTGAGATCCACAAATAGTTGGCGGAGAAGGGGGGATAGAAAATGGAGAGAGACAGGGAAGAGGGACGGGCGTGGAGTGAAGAGTTAGAGACATAAGAGAAAATAAGAAATTAAAATACAAGAAAAGATGATAAAAATTATGAGAAGAGGGTCAATGAAAGAGAGAACATCATCTTAAAATATTGATCTCTGATTGGCCTGAGAGACTACAAATGGCATGTTTGTAATTACTTGAAAAAACTCTATCTTTTTATAGTAGTATAGATTATTACTGTTTATTTTTATTAGAAAAATTAATTCGCAAGCATGCCATATTTTTAAAGAAAAAAATGATATAGATGAGAGCATTGGTTGGGGTAAGGATAGAAACATGAGATGGAGTCGTGGAGAGAAGGAGAGAGTATTGTGGGCGGTTGAAGAGGGGATAGCAAGGAGCATATTGTCGGGAGGAGCATGGCGAGAATGAGAATCAATTTTTGACAGAATAATGATTTTGATTTAAATTTGCAACTAAATAAGGGAGTGAAAAACGTAGAGTTGAGAACCGTGGGAAGAGAGTATCAGGGGTTGTTGGAGAATGGAATTGGAAATGGTGTATATTGTGGGAGATGGGGGCCGTGAGAGTAGGATGTGATTACTATTGAGTTAATGAGTGTGTAAGCAATTAAAATAAGAAAAAAATGAGAAAAAACATGAGCACATATTAAATGAAGGAGAGAACGCCAACTCAAAATGCTTGCTTCTGATTGGTCAAAGAGGTTTTGAATGGCTGGTTTGTAAATAAAAAGGAGAGAGAAAAAAATTTATGACCGGATAAAGAGATAACAAGGGTTTATGAATCTGAAAGATAAGTAAGAATTTAATACAATGGCATGGTTGCAGTTAATGCAACTTGTTTCAATTGCTCAAAGATAAGAAAATACAAACTACGAATCAAACTTTGAAAGATTTTGTGGGTAGCTAATTGCTACTTTAGGAATTATACGTGTCCCAGGAAGATCCATTTGGTGGAAACTATGCGCTCCAATGATCCATTCTTGTCCGAAGAAAATACTTCTTTTTACGTATCGGCAATATTTAAATTTGCGCCGGTTGCCTGTCAGGAAAGAGAATAATATGCCCCGTGCTTCGTACCTCACAAGCTGCCAAAACAGGGGGTTCGCCGGTTTTGTGCCGTGGAAACGTGTCAGCAGAAGATGCCAGTGCCGCCTAGCATCCCAGTATAAAGATACCGGCGCATGGCTTTGGTGCGTTACGGAGCAGTGCGTCCCCACTCCTCCACGGCAACGCGCAAGCAAGAGATAGCAAGTAGTCTCTGTTACACCTTTACCACAGGGAGATGGACCTGGGGCTCCTCTTTCCGGCAACCATGACGGCAGCCTCGACGGCGACGGCGGCCGTGTGCGTAGTTCTGGGGGTGGCTGCCGTGTCAGTCGGGAAGAAAATCTTCGGTAAACAGGCCAAAAGGCTCCCTCCAGGTAAGCACTTCATGTTTAATGATGCTCTCCTTCTTTCACTGTCAATCCAGTGTAGTTTCTTGCTCTAATCCTACATTATCTCCCCTATTCCAGCCGTCCCTGGCTTCCCCATAATTGGCAACCTCCTACAGCTCACCGAGAAGAAGCCTCACAAGACGTTTGCGAAGTGGGCGGAGACGTACGGTCCCATCTACACCATCCGCACCGGCGCCACCACGGCGGTCGTTCTCAATTCCACCGAGCTTGCCAAGGAGGTATACGATCAGCCGGCTCCGCCTGCCTCCTCCATTACTTTCATTCTGAGTCTCCTTATTGGTCTGTCTCATTCCTCTGCAGGCCCTTGTTACCCGGCACCCATCGATATCCACGAGGCGTCTGCCGACGGCCATAAATGTGCTCACCGACGACAAGTCCATCGTCGCCATGAGTGACTACAACGATTTCCACAGAGCGGCCAAGCGCGCCCTGCTGATGAGCACGCTGGGAGCGACTGCCAGGGTGAGCATCCGTCACCTTCCCTACGAATCAATCATATTGGTTGTTTTCATGTCATCGTCCTCTTCTCCATCCCACAGTATGTTCCTTCGCTGCAACTTTGGCATCAATCCTATCATCTTCCTTATCCTTTTCAGAATGCCATACCCTGGCCATGCACGAAATTGCCCCCACCTCGTGTCAACCCATATACTTTTGCTAGTGCACTGTACTTGGGAATCTAATCTTGCTGAGCATAAAGGCCCCAGCCAGCACTTTCTGCCCATTCTTCTAGATCACCTTTTCTACTTTCTGTCTCATTATAACAACATACATGAGCGAAGTAAGTTATCAGATACGAATGCAAGTCATGTTGGGTTATATATATGATGATTTATTTAATGGTGCCCGTTGGTCGTTAGACCACATGTCACTATGGAGTTGTAGTCCGTGGAAAGGATTAAGCAGAATTGAGGAAAGGGAGAATTTTTCATTTTCGTCCATTAATGCATTGAGGTATTTGTATCATATCTAACTTTATAGTACACCAAAAAATAGTTCATACCCATCACAAGAATCATCACTAAAGCATATTGTAAGAAAACGTTAGTTGTCAATGGGTGAGGGTAAATCCATTTATCCGTTTGCACATACCAATGTACAATAAGGGCAAGGGTAAGGAACGCTCTTACCGATTACTTGCTCAAATGTTCCTTTATAAGGGTATGTGATAGACATTATAAATAGCCGCTACAGTAATAGTTAAACTTATAAATGTGCTCACCGACAACAAGTCCATCGTCGCCATAAGTGACTACAACGATTTCCATAGATCGGCCAAGTGCGCCCTGCTCATGAGCGCCCTCGGAGCAACTGCTAGGGTGAACATCTGTCACCTTCTCTACGAATCTTTCATGGTCGTTTTTTTTATGCGATCGCCCTCTTCCTAACCACACTCTAGGTCCATCGTTTGCAACTTTCGCCTTAATCAATGTGACTCCTATCCTCTTTCTTATCCTTTCCAGAAAGGCATGCCACCCGCTGGCCATCCACGAAATTGCCTCCACCTAGTGTCGACCCGTATACTATTGCCAGTGCACTGTACTTAATATCTTGCTCCCCATAAAATGACATCTGGCATCGCCATTTTGCACTTCCTGACCGTTCTTTTAGATCAAATTATCTATATTCTGCTCATGTTTCAATAAAATAGCATACATGAACGAAGTAAGGTATCATATTTGATTGTCAGACATGTCGGGTGAGATATCTGATGATTAATCTAACGGTGCCAGTACACTATTGCTAGTGCCTTGTACTTTAGAATCTTGCTGTGCATAAAAGCGCCAGCCAGCATCGCCATTTTACACTTTTCTACCCATTCTTCTAGATCATGTTTTCTACTTCTCTGCTCTATATAATAACAGACATGAACGAAGAAAGGTATTAGATATTTCAAGACGTGTTGGGTGAGATATTTGATGATTTATTTAACGGTGCAAGTTGGTCTTTTGACCGCATGTCAATTTGGAGTTGTTGTCCAAAGAAAAGATTATGGATAATTGAGGAAAGGAAGAATTTGTCATTTTCTTTCATTCATGCATTAATGTCTTCCTATTATGTCTGACTTTATAGCACACTCTGAAATAGTCGATACCCATCACATGAACCATCACTAAAGCATATTGTAACGATGAACGATAGCCAATAATATAATTAATGTGGCAATTTCATCTTATCATTCCCACTATCTCATAATATTGTTTTTATTAAAGAGTTATATTGTAAGTAAACCAACCTTGTGTATTTCTTATATATCATGGGAAAAACTTTTGTTATGGTTCCTAAATGAGTATGATAATGTATTTTCGATGTTGTCAAGCTTATAATTAATGTGGCAATTTCATCTTGTTCTGTTATTTTGCATTCAAAACATCTAGATAATGAAAGTTTCAAACATAACATCATGTTTTGCATACTCCAAATTTGGTTAGAAAATGGCATAATTTATAAGTTTTGTTTTTGCACTAGTCATACCAGTATAGTAATTAGATTTTATGGATTATTCAATATACAATTGTATTTTGTGATTTATTAAAGTAGATTGTCATTTTTACCCATGGCCTCCTTGTTTACTTGGTGGGAAGTGGTTAAGGATATGGTAAAGGAAAATATGAGGTGAGTAATTACTCTTACCCACCGACCCCAAGGTTAGTACGGGTAAGGTGGCTAAGGCTGAAGCAGCTACTTTCGAAGTAACAAAAAGAAAAGCAACGACTGGAGTGGGAGAGTCAGAGTCGAAAAAATGATTCCTCACTTCTTTCTCTCATTCAAAACCGTGCGAGATGAAAATTTACCCTCCCATGTCCCCCACAAGTTGGGTGCCGAAATTGTGTGGAAATTATTGGCAGATAGCATAAAAGAGTGTTTACATCATGGTTAAATGAAACAATGAGATTAACTTGTTGAAATAGATCTAGAAGAAATTCTCTTCTTTCTATGTATCTTTATGCTTAACATAGTTGTGTTGTAAGCAAATTTATAGCCTCAAGAGCCACACTGATCCGGCTACAACTGACTCACCTTGGGAACTCATTTCCTTTGCACATGGAGTGCTTCCTAGAATAAGATTTGTACACTATTGCTCTGAGTTTCATGTTTGTCTTGGTTACTTTGTTTGGTCGAGCATGGTCATGCTCCATGCACTTGCAACACTATTCATCACTCAGTGATCATTTCTTCAACTCCATAAGTCCTAATGTTGCATCTCTTGGTCAATTACCTAGTTATTGTCCCAACCAAAATGTTCTAGTTGATTTATTCCACTCTAACTTCTTTGATTAATGATCCTTTGTCTTGACTATAAGGCCCTTGGACCTCTCTTCTCCTTAGGGAACAAATATGTTATCTTGCTCTATATTATGCAAATCACTCACTCCAATATGCAACCATTTCTTGTCCCCTTTGACCTCTACTCCGTCTTTATCTTAAATTAAGTCGTCTTCGGTCTGTAGAGCATGATGAGCGCTTCACTTTTTTTGGCCTAGAATATATTGCACAACGAAGCTCCAATAAAATGTTTGAGGGTTGCTTTAGACAGTCTTTGCTTATGGACTTCAATAATGTTAGCCACAGCTAGCGACCCCAATTCCAAAGAAGTGCCATATCAAAATAGTAAACCATGTTGCAAAAATGGGATACCATCTCAAAAACACTTGCACAATTTTGCTTTCACTTACGTTAGTAGTATCCTTGACTAAGTACAATCCTAGCGCAAGTTGAGACATGGTTTGGATTTCTAATCCCTCTTTTCAAACAATGTAAACCCAAAACTCTAATATCAAGATGGTGATAATTGTGGGACTTCCTTCACCATTCCCCTTCTACCTTGACCAGATTCCCTTTTTAGCTTGCATTTCTCTTCCTCCAGCCATAACATGCAATAATGCCTATGCTACACATATACGAGGAGAAAGTGTCAATGTGTTGCATCACCAAGTGTTATTGGGTGTTCTTCTTCACAAGCCTTACCATGTGTTTGTGCCTTCTTCTCCCCTATGTAAATCCATAAAGGTAAATGAGATCGATGCTAATAAGTAAGGGGTAATGTGATGGCATCAATTGACAATGGAGAGTCCATGATGTAGAAGTGATGGATATCATTATGTACTTTTTGAAAGTAATAAATGGAGAACTTAATTAAAAGTAGAAATACCATGAGTACTTCATAATTGGGTTTATTTGAGTCTAGATAATAACAAAGGTTACTAAATACTTCTTAAAAGTTGCAGTCCAATTTATGCCTAATATCAAAAAATGATAGAGAATTAGCAGAATACTGACATGCCATCAATAATTCATTTCTAATATGGTTTCTCTTTCCCCCATGCGTGTTTTCTTGTTTCAAGTGTATTCTTTCCCTTTGAGAACACATCTCTTCGAAAAAAATGTCATGGACTGTGTATATCATGAACACATACAGCTCTTTCTTTAATGCATCGTTCTTTTAGAAAAAGAACCAGTTCCTCAGGGAGGAGCTGATAGATAGTCTCATCAAGCAGTTGTATGATGAAATCAAGGACAATCCTTCCGATTATGTGAATCTCAGGAAGGAATTCCAGGCTGCTCTCTTCACCATGGCACTCAAACAAGTATGCCTGCTTCTCACTATATATATTTTTCTAGTGTAGTTTCTTAAGATATACATATAATTATCAAAATCTCAATATTGAACATGCAGGCCATAGGAAGGGATGTAGAGAAGATTTATGTGGAGGAATTTGGCAAAGAAGTTACAAAGAAGGAAATGAGGGAAATCCTGGTAGATGATTGCATGGTAGGTGCCCTGGAGGTGGACTGGAGGGATTTCTTTCCTTACCTGAGATGGTTCCCCAACCCAGCAATCGATAGTAAGGTCCACAAGATCCTTGCACGCAGGAGCGCTGTTATCAAAGCCCTGATACACGAACAGAGGAAACAGTTTTCCTCCGGACAGGTTTGTTATACGTCTTATCACTTTTCCACCTCTCTCCGGTCTCCTGATACATGTGCAAAACATGTCCGAGCAGGAAGTAAACTGCTACCTTGACTTTCTTCTCTCAGAAGACAAGTTCACAGATGATCAGAAGGCTGCGCTGATCTGGGAATCTATCATTGAGAGCTCAGATACGACCGTGGTGAGCGGTGAGTGGGCTATGTTTGAGCTAGCAAAGAATCCGGACATTCAGGTTTGTTTTTATTGCAAATTGTTTTCAGGAATCAACTCGATTTGCATATAAACCACCAGAGGAGACTCCTCATCTTTTCTTATTTTGCAGGAACGACTATATAGGGAAATCCAAGATGTCTGCGGATCACAGATGGTCACTGAGGAACATCTTCCTAAGCTGTCGTACCTCAACGCCGTCTTCCAGGAGACATTGAGGTTACATTCCCCTGTTTCGGTACTGCCTCCAAGATTTGTCCATGAGGATGTCCAGATTGGCGGCTACGACATTCATGCAGGCACCGATGTCAGTTGATCGTATCATTAATTGAATCCTATACATATCCTCTTGATGCATTTTTTTTGCCCAATTTAAAACGTGCTGTTACACTATATGTAGGTAATTGTTAATGTGTATTCTTGCAATATGGACAAAAGCCAATGGGACAATCCAGAGGAATGGAGGCCAGAGAGGTTCCTGGAGGGGAAGTACGATGTCACAGAGCCTTACAACACCATGGCCTTTGGAGGAGGCAAGAGGGTGTGTGCTGGGGCAAGCCTCGCCATCCAGATCGTGTGTCCTTCCATCGGCAGGATGGTGCAAGAGTTCAAGTGGCGGCTCAAGGAAGGGGAGGAGGATAGTGTTGATACGGTTCAACTGACCAGCCAGAAGTTGCACCCCATGCTGGCCAACATTACACCTAGAAATACTGTATATAGTTGAAATTTATGTTTGTTTTGGATTCTTATTATAATAGTTTGAGAAAAAATCAAATACAGAGGCGTCATGTTGCCCTCCATTGAGAAGAACAAACTGGTATGAAAAAATCAGATGTGAGGAAGTTTGCCCAAACTGGCATGAAGATTTCACCGCATGTAATCCCTGTATATGTATACAAATAATACTATATTCATGAAATTGTGTGGCTCAAGTAAAACAGTCGAGCAAGTAATTAAGGATTACAGCCTCAAATTTGAACCCATGGACCTGTCTCAATATGAATTGGGCCTAAAAATGCTATTTCTACAAACCTAAAACCTTCCGAGTTGAGCCTAAAAATGCTGATCTGTTGCCAAAGTGAAATTCAGCTACCACAGAAATGTTGTGGTAATTCTAATAACGTATGCGTTGGAAAGACCGATCCTTTCAGCGCGCAAATGTACCTGCATATTATCTTCGTAGCACATGTTAGAACTACTTTTATCTATTGAAAGGACAGAAAGTTCCATTAGTTTTTAGTATTGTTCATTGACGTGTCTCTCATTTCAAATTAAATGGTAGATTTATTCGTAACGTTACCCATTAAAAGTCTCATAAGATAATGCACCCACCGTGTTGAAGGCATTCACGGCTCTTTCCTCTTGACGAATATCAATAAACAAAAATGTTATAGTTAATCGCCATTTAAAATTGCAATTAGTTGTTGGGTTTTAGAACGTTCTTACGATCACTAGCAGGTTCTTATAACTTATCTATTAGGTTTACAGACTACGTATAAAATTCAGATAAGAAACATAATAACAAACAGAATAGGAAGAATAATTAAAATTGAGTTGGAGAATTTGAACCTGATTGCTCTCCTAAATAGACATTATGTAAAAAAATCAGTCTCTGGTATCAATTACATATGTTCTTCCAGTCTTAATCTGATCACAAGCCTATAAAAAGAAGTTGTCGACAAACAGAGATATCACCGTATAACTTAGCGGGTACCACCACTCAATAGATCCGATCAAGAGGAAGAGAGGAGACGGGAAAAGAAGACTTTCCACACTCAGGAGGTGAACTCTATGAGAGAAATTCATACAGATAGGGGCTACATAAGACAATAGGTGGCAGGATCTGGAACACAAACGACAAGTGCTCTCTGTCTGAGATGTTTGAGATATGAGATTTGAGACATTTCGTTTTTAATCCTAATGTCAAAGGCCTTATTAATAATACTTCTGCACACATGCATATTTTAAGTTTGACGCAATCACACAACCACTCTCGTACATGTAAAAGAAATACAAGAAGTTCATTTTCTACTCGTCAAGTATTAATTAAATAATTAACTAAGTAGTTATCCTTCTATAAAGAAAATGAGCCCGAATAAAGAAAAAATTTCTAGTCCTATTTCTAGTTTGTACAAAAGACAAAAAATATTTTTTCCTCCACACTCCTTGTGTACTAGATGCAAATTCATTGGTTTAACACATGCAAACTAGTATTTGTAAATTTAATATAGATAATAATTCCCACAAAGTCCAATGTGTAGTATGCACTGCCACTCAGTCTTTCATGTTGTGCTTTCAACAAATGTCTTTCAGCTTGAACCATGCCTGAGTAATCCAACGTGGACTCTACATAAATTAGTTGAACTAAAATTTTAAATATGAACTTTGGGTGAAAGAGTATCAGTTGATAACAACACAATCAAGACAATGTCAACAAAGAATATGATGCATTAGGGTCATGCATCTAAATCAAGAATCACGTTTGATATCATGAAATAACCTAATTCTTTTGTTGGGGCCTACACAACATCAATTATTTAGTTGGAGTCTGCAAACATGTGCCGCTAGCATCATATCTTAGGAATTCAGAGAATAATCTCTTACAAACATGCACACATTACACTAAAATATTTTCAAGGGACAGACACAGATCCTAAAACCATCAAAGAAAATACACAGTGTCAAGAATCCAACATATTTTTATTAGTAAATTAAACCCAATTTATGGCGTCTCCACTCTTTTGATTTGGATTATTACGTCCTACAAATCACAAGGGGTTTCAGTCTCATCCCAAACATAAATTTCTCAACTAAAGACAAGACAAGACCTTTAGTCAAAGGATTGACTGTAGTTTCTTTTGTAGCTACATAGTCCACAATCACAACCCCATTTGACACTACCTCCCATACAAACTTGTGTCTGACTTGGACGTGTCTATGCTATTTTTATTGTACAAAAAACTCCTTATCTTAGTTGTAGCAGTTGTACTATCACAGTGAACTGAAATTGTAAGAAGTGCATTCTTTAGGATAGGTAAACTGGACATAAGTCCATGTAGCTATTTAACTTCTAATCTAGTTTATTTTGAAGCACACAACTTGGCTTCAAAGGTGGATTGGACAATATGGCCTATTTTTTAGACCTATAGGCAACAACATCTCCTTCCAATAAGAATACATATCCTAAGACACCATCTCCTAAGTTCATGGCAATCTAGTTTGCATCACTATATCCTTCGACTAAAAGAGGGCATTTTCATTAATTCATTCCAAGAGAACTAGGTCCAATGATATACCTTGAAACTCTATCAAGAGTCTACAAATGGGTCTTGTTGGGACAAGTGGTGTATCTACCTAATATGCTAAATGATAATGTATGATCTTTTGCAATTCATAAGATACATCAAACTTTTGATAATATGGAGTATCATAACTATGACACAGGAACACCCATATCGTACTTGAATAAAGGCTTGGATAAATCATATGGAGTCTTGACAACTATACATGATGTGTATTCAAACCTCTCCAGTATCTTCTCAACATAGTGAAACTAAGAGAGAGTAATACCACCTAGTCATTTTAAGTTCTAAAGTCACATCAACAACACTCCCACACGAATTATGTTGTCTCATTTACTACTTTCATATCAAAACTAAAAAAAAGATAACATCTACATCTAAGCATAGGATGACTAATCTATAATGATCTTGTAGTAAACACGCTAATTAAAAACATTAGAAATGAACCAAAAAGAAGATATCATAAAATAAAAAATTTCATACCATTATTTAGGGGATTGTTTAAAGTCATACAAAAGACTTAACAAGTTTACACACTTTAGATTCATTCCACGAAAGAAATATCTTATTTTGTTCCACATATATCTCATCTTGAAGATCACTATATAAGAACACAACTTTCACATCCAAATTACGGATAAAGAAATTATAATAATAGTCACTTCTATGAGCATACAAATTGTGGACATGTGAGAAATATGAGAATAAGTATCAAAATAGTCTATTACATCCATTTAGGTGTATCCTTTGGCAACTAATGTGCCTTATACTTATTGAGCATCCTATATGTATTGAGATTCTTCTTAAAGATGTATTTACACCCAACTACAAAACAACTACAAGGTAAATCCACCAATTCTCAAATTCATTTGAAATAATTGACTGGATTTCATCATAAATAGTTCTCTTTCAAAAATTTGCTTTTGGAGAAGCCATAGCTTGTTTGAAAGATACATAATCACCCTCAACATTGTAAGTGAGGAACTCACTTTCAATGTTTTTGGATTTCCTAGGGGATTGTTTCTCCTTATTTCAACCATTTTCCCAAAATCATCAGATTCAAAAATGATATATTCTGAGTCGTCCCCCACAGTTGTCATCCTTTCCACGTGTTCAAGAATAGAAATATGGTAATTGGATCCTCTTGAAAAACTTCCTTAGTAAAACTCATTTTTCATTAGAAAAATATCTTCAATAAAAGTTGCATCATAAATTCTACTATAATATTGACATTAATGTCTGAGGTTTCAGATTTTACAATCAAGAATCCATAGGTATATCTTGTTTATACATAATCCAAGAAAGTGACATCTATTATTTTTTATCACAATTTCTTCCTTTTACATTTAGGGACGAGTACCTTTACAAGACACCCCCACACTTGAAGATATTTGATACTTTCTTTCGACCTCTTTATTACTTGAAAATCTACTCTATTTATATTTATGAGGAACTCTATTCAAAATACGACAAGCCATATTCAAATTTTCACCTACATAAAGTTGGAATAACCTAAAGTTTGGAGCAAAGTATTACCATGTCGAAAATGATTTAGTTCTTACTTTTTGCAATCCCATTAGTTGTGGTGTTGATATGTCACTACTATAGAATGGGTGTATGGTGTCATTTATTTTAAGCATACATTGTCAATTATAAATTGATGACTAAGTGGGTGATGCTAAAGCTCAAGTCATTCTTTGTCGGTTGAAAAAACTGAAGATAATACTTTTTATTGTATCGTCTGTGTTATAGAGGAACCGATGATGTAACACGCAGTGGACAACGTATCTATGAACTCCATTGACCTTTCCTTGTTGGTTGCAAGAACAACAACTGATAGCTTTAAAATTTCCACATTGGTTGTGTAATGACAAATAACCGACATCAAATAACTTGATGTTGGTTTTATCAGTGATTGAAAAGAAAAACTTTAGGTGTACCCCATCGATTTATTGTAAATAACCGATGTAGACTATATATGTTGTGGCAACACATCCCATTATCATACAGATAATGAGGTGTTACACGAAAACGTGCGGAAATCACCCTAACCATAGATTATGAAAATACGGGTTAATTAAAACCGATTGTGGAAAACTGATAGACTGTGAAACCATTACCTTCCAGTCCTCTTCCTGCACAGAAACATGTCATATATATATACACGAGGTCTGATACGTGTTCACAGCTTACTGATACAGTGGTCCATACATCTCATGAGTTCCCCACCTGTTCATATACATCGAGGCCCGCATCCGGCCAACAGTAGGATATACAAAACATCATCGACCGTTCATCATGAAACAACGTCAAAACACTGCCAAGGACCTGAGAGTACAGGGATGACTCTAGACTCTACTACAAAACATCCAAAACAGCAGCATATCCCTCGCTTGCCTTCTACTGCTCATCTAGCTGCTCAGCCGCAACACCACGACCACCACCGCGTCTACCTCGACCACCTGAAAACCAGCGGAGTGAGACAATCGAACATTATCCCAGCGGGAAACATAAATCCCCACCGCAACTACAATACCTCAACAAGATAAACCATAACAGCAGATAACTATTAACAGGTATAACGAGAGCAGTCTATATAATCAAGGCTATTCTTATCGACTAGCTTACCAGCTGTACAAAAGCATATAACCAGATATTTCTCAAAAGGGACGTGATTGACAAGACAAAATATATCACTGTGTAACATGATCATCAGAACCAAGACATATGACCACATAACCTAATTATAAAGATACGACATACTGCCACATACTTGATGAATATAGAAGTACCTGCAGATATACCAGAATTAAATACACAAACAAGGCCTCAACCAATGTTTCATGTTTATCTTAAGCAGTAAATACTAAACGGCTGTCTTACGTATTATTATGCCCCGAGGATTTGAATCGTACCATTCAAATCCAACCTCTGGCTGCGAAGCCCAAGACCGGTGCCATACAATGGTCAGTGGAAGAGTCAGACTCCACGACCTCCCGCCTCGTGGTTAGTACACGAGCACAACACTAGCATGACCTTAGTCACATGCTGAAGTGGTCTAAGCCACTGGGTCAGCTCCATAGGCTACCCTCACTCTAGCCCACCTTGGTACAGGTCTCGACGCTAGTAAAACTGAGCCACAGGCCTGATCACCGTGCTCTGAGCCATGAACGCATTCATGCTCTTCACATCACATATCCTGAGCCATGGACCTGTTCACCATGCTCTATATACGTATCTGAGTCTGTAACTGAAGTTACACCCTCACCTCCTTACTTTAGGCTAGGAGTAATCTCACATATTCAACAATATGCGCTCCGGGTTAACCCGTAGGAGAACCCGTTTCACCATCACCAAGTCCTGACAATGATGGATCTATGGCCAGGGCAAACTACATGATATGATTTCACTATGATTAATTAGTATCTTTTAGATGGATTGCAGGATTCAACCAAGTTATATAACATACAAGATATATCAGAAAGTAAAGAACATTATATTATTATTGAAACCACATCAACCTGATCCATCATAAGGATCCAACATCACATGTTACCACTTGGCCTCTTGCCAACCATCCAGATCCATCTCAAGGATCCAACATCACATGCCATGGGATCTCAATCCCTCGTCATGTATCTTCACTGCCTCTCAAGGCTCACCTCATCATCATGGGACCAACACATCACATATATAATCTCATAGAACAATTATCAAGGTAATGTTAATTATCACATATGTCACATAGCCCTTTCATGGCTACACATCACCTGCATGGTTAGGATGTACAATAACCATAGATTCAACATAAAGAGTATGCTCGTTATCATGAACTATCATTCAAGATACTTTATTCATTATTATTACACTATTTGATGGTCAAGCTTGTTAACCACATTATTAACAAACCATACTGATGCTTACCCGTAGCTCAAGATTATACAAACAATCAAGGTATTCACTTTATATAAAAGCATGTTGAATATACAGAGCAAACACTACTGTTACCCATATCATTAATGTTACCATCCATTATCATCATCATTACCTTTGTCATCAAGCCGCCGTTAATGTAACTACCATTAATCATTGCCATTAACAATTAAGCATAAGACCTATATTATGCATATCGCTACTACTCTTGTTATTATTATTTCCATTACCAGCATCATCATCTACTATCACCTTTATTGCTATGCTATTAAGCAAACTATTAATGTAACTGCCACTTAGTATCATTACTACCAACGTTCACATTACAACTAACACCATCAACATTATTAACATTTTTGCTATCATCCATGTTGTATTATTAACATCATTTCCATCATTAGTACTACTATGTTATTGTTATCATTACTTGAGCAAGGCATCAGCAACGTTATTTGATTATGCATAAGCATACACTGCCAACACTCCTGAAACCGTCACTATAGGTTCACATACCCTCACTAAAACCTCACTAACTCACATGGCTAGGACATGGGGAGGCAGCAACGCTGCGCTGCACCCCTCACTCTGCTCGCAACGCTACGTTGCCGGGTACCAGGCGACAGGGGTGTCGCGTGTCAGGGAGAGAAGAGAGTGTTGCGCGTCAGCACTATCGGGCAACGCCCGTTGCCACAACCCTGCCGGCCGACACTCAAGGAGGCGTGACGCCCGTCACAGGGCTGATGCCCGATACTCCTACCAAAACGGCCAGGTCATCACAAAGGAAAAACAACCAAGAGATAGAAAGGATGGAGAGAGCACATCCCCAAAACATGCCACAAGTAGATACCAGCCGAACGGCCGATACTCATAAAAAAGAAGGGGCATGACGCCCGACACTGACCCCACCTATCGGCCGTCACAACCCAAGGGGTATCGCCCGTCACAGGGCTGACGCCCGATACAAACGCAAGGCTGACGCCCGTCAGGCCTGTCGCCCAACACACACTTCCCCCATATCGCCCAACATAGGTATATTGGCCACCAAAGGTACAGAACAAGGAACTACTAATCATATGAATAAGAACATAACTAGAAGTAAAGGAGTTAGGGTTAGAAGCTATGCAACCCGCCTTGAAGCTCCAAGGAAGAAGAAGAAGCACTCCAGCTCCAAGGGGTATCGTCCTCCAGCTCCAAGGAAGATGTATCGGCCAACACAACAGCAAGGGAAGGGATACCGTGCACTCAAGGTGGAGGAGAGACCAAAAGAGAAAAAGAAACTAAGGCAAGGGAAAGAGTTGTACACATAGAAGGAAGGGGAGGAGGAACCAAGGTACAACCATGCAATGTGTCGTCCACCCAAGGGACACTTGTCCTAGGGTTCCAGCCAACACGCTAGCAAGGCATGGGACACTTGTCCAAAACATGCACCAGGTGTCCACTACACAAGACCAAGCATCATGGGCAACACAGGCAGCAGCTCTGCTGGCGACACACCAGCCTGCTGGGCGACACAAAGCAGGTCCTGGCCGACACAGGCTCAAGCAAGCCCAACCCAGGCACCTCAAGGCCCAAACAAGCTCAACTCAGGCCTAGAAAACTCAAACAACAAGCCCAAGCCTTCCTCTCAACCCTAGAGGAAGCAAAGAGGGGAAAACATCCCACAAGATGGTAGAATTGCACATAAAACCCTAAACTTGGGTTATTTGCAAGTAGCCCCTCGAACTCTCAACAAAGCACAAAAAACCCTAATCACCACTTAAAGGTGATTAGCAAGCATCAAAGCACCGAGATTAAGCAAAACAAATAGGGTAAACCCTAAACACAGGCCAGGGTCCTTACAAGCTAACCCCCTTTAAGGGATTTTGTCCCCGAAATCCGAAGAGAAAAGTGAGGGATACTTCCTCCTCATCTCTTCCTCAAGCTCCCACGTGGCTTCCTCAATGCCACGACGCTGCCAAAGAACTTTCACAAGAACCAGGTCCTTCCTCTTCAGCTTCTTGATCCTTCTGTCAAGGATCGCCACAGCACCTTCCTCGTAGGTCACATCTGCATCAAGCTCAACCTCAATTGGCTGTATCACTGTGCTTGATTCCGAATGACTTTTCTTCAGCATACTGACATGAAACACCGGATGCAACCTGTGCAACTCTGAAGGCAATTCTAACTCATAAGATACCTTGCCAACACGTGCTTTGACTGAGTAAGGCCCCATATACCTGGGAGCTAACTTACCCTTCCGTACAAACCTTAGCACACCTTTCCACGACGAGACTTTAAGATATACTCTGTCTCCTACCTGGAATTCCAAAGGTCGTCGGCGATTATCTGCATAAGGCTTATGCATGTCTTGTGCCACCTTCAACTGTTGTTGTATCACCTTGATCTTCTCTGTCTTCTACTGTACTAACTCGGGACCCAAAAGCTGATACTCACCAGACTCAAACCAACACAAAGGAGATATGCACTTCCTTCCATATAGAGCTTCATAAGGAGCCATGTCAATGCTCTGCTGATAACTGTTGTTGTAGGCAAACTATATCAAACTCAGATGTACATCCCAGTTGCCTAAAAACTGCAAAACACAAGCTCGAAGGAGATCTTCTAAAGTCTGAATAGTCCTTTCAGATTGTCCATCTGTCTGCGGGTGAAAAGCTGTACTGAACCTCAACTGCGTTCCCAACGCTCTGTGCAATTGTTCCCAAAAGCGACTCGTAAACTGAGGACCTCTGTCAGAAACTATCATTGTTGGGACACCATGTAAACGTACTATCTCATCCACATACACTCGAGCTAGTTTCTCAGCTGTATATGTTGTCTTTACTGGTAGAAAATGGGTAGACTTAGTCAATCTGTCCACTATCACCCAAATGGAATCATGATTCCCAGTTGTCCGGGGTAGACCAACTATGAAATCCATGGTTATATGATCCCATTTCCACTGCGGTATCGGCAAAGGTTGCAACGTACCTGCCGGCTTCTGATGTTCAGCCTTCACTTGCTGACAAACCGCACACCTTGCCACGAACTCAGCTACATCTTTCTTCAAACCGGACCACCAAAACAAGTCCTTCATACTATGATACATCTTAGTGACACCTGGATGCATCACATACATCAATGTATGTGCTTCCTCAAGCACCAACTTCCTCAGATCATCAGCATCTGGAACCACCATCCTATCTCGATAGCAAACTAGCCCATCTTTGGACTCATGAAACCCATCACGCTTGTCGCTACCGAACTCTGATCTGATCAACTGTACCACAACATCTGTCAGTTGTGCATCCTTGATCTGCTGTCTCAACGTAGGCTTAACTTGCATCTGTGCGAAAAGACCAGACAACAAAGAAACTTCCATCTGCACATTCATCTGTCGCAGAGAAACAAACATATCTCGTCTATGGCATACCAGAGAACTCAACTGTGCCTTCCGTACCGGAAGAAAAGAAGAAGACTTTCTGCTAAGCGCATCAGCTACCACATTCGCCTTACCAGGATGATACTCGATAGTGCAGTCGTAATCATTGATCAACTCCATCCATCGTCGCTATCGCATGTTCAACTCTTACTGCGTAAAGATGTACTTCAGATTCTTATGATCCGTAAAGATGTGACACACTTCCCCATATAGATAGTGTCTCCAAATCTTTAACGCATGAACCACTGCTGCCAACTCCAAATCATGAGTCGGATAGTTCTCCTCATGCTTCTTGAGCTGTCGCGAGGCAAAAGAAACTACATGATCTTCCTACATCAACACACACCCTAAACCTTTCTTGGAAGCATCACAGAAAACAACATAGCCTTTCCCAGGCTCTGGCAAGATCAACACTGGAGCACTGGTCAGCTTCTCTTTCAAACTCTGAAAAGCTTGCTGACATCGATCATCCCAAACAAAAGGTACATCCTTCCTGGTCAACTTCGTCATTGGCAATGTGATCACACTGAAGTCCTTGATAAACCTCCGGTAGTATCCTGCCAAACCAAGGAAACTATGAACTTCTGTCGGCGTCTTTGGTTGTTCCCAATCTGCAATGGATTCCACCTTCTTCGGATCTACTTTGATTCCTTCAGCAGATATCACATGACCCAAGAAAGCCACCTCATTCAACCAGAACTCACACTTACTGAACTTAGCATACAACTGACGTTGACGAAGAAGAGTCAATGCTCGACAAAGATGTTGCTCATGCTCTTGTCTGTCCTGACTATATATCAAGATATCATCTATAAAGACTACAACAAACTGATCTAAGAACGGTCGGAACACTCTGTTCATCAGATCCATGAAAGCAGTAGGTGCATTGGTTAGCCCAAACGGCATAACCACGAACTCGAAGTGACCATACCTTGTCCTGAAAGCTGACTTTGGTATGTCCTCCACCTTTATCCTCAACTGATGATATCCAGACCGTAGATCGATCTTCGAAAACACTGTAGCACCACACAACTGATCGAACATATCATCTATCCTTGGAAACGACTATTTATTCTTGATCGTGACCTTGTTCAACTGCCGGTAATCCATACACAACCGCATCGAATCATCCTTCTTCTTAACAAACAACATGGGAGCACCCCACGGAGACGTACTCAGTCGGATAAAACCTTTCTCCAACAACTCTTGAAACTGCTTCTTCAACTCTGCCATCTCTACTGGAGCCATCCTATATGATGATTGTGCAACTGGCTGCGTTCCTGGAACCAGATTGATCTCGAAATCAATCTCTCGAGGTGGAGGAACACCAGGAAACTCTTCGGGAAACACATCTGCAAACTCTCGAACCACTGACACCTCCTCAAGACTAGGACCCTTCGCCTTAGTAACCACAATGGTATCCACCACGTGAGCTAAGAACGCCTCACATCCTTGTCGTAACAACTTGTCTGCCACCATAGCTGATACCAAACACGTCGTAAGAATCTTCCTATCTCCCCGGAAGATACACTTCTCTCCAGCAACATCAAACACTGCCTGCTTGGAACCACAGTCCAAGACAACCTTGTACTTCTCTAAGGTATCCATCCCAAGGATAACATCGAAACCATGCATATCCAGTGGTATAAGATCCACTTGGATATGATGTCCCGAAAAAGACAAAACACAAGATGGGCACTCTTCTTGAAGCAAAGAGGAACCATCAAGAGGGGTTTCTAACAACAAGCTATCCTTCTTACAACTAACAGGTAAACGACAGTTTTCAAGCATACTATAGGCGATAAAAGAGTGTGTAGCACCCGGGTCAACCAAAACAGATATAAAGCAAGAAGAAGACATATCATAATGAAATAACTCCATCTGACCTATCACCACTCCCGGGTTGACTATCGCCTCCGGCTGACTCATGGCATAGAATCGAGCCGTTGCTTGCTGTCCACGACCTCTACTTCCTTGAGCAGACGATCCAGCCTGAGACGCCTGACCGCATCCTCGTCCTCTGCTACCACTGGCCTGTGGTCTCTCTGAACTCTGAAAACTCTGCCTCAGTTGCTGCGTCACTTCAACATCTCTATTCGGACATTGTAACTTGAGATTCCCGGTCTGTCCACAAAGATAGCAAGTCCTGTCCTCAAACCGTGATCTAGCTGGTCCTGTCACTGCCACAGAAGCTGAACTATGCGCCTTAGAAGGTGAATAAACGTAACTTTTCCCCTTACTCGGAGACCACTGAGAGGGCACACCAGAACTTCTCATCGCTGGCAGTGCTGAAAACCTGGGCTTCTTAAAGCCACTAAACCTCTGTCCATGAAACTGGGCAGGTCTTTTAAGAGACATAGACTCTCTTTTCTCCCTTACCGTCCTCTCGATCCGTCGAACCGACTCCATGAACGTAGCACACCGCTCTCGGTTCTCCAATGCAGACACCGGGGTTTTCAACTCAGCACTCAAACCCTTCTCGAAACGTCTGATCCGTTCCTCGTCTATTGCCGCCATGTGAGGACAAAACCTCAACAGATCCATAAACTTCGCTTCATACTCGGTGATGTTCATCATTCCTTGTCTCAGGCTCTCGAACTGACTAACCTTCTCATCCAGATACGTCTTGGGAAAGTATCTGGTGACAAACTCACGTCGAAACACTTCCCAACAGATCACCTCACCAGGCCGCTTCTCTTCTTCGATGGTCCACCAGTGACCAGCACTACCCTTCAGAAGGTAGACAACATGCTTTACCTTGTCTGCTTCAGGGATGTCAAGGATCCGGAAAGCCTTCTCGAGACTTGTCAGCCACAGATCTGCATCCGCTGGATCAGCCGTTCCAGCATAATCTGAAGCTCCAACTCGGCGAAGCCTCTCGAAGGTCTTCCCAATACCCGATGCTTCTTCATGGGGAACCTGTGCTCGCGGAGGAGGAACTGGTAATCTCTCAACCATGAGATTCATCGTAGCCATTAACTGCCCCATAAGCTGTTGGTAAGCAGGATGTTCAAGTATGGCTGGGTTAAATTGGGGAACCTCAGGCACCCGATCTTCATGTGCCCGTCCGTCTGCTCCATCAACCGATGCAGCATCACTGTACTCAACAGAGTGTTCTTCATGGTTTCCAGACATCTTGACTTTTCTTCCGCTGAGGGCAGAAGATATTGTAAGAAAACCTGGACACTCATAAGAACAACTCAACCTAGTCCTAAATCCTTGTAGACTCAGCGAACCTAAGGCTCTGATACCAAAACTTGTGGCAACACATCCCACTATCATACAGATAACGAAGTGTTACGCGAAAACGTGCGGAAATCACCCTAACCACAGATTATGAAAATACGGGTTAATTCAAACCGATTGCGGAAAAATGATAGACTGTGAAACCATTACCTTCCAGTCCTCTTCCTGCACAGAAACATGTCATATATATATACACGAGGTCTGATACATGTTCATAGCTTATTGATACAGTGGTCCATCCATCTCATGAGTTCACCACCTGTTCATATACATCGAGGCCCGCATCCGGCTAACAGCAGGATATACAAAACATCATCGACCATTCATCGTGAAACAATGTCAAAACACTGCCAAGGACCTGAGCGTACAGGGATGACTCTAGACTCTACTACAAAACATCCAAAACAGCAACATATCCCTTGCTTGCCTTCTACTGCTCGTCTAGCTGCTCAGCCGCAACACCACGACCACCATCGCGTCTACCTCGACCACTTGAAAACCAGCGGAGTGAGACAATCGAACATTGTCCCAGAGGGAAACATAACTCCCCACCGCAACTACAAACCTCAATAAGATAAACCATAACAACAGATAACTATTAACAGGTATAACGAGAGCAGTCTATATAAGCAAGTCTATTCTTATCGACTAGCTTACGAGCTGTACAAAAGCATATAACCAGATATTTCTCAAAAGGGACGTGATTGACAAGACAAAATATATCACTGTGTAACATGATCATCAGAACCAAGACATATGACCACATAACCTGATTATCAAGATACGACATACTGCCACATACTTGATGAATATAGAAGTACCTACAGATATACCAGAATTAAATACACAAACAAGGACTCAACCAATGTTTCGTGTTTATCTTAAGCAGTAAATACTAAACGGATGTCTTACGTATTATTATGCCCCGAGGATTTGAATCGTACCTTTCAAATCCAACCTCTGGCTGCGAAGCCCAAGACTGCTGCCATACAATGGTCAGTGGAAAAGCCGGACTCCACGACCTCCCGCCTCGTGGTCAGTACACGAGCACAACACAAGCATGACCTTAGTCACATGCTGAAGTGGTCTAAGCCACTGGGTCAGCTCCATAGGCTACCCTCACTCTAGCCCGCCTTGGTATAGGTCTCGGCGCTAGTAAAACTGAACCACAGGCCTGATCACCGTGCTCTGAGCCATGAACGCATTCATGCTCTTCACATCACATATCCTGAGCCATGAGCCTGTTCACCATGCTCTATATACATATCTGAGTCTGTAACCGAAGTTACACCCTCACCTCCTTACTTTAGGCTAGGAGTAACCTCGCATATTCAACAATATGCGCTCCAGGTTAACCCGTAGGAGAACCCGTTTCACCATCACCAAGTCCTGACAATGATGGATCTATGGCCAGGGCAAACTACATGATATGATTTCACTGTGATTAATTAGTATCTTTTAGATGGATTGCAGGATTCAACCAAGTTATATAACATGCAAGATATATCAGAAAGTAAAGAACATTATATTATTATTGAAACCACATCAACCTGATCCATCACAAGGATCCAACATCACATGTTACCACTTGGCCTCTTGCCAACCATCCAGATCCATCTCAAGGATCCAACATCACATGCCATGGGATCTCAATCCCTCATCATGTATCTTCACTGCCTCTCAAGGCTCACCTCATCATCATGGGACCAACACATCACATATATAATCTCATAGAAAAATTATCAAGGTAATGTTAATTATCACATATGTCACATAGCCCTTTCATGGCTACACATCACCTGCATGGTTAGGATGTACAATAACCATAGATTCAACATAAAGAGTATGCTCATTATTATTACACTATTTGATTGTCAAGCTTGTTAACCACATTATTAACAAACCATATTGATTCTTACCCGTAGCTCAAGATTATACAAACAATCAAGGTATTCACTTTATATAAAAGCATGTTGAATATACAGAGCAAACACTACTGTTACCAATATCATTACTGTTACCATCCATTATCATCATCATTACCTTTGTCATCAAGCCACCGTTAATGTAACTACCATTAATCATTGCCATTAACAATTAAGCATAAGACCTATATTATGCATATCGATACTACTCTTGTTATTATTATTTCCATTACCAGCATCATCATCTACTATCACCTTTATTGCTATGCGATTAAGCAAACTATTAATGTAACCGTCACTTAGTATCATTACTACCAACGTTCACGTTACAACTAACACCATCAACATTATTAACATTTTTTCTATCATCCATATTGTATTATTAACATAATTTCCATCATTAGTACTACTATGTTATTGTTATCATTACTTGAGCAAGGCATCACCAACATTATTTGATTATGCATAAGCATACACTGCCAACACTCCTGAAACCATCACTATAGGTTCACATACCCTCACTAAAACCTCACTAACTCACATGGCTAGGACATGGGGAGGCAGCAACGCTGCGCTGCACCCCTCACTCTGCTCGCAACGCTGCGTTGCCAGGGTACCAGGCAACAGGGGTGTCACGCGTCAGGGAGAGAAGAGAGTGTCGCACGTCAACACTATCGGGCAACGCCCGTTCCCACAACCCTTCCGGCCGACACTCAAGGAGGCGTGACGCCCGTCACAGGGCTGATGCCCGATACTCCTACCAAAATGGCCAGGTCATCACAAAGGAAAAACAACCAAGAGAGAGAAAGGATGGAGAGAGCACATCCCCAAAACGTGCCACAAGAAGATACCAGCCGAATGGCCGATACTCATCAAAAAGAAGGGGCATGACGCCCGACACCGACCCCACCTATCGGTCGTCACAACCCAAGGGGTATCGCCTGTCAAAGGGCTGACGCCCGATACAAACGCAAGGCTGACACCCGTCAGGCCTGTCGCCCAACACACACTTCCCCCATATCGCCCAATATAGGTATATCGGCCACCAAAGGTACAGAACAAGGAACTACTAATCATATGAATAAGAACATAACTAGAAGTAAAGGAGTTAGGGTTAGAATCTATGCAACCCGCCTTGAAGCTCCAAGGAAGAAGAAGAAGCACTCCAGCTCCAAGGGGTATCGTCCTCCAGCTCCAAGGAAGATGTATCAGCCAACACAGCAGCAAGGGCAGGGATACCGTGCACTCAAGGTGGAGGAGAGACCAAAAGAGCAAAAGAAACTAAGGCAGGGGAAAGAGCTGTATACATAGAAGGAAGGGGAGGAGGAACCAAGGTACAACCATGCCATGTGTCGTCCACCCAAGGGACACTTGTCCTAGGGTTCCAGCCAACACGCTAGCAAGGCATGGGACACTTGTCCAAAACATGCACCAGGTGTCCACTACACAAGACCAAGCATCATGGGCGACACAGGAAGCAGCTCTGCTAGAGACACACCAACCTGCTGGGCGACACAAAGCAGGTCCTGGCCGACACAGGCTCAAGCAAGCCCAACCCAGGCACCTCAAGGCCCAAACAAGCTCAACTCAGGCCCAGAAAACTCAAACAACAAGCCCAAGCCTTCCTCTCAACCCTAGAGGAAGCAAAGAGGGAAAAACATCCCACAAGATGGTAGACTTGTACACAAAACCCTAAACTTGGGTTATTTGCAAGTAGCCCCTCAAACTCTCAACAAAGCACAACAAAACCCTAATCACCACTTAAAGGTGATTAGCAAACATCAAAGCACCGAGATTAAGCAAAACAAACAGGGTAAACCCTAAATGCAGGTCAGGGTCCTTACATATGTAGTAGGTTATTTATAAATAAATTACAAAAAATGTCTATGTTTTTTCATATAGAAACTCTACAAACATGCTATCCGAATGGTAGCCTGTCTGCTACCTACAGTTCTTTAGGACTGAAAGTTTTGAAGAACTACAGGCCTCTGCAAGCATCACAACTTAACAATAGGCCGGAAAGCCTAGAAGAAAAAGATATATTATACAGAATAGGAACAAACATGCCACATTCTATCTTTTTTTCACTTCATATGCACACAAATCCATGAACTCACAATCCAATTGTTTGATTTCTCATCCACACTTCAGTTTTATACATATATGCACAGATACACATCATTCTCTTCCTCATGACTTCACATTCAAATTCACATACACATATTCATTTAACATTGAATTCATATTCACAAATACATATCAACATCAGCTGCCATCTCAGATTTAAAGTCAATATATAATAATATATGACAATCAAAATTCTGACATCAAAGTTTGAACTACAAAAAATATCAACAACCGTCAAATTTTTTGTTCAAGTCCACATTTTTTATTGAACAGTCTGCCCATTGTTTGTGTAGGTCAATTAACGACTCCAATGTATATATTCTCAATAAATTGCAACGCCAATGAGACTTCTAATTAGATTTGATCATTTGTATTATCAAATGAGACTACTTCATTAATATGACCCCAGACTAATAACTTACATTCTCTATATATTTGATCTATTGCACGTGAGTGACAATCGTTTGTATGTACAACATCACCTAATATGTGCATGCCCAACCGTTGTCTTGTATAGGACCCTATAGATCTACAACTATGTTAATATACGTAATTAAGTAGAGTTGGTCATATATTATGCAATTAGAATGAGAAGACATATACATTAACACTCTTCCAAGTTACGGATTTCTTTTTGTTATCTCCTTCCTCTCTGCCATTACAGAATGATTTCATGCCCCTATAAGTTAAATTAATAGTACATTATTAATCTGTGATTTGATGCAAATATTAACAAATATGTTGGGAACTAAAAAACTATAATTACACATGAATCATCAATTTCATCCAGTGTCTCTCATTTTGTGTTAGTTTTTCACCCGAAGGATCAAAGAAAATACAGTCCAAGTCTCAGGAACAATCACTAACAACTGTCACTGCTTATTTCTGAGTGAATAGAAGGCAAATAAAATAAAAATTAAATTCTAAAAAAATTGTATTCATAGTTTAGACATAAATAACAAGTCAAAAAATTACCTAAGATTGAAGGGAGATAAGATCACATTCTTGGAAGCACCAAATAACTTCGTCCTAATAGTCACATAATCTTTGACGCTACTTATATCTATTATAAGTACAACGGTAATCAATAATAGCATTAGAAATCTCATATTTTCTATTTCAAAGTCACGAGCCGCATAGTGAGAATGATTGAAACTATATATATATATATATATATATATATATATATATATATATATATATGGGCCCATCTTTATTGCCCGCACAGGTAGCTACCCGCCCACCTTTCCGATCACTTTTTTTCAAATTTTTTTTCTCTAAATTGTAGAGGACTATTTTGTCTAGCTCTCCAAAAAATTTGAGCCAAAAATAATATCATTTGCCCCTCCAAAATCAAAAAACCCGTCCTTATATATATCTGCTGTATATTTTGTACAGAGTTACTTTTTTGGCCAGTAGAGTTACTTTTTTGACACCATAGTTACTTTTTTATAGCAGAGTTACTTTCTTAGCTAGGAAAGTTACTTTTTTGGCTGCAGGGTAGCAAAAATCCATGCTACCCGCGCGGGCAATGAATGAACACCCTATATATATATATGTTTGTGTGTGTGTGTGTGTGTGTATATATGTATATATTTATATATATATATACATATATATACACATATATACATACATACATACATACATACATACATACATACATATATATATATATATATATATATATATATATGTAGTTTATTTAATATCCATGCGGGTACTGTAGTAGAGCTATCAATCTCTTAGACGCAGTGTTATACTTGTAATTAATTAGAAATTATGAGCAACCAGGAAACTCCCCCTTCCTTTGGTGACACGGTGGCATAATTGTAATTAATTAGAAATTATAAGCGACCAACTCCCACAACCTTTTGCTGCTTCCGCCGCCGGTTGGATGACCTCTCCTTAGTTTCCCCTGCTTCCGCCACCATCTCATCTTCAACATTGATTCCTCTCGTCCAAACCTCTCCTTCGTTTCCCTTGCTTCTACCACTGTCTCATCTTCAACATTGATTCCTCTCGTCTGAAGATCTCTCCTTCCCCCCATTTGAAACTTCAACGAATAGGAATAGCAGGTTTGGATGAAGAATTGACGAGTTTGGAGTTCAGGTTATGATGAAGATTATCTTCTATTTTTCATGGGAGTAGGAGCAGGTGCCTGGGTGGCGATCATGCTTGAGTAGGTGCTCAGTTGACAACCAGGTAAGAACAATCCCCTGCATCTTCCATTATTTTCCTCCCATCTATCATTTGATGACGTTGGGTAGTAATTTCGGTGTGTTTGGGACAATCAATGTATCTATCTATTCATTTGAAACACAATGTTACTTTCTATTTGTGGTAGTTACTTTTGTTATGACCTGGTTACTTTTTTATTTATATTGTTACTATTTTTTTTATAGGGTTACTTTGCAATCTGCCAAGTTACTTTTGCAATCTATTTTGGATTCTAGTCTTGATACTGATGCTGACAATGCTAATATTGATTGTGATGATGATAATGTTCATTCTTCTTCATCTGATGTCGTTGCTATTCTATCATCAGTTGATGTCCCTTGAATCAGACTTCAATTCAGAAGTTTAGATGATGACATATCTTTTTATTCTAGGTATGCTGGTATGATTGGGTTTAATGTTAGGAAAGATGACAATCGTGATGAACGAGGTACTAAGATTTTAGTTGCTAAAGATTTGGTTTGTGATAAGCAAGGTCATATTAGTCATTCTAAGAGATCTAAAGGTCTTTTGAGCCATGTTTGCGATGAAGTTGGTGATTTACATGAGAATTTGTCCAAGAAGCACAAGCGTTCTATGAAAAGGTGTGGGTGTAAAGCAATGATCCGATTTACACTAGACAAGTCCTCATCTGTATGGGTTGTTACTGCTTTTGTCAATGAACACAATCATGATCTTGTTGATGATGCTCACTTGTGCTACTTGAAGTGTAATTCATATCTTGACCAAACTCAAAAAGAGATGCTTTCTTCTATGAGTCAAGCAAATATACCTATCTCCAGACAACTTGTATTGATAGCAACTGAGTTTGGTGGTTATAGAAAGTTGACATTTACAAGTAGACAATCTCATGGAAACCTCAGTAGCAAGAGGAAGGAGTCATCTAAATATGATGTGCACATGGTGTTGGATCGTTATGCAAGCTTGAAGGTTTTGGATTCTAAATTCTTTTGTTCTTATCAAAATGATTCTGATGGCTGCTTGACACATTTATTTTTGTTTGAACCAGTTTCTGTTGATGACTGTGCATTGTTTGGTGATGCAATCATATTTGATACCACTTATTGTACCAACAAGTATTCCATGGTTTTGGAATGTTTGGTGGTGTCGATCACCATCGCAAAATAGTGTTATTTGTCTCAGCCTTGTTGGCAGATGAGAAGTACGATTCATTTGTATGGGTTTTCAAACAATATTTACTATGTTTTAGCAAAGAGCTAGTCTCCATCATAACTAATCAAGACCAAACAATGAATGTTGCTATTATTACTATTTTTCCAACATGTAAGCATTGTTTCTACAGTTGGCACATTGTACAGAAACTCCCCTCTAAACTTGCACTACTACAGAAACAGCATTCAATGTCGCTTTTCTGGGCGTCGGTTCTTTAGGAAAATCGACGCCTAAAATATTAGACGTCGGTTATTTAGGCAAACCGACGTCTATATTCGAAGACCAGCCAGACACGGGTACCGCTTTGAATACATCATCGGTTGTTAATAACAAACCGACGCCTAAAGTCGCCCGTGAAATCCAATTTTCGAGCAAAAAAATAGTGTCACTTTCAGCGTCGGTTATGTAGATAGAAACCGACGCCTATGCGCGATGAAAATTTGCGCGAAAAGTGTCACTTTCAGCGTCGGTTAACCTTCTATAACTGACGCTGAAAGTGGTTCCCGCCAAACATTTTCGTGAAAATATCGTCCAATTGGACGTCGGTTGGTTCAAACAACCGACGCTAAAGCATAATAGGCATTGGTTGTGTAGATAACCGACGTCGTTGATCAACTTAATAGACCCGATACCCGGCTCTTCCCCCTTTCTTCCTGTTTCATCGCGACTTCTCTTCTGTGCTGCTGCTCACCGCCGTTCTCCCAAAATCACCCATCGTCGGTTGCTGCTGCTCGCTGCCGCTGCTCTGGTTCTCTTCTGCTCACCGGTGCCGCTGCCCGCCGCCCGCCGCTGCTGCTTCTTCTCCTGGTGCTTCTCCGGCCGACTCCTGCTGCTTCTCCGACCGTCAGTTGCTTCTGCCCGCCGCCCGCCTCCGGTCGTTTGTTGCTGTCGCTGCCACTGCTGCTCTAGCTCCTCCACACGCTGCTGCCGCCGGCGGTCCTCTCCACACTAGCTCCAGGTAGCGCTACCTCTCCTTCTCCCTAGCTATTTACCAACATGCAGCAAGCACGGCCGTGGCTGTGTTGGCCTACCACGGCCGTGCTTGCTGTTGGTAAAGATATGAACAAATTTTCATGTAATGTTTTATGTAAATCCTAGGATATGAACAAATTTTTTGCTTGCATATATTTGTGCTTCTAATCCTAATGTTTGACTTAATTCAGTAAATTTTGATGCATGTTGAAATAAGATTTAAACTTTTAAATTCTAGCATCCTAATTTTATTTGATTAAACCTAACATTGATGAAACCCTAACATCAATTGTGATGAAACCCTAACATTAATTGTGATGAAACTCTAACATGTACATATCTATTATTGTGTTTGTTGGCCTAGAAACCCGTCCAAGATAGACTCATTAGGAGTAAATCTTGGATAGTCCCCGGTTTGGGACTGTTCTTGAACACCTAATATCCTTTAGGATGTAAGTGTATAATGTGTATTGGGTTTTTGAGAAAATTTCGGCAGCATTTCCCCGTTTGTTCTCTAAGTACATATGTACTTAGAGAACAGTAGGGAAATGCTGCCGAAATTTTCTCGAAAACCCAATACACATTATACACTTACTAGTGAGATTAGGTGTTCAAGGATGGGATAGGTGGTACACATTTATTATATATAAGAATGACATCAAATGTGTTTGTTGGCCTAGAAACCCGTCCAAGATTGACTCATTAGGATTAAATCTTTGGATAGTCCCCAGTTTGGGACTGTTCTTGAACACCTAATCTCACTTAGGATGTAAGTGTATAATGTGTATTGGGTTTTCGAGAAAATTTCGGCAGCATTTCCCCGTTTGTTCTCTAAGTACATATGTACTTAGAGAACAACGGGGAAATGCTGCTGAAATTTTCTTGAAAACCCAATACACATTATACACTTACTAGTGAGATTAGGTGTTCAAAGATGGGATAGGTGGTACACATTTATTATATATAAGAATGACATCAAATGTGTTTGTTGGCCTAGAAACCCATCCAAGATTGACTCATTAGGAGTAAATCTTGGATAGTCCCCGGTTTGGGACTGTTCTTGAACACCTAATCTCACTTAGGATGTAAGTGTATAATGTGTATTGGGTTTTCGAGAAAATTTCGGTAGCATTTCCCCATTTGTTCTCTAAGTACATATGTACTTAGAGAACAGCGGGGAAATGCTGCCGAAATTTTCTGGAAAACCCAATACACATTATACACTTACTAGTGAGATTAGGTGTTCAAGGATGGGATAGGTGGTACACATTTATTATATATAAGAATGACATCACATTATACACTTAGGATGTAAGTGTATACCCTAATCTTTTCCTAATATATACTTGTTTCCTAATATATACTTGTTTTCTCTGATCATAGAATGGATAGATCATGGATGTCCATTCGTAATCGTTGCACCCCAGAGTTTATATCTGGTCTTGATCAGTTTATTAGATTTGCCGAGGAACATAGGAAAAAACCTACAGATAGGTTCTACTGTCCATGTAGGCATTGCGGTAACAACTTGAAAGTCAACACTGGTGAGGAAATCAAAACTCATGTCATGTGCAACGGGATTGTACAAGGCTATATAGAATGGCACTGGCATGGAGAGATTTCAAAATCGAAACCAGTAGATGTCGATAGCAGTGCTTGGGTGGAAGAAGAAATTGCCTCCGATGACGTAAATGTGAACGAACCAGTTCCAGCAGACATCGTTGATGCGATGCTGGATAGTTGTAGGGTAGAGCACACCGATCCACCTCCTATCTTTAGAAACATTGTGCATGATGCTGAGATACCGTTATACACAGGCTGTGCTAAGTTTACGAAGCTTAGTGCTGTGTTGATATTGTATAAGTTGAAAGCTAACAATAGATGGAGCGACAAAAGCTTCACTTCATTGTTGACTTTGTTGAAAGAAATGCTTCCTGAAAATGAGCTGCCAATCTCAACATACCAGGTAAAGAAAATGTTGTGCCCAATGGGAATGGAGGCCAAGAAGATACACGCATGCCCGAATGATTGTGTATTATTTCAAAAGGACTATGTAGATTTGAAAGATTGTCCAAAATGTGGTGCGTCAAGGTATAAATTGACGACTTCGGGGGAGTCCAAAACTGGTTCTCCTACCAAGGTGTTGTGGTATCTACCTATAATATCACGGTTTCAACGCTTGTTTGCAAATCCGAAAGATGCGAAGAATTTGAGGTGGCATGCAGATGTTAAGAAAAATAATGATGGGATCCTACGACATGCGTCTGATTCCCCACAGTGGAAGAAGATTGATCTATTGTACCCCAAATTTGGTGAAGAAGACAGGAATCTAAGACTTGGGCTTTGTACAGATGGGATGAATCCGTACGGGACATTGAGCAGCCAACATAGCACTTGGCCAGTCATGCTTGTTATATACAATCTTCCTCCCTGGATGTGTATGAAAAATAAGTATGTTATGTTGTCATTGTTGATATCGGGCCCTAAACAACCCGGAAATGATATCGATGTTTATCTTGAACCTTTGATTGATGACTTAAAGAAACTTTGGGCTGAAGGTGTGATGACCTATGATGCTTCAGCAAGAGAGACATTTCGTTTGCACGCTATGCTGTTTTGCACTGTTAATGACTTTCCAACATATGGGAATTTGTCTGGATATAGTGTCAAAGGAGCTAAAGCGTGTCCTATATGTGAAGAAAACACTGATTCAATATGACTAAAACATGGCGGCAAGACTGTATATCTTGGTCATCGAAGGTTTCTTTCAAAATTCCATCCGTATCGTAGGAAGCGCAAAGCATTCAATGGATGGAATGAAGAACGGAGTGCACCTAAACCTATACCAGGGGATGTTGTTTATGCAAGAGTAAAAGACATTGTCAATGAATTTGGTAAGAAATCACAATGTAGTATGGCCACACGGAGTGACAATTCTTCACTTAAGAAGAAGTCAATATTTTGGGATCTTCCTTATTGGAGTTCTTTGACAGTCAGGCATTGTATCGATGTAATGCACGTTGAGAAAAATGTCTGTGATAGCATCATTGGTACTCTGTTAAATATACCAGGTAAGACTAAAGATGGGATAAAATCTAGACTGGACCTACGTGAAATGGGAATAAGGTCAGAATTAACATAATTACGTGAAATGGGTAATAAAAGAACATACTTACCTCCCGCTTGTTACACGTTGTCTAGAAAGGAGAAGAAAACTTTTTGTGAATGCTTGGTAAATGTTAAGGTGCCACATGGTTACTCATCCAACATCCGTAGATTGGTATCAATGAAAGATCTGAAGTTGATAGGTCTTAAATCTCATGATTGTCACACTCTAATGCAACAAATATTGCCCGTGGCAATTCGATCTATATTGCCGAAGCATGTAAGGTTTGCAATTACCAGACTTTGTTTCTTTTTCAATAGTCTATGCAGCAAAGTTATTGACCCTGATACTCTCGATAATTTGCAAAGAGAAGTGGTTGTTACCCTATGTCAGCTTGAGATGTATTTCCCTCCTTCATTCTTTGATATCATGGTACATCTTGTTGTCCACTTGACTAGGGAAGTGAAAATGTTGGGACCAGTTTTCTTGCATTGGATGTATCCCTTTGAACGATACATGAGTGTTTTTAAAGGTGATGTTCGAAACCGTTATCGGCCTGAAGGGAGTATTATTGAAGGTTATGTGGCGAGAGAGGTTATGGATTTTTGCAATGACTTTCTCAGTGGTAATGACACTCCTGATAATGACAAGAATATTGAGGAGGGCAAAGGAATTTTGGGATCACGGGTGAAAGTAATCAACCGTGAGCAGTTGGAACAAGCTCACTTGTATATTTTACACAATATGGACGAAGTGAGTGTTTATATCGAGGAACATACCAATTTCATAAAGAGACAACATCCTCGAGAAAGTTCAATGTGGCTTGCTAGAGAGCATAATAAGATTTTTACTAAGTGGTTTGAAGATAAAGTCTTACATCAACTATCTCAAACACCAAATGATATTACAAAAACTATCAAATGCCTCGCCTTTAAACCAAAACCGAATGTTATGTCTTATGAAGGGTTTGACATTAATGGATTCACATATTACACAAAGCGCCAAGATGATAAGAGTGTCATCCAAAATAGTGGGGTCACTCTTCAAGCGTCGACTATGTACTTTGCAAGTGCAAAGGATAAGAGTCCACATGAAGCTAAAATGTCATATTACGGTGTCATTGAAGACATTTGGGAGTTTGACTACATAGATTTCAAAATTCCACTCTTTAAATGTAATTGGGTTGATAACACCAAAGGAGTTATAGTGGATGAATTGGGTTTCACTTTGGTGAACTTTGAAAAGATTGGCGAGAAGGGTGAACCATTCATATTGGCATCACAGGCGAAACCAATATTCTATATCGATGATCTTGCAAATGATAAATGGTTGGTTGTTCTTCATGGTAAAAGACAGTTCATTGAAGATCCTATAGATGAAGAAGAGTACTATGATAAGTATGATGACTCCAGTCCATTCTCAGTTGGGTTGCCAACTCCACAAAATATTGAAGCTAATGATGACTTATATGTGCGCGGAGATCACAATGAAGGATTGTTAATTGATAAAAGATCACAATTTTAGAGACATGTATGTTTATACAAATGCTAAATGTTTGCCTTTTTCTAGTTAATACAAATGCTAAATGTTTGCCTTTTTCTAGTTAATACAAATGCTAAATGTTTGCCTTTTTAATGACATTTTCAGATGGCTGACCATGATGAGCATGATGTCCATGATGAGCATGAAGTCCATGATGAGCATGCTTTCCATGACGAGCATGGCGAGGATACCAATGTAAGTTCTAAAAACATATCCTATATTTCTATAAAATTAATTATCTTCTAGTTATGTCATATATCTTATATTTCTATATTGGGCTAATTCAGTGTGTTTATTTTTGTCAAATTTTAGGTTGATGATGCACATGTACCCACTGAAGCACTGGAGCAACTTGATGCGCAACACCAAACACTTAACAAGAAAAGGGGCATCACTCTGTTGAAGAAGTTAATAGCGCTTAGTGGCAGTGGATCCAAATTGGTTGTGGAGTTTGATAATGGAGGAAATGCAATTGGAGTGAACCGCAATAATTTTGTAAACTATCTTGGGTGTACCACTCAGAGTCATTGTGGTGTTAAGTATGATAACTGGCATAAAGTTCCTCAGGGGAAAAAGACTTGATATGGAAGGATTTATGCGTGAGTTATTATTATTTGCAATTCTATTTTGTAGATTACAAATTCTATTATTTGCAATTCTATTTTGGATACTAGTTAATAACATTTCTATTTTACAGAATCTGTTTGCATTGGATGAGAAGTTGCATCGTAAAAGTGTGATGCAACGCGCTGGAAAGATGCTTAGGAATTATAGGACAAATCTGAACAGAGAATACATAAAAGAGGGTGATAAGAAAAAGAAGTCATCCCTTGAACAATGGAACTTCTTGGACAAAGAAGATTGGGACAATTTTGTTGCTTCAAGAAAATATGAAGAATTCAAGGTATTAGGTGTCACTCCCAATTTAATTAATATACATTGTATTCACCTATTCAAGATTAACATTTAGTGATACTAACCAAATCATTAATGTGCATACTAACTAGGCCCTCAGTGACGCACAAAAAGCAAGGCGTGCACTGAATGTGCATGACCACACTATGGGTCCAAAAGGCTATGCAAGCGTTCGCCAAAGACTACATGCGGAGTCTACGGCTACTCAGGAGTCTGCTCCTACTCAGGAGTCTGCTCCTATTCAGGAGTCTGCCACACCCATGCCTCGCCATGATATCTGGATAGCTGGGAGGAAAAACAAGAAGGGTGAAATAAAGAAGCCCGTAACTGCTGAGGCGGCTGCGAAAATGGTAAAATACAACTCTTAGAGCAATCGTTTGAATATTGATTATTTGTGGTGTTAACTTACCAATTTCTGTTGATGGTGATTAGCGGGAGCTGCACGAGCAGAGGAAACAAGGCACGTTCATCCCTCAGGGCACAAGGGATGAATTGACAGTTGCTCTGGGTAACCCAGAGCATCCTGGACGTGTTAGGGGTGCAGGCGCTGGTGTGGGCATCAAAGCATTCTTTGGGCCATCCCAGCGCAAACCCAGAGCGGGACTTTCTCAAGAAGAGGTAACCTATTCTTTTTTTAGAATGTTACTGCAAAAGGAAATTCAATAATAAGAAGCTAATGTTTCTTTTATCCATGTATAGGAGAATAAGAGAGTCGAGGATATAGTTGCTAAGAAGGTCAACGATGTAGTTGCTGAGAAGGTCAAGGAAGAATTGCTGCGGTGGCAGGCATCTCAGGCTTCCAATCAGCCTATGGCGACACACTCTTCTCCTGATGCACAGACTGCGAGTAATCTTGGAGACCCATCGCCTAACACGTCTACTGTAAGTATTGTTTATGACATTGTAGCTAGTCTTTTCAAGATGATATGTTTTCAAGATGATATGTATATATGTATAACATTCTTTACGTAAATTTGTAGGCATTGAAGCCATGCCGCTTAAGAATGCAAGACTATGTTGTTGCAGAGGCGCAGGCTTACCAGTCCCTTCCTGGGACAACGTTTCATGGGACTCCAATGCCGCAGGGCTACATTCGTGTGAGCCCGATATGTGTATTACCAGATTGGAGGGAAGTTGCGTTGCCATATGCCCACCCAGATATTGATACACTTGGTGAGGCAGAAGGCGGGGTCATATTGTGGCCCAAAGCAGATGTCGTCTACACTACTGAAATTGTAAGATAAATTTACATTGATTTAGACTGTTAATGTGTATATATGAGGTCAACTGATCTGGAATTATATATACAGGTTAAAAAGAAAACACCAGGAGCACCTAGGCCTCCACCTCCACTTCCCGCATTACCAAGTTGGGTTCTAACTGACCTAACATACCCGTTAGGTCCTGCTTGTAGGGGAATGACATGTTGGCTACGGGCACATAATATACATTGCCCTATAATTGTTTCTTTAGATGCAGAGTATGCAGGTCAATCATACGATAGCTCTTTATTTATACAAGATATTATTGAGCTGTTTATGTATGCTTGGCTGAATACATCAATGATAGAGACATGGATAAGGTGAGATCTTGTTTATACATCTATATACCTTGTGTAAGATCCGGTGATCTGGTTTCTTATATATTAATGCATACGTAATACATATTTTGCAGCTACTTAGTCGAAGATCAATGCAAACAATTTGCATTTGATCATGTGGGATTTTTGATTCCATCATTGATTAGTATGGTAGCTAAAGACCCCGATAGTGTTCAACAATACTGTATAGATGCTTTTACAATTTTTGGTCAGCAAAAGAAGACGATAATAATAGCTCCATTCAATGTCAAGTAAGTTTACTTTATTTATAATTTGGACTTAAGAAAATTCCATTTTTATTGTGCATTTTGAGTTATTAATTGTTAACTTTTTACCTCTAGCGGTAAACATTGGGAGTTACTAGTTATTGTCCCCGGGACGTTCACTGTTTATTATCTAGATCCCGCGGGAAGTACATTAAACACTAAAATTGGACACGTAATGAGAATGCCATTATTCTGGTGAGAAATATTTCATTTTTGTATCCGTTAACATCTGTTATTACATTACTATTTACTTATACAATTTACTGTGTTATATTAACATGTAGGGGTTTAGATGCATTCAAAAAGGCTGGAGGAACGGTCCCAAGGAAAAAGAACCAGCCAATAAATTGGCAGAACGTACAAGTAAGTTCCCGACTCCAATGTATATATTATTGATGTGAATTGTGCTTAGTTATATTATTTTGTATGTTTCAATTTATAGTGCGCTACACAAGACAACGACTGGGCATGCACATACTATGTGATGCGATTTATGTAGATGATTATCCGACATGCCGCATTGGACATCGATAACATACATGAGGTATTATATATAGTCACATTAGTTAGTATGAAATATATCAATCTTATTTTTATATTATTACTTATATATATACATCATTATCTTTACAAGTGTTTAAAACTGACCACACTATAGGTAAACGCTTAAAAATATACATGCTCCATATACGATGGAAGCATTAGATGAAATAAGAGAACAATGGGCAAAAGCCATACAAGCAGTGGCAACTGTAAGATATAATTGGGATGTTGATAGCGATAATGAATGATACTTTGTAAATAAATATTTCTGAATGTTAATAAATGTATTTGAATGTTTCTATATGTGTGAATGTGAGAATTAAATTGATGTCTGAATGTATCTACTTGTGTGAAATTTTCCTTGGGACTTTTGCAGGTTTGTGGCCTGTTTGTAGGCTGATATCAATGGATGTCGTAAACCCGCAGTTCAGAAAACTGAACTGCAGGTTCTCATCCTGCTGACCAGCCACAGCAGGCCTGCAAACTGATATAAAAAAAATAGATATAGGCGTCGGTTATTTACAGAAAACCGTCAGCAAAGACCTACATCGTCGGTTATTAGACAAAAACCGACGCCTAATAGTACAAACAACCCGACCGTGCAGGATAGCACGGCCTTGGTGGAACAGGCGTCGGTTATTCATATAAAACCGACGCCTATAGTACTAAACACGGCCGTGCAGGGAAGTACGGCCGTGTCGTCTTGAAGTATGGCGTCGGTCTTTTAGTAGATAACCGACGCAGAATGTGTCCTAGATGACGCTGTTTTCTGTGGCGCGAACCCTTTTAGCGTCAGTTATCTACTAAAAGACCGACGCCTATATGGACTATTGGCGTCGGTTAAAAAACCGACGCCGAAGTGTTCGACATTTAGCGGCGCCCACATAGGCGTCGGTCAGAAACCGACGCCAAAGGGGGTTAAACAACCGACGCCAAAGGCTGTTTCTGTAGTAGTGTTGGTAGAGTTCCTAACAAGGATCATATCGTTAGTTCTTTGAATGATTGTGTCTGGAACATTGATGATACTAACATTTTTTAAGAGAGTTGGAATTCTGTAGTTGAAGAGAATGACCTATTTTCCATTAGTTGGCTTTCTGATATGTATGCTATGTGGTGGGATATGGTTCCATGTTTTATACATGATTCTTTCTTTTCTAGCATGAGGACAACGCAAATAACTGAGAGCCTGAATGCATTCATCAGATTCACATCAACAGTAGGAAAATTCTCTTTGAACTTGTATGTAATTAATTAAGCAGAATTGAGGAAAGGGAGAATTTGTCATTTTCGTCCATTAATGCATTGAGGTATTTGTATCATATCTAAATTTATAGTACACTCAAAAGTAGTTCATACCCATCACAAGAATCATCACTAAAGCATATTGTAAGAAAACGTTAGTTGTAAATGGGTGAGGGTAAATCCATTTATCCGTTTGCACATACCATGTACAATAAGGGCAAGGGTAAGGAACGCTCTTACCGATTACTTGCTCAATGTTTCTTTATAAGGGTATGTGATAGACATTATAAATAGCCACTACAGTAATAGTTAAACTCATAAATGTGCTCACCGACAACAAGTCCATCGTCACCATAAGTGGCCTACAACGATTTCCATAGAGCGGCCAAGCGTGCCCTGCTCATGAGCGCCCTCGGAGCAACTGCTAGGGTGAATATCTGTCACCTTCTCTACGAATCTTTCATGGTCGTTTTTTTATGCGATCACCCTCTTCCTAACCACACTTTTTTTTTGAGGAACGGTTATAGCATATATTTAAATCACATCAAAGCAAGTAAACACCTGCTTTAGTGAGTTCGTACAAGACATAGAAAAGAAAAAAATGACGTTTGGGCCCGGAAGACATATAAAAGAGGGGGAGACACCCCTTTAACAAGCCTCATAAAACATTTAAAGATGAAAATAGCTAGAGTCTAGAAAAAAGATTTTCAGCTCTAAGTTAGATGTTTTCATTGATGTTGCTGCACTATGCTGACCCCTGTTTCGTCATCCACCATGGCTTTAAGGTCGCAGAGAAATTTGGCTTCCGAATCACCTTCATCCGAATCAGCAATTCCTTCTTCTGTTTGTTTACCTGCATTTTGATAGAATGTGAAGATCTGCATCTATTTGAGATATAATATTTTGTCTCATTTTTTTTGTTGTTGTTGAACAATCTGTTTTTTCTTTCTTTCCAGAGATTCCAACTGATGGTGATGAATATGTAACTTCCTTTGAAGTTTTTGTATTGTCTATTTGGTGTGATTTGTGGTGGGAATGTTGCTTCTTTGATATCTAAAATGTATTTGCGTGTGTAGTTTAAGATGATGTTTTGTGAGGTGGTACACTTGAAGAAAATGTGATCGATTGAGTCAGAGTTTGTTTTGCATAGAGAACATCTGAATGGATAAATGAAACCCTTTTTTGTAAGATTTTCTCCCGAGAGAAACTTGTTATGCAGCAGAAGCCACAGAAATGTTTTATATTTGTGCGGTCATTTCTGTTTCCAAATTTTTGTGGTGGGTGGGGGTGAAACATCTGTAGGCGAGAAATGTATAGGCACCCTTAACCGAGTAAGTGTTTCCCCATTTCCATGTTATGTTGTTTGAGGTGTTGTTTTCCAAGGAGGACTTTAAGTTACTGAATTCGTTTTGACTGAGATGCATGAGGATTCATCTTTTTAGCGAATTTGTTCTGTTGCTGGTTATAAGGTGAAGAGTTTTATCAATTTTGATTTTACGAAGTTTGTCTGGGATGGTCCAGTTTGGGTGAAGATTTATGACTGAGTTGTTTTCAAACCAGTGTCATCACTCCCATAACCTCGCACTTCCTGAGCTCTTCCATCTAAAACAAAATCTACCCTTGATAAAATTAGGAGAAATTTTCTTTGGAATAACTTCCACAAATTCCTAACCAAACTCTAGGTCCATGGTTTGCAACTTTTGCCTTAATCAATGACTCCTATCCTCTTTCTTATCCTTTCCAGAAAGGCATGCCACCCGCTGGCCATCCACGAAATTGCCTCCACCTAGTGTCGACCCATATACTATTGCTAGTGCACTGTACTTAATATCTTGCTCCCCATAAAATGACATCTGGCATCGCCATTTTGCACTTCCTGCCCGTTCTTTTAGATCAAATTATCTATATTCTGCTCATGTTTCAATAAAATAACATACATGGACGAAGTAAGGTATCATATTTGATTGTCAGACATGTCGGGTGAGATATCTGATGATTAATCTAACGGTGCCAGTACACTATTGCTAGTGCCTTGTACTTTAGAATCTTGCTGTGCATAAAAGCGCCAGCCAGCATCGCCAATTTACAGTTTTCTGCCCATTCTTCTAAATCATGTTTTCTACTTCTCTGCTCTATGTTTCAATATAATAACATACATGAACGAAGAAAGGTATTAGATATGATTTCAAGACGTGTTGGGTGAGATATTTGATGATTTATTTAACGGTGCAAGTTGGTCTTTTGACCGCATGTCACTTTGGAGTTGTTGTCCAAAGAAAAGATTATGGATAATTGAGGAAAGGAAGAATTTGTCATTTTCTTTCATTCATGCATTAATGTATACCTATTACATCTGACTTTATAGCACACTCTGAAATAGTCGATACCCATCACATGAACCATCACTAAAGCATATTGTAACGATGAACGATAGCCAATAATATAATTAATGTGTCAATTTCATCTTATCATTCCTACTATCTCATAATATTGTTTTTATTAAAAAGTTATATTGTAAGTAAACCAACCTTGTGTATTTCTTATATATCATGGGAAAAACTTTTGTTGTGGTTCCTAAATGAGTATGATGATGTGTTTTCGATGTTGTCAAGCTTATAATTAATGTGGCAATTTCATCTTTTTATGTTATTTTGCATTCAAAACATCTAGATAATGAAAGTGTCAAACATAACATCATGTTTTGCATACTCCAATTTTGGTTAGAAAATGGCATAATTTATAAGTTTTGTTTTCGCACTAGTCATACCAGTATAGTAATTAGATTTTATGGATTATTCAATATACAATTGTATTTTGTGATTTATTAAAGTAGATTGCCATTTTTACCCATGGCCTCCTTGTTTACTTGGTGGGAAGTGGTTAAGGATATGGTAAAGGAAAATATGAGGTGAGTAATTACTCTTACCCATCGACCCCAAGGTTAGTACGGGTAAGGGTATTCCTTTACCCTCCCATGTCCTCCATAAGTTGGGTGCCGAAATTATGTGGAAATTATTGGCAGATAGCATAAAAGGGTGTTTACATCATTGTTAAATGAAACAATGAGATTAACTTGTTGAAATAGATCTAGAAGAAATTCTCTTCTTTCTATGTATCTTTATGCTTAACATAGTTGTGTTGTAAGCAAATTTATAACCTTAAGAGCCACACTGATCCGGCTACAACCAACTCACCTTGGGAACTCATTTCCTTTGCACATGGAGTGCTTCCTAGAATAAGATTTGTGCACTATTGCTCTAAGTTTCATGTTTGTCTTGGTTACTTTGTTTGGTCAAGCATGGTCATGCTCCATGCACATGCAACACTATTCATCAGTCAGTGATCATTTCTTCAACTCCATAAGTCCCAATGTTGCATCTCTTGGTCAATTACCTAGTTATTGTCCCAACCAAAATGTTCTAGTTGATTTATTCCACTCTAACTTCTTTGATTAATGATCCTTTATCTTGACTATAAGGCCCTTGGACATCTCTTCTCCTTAGGGAACAAAGATGTTATCTTGCTCTATATTATGCAAATCACTCACTCCAATATGCAACCATTTCTTGTCCCGTTTGTCCTCTACTCCGTCTTTATCTTAAATTAACTCGTCTTCGGTCTGTAGAGCATGATGAGCGCTTCATTTTTTTTGGCCTTGAATATATTGCACAACGAAGCTCCAATAAAATGTTTGAGGGTTGCTTTAGACAGTCTTTGCTTATGGACTTCAATAATGATAGCCACAACTAGTGACCCCAATTCCAAAGAAGAGCCATATCAAAATAGTAAACCATGTTGCACTAATGGGATACCATCTCAAAAACACCTGCACAATTTTGCAATCACTTACTTTAGTAGTATCCTTGTCTAAGTACAATCCTAACGCAAGTTGAGACATGGCTTGGATTTCTAATCCCTCTTTTCAAACAATGTAAACCAAAAACTCTAATATCAAGATGGTGATAATTGTGGGCCTTCCTTCACCATTCCCCTTCCTCCTTGACCAGATTCCCTTTTTAGCTTGCTTTTCTCTTCCTCCGACCATAACATGCAATAATGCCTATGCTACACATATACGAGGAGAAAGTGTCAATGTGTTGCATCACGAAGTGTTATTGGGTGTTCTTCTTCACAACCCTTACCATGTGTTTGTTCCTTCTTCTCCCCTATGTAAATCCATAAAGGTAAATGAGATCGATGCTAATAAGTAAGGGGTAATGTGATGGCATCAATTGACAAGGGAGAGTCCACGATGTAGAAGTGATGGATATCATTATGTACTTTTTGAAAGTAATAAATGGAGAACTTAATTAAAAGTAGAAATACCATGAGTACTTCATAATTGGGTTTATTTGAGTCTAGATAATAACAAAGGTTACTAAATACTTCTTGAAAGTTGCAGTCCAATTTATGCCTAATATCAAAAAATGACAGAGAATTAGCAGAATACTGACATGCCATCAATAATTCATTTCTAAGGATGGTTTCTCTTTCCCCCATGCGTGTTTTCTTGTTTCAAGTGTATTCTTTCCCTTTAAGAACACATCTCTTCGAGAGAAAAATGTCATGGACTGTGTATATCATGAACACTTACAGCTCTTTCTTTAATGCATCGTTCTTTTAGAAAAAGAACCAGTTCCTCAGGGAGGAGCTGATAGATAGTCTCATCAAGCAGTTGTATGATGAAATCAAGGACAATCCTTCCGATTATGTGAATCTCAGGAAGGAATTCCAGACTGCTCTCTTCACCATGGCACTCAAACAAGTATGCCTGCTTCTCACTATATATATTTTTCTAGTGTAGTTTCTTAAGATATACATATAATTATCAAAATCTCAATATTGAAACATGCAGGCCATAGGAAGGGATGTAGAGAAGATTTATGTGGAGGAATTTGGCAAAGAAGTTACAAAGAAGGAAATGAGGGAAATCCTGGTAGATGATTGCATGGTAGGTGCCCTGGAGGTGGACTGGAGGGATTTCTTTCCTTACCTGAGATGGTTCCCCAACCCAGCAATCGATAATAAGGTCCACAAGATCCTTGCACGCAGGAGCGCTGTTATCAAAGCCCTTATACACGAACAGAGGAAACGGTTTTCCCCCGGACAGGTTTGTTACACGTCTTATCACTTTTCCAACTCTCTCCGGTCTCCTGATACATGTGCAAAACATGTCCGAGCAGGAAGTAAACTGCTACCTTGACTTTCTTCTCTCGGAAGACAAGTTCACGGATGATCAGAAGGCTGCACTGATCTGGGAATCTATCATTGAGAGCGCAGATACGACCGTGGTGAGCGGTGAGTGGGCTATGTTTGAGCTAGCAAAGAATCCGGACATTCAGGTTTGTTTTTATTGCAAATTGTTTTCAGGAATCAACTCGATTTGCATATAAACCACCAGAGGAGACTCCTCATCTTTTCTTATTTTGCAGGAACGACTATATAGGGAAATCCAAGATGTCTACGGATCACAGATGGTCACTGAGGAACATCTTCCTAAGCTGTCGTACCTCAACGCCGTCTTCCAGGAGACATTGAGGTTACATTCCCCTGTTTCGGTACTGCCTCCAAGATTTATCCATGAGGATGTCCAGATTGGTGGCTACGACATTCATGCAGGCACCGATGTCAGTCGGTCGTATCATTAATTGAATCCTATACATATCCTCTTGATGCATTTTTTCCCAATTTAAGACGTGCTGTTACACTATATGTAGGTAATTGTTAATGTGTATTCTTGCAATATGGACAAAAGCCAATGGGACAATCCAGAGGAATGGAGGCCAGAGAGGTTCCTGGAGGGGAAGTACGATGTCACAGAGCTTTACAACACCATGGCCTTTGGAGGAGGCAAGAGGGTGTGTGCTGGGGGAAGCCTCGTGTTGTTGATATTTGTTATTGTCCTTCATGCAACAGTACCACAGGTGTAATGTAATTAACAATTCAGACGGATCCAAAATAAGAAACGAAGTTCAAACAAATTAGGAGAACAGAAAAACAAGAGTTAGATTCGCAAATCATATCGTTCGTTGAAAAACGAATGTTACTTAAAGAAATCAGTGCCCAACAATCCTCGTGGATAGGCATTATTCTCCCAGTCTCGATCCGGCACGAACCTGGAACTTGCACGTCTCGCTCGCGCACGTTGCACTGCTACCAGTACAGCACAATAACCACAAGAACCACCGCCTGACAGCTGCGTCTTGGAGACAGGAAGGAGGAGTCGCGCTTCGCACAGGAGGACAACTCCGCAAAGCGACTCCGGGGACGACAACTCTTGCACTCTGGATTAGGGCTCTCAAAACACATGGCGGCAGAAGACTGTTTTCGGTGTGTTTAACCCTAATGACCGGATGTGTATATATAGCCATGCACGTCCCTAATCCTATTACCAGTAAGACGCTAACACTCGGTTGCTCTTGTACACAATACAGAATAATCCACAAAAGAGAAACACTTTCTAATTAGAATTAAGAAATCCGAATAAGAAAGCAACAATTAATTACACGAGTAATTAATTACTTAGTCGTATTCTAGTGCAAAAAGAAGACGGAAAATGGAAGACATTCTCCACAATCCACAAGCCCCAAGCCCGAGCCCGGCCCGACCAGGCCAGGCCAGGCGAGGTGTGACGTGGCGCGTGCGTGCATGCGTGCGTGCATACATGCGTTGTGATGTGGCAATCCCACCCACTAAGGAGATGAGTATACCTCCCTCCTAAGACTCCTTTGGACACTAGTTCCCCATGTGATCCTACATATGAGGACCACAAAAGTTCTAGGAGTGAGCAATATGGGATAAATCTTCTTTGCCATTTGCACTAGAAACAACACTACATTCTCACATGTACTTGTTGCACTACATTGGGCTTAACCCTGAAAACTAATAGAGGGGGGGGGTGAATAGAGTTTTATAGATAATTTAACAATTATTGAACTCAAGCAACCACAATGTAAATATTGGACAAGGAGACGCAAGGTTTAGAGTGGTTCCAACTATAGCAAATACTATAGCCGTCAATCCACTACCCGGTTGCTTACCCAACCGGGATTTGAAAAGAAATTTATTTTATTACCTCTTCAAGGAATTTACATAAAATACAATCTCTTTTCCTAAACCCTTCAAGCAGCCTTCACCTAGAAGTAATCGCCAACCTTGAAGCAGCCTTCTCTTGAAGTAGATGCACCAACTCCCGTTGCACCAGCCTTCTGAAGTAGCTTCCCTTGCGATAGCCTTCTTGAAGTAGCTTGAAGTCCCCTTCTCCACCTGAGAAGTCAACTCTCTCCAACCCGCAGCCTCCAACCCTAGGAGTAGCAAGGAGAGTACAAAAGATAAACAGGAACAAGAAAGGAAATGGAAATTACAACTTATCCTTTAAGCCCAAGGCTTGATATGCCTAGATCAAGCGTAAGATCTCCTAGCCAAGAATGTGAACTTGTAATTGCAGTGGATAGGAGAATCTAGCCTATAGGACACGAGATTGAGCTAAGAAGAATGTAGGCTGATGATCACAGTGCTCAAAATGCTTGCAAAAGATTGCTCAAGTATGCTCAAGTGTATTCTCAAGTGTAACAAGTGAAATCTAGTGTCCTATGGCTTGTCCTATTTATAGAAATGGCCTAAGTATGCTTAAGGACGTTCTAGACAACTTCTAGGGGTTTCTAAGTGCTTAACTAGCCGTTAGGTATAAGTTAGGTGCTTTTGCAACGGCTAGTTGCTTTATTCTGCAGTTGCTGTCAGAGACCATCTCGGTCGACAATTTGTCGACCGAGATACCTACTCGGTCGAAGTTTTGTCGACCGACAGGCTCTCTGGATTAACGTTTATTTGCAACTGTCAACTGCTGTGTCTAACGGCTACTTTTGGTCAATCTCGGTCGAGAAGTTTGTCGACCGAGAGTGTCTCGGTCGAGAAGTGTGGTCGACCGAGATTGACTCTGTTTTCAAACTTTCAATAGAGATACTAATTGTGTGGGTGTGCAAAGGTGATCCTAATTAAATGGGATGACATGTCTAACTATGGTGTTTGGCTAGGGAAAATCTAACGCTTGATTTACATGCAATTCTAAGTACTTGTACATTATATATTTGTACAAATTTTACAACATTGATTACATTGCATGAAAATATACTAAGTAAGCTTTTGGATTTTCCCTTGCTACTTTGTCATCCTGCTTAGTCCTGCACACTCAAGTAGCTCGTTAGATTATTAAGAATGAAATGTTTGTCATCATCGAAACAAAGGGATTTATCATAATATCCAATTTATCCAACAATCTCCCCCTTTTTGAAGATGACAAACATTTCCTAAATATGAAATAAGGAAATATAAAGCATGTGAGTTTCATACCTGAAAATTTACCTTTTGTAGCCATTTATGTTTTGCAAGTGAGTGCTGGCCAAGATGTGATGAAACTCATTTATATTTTTGATTTTTATATTCTTTCTCCCCCTTTGTCATTTCAAAAAGATATCCAAGTTGAATGTTTTATTTTTCTTCTCCCCCTTAATATAATGCTCCCCCTTAATTAGAGATCCTATTAGAAACATGGATTTTTATCTAATTTATCCACAATTGGTTTCTCAATCATTTGCAAAGAATGTTAAGCCTTGAAATGATATGAGATTCCTTTAAGCATATGATGAATGTATATTGATGTCACATGTATCAAAGGATGTTAAGCCCTAGATTAAATGAGAATCCTCTAAGCTTAGAGTACATAAAAAATGTCTCCATCCAAAAGCAAGGGATGTTAAGCCCTGTTTTGGGTAGAGAGTTCCTTCAAGTACAAGGTACCATTTTCAATAAATTCATAAATTTCTTGAAAATATTCAGCTGCACATAGTGATTACAATGTTTTTGTAAGCTTCTGCAATCAAATGAGCAAAGTTTTGATGATCTCCCTCTTTTTCTTATGCTTTGCTCCCCCTTAGATAGATATCTCAAATGAAAGTTTGAATACTAAGCAAATATATAAAATGTTGTAGATGATCTCCATGATTAACAAAGATGTATGCAATTTATGTCAGTCTGGAAAACAGAAACCTAGTCGGTCGACATCTGCTCGACCGACAGTGTTCTCGGTCGACTAGTTGCTCGACCGAGGAGATTTCTGGAGAACTGGTTTGTCATTTGTCAATTTAGCCACAATTTTAATAGTTGCCTGTTTTAATTATTACTCCCGTTATTTTTATGCTCTACAATAATGAACTTATAATCCATATTTTTGAAGATGTCTCATATACAAAAAAATAAACATTTGAGTCAAGCAAAGATGACAAACTGCATTAAATAGCATGGAAAATATTACAATCATATAGAAATGACCAATTTATTACAACCATTGTCATTACAACTAGTACAACTTCAACACTTCACTGGAAAGATTTAAGAATTACATCGATGTCCGGATCTTTCCCAAGGAATGGCTCGGCTCCATAATATTTGACCAGAGTTTGCCAATCTAAAGCACCTGTCATAGCTAACGCATATGCTTCCAGAAATGTGGGAACTCGGTCAAATCGGAAGTGAGCAGCTATATCTTGCAATTGTATGGAGGAAAATTGAGTATGTGCAAGATCCATTGATGGTGGAGGTGGAGGTTGATAGTAGTTGTATGAAGGGTTAAATGGGTTGAGCATGCCAGGATTTAAGGAATGCGGATATTCATCGGTTTCGGCCGGAGAAAGATTTTGCATTCTTTGATTTAAGTATGTCATGGCATGATGGGTATAGTTGAGTTGGTTACTGAGATGATATTGGGAGACAACAAGATAAGTGAGAGTATTTTGGATGGGATCAACAGAAAGATTAGTAGGAGGAGGGGGTGGTGGTATATCTTGATGTGATGATTCTCCTTCTACTCTTGCCCTTTTATGACCAAAGTCAATCCCCATCTTCTCTACGGTGTTCTTACTTATCTTTGGTGGTCTACGCTCCCATGTATACCCCATATCTTCAATTTGTAACTTAAGAAAATGTTGAGTGATCTGGCATACAAAATCGGCATACGGTGGATTGCCAGAAAACTCAAGCATGTTTTTAAGTATTATGCGAATGAAGTTTATAGGAATTTCTTTTATGATAGCATAAATTAGACACATGCGGAAAATAGGGACCTCAGATTTATTGGCTCTAGGATGTATGTTAGTGGAAACAATGAGGTTTACTATCCTACATGCAAGTTTCAGGTTTATTGCATAATAGGTTCCCCTATCTTCATGACAAGTGGTATTGGTTTGAAATATGGCTCTTTTTATATCACTAAGGCTAGTGGAGTGGTCATCATGGGAAAATAAATTTAGTGGATTGCCGGTGGTAAGGTCAAGGAAATCTTGGTATTCATCTATATCAATTTCTAGCATGTCAAGAATATCCCCTTCGGAAAATTTAAAACTACGCCCATTGACCATGGTGTAGAAGAATGTGGTTTCATTTTCGGTGTGGGATAAGAGATTGGCATAGAATTCGTTGACTACCTTAATGGAATAGATAGGAAAAGAAGGATTGATGAAGTCCTTCAGCTTCTGCACTCCAAAGAGATTCTCCAGATCGACTATGTTGATGAAGTCCATAGCTTCGACCGGGCGTCGGGGAAGAGGAGCTTTAGAGGAAAGCCGTAGATATCTATCTCCAGCATCTCCGTCGACGAAGGCGATGTCATTGATGATCGTCAGTGGCGGAGTGGCTTCCCGATCTTCTCTTCTTTTTCTTCCAGCAACTTTCTTCTTCCCACGGACAGCTGATGATGAGGCCATTGTGTTTCTTGAGAGTGGAGAAGAAGCAAGGAAGATTGGAGTATAAGAATGCTGAATGTTTCCACGAGAATGCACTAGAGATGGGCTGTGGAGGCAAAGAAATGCAAGTGTGAGTAAGTGACCCGTTTTTGCTCCTATTTATAGCATTCCAGCGACCTGGTCGGTCGACGACTCGTCGACCGAGCGTCCGCAACGGTCGAGTTGCAGACGCGCCACTTGGTTCCCCAACGGTAAAGAAAATGGTCATAACGGTCGGGTTACAACGGTCGTATTCAACGGCTATTTCTCAGTCGAGCGCTTGTCGACCGACTTTGTCTCGGTCGAGCATTGTTCGACCGACAGTTCGTCCGCTATTGAGTTTGTTTAGAATCTGTCGGTCGAGAGATATGGGCTGACCGAGCGGTTCTCGGTCGACGAATTCGTCGACCGACAGACTTACTGAGTTCAACTTTTGAGACTGAATTTTAATGCAGATCATAGATTATTTTTGTAGAGCGTATATATGGATATTCCGAGGGAGTAATATTGTTTTGTTTTTGACAATTTTTAAGGCTTTAAATATGCTAAGAGTAAGTCTAATAAATTGATGTTCAAATAAACAATCTTTTGTCAAAGTTTATTTTAGGTCGCCCTTGACTACGACCGTGGCGCCCCTTGGTCAAATTTTATTTTAACCAAGAGGCATATTCTGCAGGTTTCCAGGATAAACATTCATATACGAAGTATAGGTTCTGCAGATAGCTTACGAGTATCAATTTGAGGCTCATTAAAGTGTACCAATTTATGAGAAATTAATAAGGGCATCAAGTATGATGAAGTATATTCAAGAATAATATCCATTCATGAATTCAAATATGATGAAGCATAGTAAGTGATGCTTAATATAAGAGCACAATGAATATTTTCAAAAATCAAATTGAAACATTTTATTCATTTCAAGTGCACTATAGGCTGTTTCTAATTCAACTATTTCAAAGATCAGTTTGAGATAAGACATATGTATATCAAAGTGATACTTAAATTAAATTTTTGATTTTGTTATCCCGATATGGTAAGTTGAGATAGACATAAGAATATACCAATTAAGATCTTTGGTCATATCTCAACTTAGTCTAATCAATTTAATTTGGGAGTTTTGGAACCCATACCATCTCAACATTCTTTTTCTTGTATGGGCATGAAAAAGAATAATGTCCAAGGCGTGAGCAATAATGGCAACAAATTGAATCAACCTCAAGCCTTTTTCTATGATTTTGCCCTGTGTTGTCATTTGGTGAGGGTGTCCTTTTGGGTACATATATGGGTTGATAGATTTGTGGCTTACTCCGACTAGGTTGTTGATGTGATTTTTCTTTAGGTTTATAACCTAGTCCTCTTCTCCCTATTTGATGATAGGAATTATCCAATATTCTATCAAGGATTCCATTGTTGTTTAACCTACTAACTTCTCGTTGTAACTTAGCGATCTCATCCATTCTATTCTTAATATCTAGTTTTGCTTGATCTAGATTGGATGATAAAGAATTTCTTTCTTTCACTATATTGTCATAATCTACATGTGTACACAAAATAGGTTGTTTTTGAAAGTCATTTAACTTTGCAAGTAATTCAACCTTTTCTTGATATAGAAGATCATAATTTGTTTCTAGAGTAAAAATCTTCACTTCACTATTACTTAGAGATGATTTCAAAGTACGGTTATTAGAAGCAATGTCATCTTTTTCGAAACCAAGAGTATTCAATTTAGCATATAAATCGTCATTTTCAGATGTAAGAGCAAGAAGTCTAGCATTTAACTCATCGTTTGTTTTACTAGATTTCTTTAATTTCTTCTTGCACTCAATATACTTATTGTGAGTTTCTTCAAGACTAGAAATTAGCTCTTCTTTTGATAAATCTAGAAGACTTACCTCTTCTTCTTCTTCCTCATTGGTTGTAGCAATGAAACAATTCTTATGGACCTCTTTCTTCTTTTCTTTCCATGGACAGCCGATTGTTGTATGGTTTGTTCCTAAACACCAATTGCAGCTTGTTGAAAGTTGGTCCAAGTTGCTCCTTTGTCTGTGGTCGTAGTCACCTCCACCCTTCATTCTTCAAGACCTGGTTAGGGTTCCTTGAAGCCTTCTCTGATACCAATTGAAAACTACTAGAGGGGGGGGGTGAATAGAGTTTTATAGATAATTTAACAATTATTGAACTCAAGCAACCACAATGTAAATATTGGACAAGGAGACGCAAGGTTTAGAGTGGTTCCAACTATAGCAAATACTATAGCCGTCAATCCACTACCCGGTTGCTTACCCAACCGGGATTTGAAAAGAAATTTATTTTATTACCTCTTCAAGGAATTTACATAAAATACAATCTCTTTTCCTAAACCCTTCAAGCAGCCTTCACCTAGAAGTAATCGCCAACCTTGAAGCAGCCTTCTCTTGAAGTAGATGCACCAACTCCCGTTGCACCAGCCTTCTGAAGTAGCTTCCCTTGCGATAGCCTTCTTGAAGTAGCTTGAAGTCCCCTTCTCCACCTGAGAAGTCAACTCTCTCCAACCCGCAGCCTCCAACCCTAGGAGTAGCAAGGAGAGTACAAAAGATAAACAGGAACAAGAAAGGAAATGGAAATTATAACTTATCCTTTAAGCCCAAGGCTTGATATGCCTAGATCAAGCGTAAGATCTCCTAGCCAAGAATGTGAACTTGTAATTGCAGTGGATAGGAGAATCTAGCCTATAGGACACGAGATTGAGCTAAGAAGAATGTAGGCCGATGATCATAGTGCTCAAAATGCTTGCAAAAGATTGCTCAAGTATGCTCAAGTGTATTCTCAAGTGTAACAAGTGAAATCTAGTGTCCTATGGCTTGTCCTATTTATAGAAATGGCCTAAGTATGCTTAAGGACGTTCTAGACAACTTCTAGGGGTTTCTAAGTGCTTAACTAGCCGTTAGGTATAAGTTAGGTGCTTTTGCAACGGCTAGTTGCTTTATTCTGCAGTTGCTGTCAGAGACCATCTCGGTCGACAATTTGTCGACCGAGATACCTACTCGGTCGAAGTTTTGTCGACCGACAGGCTCTCTAGATTAACGTTTATTTGCAACTGTCAACTGCTGTGTCTAACGACTACTTTTGGTCAATCTCGGTCGAGAAGTTTGTCGACCGAGAGTGTCTCGGTCGAGAAGTGTGGTCAACCGAGATTGACTCTATTTTCAAACTTTCAATAGAGATACTAATTATGTGGGTGTGCAAAGGTGATCCTAATTAAATGGGATGACATGTCTAACTATGGTGTTTGGCTAGGGAAAATCTAACGCTTGATTTACATGCAATTCTAAGTACTTGTACATTATATATTTGTACAAATTTTACAACATTGATTACATTGCATGAAAATATACTAAGTAAGCTTTTGGATTTTCCCTTGCTACTTTGTCATCCTGCTTAGTCCTGCACACTCAAGTAGCTCGTTAGATTATTAAGAATGAAATGTTTGTCATCATCGAAACAAAGGGATTTATCATAATATCCAATTTATCCAACAAACCCATGCTAAATAAATGATTTTCTACAGTAACGACGCTACAGTAATTACGTGCTACAGTAATTACGTGACGCTACAGTAACTACCTGTAATAGTAATCATCATTTATCTAACAATCCCCCACAAAGTCCAATGTGTAGTGTGCTCTACCATTCAATCCTCCATACTGTGCTTTCAGCAGATATCTTTCGGTTTGAATCTACCTGAGTTATCCAACTGTGACTCCTGTAGGAACTAGGTGAACAAAAGTCTTGAACCTGAACCTTGGGTACAAGAGTATAGGTTGGTAACAACACAATAAAGACATGGTAGTAACGAAAACAATGCATTAAGGCCATGCATACAAAATTTTATATCATGATTGATAACAGAGAACAACCCAATTCTCCAGTTGCGGCCTACACAACATCAATCACTTAGTTGGAGTCTCCAAAGATGTACTGCTAACATCCTGTCCTAAGACTTGACACCATTAAGAGACGACTCTCTTACTAACTTGCAGTCATGACACTAACAGGTTTCTAGAGAATAGACACACAGATGCAAGAAGCATCAAACAAGAATACATAATGTCATCCGATTTACCCGACAGCTTGTTATTACCACATTGAACCCAATTTATGGGATCTCCACTCTTTTGGGTTGGGTTGCTACTGCCTGCAAATCTATAGGGGTTTCAATCCCATCCCCAACCTGGATTTTTCCACTAAAGCCAAGGTAAGACCTTTAGTGAAAGGATCAGCTGTATTATCTTTGGTACCGACGTAGTCCACAACCACGACCCCATTAGACACTAACTCCCTTACAGATTTTAATCTGACTTGGATGTGTCTACGCTGTTTTCGATTATACTTGGAACTCTTTATCTTAGCAATAGTTGTAGTGCTATCACAATGAACTGAAATCGCAGGAAGTGGCTTCATAACCATAGGTAAACTAGACATAAGTCCATGTAGCCATTCAGCTTCCAACCCCGTTTCATCTAAAGCACATAAATCTGCCTCAAAAGTTGACCGAGACAATATGGTCTGTTTCTTAGACCTCCAGGAAACAACTCCTCCTCCCAACAGGAATACATATCCTGAGACACCATTACTCCCAGAATTTATGGCAATCTAGCTTGCATCACTATATCCTTCGACTACGGAAGGATGTTTACCGTAATGCAGCCCAAGGGAACATGTTCCCTTGATATACCTCAGAACTCTGTCAAGAGCTTCCCAATGGGTCTTGTCGGGACAACTGGTGTGTCTACTTAACTTGTTCACGGCAAACGCAATGTCTGGACGTGTACAGTTCATAAGATACATCAAACTTCCGATAATCTGAGAGTATCATAATTGAGACAATGGAACCCCAATCTCATTTTTGAACAAGGGCTTGGATGAATCATATGGAGTCTTAACAGGTTTACGTGATGTGTACTCAAACCTCTCCAGTATCTTCTCAACATAGTGAGACTGAGAGAGAGTTATACCATCTGTAGACCTTATGATTTTAAGCCCTAAAATCACATCAGCGACACCCATATCTTTCATCTCAAACTTGCTACATAAGAATGACTTTGCCTCTTTTACTACTTTCATATCGGAACCAAAAAGCAGGATATCATCGATGTATAAGCATAACAAAATGAATCCATTATTGACAATCTTACAGTAGAGACACTTATCAAATTCATTATAAATAAAGCCAAACAATGATATCACAGTATCAAACTTCTCATGCCATTGCTTAGGGGCTTCTTTCAATCCATATAATGATTTAACAAGTTTACACACTTTGGACTCATTCCCACGACCCACAAATCCCTCAGGTTGTTCCATATATATCTCTTCTTGAAGATCACCATGTAAGAATGCGGTCTTCACATCCATCTGATGGATATAGACATTATAAATGGAAGTCAATGCTAGAAGCACTCGGATTGTGGTCATACGAGAAATAGGTGAATAGGTATCAAAATAATCTATTCCTTCCCTTCGTGTGTAACCCTTAGCAACTAACCTTGCCTTATACTTATTGATTGTCCCGTCTGCATTAAGTTTCTTCTTAAAAATCCATTTGCAACCAACTGCAGAACAACCAGGAGGCAAATCCACCAATTCCCAAGTTCGATTCGAGAGAATTGATTGGATTTCATCATTAACGGCTTCTTTCCAAAACTTAGCTTCTGGAGATTCCATAGCTTGTTTGAAAGTAACACGATTATCTTCAACATTATAAGTGAGAAACTCACTTCCAAAATCTTTGGATGTCCTAGGCCGTTTACTTCTCCTTGGTTCAACTATTTCTTCAGAATCATCCGATTCAGAAATAACTTGTTCAGAGTCACCCCCCACATTTGTCATCCTTTCCACGTACTCAGGAATGGAACCTGTGGTGAATGAATCTTCTTGAGATACTTCATTGGGCACACCAATTTTCATAGGAAACACATCCTCAAAGAATGTAGCATCACATAATTCCACAATTGTATTGACCTCAATGCCAGAGATATCTGATTTTACAATCAGGAATCTGTAAGCATATCTTATCTCTACATAACCCAAGAATATGGCATCAACCATTTTCGGTCCTAATTTCTTCATTTTGTGTTCAGGGACAAGTACCATTGCAAGGCACCCCCACACTCGAAGATATTTAAGACTCGGTTTCCTTCTTCTCCATAACTCAAACGGACTACTCTTTGAATATTTATGGGGAACTCTATTCAGAATATGGCAAGCCGTATTCAAAGCTTCCCCCAACATAAAGTTGGGTAATCCATATGGTTGGAGTAAGGTATTTACCATATCTATTAAGGTTCGGTTTTTACGTTCAACTATCCCATTTGATTGTGGTGAATAAGGAGATTTTACCTCATGAACTATACCATGCAATTGGAAAAATTCCAAAAACAAGTTCGAGGTATACTCTCCTCCCCTATAAGACCTTAATCGCTTAAGTACTTTACCGGTTTGAGTTTCAGCTTCTTTCTTATAAATTTGAAATTTATCTAATGCCTCATCTTTACTTCTAAGTAAAAAGACATAACAGTATCTACTCGCATCATCAATAAAAGTTATAAAATAACACTTTTGATCTCTCGTAGCAACACCGTTAAATTCACAGATATCTTTATGCACTAAATCCAAAATTTCCGAATTCCTATTCACAGAATGAAAAGGCTTCCTAGGCAATTTAGCTTGTATACAGATTTCACATTTATTGTTGCTAATTTTAGATTTAGGGATCAAATCTAGATTCATCATATGCTTCATTGAGGCAACATTAACATGTCCCAACCGTGAATGACATACATCGAATGAAACAAGATTCATACAAACAGAACTATAATCATTCAAATTTAAAACGGAATTTGAAACAGGTTCAACATGAATCTTAAACAAGTTCTCCACATCACATAAGTACCCCTTGCCAAAAAACAAAGAATCACGAAGGCGTGTAATAATAGCCTTATAATATTTACAGTCTACTCTATAACCTTCTCTAACTAATATGACGCCACTAAGGATATTGCGTCGAATGGTTGGAACATGTATGACCTTGTTAAGAGTCAAAACCTTCCCCGAAGGGAACTTCAAGTCCACCCGTCCTTCGCCTTTGACTTCTATAGAGCTGGAATCACCCAAAGTCATGGACCGACCTCGAGAGGCCTGATAAGACACAAATAGGGATTTATCAACATACACATGTACATTAGCCCCAGTGTCAATTATCCAATAAAGTGGTTCAAAAATAGAAAGAATTTCAGGTTTAATAGACACGTACCCATCATTGAGGTTCAAGGATGTAGTCATCATATTGACCACAGCCTCCTCAGTTCCAGATGCGGTAGCTTTCTTTTCCTTCTTAGTAGCACAATCCTTATTCCAGTGACCGACCTATCCACAAGTCCAACAAGGTTTGTTCTTCGGTTTCTTTTGGATCTTTGCCTTGGGTTTATGTGCATTCTTAGATTTCTTATCTTTGGTGTTTTTTGTAGAAGTAAGATTAACAGTTGGATTTGCATCAGTAGGCACCTTGACCCCTTTGTCCTTTAAGTGTTCTTCTTGTATATTAATATCCATCATTAATTCATCCATTGTGTGTGTCCCTTTGCGATGCTTCAGAGACATACCAAACGATTCCCAAGACTTAGGGAATTTTTCTATGATAGACATAACAACGAATTTCTCAGGCAATACCATCTTGGCATCTGAGAGTTCATGAACTAGGAGTTGTAGATCATGTGTTTGATCAGAAACTGATTTACCCTCAACCATCTGAAACTTAAGAAATTTAGACACGCAGTATTTTTCAACACCTTTATTTTCAGTGCTAAAATTCTTAATTAAAAATTCCCATAAAACCTTGGACATAGTGACAGGCGGATTTGAGTAAGAATCATACAGTTTGTTATTGAAACCAAATAGAATCAAACCGCGACATGTTTTATCACCCTTCTTCCAACTAGCAATTATATTTGCATTAGCAGGAATTGTTTCATCAGATACATATTTAGTTTCAACTAAATACTGATCATAACCCGCAATATTCAGGAAAATTTCCATCCGACTCTGTCAACGGGCAAAGTTGGTACTAGTAAATTTTTTAGGCATATTGGTTGTATCAATTTTACATCCCGAACCACCCTGACCGGCCATTGTTAATTAACGACAGAAATTGATTTCTTTAAGACTGTTGTTGATATTTGTTATTTTCATTCATGCAACAATGACATGTGAAATGTAATTAACAATTCAGGCAGATCCAAAATAAGAAACAAAGTTCAAACAAAGAAGGAGAACAGAAAAACAAGAGTTAGATTCGCAAACCAGATCGTTCGTTGAGAAACGAACGTGTTACTTAAAGAAATCAGTGCCCGACAATCCTCACTTGGATACAGGAAGGAGGAGTCGCGCTTCGCACAGGAGGACAACTCCGCAAAGCGACTCCGGGGACGACAACTCTTGCACTCTGGATTAGGGCTCTCAAAACACACGGCGAAAGAAGACTATTTTCGATGTGTTTAACCCTAATGACCAGATGCGTATATATAGCCATTCACGTCCCTAATCCTATTCCCAGTAAGACGCAAACACTCAGTTTCTCTTATACACAATACAGAATAATTGCACAAGAATAACACTTTCTAATTAGGATTAAGGAATCCGAATAAGAAAGCAACAATTAATTACACGAGTAATTAATTACTTAGTCGTATTCTAGTGCAAAAAGAAGACAGAAGACGGAAGACATTCTCCACAATCCACATCCAAAGCCACAAGACCAAGCCCGAGCCCAGCCCGGCCAAGCGAGGCGTGGCGTGGCGCGCGCGCGTGCGTGCGTGCGTTGTGATGTGGCAATCCCACCCACCAAGGAGGTGAGCATACCTCCCTCCTAAGACTCCTTTGGACACTAGTGCCCCATGTGATCCTACATATGAGGACCACAAAAGTTCTAGGAGTGAGCAATATGGGATAAAACATCTTTGCCATTTGCACTAGAAACAACACTACATTCTCACATGTACTTGCTGCACTACATTGGGCTTAACCCATGCTAAATAAATGATTTGCTATAGTAACGACGCTACAATAATTATGTGACACTACACTAACTACCTGTAACCGTAATCATCATTTATCTAACAATCCCCCACAAAGTCCAATGTGTAGTGTGCTCTACCATTCTGTCCTCCATATTGTGCTTTCAGCAGATACCTTTCGGTTTGAATCTACCTGAGTTATCCAACTGTGACTCCTGTAGGCACTAGGTGAACAAAAGTCTTGAACCTAAACCTTAGGTACAAGAGTATAGGTTGGTAACAACACAATAAAGACATGGTAGTAAAGAAAACAATGCATTAAGGCCGCGCATACAAAATTTTATATCATGATTGATAACAGAGAACAACCCAATTCTCCTGTTGAGGCCTACACAACATCAATCACTTAGCTGGAGTCTCCAAAGATGTACTGCTAACATCCTGTCCTAAGACTTGACACAATTAAGAGACTACTCTCTTACTAACTTGCAGTCATGACACTAACAGGTTTCTAGGGAATAGACACACAGATGTAAGAAGCATCAAACAAGAATACATAATGTCATCCGATTTACCCGACAGCTTGTTATTACCACATTGAACCCAATTTGTGGGATCTCCACTCTTTTGGGTTGGGTTGCTACTGCCTGCAAATCTATAGGGGTTTCAGTCCTATCCCCAACCTGGATTTTTCCACTAAAGCCAAGGTAAAACCTTTAGTGAAAGGATCAGCTGTATTATCTTTAGTACCGACATAGTTCACAGCCACGACCCCATTAGACACTAACTCCATTACAGATTTTAATCTGACTTGGATGTGTCTACGCTATTTTCGATTGTACTTGGAACTCTTTATCTTAGCAATAGTTGTAGTGCTATCACAGTGAACTGAAATCGCATGAAGTGGCTTCATTACCATAGGTAAACTAGACATAATTCCATGTAGCCATTCAACTTCCAACCCAGTTTCATCTAAAGCACACAACTCTGCCTCAAAAGTGGACCGAGACAATATGGTCTGCTTATTAGACCTCCAGGAAACACCTCCTCCTCCCAACATGAATACATATCCTGAGACACCATTACTCCCAGAATTCACGGCAATCCAGCTTGCATCACTATATCCTTCAACTACAGAAGGATGTTTACCATAATGCAGCCCAAGGGAACATGTTCCCTTGATATACCTCACAACTCTATCAAGAGCTTCCCAATGGGTCTTGTCGGGACAACTGGTATATCTACTTAACTTGTTCACAGCAAACACAATGTCTGGATGTGTACAGTTCATAAGATACATCAAACTTCCGATAATATGAGAGTATCATAATTGAGACACTGGAACCCCAGTCTCATTCTTGAACAAGGGCTTGGATGAATCATATTGAGTCTTAATAGGTTTACCTGATGTGTACTCAAACCTCTCCAGTATCTTCTCAACATAGTGAGACTGAGAGAGAGTTATACCATCAGTAGACCTTATGATTTTAAGCCCTAAAATCACATCAGTGACACCCATATCTTTCATCTCAAACTTGCTACACAAGAATGACTTTGTCTCTTTTACTACTTTCATATCAGAACCAAAAAGCATGATATCATCGACGTATAAGCATAACAAAATGAATCCATTATTGACAATCTTGCAGTAGAGACACTTATCAAATTCATTAGAAATAAAGACACATGATGATATCATAGAATCAAACTTCTCATGCCATTTCTTAGGGGCTTGTTTCAAGCCATATAATGACTTAACAAGTTTACACACTTTGGACTCATTCCCACAACCCACAAATCCCTCAGGTTGTTACATATATATCTCTTCTTGAAGATCACCGTGTAAGAACGCACTCTTCACATCCATCTGATGGATATAGAGATTATAAATGGAATACAATGCTAGAAGCACTCAGATTGTGGTCATATGAGAAACAGGTGAATAGGTATCAAAATAATATATTCCTTCCCTTTGTGTGTAACCCTTAGCAACTAACCTTGCCTTATACTTATTGATTGTCCTGTCTGCATTAAGTTTCTTCTTAAAAATCCATTTGCAACCAACTGCAGAACAACCAGGAGGCAAATCCACCAATTCCCAAGTTCCATTCGAGAGAATTGATTGGATTTCATCATTAACGACTTCTTTCCAAAACTTAGCTTCTGGAGATTCCATAGCTTGTTTGAAAGTAACAAGATCATATTCAACATTGTAAGTGAGAAACTCACTTCCAAAATCTTTGGATGTCCTAGGCCGTTTACTTCTCCTTGGTTCAACTATTTCTTCAGAATCATCCGATTCAGAAATAGCTTGTTCTGAGTCACCCCCCACATTTTTCATCCTTTCCACGTGCTCGGGAATGGAACCTGTGGTGAATGAATCTTCTTCAGATACTTCATTGGGCACACCAGTTTTCATAGGAAACACATCCTCAAAGATTGTAGCATCACGTAATTCCACAATTGTATTGACCTCAATGCCAGAGATATCTGATTTTACAATCAGGAATCTGTAAGCATAGCTTGTCTCTACATAACCTAAGAATATGTCATCAACCGTTTTCGGTCCTAATTTCTTCCTTTTGTGTTCAGGGACAAGTACCTTTGCAAGGCACCCCCACACTCAAATATATTTAAGACTCGATTTCCTTCCTCTCCATAACTCAAACGGACTACTCTCTGAATATTTATGGGGAATTCTATTCATAATATGGCAAGCCGTATTCAAAGCTTCCCCCACATAAAGTTGGGTAATCCAGATGTTTGGAGTAAGGTATTTACCATATCTATTAAGGTTCGGTTTTTACGTTCAACTATCCCATTTGATTGTGGTGAATAAGGATCAGTTACCTCATGAACTATACCATGCAATTGGCAAAATTCCAAAAACAAGTTCGAGGTATACTCTCCTCCCCTATCAGACCTTAATCGCTTAAGTACTTTCCCGGTTTGAGTTTCGGCTTCTTTCTTATAAATTTGAAATTTATCTAATCCCTCATCTTTACTTCTAAGTAAAAAGACATAATAGTATCTACTCGCATCATCAATAAAAGTTATAAAATAACGCTTTTGATCTCTCGTAGAAACATCATGAAATTCACAGATATCTGTATGCACTAAATCCAAAATTTCTGAATTCCTATTCACAGAATGAAAATGCATCCTAGGCAATTTAGCATGTACACAGATTTCACAATTATTGTTGCTAATTTCAGATTTAGGGATCAAATCTAGATTCATCATACGCTTCATTGAGGCAACATTAACATGTCCCAACTGTGAATGCCATACATCGAATGAAACAAGATTCATGCAAAAAGAACTATAATCATTCAAATTTAAAACAGAATTTGAAACAGGTTCAACATGAATCTTAAACAAGTTCTCCACATCACATAAGTACCCCTTGCCAAAAAAACAAAGAATCATGAAGGCGTGTAATAATAGCCTTATTACATTTACAGTCTACTCTATAACCTTCTCTAACTAATATGACGCCACAAAGGATATTGCATCGAATGGTTGGAACATGTCTGACCCTGTTAAGAGTCAAAACCTTCCTCGAAGGGAACTTCAAGTCCACCCGTCCTTTGCCTTTGACTTCTGCAGAGCTGGAATCGCCCAAAGTCAAGGACCGACCTCGAGAGGCCTGATAAGACACAAATAGGGATTTATCAGCACACACATGTACATTAGCCCCAGTGTCAATTATCCAATAAAGTGGTTCAAAAATAGAAAGAATTTCAGGTTTAATAGACAGGTACCCATCATTGAGGTTCAAGGATGTAGTCATCATATGACTGCAGCCTCCTCAGTTGCAGATGCGGTAGCTTTCTTTGCCTTCTTAGTAGGACAATCCTTGTTCCAGTGGCCAACCTGTCCACAGGTCCAACAAGGTTTGTTTTTCGGTTTCTTTTGGATCTTTGCCTTGAGTTTATGTGCATTCTTAGATTTCTTATCTTTGGTGTTTTTCATAGAAGTAAGATTAACAGTTGGATTTGCATCAGTAGGCACCTTGACCCCTTTCTCCTTTAGTGTTCTTCTTGTATATTAATATCCATCATTAATTCATCCATGATGTGTGTCCCTTTGCGATGCTTCAGAGACATACCAAACGATTCCCAAGACTTAGGGAATTTTTCTATGATAGACATAACAACGAATTTCTTAGGAAATACCATCTTGGCATCTGAGAGTTCATGAACTAGGAGTTGTAGATCATGTGTTTGATCAGAAACTGATTTACCCTCAACCATTTGAAACTTAAGAAATTTAGACACGCAATATTTTTCAACACCGTGATTTTCAGTGCTAAAATTCTTAATTAACAATTCTCATAAAACCTTAGACATAGTGACAGGAGGCTTTGAGTAAGAATCATACAGTTTGTTATTGAAACCAAACAGAATCAAACCGTGACACGTTTTATCACCCTTCTTCCAATTAGCAATTATATTTGCATTATTAGGAATTGTTTCATCAGATACAGGTTCAGTTTCAATAAAATACTGATCATAACCCGCAATATTCAGCAAAATTTCCATCCGACTCTGCCAACGGGCAAAGTTGGTACCAGTAAATTTTTCAGGCATATTGGTTGTATCAATTTTACATCCCGAACCACCTTGATCGGCCATTATTAATTAACGACATAAATTGATTTCTTTAAGACTGTTGTTGATATTTGTTATTGTCGTTCATGCAACAACGACAGGTGCAATGTAATTAACAATTCAGGAAGATCCAAAATAAGAAACGAAGTTCATACACAGCAGGAGAATAGAAAAACAAGAGTTAGATTCACAAACCAGATCGTTCGTTGAGAAATGAATATGTTACTTAAAGAAATCAGTGCCCGACAATCCTCGCGGATAGACACCGTTCTCCCAGTCTCGATCCGGCACGAACCTGGAACTTGCACGTCTCGCTCGCGCACGTTGTACTGCTACCAGTGCAGCACAACAACCGCAGGAACCACTGCCTAACAGCTACGTCTTGGAGACACGAAGGAGGAGTCGCGCTTCACACAGGAGGACAACTCCGCAAAGCGACTCCGGGGACGACAACTCTTGCACTCTGAATTAGGGCTCTCAAAACATAGGGCGGAAGAAGACTGTTTTCGGTGTGTTTAATCCTAATGACAGGATGCGTATATATAGCCATGTACGTCCCTAATCCTATTCCCAGTAAGACGCAAAATACTTGGTTGCTCTTGTATACAATACAGAATAATCGCAAAAGAGAAACACTTTCTAATTAGTATTAAGAAATCTGAATACGAAAGCAACAATTAATTACATGAGTAATTAATTACTTAGTCGTATTCTAGTGCAAAAAGAAGATGGAAGACGGAAGAAATTCTCCACAATCCACAATCCACAAGCCCAAGCCCGAGCCTGGCCCGGCCAGGCGAGGCGTAGCGTGGCGCACACGCAGGTGCGTACGTGCGTGCGTTGTGATGTGGCAATCCCACCTACCAAGGAGGTGAGCATACCTCCCTCCTAGGACTCCTTTGGACACTAGTGCCCCATGTGATCCTACATATGAGGACCATAAAAGTTCTAGGAGTGAGCAATATGGGATAAAACTTCTTTGGTATTCGCACTAGAAACAACACTACATTCTCACATGTACTTGTTGCACTACATTGGGCTTAACCCATGCTAAATAAATGATTTGCTACAGTAACGACACTACAGTAATTACGTGCTACAGTAATTACGTGACGCTACAATAACTACCTGTAACAGTAATCATCATTTATATAACAATGCCCCACAAAGTCCAATGTGTAGTGTGCTCTACCATTCAGTCCTCCATACTGTGCTTTCAGCAGATACCTTTCGGTTTGAATCTACCTGAGTTATCCAACTGTGACTCCTGTAGGAACTAGGTGCACAAAAGTCTTGAACCTGAACCTTGGGTACAAGAGTATAGGTTGGTAACAACATAATAAAGACATGGTAGTAACGAAAACAATGCATTAAGGCCATGCATACAAAATTTTATATCATGATTGATAACAGAGAACAACCCAATTCTCCTGTTGCGGCCTACACAACATCAATCACTTAGCTGGAGTCTTCAAGGATGTACTGCTAACATCCTGTCCTAAGACTTGACACCATTAAGAGACTACTCTCTTACTAACTTGCAGTCATGACACTAACAGATTTCCAAGGAATAGACACACAGATGCAAGAAGCATCAAACAAGAATACATAATGTCATCTGATTTACCCGACAACTTGTTATTACCACATTGAACCCAATTTGTGGGATCTCCACTCTTTTGGGTTGGGGTGCTACTGCCTGCAAATCTATATGGGTTTCAGTCCCATCCCCAACTTGGATTTTTCCACTAAAGACAAGGTAAGACCTTTAGTGAAAGGATCAGCTGTATTATCTTTGGTACCGACGTAGTCCACAACCACGTCCCCATTAGACACTAACTCCCTTACAGATTTTAATCTGACTTGGATGTGTCTACGCTGTTTTCGATTGTACTTGGAACTCTTTATCTTAGCAATAGTTGTAGTGCTATCACAGTGAACTGAAATCGCAGGAAGTGGCTTCATTACCATAGGTAAACTAGACATAAGTCCATGTAGCCATTCAGCTTCCAACCCAGTTTCATCTAAAGCACACAACTCTGCCTCAAAAGTGGACCGAGACAATATGGTTTGTTTCTTAGACCTCCAGGAAACAACTCCTCCTCCCAACAGGAATACATATCCTGAGACACCATTACTCCCAGAATTTACAGCAATCCAGCTTGCATCACTATATCCTTCGACTATGGAAGGATGTTTACCATAATGCAGCCCAAGGGAACATGTTCCCTTGATATACCTCAGAACTCTGTCAAGAGCTTCCCAATGGGCCTTGTTGGGACAAGTGGTGTATCTACTTAACTTGTTCACGGAAAACTCAATGTCTGGACGTGTACAGTTCATAACATACATGAAACTTCCGATAATCTGAGAGTATTGTAATTGAGACACTGGAACTCCAGTCTCATTTTTGAACAAGGGGTTGGATGAAACATATGGAGTCTTAACAGGTTTACGTGATGTGTACTCAAACCTCTCCAATATCTTCTCAAATAGTGAGACTGAGAGAGAGTTATACCATCAGTAGACCTTATGATTTTAAGCCCTAAAATCACATCAACGACACCCATATCTTTCATCTCAAACTTGCTACACAAGAATTTCTTTATCTCTTTTACTACTTTCATATCGGAACCAAAAAGTAGGATATCATCGACGTATAAGCATAACAAAATGAATCCATTATTGACAATCTTACAGTAGAGACACTTATCAAATTCATTAGAAATAAAGCCAAACGATGATATCACAGAATCAAACTTCTCATGCCATTGCTTAGGGGCTTGTTTCAAGCCATATAATGACTTAACAAGTTTACACACTTTGGACTCATTCCCACGACCCACAAATCCCTCAGGTTGTTCCATATATATCTCTTCTTGAAGATCACCGTGTAAGAACGTGGTCTTCACATCCATCTGATGGATATAGAGATTATAAATGGAATCCAATGCTAGAAGCACTCTAATTGTGGTCATACGAGAAACAGGTGAATAGGTATCAAAATAATCTATTCCTTCCCTTTGTATGTAACCCTTAGCAACTAACCTTGCCTTATAATTATTGATTGTCCCGTCTGCATTAAGTTTCTTCTTAAAAATCCATTTGCAACCAACTGCAGAATAACCAGGAGGCAAATCCACCAATTCCCAAGTTCCATTCGAGAGAATTGATTGGATTTCATCATTAACGACTTCTCTCCAAAACATAGCTTATGGATATTCCATAGCTTGTTTGAAAGTAACATGATCATCTTCAACATGGTAAGTGAGAAACTCACTTCCAAAATCTTTGGATGTCCTAGGTCGTTTACTTCTCCTTGGTTCAACTATTTCTTCAAAATCATCCGATTCAGAAATAGCTTGTTCTGAGTCGCCCCCCACATTTGTCATCCTTTCCACGTGCTCGGGAATGGAACCTGTGGTGAATGAATCTTCTTGAGATACTTCATTGGGCACACCAGTTTTCATAGGAAACACATCCTCAAATAATGTAGCATCACATAATTCCACAATTATATTGACCTCAATGCTGGAGCTATCTGATTTTACAATCAGGAATCTGTAAGCATAGCTTGTCTCTACACAACCTAAGAATATGGCATCAACCGTTTTCGGTCCTAATTTCTTCCTTTTGTGTTCAGGGACAAGTACCTTTGCAAGGCACCCCCACACTCAAAGATATTTAAGACTCAGTTTCCTTCCTCTCCATAACTCAAACAGACTACTCTCTGAATATTTATGGGGAACTCTATTCAGAATATGGCAAGACATATTCAATGCTTCCCCCCACATAAAGTTGGGTAATCCAGATGTTTGGAGTAAGGTATTTACCATATCTATTAAGGTTCGGTTTTTACGTTTAGCTATCCCATTTGATTGTGGTGAATAAGGAGTAGTTACCTCATGAACTATACCATGTAATTGGCAAAATTCCAAAAACAAGTTCGTGGTATACTCTCCTCCCCTATCAGACCTTAATCGCTTAAGTACTTTACCGGTTTGAGTTTCGGCTTCTTTCTTATAAATTTGAAATTTATCTAATGCCTCATCTTTACTTCTAAGTAAAAAGACATAACAGTATCTACTCGCATCGTCAATAAAAGTTATAAAATAACACTTTTGATCTCTCGTAGCAACACCATTAAATTCACAGATATCTGTATGCACTAAATCCAAAATTTCTGAATTCCTATTCACAGAATGAAAAGGCTTCCTAGGCAATTTAGCCTGTACACAGATTTCCCATTTATTGATGCTAATTTCAGATTTAGGGATCAAATCTAGATTCATCATACACTTCATTGAGGCAACATTAACATGTCCCAACCGTGAATGCCATACATCAAATGAAACAAGATTCATGCAAACAGAACTATAATCATTCAAATTTAAAATGGAATTTGAAACAAGTTCAACATGAATCTGAAACAAGTTCTCCACATCACATAAGTACCCCTTGCCAAAAAACAAATAATCACGAAGGCGTGTAATAATAGCCTTATTACATTTACAGTCTACTCTATAACCTTATCTAACTAATATGACGCCACTAAGGATATTGCGTCGAATGGTTGGAACATGTCTGACCATGTTAAGAGTCAAAACCTTCCCCGAAGGGAACTTCAAGTCCACCCGTCCTTCTCCTTTGACTTCTGCAGAGCTGGAATCACCCAAAGTCACGAACCGACCTCGAGAGGCCTGATAAGATACAAATAGGGATTAATCAGCACACACATGTACATTAGCCCCAGTGTCAATTATCCAATAAAGTGGTTCAAAAATAGAAAGAATTTCAGGTTTAATAGACACGTACCCATCATTGAGGTTCAAGGATGTAGTCATCATATTGCAGATGCGGTAGCTTTCTTTGCCTTCTTAGTAGGACAATTCTTGTTCCAGTGGCCAACCTGTCCACAAGTCCAACAAGGTTTGTTCTTCGGTTTCTTTTGGATCTTTGCCCTGGGTTTATGTGCATTCTTAGATTTCTTATCTTTGGTGTTTTTCGTATAAGTAAGATTAACAGTTGGATTTGCATCAGTAGGCACCTTGACCCCTTTCTCCTTTAAGTGTTCTTCTTGTATATTAATATCCATCATTAATTCATCCATGGTGTGTGTCCCTTTGCGATGCTTCAGAGACATACCAAACGATTCCCAAGACTTAGGGAATTTTTCTATGATAGACATAACAACGAATTTCTCAGGCAATACCATCTTGGCATCTGAGAGTTCATGAACTAGGAGTTGTAGATCATGTGTTTGATCAGAAACTGATTTACCCTCAACCATCTGAAACTTAAGAAATTTAGACACGCAATATTTTTCAACACCTCGATTTTCAGTGCTAAAATTCTTAATTAACAATTCCCATAAAACCTTGGACGTAGTAACAGGCGGCTTTGAGTAAGAATCATACAGTTTGTTATTTAAACCAAACATAATCAAACAACGGTACGTTTTATCACCCTTCTTCCAATTAGCAATTATATTTGCATTATCAGGAATTGTTTCATCAGATACATGTTCAGTTTCAACTAAATACTGATCATAACCCACAATATTCAGCCAAATTTCCATCTGACTCTGCCAACGGGCAAAGTTGGTACCAGTAAATTTTTCAGGCATATTGGTTGTATCAATTTTACATCCCGAACCACCCTGACCGGCCATTGTTAATTAACGACAAAAATTGATTTTTTAAGATTGTTGTTGATATTTGTTATTGTCGTTCATGCAACAACGACAGGTGCAATGTAATTAACAATTCAGGTAGATCCAAAATAAGAAACGAAGTTCAAACAAAGCAGGAGAATAGAAAAACAAGAGTTAAATTCGCAAACCAGATCATTCGTTTCGAATGTGTTACTTAAAGAAATCAGTGCCGGTAATCCTCGTGGATAGGCACCATTCTCCCAGTCTCGATCCGGTACGAACCTAGAACTTGCACGTCTCGCTCACGCACGTTGCACTGCTACCAGTATAGCACAACAACCGCAGGAACCACCGCCTGACAGCTGCGTCTTTGAGACAGGAAGGAGGAGTCGCGCTTCGCAAAGGAGGACAACTCCGCAAAGTGACTCCGGGGACGACAACTCTTGCACTCTGGATTAGGGCTCTCAAAACACACAGCGGCAGAAGACTATTTTCGGTGTGTTTAACCCTAATGACCGGATGCGTATATATAGCCATGCACGTCCCTAATCCTATTCTCAGTAAGACGCCAACACTCGGTTGCTCTTGTACACAATACAGAATAATCCGCAAAAGAGAAACACTTTCTAATTAGGATTAAGAAATCCGAATAAGAAAGTAACAATTAATTACACGAGTAATTAATTACTTAGTCGTATTCTAGTGCAAAAAGAAGACGGAAGACATTCTCCACAAGCCCGAGCCCGAGAGCCCGGCCCGGCCCGGCGAGGTGTGGCGTGACGCGCGCGCGCGTGCGTTGTGATGTGACAATCCCACCCACCAATGAGGTGAACATACCTCCCTCCTAGGACTCTTTTGGACACTAGTGCCCCATGTGATCCTACATATGAGGATCACAAAAGTTCTAAGAGTGAGCAATATGGGATAAAACTTCTTTGCCATTTGCACTAGAAACAAACTACATTCTCACATGTACTTGCTGCACTACATTGGGCTTAACCTATGCTAAATAAATGATTTGCTACAGTAACAACGCTATAGTAATTACATGCTACAGTAATTACGTGACGCTACAGTAACTACCTGTAACAGTAATCATCATTTATCTAACACCTCGCCATCCAGATCGTGTGTCCTTCCATCGACAGGATGGTGCAAGAGTTCAAGTGGCGGCTCAAGGAAGGGGAGGAGGATAGCGTTGATACTGTTCAACTGACCAGCCGGAAGTTGCACCCCATGCTGGCCAATATTACACCTAGCAATACTGTATATAGTTGAAATTTATGTTTGTTTTGGATTCTTAGAGTATAATTGTTTGAGAAAAAATCAAATACAGAGGCATCATGTTGCCCTTGATTGAGAAGAACAAACTGGTATGAAAAAATCAGATGTGAGGAAGTTTGCCCAAATTGGCATGAAGATTTCACCGCATGTAATCCCTGTATATGTATACAAATAATACTATATTCATGAAATTGTGTGGCTCAAGTAAAACAGTCGAGCAAGTAATTAAGGATTACAACCTCAAATTTGAACCCATGGACCTGTCTCAATATGAATTGGGCCTAAAAATGCTGAACCTAAAAATGCTATTTCTACAAACCTAAAACCTTCCGAGTTGAGCCTAAAGATGCTGATATGTTGCCAAAGTGAATTTCAGCTATACAAATTCTAGTTTATAGAAACCCAAATAACTCAAGTTCATGACGAAAATCTATAGACATATAGGCATAGCATGTCCCACAATGTCTCTCGCTGTTATTATCTTCTCATCATGGTCACGACCAGTTACCTGAGAGTTTGAGCACTAGGGTCAGCAGAACTGAAGGGCGTTGTGGAAGTATCAGTAGGTCCCCATCTTGTTTTCCCCTTTCTGTTCCAAGAGTTTATTCAACTTTGCATATGGTTATACCGTCCGAAAAGAAAAACATTTATGGTTATCGCTTATGGAGGAGATTCCAACACATGAGGTAAGATTATTCTCTTTGTTTTACCATGGCGTATCCGTTTCCATTTGACATTTTATTGTCCTTTCTAAATATATTATAATTTCCCACAGAAATGTTGTGGTAATTCTAATAGGGATGAGCATCGGGTTGGGTCGGCCCGATCCGACCCGCGACCCAGCCCACATAACCCTATCCAGACCCGAACCCGGTTTACAATATGGGTGGGCCGGGCCTAAAATTTAAACCCATATTTTATTTGGGCCGGGTACGGGCAGAGGTAAACCCAGGCCCGGAAATCCGAATACCCAGATTATATTTTATGTACATTATATACCTATACATCTATCTTTGTCTTGAAAGAAAAACATACAAATTTCTTGATGCAATATGTAGTATGTACCTAACCAATGGCAACATGGATACTATGCAATCAATCAACATGATTAATGAATTCATACTAGTAAGATAACCATCATTGACATGAATAAACATACTTGATTTCTTTATTTTGATCTCATTGTGTCCACATATAGGAGACGAATGATCTTTTACTCAGTGCATAGTAGATTATGCTCATCTTTTTACTCATATTCCCACATGTAGGAGACAAATGATCTTTTGCCCTTCCAAAACCCATTTCATTGTATATACATATAGGATGAGGAGGCAAAAAGACACAACATTGTGGACTCCATTGATTTTTTACTTCTCATACATTCACATGTACCAGAAAATGATTTGTTACTCTTTCAATATAGTGTATATACATTCTTTTGAAGGTTTATCACAAAATACATATCACAGTAATTCAGTTTTCATGTTAGCAAGTTAGATCTAGAAAAATTTGGTATGCTCATTCGATGTTATATGGGCAAACCCGAATCCGGCCCGAAACCCAGCATTCTTATATGGGTCGGGTATGGGCTGACGATTTTCAATTTTATCCTGGCCCGACCTGGCCCGAGGCCCGCTTTAAAATGTGGGTTTGAATTTGGAACAGACAAAACTCGGTATAACCCGACCAATACTCATTCCTAAATTCTAATAATGTATGCGTTGGAAAGACCGATACTTGCAGCGCGCAAATGTACCTGCATGTTATCTTCATAGCACATGTTAGAACTACTTTTATCTATTGAAAGGACAGGAAGTTCCATTAGTTTTCAGTATTGTTGCATTGACGTGTCTCCCATTTCAAATTAAATGGTAGATTTATTCGTAACGTTACCCATTAAAAGTCCCATAAGATAATGCACCCACCGTGTTGAAGGCATTCACGGCTCTTTCCTCTTGACGAATATCAATAAACAAAAATGTTATAGTTAATCGCCACAAACGACAAGCGCTCTTAGATGTTTGAGATATGAGATTTGAGACATTTCGTTTTTAATCCTAATGTCAAAGGCCTTATTAATAATACTTCTGCACACATTCATATTTTAAGTTTGACGTAATCACACAACCACTCTCGTACACGTAAAAGAAATACAAGAAGTTCATTTTCTACTCGTCAAGTATTAATTAAATAATTAATTAAGTAGTTATCCTTCTATAAAGAAATTGAGCCCGAATAAAGAAAAAATTTCTAGTCCTATTTCTAGTTTGTACAAAAGACAAAAAATATTTTTTCCTCCACACTCCTTGTGTACTAGATGCAAATTCATTGGTTTAACACATGCAAACTAGTATTTGTAAATTTAATATAGATAATAATTCCCACAAAGTCCAATGTGTAGTATGCACTGCCACTCAATCTTTCATGTTGTGCTTTCAACAACTACCTTTCAGCTTGAACCATGCCTGAGTAATCCAACGTGGACTCTACATAAATTAGTTGAACTAAAATCTTAAATATCAACTTTGGGTGAAAGAGTATCAGTTGATAACAACACAATCAAGACAATGTCAACAAAGAATATGATGCATTAGGGTCATGCATCTAAATCAAGAATCACGTTTGATATCATGAAATAACCTAATTCTTTTGTTGGGGCCTACACAACATCAATTATTTAGTTGGAGTCTGCAAACATGTGATGCTAGCATCATATCTTAGGAATTCAGAGAATAATCTCTTACAAACATGCACACATTACACTAAAATATTTTTAAGGGACAAACACAAATCCTAAAACCATCAAAGAAAATACACAGTGTCAAGAATCCAACATATTTTTATTAGTAAATTAAACCCAATTTTTGGGGTCTTCACTCTTTTGATTTGGATTATTACTTCCTACAAATAATAAGGGGTTTCAGTCTCATCCCAAACATAAATTTCTCAACTAAAGACAAGACAAGACCTTTAGTCAAAGGATTGACTGTATTTTCTTTTGTAGTTACATAGTCCACAATCACAACCCCATTTGACACTACCTCCCATACAAACTTGTGCCTGACTTGGATGTGTCTACGCTTTTTTTATTGTACAAAAAACTCCTTATCTTAGTTGTAGCAGTTGTACTATCACAATGAACTGAAATTGTAAGAAGTGCATTCTTTAGGATAGGTAAACTGGACATAAGTCCATGTAGCTATTTAACTTCTAATCTAGTTTATTTTGAAGCACACAACTTGGCTTCAAAGGTGGATTGGACAATATGGCCTATTTTTTTGACCTGTAGGCAACAACATCTCCTTTCAATAAAAATACATATGCTAAGACACCATCTCCTAAGTTCATGGCAATCTAGTTTGCATCACTATATCCTTCGACTAAAAGAGGGCATTTGCATTAATTCATTCCAAGAGAACTAGGTCCAATGATATACCTTGAAACTCTATCAAGAATCTACAAATGGGTCTTGTTGGGAAAGTGGTGTATCTACCTAGTATGCTAAATGATAATGTATGATCTTTTGCAATTCATAAGATACATCAAACTTTTGATAATATGGAGTATCGTAACTATGACACAGGAACACCCATATCGTACATGAATAAGGGCTTGGATAAATCATATGGAGTCTTGATAACTATACATGATGCGTATTCAAACCTCTCCAATATCTTCTAAACATAGTGAGACTAAGAGAGAGTAATACCACCTAGTCATTTTAAGTCCTAAAGTCACATCAACAACACTCCCACATGAATTTTGTTGTCTCATTTACTACTTTCATATCAAAACTAAAAAAAAGATAACATCTACATCTAAGCATAGGATGACTAATCTATACTGATCTTGTAGTAAACACGCTTATTAAAAACATTAGAAATGAACCAAAAAGAAGATATCATAAAATCAAAAATTTCATACCATTATTTAGGGGATTGTTTAAAGTCATACAAAAGACTCAACAAGTTTACACACTTTAGATTCATTCCACGAAAGAAATCTCTCAGTTTGTTCCACATATATCTCATCTTGAAGATCACTATATAAGAACACAATTTTCACATCCAAATGACGGATACATAGATTATAATAATAGTCACTTCTATGCGCATACAAATTGTGGACATGTGAGAAATATGAGAATAAGTATCAAAATAGTCTATTACATCCATTTAGGTGTATCCTTTGGCAACTAATGTGCCTTATACTTATTGATCATCCTATATGTATTGAGATTCTTCTTAAAGATCTATTTACACCCAACTACAAAACAACTACGAGGTAAATCCACCAATTCTCAAATTCATTTGAAATAATTGACTGGATTTCATCATAAATAGTTCTATTTCAAAAATTTGCTTCTGGAGAAGACATAGCTTGTTTGAAAGATACATAATCACCCTCAACATTGTAAGTGAGGAACTCACTTTCAATGTTTTTGGATTTCCTAGGGGTTTGTTTCTCCTTAGTTCAACCATTTTCCCAAAATCATCAGATTCAAAAATGATATATTCTGAGTCGTCCCCCAAAGTTTTCATCCTTTCCACATGTTCAAGAATATAAATATGGTAATTGGATCCTCTTGAAAAACTTCCTTAGTAAAACTCATTTTTCATTAGAAAAATATCTTCAATAAATGTTGCATCATAAATTCTACTATAATATTGACATTAATGTTTGAGGTTTCAGATTTTACAATCAAGAACCCATAGGTATATCTTGTTTATACATAATCCAAGAAAGTGGCATCTATTATTTTTTATCACAATTTGTTCCTTTTACATTTAGGGACGAGTACCTTTACAAGACACCCCCACACTTGAAGATATTTGATACTTTCTTTCTGTTGGGTTTTAGGGGAGACAGAGAAGGCAGCGAAAATAAAATTTTCTTCTCTTCCAAACCCAGAATAAAGGAATCATGTCAACGTTATACAATAGGAAGGCTGGTTTGTAGAGGGGTACCTTGTCCCGAGGCTTGCTCGACGACGTTACCTCGCAGCTTACGCGGTCTTCACCTCCAGTCTTGGACGGTGTCTATGCAGCTCCTGGTCTCACCAGGACTGTCGGGATTGACAACTGTCTTCTGAGTGGCAGAAGTCTCCCGCCTATGCAGTCGTCCACACAGACTGCCTGGAACTCCGATCGCCTTGTCGCATAAGGAACCAGAAGGATTTGTACCCTCCTATCGGGGTACTAGTCACCGACACACTCTCCTGCCACTAGTCACTTTTCTACAGTTGTCTTTCCCTTGCTGTGCCTCCCTTATTGGGTAGCACTTGCTCAGGCTCTCCTAGTTACCACAACCAGAGAGAACGACAACTTTGCAGAGCAACTAGTGTTCTGAGTTGTACTTTGAGAAGCCCCCAATACCCCCATATATATAGGAGGGTCATGGGACATGGTTCTCTACCCCGTCCAATGCGAGATCAAAGTAGGAGTAGAAGGGTTCGAGATTTTTCACAAAACAACCAACTGTGCTAGTTGAAACGATCGTTTCAAGCATGAACCGATCGGTTGGGGACCTGAGTCGATTGGTTCACACCTAAACTGATCGGTTGGGGCACCTGAGCCGATTGGTTCACTTCTGAAATGATCGGTTCACTGCCCTGGTCAGTTCCCGACTAACTTTTCCTCTTTGTTTTGAATTGATCCAAATACCAATCCTTGTTCCAATCAAATTGGACAAGTAAAATGAAAAGAAATTTCTCACCAACCTGACTTTCCCAACTTGCTCGTTTGGACCTGTTGAGCCGATCAGTTCAACCCTTGAACCGGTTGTCTCAACTTGTCCTGAGCCGATTGGTTCATCACATGAGCCGATCGGTTCACCAAGCTGATCTAATCGGTTCATCACATGAGCCGATCGGTTGGGAGTGCAGACTATGTAAAATTAGTCAATTGCAGTTTCAATCAATCCGATACTCTAATCAATCGGTCCAGCACCTTGAACACTATGATATTGTGATATCAATTGATTGAGTGTTTAATTGAACTACTAAACTCCTTTTGTAATCAATCTAAACATCATTTGTGGATAAACTCCTCTTCCAGGTTAAATCCTATTTGTGTGACCCTGCAGGCCCATTTCACGTTGGCAGTGAAAGTCCATAACACTTATGACTTCACAAGAAAAGAGAGGTGCCTAGTCGCACATCAGTGCTACCCAAGTAAAATAGAAAGTTGGAGAACAACTTTCAATCCTATAATCTGAGAATGGTGTTACATCGAATGTATAATTCCTTTGCCACTAATGTCCTGAATGAACTCAAGGCATGGTACATTCATTCTTTCAATGTTTATCCATTTCCTTGATCTCAGAGTAGACTGGGAGAGATGTGTGTGACATCAATATCACATATTGATTCACACATGCATGCGCATGCCTTTCTCAATCCTACTCATCAAGTGGCCATGGACATCAAACTCCTTTAGGTGGGACAAATCCCATATCTATCACTCACCCCTCAAAAGCCCCATGTGTCAAAGTCACCCAATCATCACCTTTATAACAACCCATGTTTCAGGACTGCGTTTGATGATGTCAAAGTGTACCCAACGATATGTGTTGAGTGTAGTGATTTCAGGTCAAAGAATCACACTCACCACCATCACTGTGAGAGCTGACTGTGACTACCAAATCATGATTCCATGTGTCACTCTCACGGTGGGTCTGTCCGGTACACTTATTCTCTAACAAGTACCTATGTGCTTGGTTTGATATCACTATATCATGACTAATGAGATTCTGTCATCAACCAAAACACAATCTAGTCTTTAGTGTTATTGATGTCTATGGTTATTTCCACAATAACAACCAACTAGGGACCGAACAAGAATGCATACTCTTAACATCCGTATGATCTCATCGTTTAGGTCCACAACCCAAAAGCATACGTCATCGAGTAAAACAATTCTTTAGACATCTATCCTGTTACACTATCATCTCAGAAATAGTTAAAATATATAGATCGGAAATTGCCTTTATTATTATTCAAATCATTTACAAAGTATCCCATTACAATCATCACATGACTTGCTCTATGGGCATACATACCAACAGACTCCCACTTGCACTTAGAGCCAGTCACCTAGGAACCTCAGTCCTTGTGACCTAGCATGACCATCATGCTTCTTCTGAGAAAGGGCCTTCGTCAGTGGATTAGCTATGTTGTCTTCAGTTGGTACTTTGCAAATCTTCACATCTCCTCACTGTACGATCTCTTGTATGAGATGGAAGCACCACAGTATGTGCTTGGACCGCTGATGTAATCTGGGCTCCTTAGCTTGAGCAATAGCTCCATTATTGTCACCATAAAGCTCAATTGCATCACATCTACTGGGAACTACAAAAAGTTCAGTGATGAACTTCCTGATCCACACAACTTCCTTTGCTGCATGTGAAGCAGCGATATATTCGACCTCTGTAGTAGAATCAACAACTGTTTCTTTCTTGGAACTCTTCCACCTCACAGCTCCATTATTTAGGCAAAATACAAATCCTGATTGCGATCTATAATCATCTTTGTCAGTTTGGAGTCTTGCATCGGTGTAACCTCTTACAACCAGTTCTTCCTCGCCGCTGTATATAAGGAACTGATCCTTAGTCCTTCTCAAGTACTTGAGGATATTCTTTACAGCTGTCCAGTGAGCATCCCCGGGATCTGACTGGTACCTGCTCGTCATGCTGAGGGCATACGAGACATCTGGGCGTGTGCACAACATAGAATACATGATGGATCCGATGGATGATGCATATGAGATCCCATTCATACACTCTCTCTCTTCATAAGATTGGGGACATTGAGCTCTAGAGATGGTGACTCCATGTAGCATGGGGATGTTGCCTCTCTTTGAGTTCTCCATGCTGAACCGCTTCATCACTTTGTCAATGTACATGCTTTGACTTAGTCCGAGAAGCCTTTTAGATCTATCTCTATAGATCTTAATACCTAGAATGTAGGACGCTTCTCCTAAATCCTTCATTGAGAAAGTATTCCCAAGCCAAGTATTTACCTTCTCTAAGGCTATGACATCATTCCCCATCAATAGTATGTCATCCACATACAATATGAGGAATGTGGTCGTGCTCCCACTAACCTTCTTGTACACACAAGGTTCATCTTCATTTTGAATAAAGCCAAACACTTTGACTTCCTCATCAAATCAAATATTCCAACTTCGAGATGTTTTCTTCAATCCATAGATTGATCTTTGTAGCTTACAGACTTTATTGGCATTCTTTGGATCTATAAAACGTTCAGGTTGTGTCATGTACACATCCTCATTTATATTCCCATTAAGGAATGTGGTTTTAACATCCATTTTCCAAATCTCATAGTCATAGTAATCCGCAATAAAAAGCATGATCCTGATGGACTTAATCATGGCAACCAGAGAAAAAGTTTCGTCATAGTCAACACCTTGAACTTGTCAGAAACCCTTTGCAACCTATCTACCGTTATAAGTTTGCACATTGCCATCCATGTCGGTCTTCTTCTTAAAGACCCACTTGCATTCTATGGGTTTTACCCCTTCAAGTGGTTCCACCAAAGTCCATACTTTGTTAAAGTACATGGATTCCATCTCGGATTTCATGGCCTCAAGCCATTTCTCAGAATCTGGTCCCTCCATAGCCTCTAGATAGGTAGTTGGATCATCATCTATGATCAACTCACCGCCTTCCTGAGTCACAAGGTATCCAAACCTCTCAGGTTCAAGGCGGGTCCTACTAGATCTATGAGGTCCTTGTATTACTTGAGGAGACTGAGATTCCATAACACCTTGTGAATCTCTATGTTCCTCTTGTACATCTACTGGTTCAATGACTTCTTGTTGGGATTGCATCTCTTCAAGCTCTATTTTCTTCCCATTGTTTCCTCTAGAAATAAGTTCCTTTTCTAGGAACACAGCTGTCCTAGGAACAAACACTTTGTTGTTAGTAGGGTGGTATAAATAATATCCCCTCATTTCCTTGGGGTATCCAACAAAATAACATTTATCAGACTTGGGTCCAAGCTTATCAAGAAATGTTTTCCTGACGTAAGCCTCACAACCCCAAATCTTAATAAAAGACAAATTGGGACGCTTCCCGTGCCATATCTCATATGGTGTCTTTTGAACCGATTTAGATGGTACTCGGTTAAGTGTAAACGTGGCGGTTTCAAGAGCATAACCCCAGAAGGAAATCGAAAGATCAGCAAAACTCATCATTGATCACACCATATCCAGTAAAGTGCGATTCCTTCTTTTAGACACACCGTTATGCTGTGGTGTTCTAGGCAGAGTCCATTGTGATACAATACCACAGGCTCGTAGAAGGTCCTCAAACTCTTGGCTTAAGTATTCTCCACCTCGATCAGATCAAAGTGCTTTAATACTTTTACCAAGTTGGTTTTGTACTTCATTCATGAAATCCTTGAACCTTTTAGGGGTTTCTGACTTATGTTTCATCAGGTACACATATCCATACCTACTGAAGTCATAAGTGAAGGTAATGAAGTACTGATACCCACCTCTGACATTAGTTCTAAAAGGCCCACATACATCAGTATGTATGAGTCCTAATAGATCACTAGCTCTCTCACCTTTACCTGAAAAGGGAATCTTGGTCATCTTGCCCAGCAAACAAGATTCACATGTCTGTATTGATTCATAATCAAAAGAGTCTAGATAACCATCTTTATGGAGTCTAGAAATGCACTTCTCATTTATGTGCCCTAGACGAAAATGCCAAAGATACATTTTATTTGAGTTGAGTTTTTGCCTTTTGGTGTTTACGTTGTATACACTTGTCTCTAGATCTATCAAGTGTAGACCATAAGACATTGGGGCACTGCCATAAAAGATCCCATCTTTTGAAATAGAACACTTTCCATTCTTAATAAGAAATTCAAAACCATCCTTGTCCAAACAAGAGACAGAAATGATATTCCTATTTATGGTAGGTACATAATAGAAGTTCTTTAATTCTGTTATTAGCCCACTAGGTAGAGTTAACTCATAGGTTCCTACGACACTGGTGGCAACTCTTTCCCCATTGGAAACACGTAGTTCAACCTCGCCTTTCCCCAAAGGCCTACTTCTCTTAAGATCCTTCACATTTGAACAAATGTGCGATCCACATCCGGTATCAAGTACCCATGATAAAGAAGTAGTAAAGTTAATATCTATCATGTATACACCAGAAGTAGAGATCTCTATCTCTCACTTCTTCTTCCATCGTTCCTTCCATCCTCTCCATGTTTTGAGCGCAGAAGATTCTGACATTGGTTTGGCGAGAGAACCCTTCTCTCCCTCACCTTTGTCCTTAGACTTTGTTCCATTGATCTCCATCAATGAACTACCCTTCTTCTTAAGCGTACATAGAGTGGATTCAAAGGCTACTTGTATATCTAGATTGTGCAAAACACTTCTCACAATCCCTAACCAGTTATGGAATTAATTCTCAATTAATTTTCCCATTTTAAAAGACGATTCTCTTGCCATTCTACAAGAGAAAATTGCATTTGTCAAAACTCCTTTTGATTTGAATAAAATTTGACAGTAGTTAATTAGGCCTTTAATTAATTACCGCTCCCACTATTTTGATTCAAATTGACAGCCCTCACCATCAATTCAGAAGATTGCAGTGTACAATCTCCTAGTGGGTCAAGATCCTGAAATCCTCTGAGTCATGGACCAGCTAGGGTTGTCACCCACAACTCAAATCTTCGAGGTAGGCAACTTTTGCCAATTGCATCATATGCAACTCTTGAAAGATGTCATATGCAACTCCTTGCCATGATCACCTCCATGCCTCAAGGTGCTAGATCCTATCTAGGTCACCTTGTTAAGTCTGACCCAAAGCCAACACGATGAATATGCACCGTGCTAGGGCAAACCCACATATCCATCCTTCACGCTTCCACGAGATACATGGTGCACCACGCTAGGGCGTGCCCACACTTGGCCGATCATGATTTTCACGTGTGTCACATTTGGAAGACATCTAAAACTTTAATATTTAATGAGAGATTTGGTTTTTATAGGTACATATACATATCCAATCACCATAATATAGTAAGTATCATATACATGCTATATCTCACAGAAAACATGTGAAATGATAAAAGCAATTATTATGGCCATCCTAATGTGATTCCTTGAGCCAAGAGGAATCACAGTCATCTAGGTCCACATCACATGCAACCTGTACAAGATGAACTCTGTGCTTCTCCATTCTGGGTTTGATCAACTCATCTCCATGATTGATCGGTTCGTCATCAGGCCAGTCGGTTGGGTGCCACCAGCCGATCGACTGGCGCCTCCAGCCGATCGGTTCACTGGTCGTCGTGCATCTCCTCAGGTCGCCACCTGCTCGTCTTGATTGCCAACTGATTGGTTCACACCTTGAATTGATCGTCTCAGTTGTTGTCAAATTGTCCTCTGTTCTTTGACATAATAGGAAATAAAAATCTATCCTATTTTACATTTGAAAAAGGAAACCCCGAGTTACATTCGGGGGGGGGAGCAAAGGTAGGAATGAAATCTCAAGTTATCTCGAGTTACATCAGGAATAGGAGATAGGGAATCGGTGCGCAGACCGAGATGCAAGCAATCACATTTAACCATACACAGACATAGGGTTTATTGGCCATAACCACACTATACATCCACTGCAAAACTCATTTAAGGGCGACGCGTATCGAGTGCATTCACATTACATATCATATATGTATATTAGGATTTGTGGATTTAGGATTGGACATGCATAAAGCCAGTTTTATTCACATCGTATGCAATAAATAAAGGTGACAAACCAAAAATCAATCATATCAATAATTCTAAAGCATAGAGCAGTTGACGTGGCTCTGATACCACTGTTGAGTTTTAGGGGAGACAGAGAAGGCAGCAGAAACAAAATTTTCTTCTCTTCCAAACCCCTAATAAAGGAATCGCGTCAACGTATATACAATAGGAAGGATGGTTTGTAGAGGCGTACCTTGTCCCGAGGCTTGCTTGGTGACGTTACCTTGCGGCTTGCGCGGTCTTCACCTCCGGTCTTGGACGGTGTCTGTGCAGCTCCTGGTCTCACCGGGACTGTCGAGATTAACAACTGTCCTCCGAGCGGTAGAAGTCTCCCGCCTCTGCAGTCGTCCACAGGGACTACCTGGAACTCCGATCGCCTTGTCACACAAGGCACCGAAAGGAGTTGTACCCTCTTATCGGCATACTAGTCACCGGCAAACTCTCCTGCCACTAGTCACTTTTCTGCAATTATCTTTCCCTTGCTGTGCCTCCCTTATCGGGTAGCACTTGCTCGGGCTCTCCTGTTTACCACAACCAGAGAGAACGATAACTTTGCAGAGAAACTAGTATTTTGAGTTGTACTTTGAGAAGCCCCCAATACCCCTATATATAGGAGGGTCATGGGATAAGGTTCTCTACCCCGGGCAATGCGGGATTAAAGCAGGAGTAGAAGGGTTCGGGATTTTCCACAAAACAACCAACTACACCAGCTGAAATAATCATTTCAAGCATGAACCAATCAGTTGGGGACCTGAGCTGATCGGTTCACACCTAAACTGATTGGTTGGGGCACCTAAGCCGATCGATTCACTTCTGAAATGATTGGTTCACTTCTGAAACGATCGGTTCACTTCTGAAACGATCAATTCACTTCTGAAACGATCGGTTCACTGCCCTGGTTAGTTCCCGATTGAATTTTCCTCTTTTATTTCGAATTGATCCAAATACCAATCCTTGTTCCAATCAAATTGGACAAGTAAAACAAAAAGAAATTTCTCACCAACCTGACTTTCCCAACTTGCTCATTTGGACCTGTTGAGCCGATCGGTTCAACTCTTGAACCGGTCGTCTCAACCTATCCTGAGCCGATCGGTTCATCACATGAGCCGATCGGTTCACGAAGCTGAGTCGATCAGTTCATCACACGAGACGATCGGTTGGACTGTGCAAAATTAGTCAATTGCAGTTTCAATCAATACGATACTCTAATCAACCGGTCCAACACCTTGAACACTATGATATTGAGCTATCAATTGATTGAGTGTTTAATTGAACTACTAAACTCCTTTAGTAATCAATCTAAACATCATTTGTGGATAAAATCCTCTTCCAGGTTAAATACTATGTGTGTGACCCTACAGGCCCATTTTATGTTGGCAGTGAAAGTCCATAACACTTATGACTTCACAAGCAAAGAGTGGTGCCTAGTCGCACATCAGTGCTACCCAAGTGAAATAGAAAGTTAGAGAACAACTTTCAATCCTACAATGTGAGAACGGTGTTACAATGAATGTATAATTCCTTTGTCACTAATGTCATGAATGAACTCAAGGCATGGTATAGTCATCCTTTCAACATTCATCCATTTCCTTGATCTCAAAGCAGACTGGGTGAGATGTGTGTGACATCAATATCACATATTGATTCACACATGCATGCACATGCCTTTCTCAATCCTACCCGTCAAGTGGCCATGGACATCAAACTCCCTTAGGAGGGACAAATCCCATATCTATCACTCACCCCTCAAAATCCCCATGTGTCAAAGTAACCCAATCATCACCTTTATAACAACCCATGTTTTAGGATTGCGTTTGATGATGTCAAAGTGTACCCAACGACATGTGTTGAGTGTAGTGATTTCAGGTCGAAGAATCACACACACCACCATCACTGTGAGAGATGACTGTGACTACCAAATCATGGTTCCATGTGTCACTCTCACGGTGGTTCTGTCTGGTACACTTGTTCTCTAACAAGTACCTATGTGCTTGGTTTGATATCACTATATCATGAGTAACAAGATTCTGTCATCAACCAAAAGACAATCTAGTCTTTAGTGTTATTGATGTCTATGGTTATTTCCACAATAACAACTGACTAGGGACTGAACAAGAATGCATACTCTTAACATCCGTATGATCTCATCGTTTAGGTCCTCAACCCAAAAGCATACATCATTGAGTAAAACAATTCTTTAGACATCTATCATGCTACACAATCATCTCAGAAACAGTTAAAACATATAGATTGGAAATTGCCTTTATTATTATTCAAATCATTTACAAAGTATCCCATTACAATCATCACATGACTTTCTCTATGGGCATACATACCAACACTTTTGACCTCTTTATTACTTGAAAATCTACTCTATTTATATTTATGAAGAACTCTATTCAAAATACGGAAAGCCATATTCAAATTTTCACCTACATAAAGTTGGAATAACCTAAAGTTTGGAGCAAAGTATTACCATGTCTAAAATGATTTAGTTCTTACTTTTTGCAATCCCATTAGGTTGTGGTGTTGATATGTCACTACTATAGAATGGGCGTATGGTGTCATTTATTTTAAGCATACATTGTCGATTATAAAATGATGACTAAGTGGGTGACGCTAAAGCTCAAGTCATTCTTTGTCGATTGAAAAAACTGAAGACAATACTTTTTATTATATGGTCTGCGGAGGAACCGACGATGTAACACACAGTGGACAACATATTTATGATCCCCATTGACCTTTCCTTGTTGGTTGCAAGAACAACAACTGATAGCTTTAAAATTTCCACGTCGATTGTGTAATGACAAATAACCGACATTGAATAACTTGTTGTTGGTTTTATCAGTGATTGAAAAGTAAAAACTTTAGGTGTACCCCATCGATTTATTGTAAATAACAGATGTAGACTATATATGTAGTAGGTTATTTATTAATAAACGACGGTAAATGTCTATGTTTTTTCATATAGCAACTCTACAGACATGCTATCCGAATGGTAGCCTGTCTGATACCTGCAGTTCTTTAGTACTGAAAGTTTTGAAGAACTACAAGCCTCTGCAAGCATCACAACTTAACAATAGGCCGGAAATCCTAGAAGAAAAAGATATATTATACAGAATAGGAACAAACATGTCACATTCTATCTTTTTTTCACTTCATATGCACACAAATCCATGAACTCACAACCCAATTGTTTCATTTCTCATCTGCACTTCAATTTTATACATATATGCACAAATACACATCATTCTCTTCCTCATGCCTTCACATTCAAATTCACATACACATATTCATTTAACATTGAATTCATATTCACAAATACATATCAACATCAGCTGCCATCTCAGATTTAAAGTCAATATATAATAATATATGACAATCAAAATTTTTACATCAAAGTTTGAACTACCAAAAAATAGCAACAACCGCCAAATTTTTTGTTCAAGTCCACATTTTTGATTGAACAGTCTGCCCATTGTTTACTTAGGTCAATCAACGACTCCAATGTATATATTCTCAATAAATTGCAATGTCAATGAGACTTCTAATTAGATTTGATCATTTGTATTATTAAATGAGACTACTTCTGTGATGGAGTGGACTTTGGGATCCTAAAATGTCCAATGACACAAGTGATATCATGCATGTTGAGTTGTTTTGAGAATCCCAAGTGTTTTAGTAATGTTGGAGTGTTGATTGACATTTATATAATGATTTGGATCCATAAGTTATGCCTATTTGAGGAATTTAATTGAATGGTATAACAATTGAGTTTTGGCACCAAATTTGTGTACAAGATACCTTGAGTATGAGGAATTTATGGTTAAAATTTGGTGGCAATTGGATGTTCCTAGAGGAAGTTATTAAGGTTTGAAATTTGTGAAATAATATGCATATATTAAGGTGTTTTGGACTAAGGTTATTTTTATATTAGACTAAGTAGTTGATCAAATAGGGTGTCACACACCCTGGACCTTTTGGGCTGAGGTTGCTCACAGATCAGCTTTGATGAGCAAGGATCTTGATGAATTGGCACTAGGGCCTTATTCTCCCTGACGGTTATAGACGATTACGGAAGACCACTTTCCTACGACGTGATGCTCAAAGGTCATGGTAGGATGGAGTTTCTGATCGAGCAGTTGGTTTAGTCTAGTCTAAAAGGAAGCCAACAACCGATCTCTAATTCATATGCCCACCGTATGCGAGAGAGCAGTTCTCCCTCTTCTCCTTGTGACTTCTCTATCCCCTGTGGCGTGTGTACCTAGCAGAAGTTCAATGGAGGAGGAAGGAGGAACCACCACTGGCGAGCCTGAGAGGCTGGCAATGCTTTAGGTGGTTGAGTGAATCACTTGGGCGTAGTAGGTCCTGACGAGGAGGATGATCTCTTTGTGGTTCACTCTTTGAAACAATCCTCCATCACAACGACGGCTATGAGATAGAGCTACACAAGGTATCGGGCAAAGAACTGACGCAAGTAGCGTCAAGCAGAGAATGATGCCAGGGCGTCAGTCTAAGTGGAACCAAAGAAAGAGGAGACGTTCTCTACTGATTTCTCATTGGAGTTTAGGCCACGAAGGCAGCCAACGGCTCACGGGCATGGAGCTTGAGAGCAGAGAAGGAGGTGAGGATCTACAGTGATCCCTCACCAGAATCTGTCTAGGCTTGGGCGGTGCCAGTGCAAGCACACACTGCGCTGGGTAGACGGCAACGGCCGTGACCATGTGAGAATGCAGGTGAGAGAGAGAGTTAGAGATTAGGAGGAGGAGGCATTATTCTATTTCTTGTCAGAGGTGAGCTGTGCAGCGACGCCCTTGCAGAACAGATCCCAGCAGTGGTGAGCAGGTGCGGGCGGAGTCCAGCCAGAGACGAGGCCTACGGCGGCGCGGTGTCGTGGGAGAAGAGAGACCTTGTGTGGGACTTTTCTCACGGGTGCATGGAGAAATCCCAGACAGAGGCATCACGAATCCCAGCAAGACTCACACAAAGCGAGAACACGTGAAAGGGAGAGACGCAAAACAGCCACAGCGAGCAAACTAGATCGCTTAACCTTGGTTGCCACGTGGCGGCGTGCCACTCGCTGAAAAGGAAAATATTTTCAGTAAATATCCAGTTTGTTAGATGAATAATAGAAATTAGCTCGAGCATCATAAAATACAAACGAGGTACCAAATTGTTCAAAAAAATGCATAGAACAATATGAAATCATAATATTTGGCCTTTTAATGCTTTAATATTAGCAATATCATGTAAGATGTGTAATGCTTATTTAATGGATAATAAATAGCAAATGATGATGTAAAATAATGGAAAAATATCAATAAGTTCGTAATTATGTATAGAATGAATATGATGTCAGATATGGTGAATGAACAAAAATATATAATTTGATTAATATGGCTAATTAGGGCTAATAACACTAAAGATAATGCAATTAATGCATACATGCTCAATAAATGATGAAATTCACAGAGTAAGCTCGTATCAATATATGGAACCTCAGTTTTAATTATGAGATCATAATGATGAGAATAATCCATGTTATATGAAGATGAATCTTAATACATGTTATAAAAACCTAATCTAGGTTAATGATGTAACCTAGGGTTAATATGTGCACAAAAAGGATATGAAACCTAATGTTCAGATGATGAACATTGATAATGAGATGTAATCTGGAAAATGACATCAGTGAGATAATCATAAGATAAGAATACAAGTAATGATACACATATCCTAATGAACTAAGAGAAACTCTAATGAACACGATTAGGGTTAATATGAGATGTAAGATGATGAGAACCTGATGATAGTATGTGATCTTATCTTTATCAGGGTTTGACCTGGGATACATAGTTGACATGAGGAATATGTGATGATTAGGTTTGTGTCTTGATCAAGGTACACCATTACCTCTTACTTGGCATATTATACAATATGCTTGTGTTATATGTGTAGTAAAATACTTGGCATATGGTATTGGATGAAATGATTTCTCTTGTATGATATGTTGCTTGATTTTTTCATACTTATTGATATGAAAACATGAAACATAATATATCTGTTCCATTATATCTAAGCACTTAAACTCTTTCGTAGTCAAGTGCTGATAATAAAGTACTTCAACTCTTTGGTAGTAAAGTACTTGAAAGTGATCCAACTCTTTGGTAGTCTGATCACATTATGAAATGATCCAACTCTTTGGTAGTCGATCATAAGGACTTAATGCATTCAACCTTTGACAGTCAATGCATGGATGATATAATGGAAATGTGCTTAAAATATGTGTTCTATTTGGTTAATGAAAATCTTTGTGCAAGTATATGATTTTCTTATATTTATTCTGTTATTTCCAAGTATTAGTTTTATCTTATTGCCAACATATGATGAGAGGTATGTAAAAGACATGTTGGTGTACTCAGTACAATATTCTTGAATATTGTGCTGACATGTACCGCATGTAATCTTTTGTTTAGGTTGTGGACATGTGATCTTTAAGAACCAAGATAGTTGAGAGTTGTGTGGTGAGCTGATGTACATGTGGACCTGTTGTCTTAAGATGCTGTAGTTTAGTGGTAGTACATGTATATGTATAAGTTTGTTGTTCAATATGTAATATCAAATGATGTAACAATTCATGTTGTAACTATATGTTGAATGGTGAACATGTGTGTATGGTTTTATTATTGTTCATGTACATGTACTACTGATTGTTTTCCTTCTAACTCCCTTGATTTTCTCTTTCTTAGCCTAGTGTGTGGTGCTCAAATTGGGATTCTCACTGAGGTGAGGTTTTCAATTTGAACGTCACACATCAGATTTAGTTTTAGAAAATCCGGGGACGTCACAGGTGATATCAGAGCATGAACAATAGTAAAACCTGACATTTTCTCATTATGCAACTCAAAACTAAAGAACTTTGAACTTAAAACAAATCTTCAGGTTAGATTAGTCATCTTTTAGAGACTAGATCTGACCTAGCCTCTAGGTTAGCACCTAGATGTCTGAGAACTAGGTCTAGACTGGTGCTTGTTGTATAGAAAGTCCTTAGATGTCGTTCTTTCCTTATAGTGCAGCGGTATGGGACATTGCACTATTTGGAAATGACCTGCATCAAGGGAAAAGAAACCCTAAACATATTGCACACATTGTCTAGAGTATCTACACTAGTCTACACCATGTTCTCACCCCTTTACTTAGTTTTCATGACATTGTACTCTCTACTATGTGTGGGACACTCGTTTTCAGGATTTGGTTTTGGATTCCAACCTGATCGAACCATGATAGTTTTCTCTGATGCTTGTTTTATCGGAGAAAAACTATATAATATTTTATTATGTATAAGTATTAAAAAAATGTGTCCCCACAAAAGTACGAGTAGGAGGTGGTCATGCAACCCAAGTGAAAGTGATGACATCAATCTAGAAGAGAAAGTAGTTCTAGATTAGATGTCTAGAGCCTTGTTGGGATTTATGATAGATAGAGTAGATGAAATAAGTTTTGATGATATAGTGTAAGTCTTACATAGATGACATAAGATGGTTATGATGATCTATGTTTGTCTTTGAGGACGCGAGTTTAGTTTTTAGGATTTGAGATAAGTTTTGATGATGCAAGTAAATAGGCTTTTATGAGATAAGATGTGAGTCTGCATGAGCCTCAAAATCTTTTACAAATGAGGACCTCTAGTGTTAGGACCAGTTTTAGGGATAAATCCAAAGTGAGTGAGACCCACAGGGAGAAGGTCAGAGAACCTAAACTCCAAGATATGAGAATTTTGAGATATGTGATATGATATGTCCTAAACTAGACTACTCCTGAGTGAATGAGTTGTGTTTCTTAATGCATGATTCCTATAGTCTTGTTGAACCCTAGATGTCTACGACCAAACCCTAGAGACAGAGAGAGGCTGGTTATGTATGCATATGTGAATAAGGAAATATGAGTGCCTGCCATCTGGGTGAGGGAGAGAGCCCAAGACCCCGAAGGAGGTAGCTATGTTAGTTTTTGTACAGCCTCATGCTCGAGTTGGTAGTTCCAATATAGGACTCTAGTGGTGTATATATAAGAGAGTCTTGGGTAAGCATGTCTCATGGGTAGAGATCTATGTTGAGAATATCATATTGTGTTTTGGTTTGTGCTTATGTGGCTTGAGCTTGTAAGGCTATCTCTAGTGCCAATGAGGTATACCTGAGAACCCTGGACTAAGAGAGGGAAGTTAAGTTTTTGTTTATGAGACATTCACAGAGAGGAGTTAACTCAGAGAGCTTGATCATGGCACTACCCTCATGATATGAGTCAGGATAACCTCAGTTGGACTAGATGAAGTTTTGATATATGTTTGATAAGCCACTCGCATAAGTTTGTTTAGCACAACCACGGTGTAATATATCTAAGGATGTGATCCAATTTTGAGATGTGATATATGGGCATGATATAATGTAAATCTAGAGATGGTTTAATTGATATCAATGCATAAATGGTTAACCATATACAAGAATAATAATGATAATGTGATATTGTTGGTTAATCTTGTGATGAAATCACTAGTAAATGTTGTAATTGATTATGAACAATGAAATAAGATCATATGAATGAAATATGTTACATGAGGTGTTAATCTTAGTGCTTAATAAAGATGAAAAATATAGTTTGATAGTTAGCACAACATAATGATGATGACACCTTGATATGATCTATATGGATAAAGTGAGTTAATTACATATAACTCCCTCATAAGAAGTACATGTTAATGTTTAATGTTTGGGTAAAATGAGGATGAAAATCCTATAATATGAAAGATGTCGTGAAATAAACTAAGTTTCTAAACCCTTGTTTGAGCCTTAAATGAAGGTATGATTCACCTTAGATGTTTTAAACCCCCCCCTAATGGTGGTTTTGATATGAGTATAGAACTTTGTTCTTGGATAGGTTGCACCTAGAGTGATGCCCTACATATGGATGAAGACTTTTTGGTTTAATTTCGAGGACGAAAGTTCTTTTAAGATGTATATGATGTGACAAAGTGGTTTTTTTCTTAATTCCGAGGAAGGAATTTCTTTTAAGGTGTGTAGGATGTGATGGAGTGGACTTTGGGATCCTAAAATGTCCAATGACACAAGTGATATCATGCATGTTGAGTTGTTTTGAGAATCCCAAGTGTTTTAGTAATGTTGGATTGTTGGTCAAGGTTTATATAATGATTTGGATCCATAAGTTATGCCTATTTGAGGAATTTAATTGAATTGTCTAACAATTGAGTTTGGCACCAAATTCATGTACAAGATACCTTGAGTAGTGAGGAATCTATGGTTAAAATTTTGTGGCAATTGGATGTTCTTAGAGAAAGTTATTAAGGTTTGACATTTGTGAAATAATATGCATATATTAAGGTATTTTGGACTAAGGTTATTGTTATATTAGCCTAAGTAGTTGATCAAATAGGGTGTCACACGCCCTGTACCTTTTGGGCTGAGGTTGCTCGCAGATTGGATTTGATGAGCAAGGATCCTGATGAATTGGCACTAGGGCCTTATTCTCCCTTACGGTTATGGATGATTACGGAAGACCACTTCCCCACGACATGATGCTCAAAGGTCGTGGTAGGATGGGATTTCTGATCGAGCAGTTGGTTTAGTCTAGTCTAAAAGGAAGCCAACAACCAGTCTCTAATTCATATGCCCACCGTATGTGAGAGAGAAGTTCTCCCTCTTCTCCTTATGACTTCTCTGTCCCCTGTGGCGTGTGCACCTAGCGGAAGTTCAATGGAGGAGGAAGGAGGAACCACCACTGGCGAGCCTGAGAGGCTGGAGATGCTTTAGGTGGTCGAGTGAATCACTTGGGCATAGTAGGTCCAGACGAGGAGGAGGATCTCTTTGTGGTTCACTCACTGGAACAATCCTCCATTACAACGACGGCTGTGAGATAGAGCTACACAAGGTATCAGGCAAAGAACTGACGCAAGTAGCGTCAAGCAGAGAATGATGACAGGGCGTCAGTCCAAGTGGAACCAAAGAAAGAGGAGACGTTAACTGCTGATTGCTTGTTGAAATTTAGGCCATGAAGGTAGCCAACGGCTGACGGGCGTGGAGCTTGAGAGAAGAGAAGTAGGTGAGGATTTGTAGTGATCCCTCACCGAAATCTGTCTAGGCTTAGGCGGCGCCAGTGCAAGCACAAACAATGCTGGGTAGACGGCAGAGGCCGTGACCATGTGAGAATGCAGGGGAGAGAGAGTCAGAGATCAGGAAGAGGAGGTGATATTCTATTGCTTGCCAGAGGTGAGCTGTGCAGCGGCACCCTTACAGAATAGATCCCAGCGGTGGTGAGCAGGTGCAGGCAGAGTCCAGCCAGAGACAAGGCTAGCGACGACACTGCATCGTGGGAGAAGAGAGACCTTGTGTGGGACTTTTCTCACGGGTGCATGGAGAAATGCCAGGCGGAGGCGTCGCAAATCCCAGTGAGACTCACGCAAAGCGAGAACGCGTGAAAGGGAGAGACGCGAACCGGCCGCAGTGAGCAAACCAGATCGCTTAACCTTGGTTGCCACATGGCGGCGTGCCATTGGCTGAAAAGGTAAATATTTTCAGTAAATATCCAGTTTGTTAGACAAATAATAGAAATTAGCTCGAGCATCATAAAAATACAAATGAGGTACCAAATTGTTCAGAAAAATACATAGAACAATATGAAAGCATAATATCTGGCCTTTTAATGCTTTAATATTAGCAATATAATGTAAGATGTGTAATGCTTGTTTAATGGATAATAAATAGCAAATGATGACGTAAAATCATGAAAAAATATAAGTAAGTCCATAATTATGTATAGAATGAATATGATGTCAGATATGGTCTTGTTGATGAACAAAAACATATAATTTGATTAATATAGCTAATTAGGGCTAATAACACTATAGATAATGCAATTAATGCATACATGCTCAATAAATGATGAAATTCACAGTGTAAGCTCATATCAGTATACAGAACCTCAGTTTTAATTATGAGATCATAATGATGAACAAAATCCATGTTATATGAAGATGAATCTTAATACAAGTTATAAAACCATAATCTAGGTTAATGATGTAACCTAGGGTTAATATGTGCACAAAAAGGATATGAAACCTAATGTTCAGATGATGAACTTTGATAATGAGATGTAATCTAGAAAATGACATCAGTGAGATAATCATAAGATAAGAATACAAATAATGATATATATATCCTAATGAACTAAGAGAAACTCTAATGAACATGTAGGGTTAAGATGAGATGTAAGATGATGAGAAACTGATGATAGTATGTGATCTTATCTTTATCAGGGTTTGACCTGGGATACATAGTTGACATGAGGAATATGTGATGATTAGGTTTGTCTCTTGATAAAGGTACACCATTACCTCTTACTTGGCTTATTATACAATATGCTTGTGTTATATGTGTAGTAAAATACTTGGCATATGGTATTGTATGAAATGATTTCTCTTGTATGATATGTTGCTTGATTTTTCCATACTTATTGATATGAACACATGAAACATAATATATCTGTTCCATTATATCTAAGAACTTCAACTCTTTGGTAGTCAAGTGTTGATAATAAAGTACTTCAACTCTTTGGTAGTCAAGTACTTGAAAGTGATCCAACTCTTTGGTAGTCTAATCACATTATGAAATGATCCAACTCTTTGGTAGTCGATCATAAGGCCTTAATGCATTCAATCTTCGGCGGTCAATGCATGGATGATATAATGGAAATCTTCTTAAAATATGTGTTCTCTTTGGTTAATGAAAATCTTTTGTGCAAGTATATGATTTTCTTATATTTCTTCTGTTATTGCCAAGTATTAGTTTTATCTTATTGTCAAGATATGATGAGAGGTATATAAAAGACACGTAGGCATACTCAGTACAATATTCTTGAATATTGTGCTGATGTGTACCACATGTAATCTTTTGTTTAAGTTGTGGACATGTGATCTTGAAGAACCAAGATAGTTGAGATTGTGTGGCGAGCTGATGTACTTGTGGACCTATTGTCTTAAGATCCTGTAGTTTAGTGGTAGTACATGTATATGTATAAGTTTCTATTCAATATGTAATATAAAATGATGTAACTATATGTTGAATGGTGAACATGTGTGTATGGTTTTATTATTGTTCATGTACATGTGCTACTGATTGTTTTCCTTCTGACTCCCTTAATTTTCTCTTTCTTAGCCTTGTGTGTGGTGCTCAAATTGGGATTCTCGCTAAGGTGAGGGTTTCAATTTGAACGTCACACATCAGATTAAGTTTTAGAAAATCCGGGGACGTCACAACTTCATTAATATGACCCCAAACTAATAACTTACATTCTCTATATATTTGATCTATTGCGCGTGAGTGACAATCGTTTTTATGTACAACATCACCTAATATGTGCATGCCCAACCATTGTCTTGTATAGAACCCTATAGATCTACAACTATGTTAATATATGTAATTAAGTAGAGTTGGTCATATATTATGCAATTGGAATGAGAAGACATATACATTAACACTCTTCCAAGTTACAGATTTCTTTTTGTTATCTCCTTCCTCTCTGCCATTACAAAATGATTTCACGCCCCTATAAGTTAAATTAACAGTACATTATTAATCTGTGATATGATGCAAATATTAACAAATATGTTGGGAACCAAAAAACTATAATTACACATGAATCACCAATTTCATCAAGTGTCTCTCATTTTGTGTTAGTATTTCACTCAAAGGATCAAAGAAAATATAGTCCAAGTCTTAGGAACAATCACTAACAACTGTCACTGCTTAATTCTGAGTGAATAGAAGGCAAATAAAATAAAAATTAAATTCTAAAAAAAATGTATTCATAGTTTAGACATATAAATTACAAGTCAAAAACTTACCTAAGGTTGAAGGGAGATAAGATCACATTCTTGCAAGCACCAAATAACTTCGTCCCAATAGTCACATAATCTTTGACGCTACTTATATCTATAAGTACAACAATAATCAATGATGGAATTAGAAATCCCATATTTTCTATTTCAAAGTCATGAGCCGCATAGTGAGAATGATTGAAACTATATATATATATGTATATATATGTATATATATGTATATATATGTATATATATGTGTGTATATATGTGTATATATATATATATATATATATATATATATATCTATAGACACACACACACACACAGATATATATATATATATATATATATATATATATATATATATATATATATATATATACAATTTATTTAATATCCACGTGGGTACTGTAGTTGAGCTATCCATCTCTTAGACACAGTGGTATACTTGTAATTAATTAGAAATTATGAGCACCCAGGAAACTCCCCCTTCCTTTGGTGACACAGTGGCATGATTGTAATTACTAGAAATTATAAGCGACCAGCTCCCGCAACCTTTTTCTTCTTCCGCCGCCAGTTGGATGACCTCTCCTTAGTTTCCCCTACTTCCGCCACCATCTCATCTTCAACGTTGATTCCTCTAGTCCAAACCTCTCCTTCATTTCCCTTGCTTCAGCCGCCGTCTCATCTTCAACATTGATTCCTCTCGTCTGAAGATCTCTCCTTCCCCCATTTGAAACTTCAACGAATAGGAATAGCAGGTTTGGATGAAGTATTTACGAGTTTGGAGTTCAGGTTACGACAAAGATGATCTTCTATTTTTTGTCGGAGTAGGAGGAGAAGGTGGCTGGGTGGCGATCATGCTTGAGAAGGTGCTCAGTTGACAACCAGGTAAGAACAATCCCCTGCATCTTCCATTATTTTCCTCCTATCTATCATTTGATGACGTTGAGTAGTAATTTCGGTGTGTTTGGGACGGTTAATGTATCTGTCTATTCATTTGAAACACAATGTTACTTTCTATTTGTGGTAGTTACTTTTGTTATGACCTGGTTACTTTTTTATTTCTAGTGTTACTATTTTGTTTATAGGGTTACTTTGCAATCTGCCAAGTTACTTTTGCAATCTATTATGGATTCTAGTCTTGATATTGGTGCTGACAATGCTAATGTTGACTGTGATGATGATAATGTTCATTCTTCTTCATATGTTGCCGTTGCTATTCTATCATTAGTTGATGTCCCTAGAATCGGACTTCAATTCATAAATTTAGATGATGACATATCTTTTTATTCTAGGTATGCTGGTATGATTGGGTTTAATGTAAGGAAAGATGAAAATCATGATGAACGAGGTACTAAGATTTTAGTTGCTAAAGATTTGGTTTGTGATAAGCAAGGTCATATTAGTCATCCTAAGAGATCTAAAGGTCTTTTGAGCCATGTTTGCGATGAAGTTGGTGATTTACATGAGAAGTTGTCCAAGAATCACAAGCATTCTATGAAAAGGTGTGAGTGTAAAGCAATGATCCTATTTACACTAGACAAGTCCTCATCTGTATGGGTTGTTACTACTTTTGTCAATGAACACAATCATGATCTTGTTGATGATGCTCACTTGCGCTACTTGAAGTGTAATTCATATCTTGACCAAACTCAAAAAGAGATGCTTTCTTCTATGAGTCAAGCAAATATACATATCTCCAGACAACTTGCATTGATAGCAACCAAGTTTGGTGGATATAGAAAGTTGACATTTACAAGTAGACAATCTCATGGACACCTCAGTAGCAAGAGGAAGGAGTCATCTAAATATGATGTGCACATGGTGTTGGATCGTTATGCAAGCTTGAAGGTTTTGGATTCTAAATTCTTTTATTCTTATCAAAATGATTTTGATGGCTGCTTGACACATTTGTTTTTGTCTGACCCAGTTTCTGTTGATGACTGTGCATTGTTTGGTGATGCAATCGTATTTGATACCACTTATTGTACCAACAAGTATTCCATGGTTTTTGGAATGTTTGATGGTGTCGATCACCATCGCAAAATAGTATTATTTGCCTCAGCCTTGTTGGCAGATGAGAAGTACGATTCATTTGTATGGGGTTTCAAACAATATTTACTATGTTTTAGCAAAGAGCTAGTCTCCATCATAACTGATCAAGACCCAACAATGAATGTTGCTATTATTACTATTTTTCCAACTTGTAAGAATTGTTTCTACAGTTGGCACATTCTATAGAAACTCCCCTCTAAACTTGGTAGAGTTCCTAACAAGGATCAGATCGTTAGTTCTTTGAATGATTGTGTCTGGAACATTGATGATACTAACATATTTAAGAGAGTTAGAATTCTGTAGTTGAAGAGAATGACCTATTTTCCATTAGTTGTCTTTCTGATATGTATGCTATGTGGTGGGATAGGGTTCCATGTTTTATACATGATTCTTTCTTTGCTATCATGAGGACAACACAAATAACTCAGAGCCTAAATGCATTCATCAGATTCACATCAACAATAGGAAAGTTCTCTTTGAACTTGTATGTTCCTTAGAGACTGCTTACTCTCATGTGTGGGAGATAGAAAATTTGAAGGATTTTGATGACAAGTACAACAATTTTCCTTTTTCCGTCATTGTGGCCTTAGGAGGAGCAAATGAGAGTTATATACACCAAGACAATTTTTAAGATCTTTCAATCTGAAGTTTGTCAAAGTATGGTGTACAATGTAAAGGGAACTTCTGATGATGGTGTGTTTGAGGTATATTATGTTGGTGGTTCTATTTCTCCTTGTATTTTGAAGAAAGACTCATCTACTGATATGGTATCATGTAATTGCTTCAAGTTAGAATTCAAAGGAATTCCATGAAGGCACATTCTATCTTCTATAAAGAGCAATGATTTTTATACTCTTCCGGAGCCATATATATTAATGAGGTGGAGTAAAGAATATAGAGATCACCCTTTGATTTTTGGAAAAGCATCTGTTATGCATCTATCCACTAGGAAGACACTTTAGTTGGTTTCTTCTTGCAATTCAATTGTCAATATAGCGTGTAGGAACAACGTTGTAGATCTTTGCCATGAAAAACTCATTGATTTGCAAAAGGAGATGTTAGAATTAGATGTTGCTGATGTTGGTGTAACTGGTTTGAATACAACTTATTCTTATGCTGTCAAAATCCATATCCCTAGTATTTGCAAAACGAAAGGTAGTCCTAGAGCGACTGATGTTCGATTTAAAGCTGGAGTTGAAATTTCTCAGTCTAAAACAAGACAATATAAAAATTACTTACAATATGGTGTCAATCATGATAGCAGAAACTTCCCGTTGAAGAAATAGGTGACTATGTAGAGATACTTTTCTGGATGTGGTGTTCCTGATTGATATGTTACTTGTCTTGAATGATCTATAATGATGCTACCTACTGCTCGTCCATATTGTTGTTGCTACTGTTTCTTCTGATGTTGTCTTCCTGATGCAGATCTATTGCTACTCCTGCTATTGGAGCTAATTAGTGTTGACTTGTATTTAGTGTTGGAGATTATTAGTGTGTGAGTCATATCAAAATTTGATGTAAATGTAATTGTTGAGATGTGCTCATTGGCAGTTGTAATTTGCATTTGGTTTAAACTTGAGTTTAACTATTACTCTTTTCAATGGAGCTACAATTGTATCGAGAATTCAAATCTATGATAAAGTTTAATGGGAAAAGGTTACTCTTTGTACCATACAGTTACTGTTTATATCAATAGGAAACATTTTGTGTGCAATAGTTACATTTGAGTTGTTCATGTTACTTTTCTTTTCATATAATTACTTAAATATGGCCTATAGTTTCTGTTGTGAGTTACAGTTACCTTTTTCGATTGTTGAGTTACTTTCTAGTTCAATTAGTTACGTTATACATGATACAATTACTTTTTTATTCAAAGTGTTACTTTTCCATTTTCGTATTTATGTTTTTTGTTCAAAATGTTACTTGTATAGCTAGAGCAATCACATCATTATTCAACAATCAAGGAACAAACGTCCTTTCTTTTTTATAACAATCGTATCATGTGTGGCATGGTCGTTCTTCATATGGAATGGCCGTGCCAATTGTGGAATGATCGTTCTTACATTTTGACAAAATGTTACTTTCTATGTTCAATAATTACTTTATATTATACAACAATACTTTTCAATAAATTCATTTGCTTTGTTATTCTCTTAGTTACTTTTCTATTCATATAGTTACTTTATATTTCACTTAATTACTCTTCAATTCAGAGAGTTACTTCCATAGGTTATTGATGAATGCATATTCATCATGAAATTCAATTATCATTTTTGGACAAATTCAACTCAACACATTTAATTTCGCTCATCAAATATCAAAATGCATCAGAATATGCCACATTACTTAATTGATCCAATTTTCATGAGTTTAACTGAAATTATGGTTGATTTGATGCAGGTCTTGATAAAGCCAAACAATCAACTGGGATCTACCTTCCCTCACCCTTGGTTCTGTCCAATCAATCTAACCAAGCAAATCCATCCATTTGGTTTGAGCCCATTCAGTCTCAAGACTGGTTGAGCCCATTCGGTCTTAAGACCGTTTGATCCCATTCGGTCTCAAGACCATTTGAGCCCGTTCGGTCTCAAGACCATTTTAGCCCATTCGGTCTCAAGACCATTTGAGCCCATTCGGTCTCAAAACCGATATACCAGTGATGCGAGGATTTTGAGTCACTTTTATAGATTGGTTTTACATGCATTTTATGTGTTTATTAGTCGCATTTGTGGTTAATATCGCATGATTCACTCGTTTTAGTCTATAATCTCTTTTTGCATCAAATCTATTGTATTTCATCTTTTTGATTATAAATGATCATATTGATGTGTTTTAGAAGGGTGATTTGGATTCACCTTGAAATTTCAGAAAAAAATGAATATATGCAGATGTCGATACCATCGACAGATGTCGATAGTATTGACTTGGTCATAGGGAGACAGCCGCAAGGAACTGAGATGTGTTGATACCATCGACACTGAAGTCGATGGTACTATTGACGCAAAGTCGATACTATCGACCTTGCCCAGCTTCAGCGTCAGATTGGTGATAAAAGCGACGTCTAAAGGTGTCGATACCATCGACACTTAAGTCGATGGTATCGAGTCTGCATCAGGCAGAACGTCAGAAAAAGAAGCCTTGTCGATATTCTGACGGGTCGATACCATCGACTCACGTCGATGGTATCGACGCCGTCAGATCAGGTTTTGTTTCAAATCGATTCTAATCGGACGGTGGTGATCTTTTGGCAATCCAAAGTGGTGAATATACCTAATTTTGGCGGCCCTAAGGAGGGTATCACATCATTAGTCATTGCACAAGTCTGAAGGAGAGGAGGAGAGAAGAAGGGAGACCAGAATCATGCCCCGATCATTTTGAGAGCCGCAGAAGACGTTTTCCACCGCCGGAAGGCTGTAGATCGTGCAATCTACGTCAAGGAACACCCATATCTCCTCCGCTCAGGGGTTTACATCACTTTCATTCACATTTTCTCCATGTTTTCCCTTTCTCTTGTCATGTCTTTCATTGAGATGAACATGCAGGGCTAATCCCCTTTATCTTTAGGACCGAGAGTAGCCCGGGTGATGGTTGTATGACATTTTTACCATAGTATTTCATAATTTGTCTCTTAAATCCGTGGTATGAGTTCATTTTCTCCATTATATCATTATGATTGATCACCTAATGATAATCTAATGCCCTTAATTACTTTGAAAGAAGAATTAATGGTTGAAAAGAGACAAAATTCACATTAACTAATCAATCCTTTGAACAAGGCGATGTACGGTTAATGGTGGAAACCCAGAGTATGGTCTTCATGCACCTAGTTTAGGGTATATGTTACTACTACCGTGGAACCGACCTAGATTTAGGTAGTGAATTGTATCATGAAAGTGAGAAATTTTGAACACATGCCACTACCCGGAATGAGAGACGGATTAGGTTAACTATGTAGAAATTAATACAACGAGAACCTGTGGTGAAACCGTAATCCTAAAGATTCCCATTTGAATTGATTAAACTAAACATTTAATCGATTGCATTGTTTTCTTTTATTTTTATTTTCTTTTTCAATCAACTCTCAAAACCTTTTAATTGGTCTAGCTGATCGCGCCTAGTTAGTAAGTAGTCTACCGACAATTCAATATCCTTGTGTTCGACTCGGGCCTCACAAAGGCCTATATTACTCTGACGCGTGCACTTGCATTATACACACGGTAAAATTGTGTCAAGTTTTTGGTGGGACATGGAACAATTTCTATCTTTTTCTATCTTTTATTATTAGTTTTTATCATTTATTGCCTTTTCTTTTATTCTAGCAATTTTCTTAATTTTTGGGATCCACATGCTATCTAATGTATCTGTGGATGTCTAATTTAATGTGTCATCTCTTTGTTTGTCACATGGGAGCCATGGGTCAATTTGAAAAATTTTCATGAACTTGCAAGTTTGATTTGTTTCAACTTGAGCATTTGACTTATGAAAATAATTGGGTTTGTCAACTTTAAAACATAAGATCACAACTGTACATGCCTATGATTTAAGGAAATCGGACGGAATTGGATGTTGAGCGTAAACTAACCAAATGGTAATGGGACTTTAATATGAAATAAGAGAGAGAAACGCCTTGATTTTACACATGTCAGTACGGAGGGATATATAATATCTTTTGATGGATCTGTCAATTAATCTTGTGATCTATCCACCTCAACTCATTTATACTCCACCATAAGAAATGGGAGCACATTACTGTCTTTCACCTTTGATTGCATCTCATGTAGATAGGTCTTGCATTATAGTTATTTTCACACATTTTTTGCATAAAAAAATAATAAAAAAGGTATAGAATAATCATACATGCACATTATCCTTAGGCGCGTGTCATTTTGTAGTGCATTCACATCATTTGAGCATATAGTTGTACATCATGTGTTGTATGTTCTTGTGAAAACATGAAATGTGTTAAACTTGTTCCATACCTTCCAAATGCTTCAAATGTACAAGTTATGTAACAAGAAGTGAGCCCGACAAATAATTCATTGTCATCTATGAAAATAAGGGCTTCAAAAAAATAGAAAAAAATTGAAAAAAAGTGAAGAAAAGAAAAAATATAGAATTGAGAAGTAAGTATGAATGAGAGGGAGAAAGGAACATGTTCTCACCTGAGAATTAAGAATAATAAGCACATGGTGTAGTTTTCTTAGATATTCCATCTCACCTTGAGACAGAATGATAGTGCATGCATCATTCCACCAAAAATGTAGCATTAGGATATTTTCACTTGCATTTTGCATCATGATAGGTCATTAATTTTTGTATTGCATGATTGATTGTTATGTGCTTCCATCTCTTCCACAGCCACCTATTCCATCCACCCGTTGCTCTAAATGGTAGGCCACTAGTGATTATCTCCTCATTTTTGTATTTCAGGAGATCTGTTTCCATTTAAATGGTAGTTATGTTATGCACAACGTAGATAGGGGATCACAAGATGCACCAAGCCTGAACCTGAAGATTTTATTATATTAACTACCTTATTTGATAGTGTTCACCAATCTTGGAGTGAATATCTATTATGGATGATCATCTTCACCTGTAGGGTAGTTACCATTCTGTGCTTAGTGAGGGCCGGTATGTGAATGTCTGGTGGGAATCATACAGTAATATCTGTTGTGATAGTATGTCTTTAGTTGACCCTCACAATTTTATTCTATAGTTTTGTTGCTCGAGGACGAGCAATGTTCAAGCTTAGGGGAGTTTGATGCGAGGATTTTGAGTCACTTTTATAGACTGGTTTTACATGCATTTTATGTGTTTATTAGTCGCATTTGTGGTTAATATCACATGATTCACTCGTTTTAGTCTATAATATCTTTTTGCATCAAATCTATTGTATTTCATCTTTTTGGTTATAAATGATCATATTGATGTGTTTTAGAAGGCTGATTTGGATTCACCTTGAAATTTCAGGAAAAATGAATATATGCAGATGTCGATACCATCGACAGATGTCAATAGTATCGACTTGGTCACAGGGAGACAACCACAAGGAACCGAGATCTGTCGATACCATCAACACCGAAGTCGATGGTAGTGAGATACCTACAGCGAGCCAGTAGTCAACTGGTCGATACTATCGACGCAAAGTCGATACTATCGACCTTGCCCAGCTTCAGCGTCAGATTGGTGATAAAAGTGACATCTAAAGGTGTCGATACCATTAACACTAAAGTCGATGGTATCGAGTCTGCATCAGGCGGAACGTCAAAAAAAGAAGCCTTGTCGATATTCTGACGGGTCGATACCATCGACCCGCATCGATGGTATCGATGCCGTCAGTTTAGGTTTTGTTTCAGATCGATTCTAATCGGACGGTGTGATCTTTTGGCAATCTAAAGTGGTGCATATACCTAATTTTGGCAGCCCTAAGGAGGGTATCACGTCATTAGTCATTGCACAAGTCTTAAGGAGAGGAGGAGAGAAGAATGGAGCCTAGAATCACGCCCTGATCGTTCCGAGAGCCGCAAAAGACGTTTTCCACCGCCGAAAGGCTGTAGATCATGCATTCTACGTCAAGGAACGCCCGGATCTCCTCCGTTCAGGGGTTTACATCACTTTCATTCACGTTTTCTCCATGTTTTCCCTTTCTCTTGTCATGTCTTTCATTGAGATGAACATGTGGGGCTAATCCCCTTTATCTTTAGGATCGAGAGTAGCCCGGGTGATGGTTGTATGACATTTTTACCATAGTATTTCATAATTTGTCTCTTAAATCCATGGTATGAGTTCGTTTTCTCCATTATATCATTATGATTGATCACCCTATTGATAATCTAATGCCCTTAATTACTTTGAAATAAGAATTAATGGTTGAAAAGAGACGAAATTCACATTAACTAATAAATCCTTTGAACAAGGCGATGTACGGTTAATGGTGGAAACTCAGAATATGGCCTTCATGCACCTAGTTTAGGGTATAGATTACTACTACCATGGAATCAACCTAGATTTAGGTAGTGAATTGTATCATGAAAGTGAGCAATTCTGAATACAGGCCACTACCCAGAATGAGAGACGAATTAGGTTAACTATGTAGAAATTAATACAATGAGAATCTGTGGTGAAATCGTAATCCTAAAGATTCCCATTTGAATTGATTAAACTAAACATTTAATCGATTGTGTTGTTTTATTTTATTTTCATTTTCTTTTTCAAGCAACTCTCAAAACCTTTTAATTGATCTAGCTGATCGCGCGTAGTTAGTAAGTATTCTACCGACAATTCGGTGTCCCTGTGTTCGACTCGAGCCTCACAAAGGCCTATATTACTCTGACGCGTGCTCTTGCATTATACACTCGGTAAAATCGTTTCAAGTTTTTGTCACCGTTGTCGGGGACACGGCAACTGTCAGCACTACGAGTGTTGCAAGCAGCCACTCTAGGCCACATTTGATTTTATTATTATTCCTGCAATTTATGATTTATCTTTCATATTTAGTATTCGCTTAGCACTATACTTAATCAAATTTATTACCTTGAAGGTACGAGTGCACAGTGAAGACGCGTAGCATAGACTACGTACTATCATCACCATAGGTTCCACCGTTGGGACCAGACTACGAAGAAAACAACACTGAAGATCAACCTAAGGATATAGATTCATATTCTGAACCAGAAGCCATGGCTAAGGAACAGAAAATATGGGAGAAGATAAAGGCTTCTTCCTCATCAACATCAAAGGGGCTGATCAAAAGGCAAGTAGTTAACATTCTAACATATAAGATTGATCCGACACTGATAAACTTGGTCAAGTCTCAAGCATTTCACGGGATGAAGAATGAAGACCCTGTTGCCCACATCAGCACCTCTGTGGAAAATTGCGATATGATCAAGATAGATAGGTTTCCACATGAGATACTATATTTGAAGTTGTTCCCCAGCTCTCTTGCAGGTAATGCACGGGAATGGTTGCATAACCTTGATGATGAGACCGTCGAGACTTGGGATCAAATGATCGAGGTTTTCTTTGAGAGATTCTTTCCACTGGAGAAAACCAATGACCTAGTATGGAAGATCCATAATTTCTGTCAAAGGGCTGGGGAGACATATTCTGAGACGTGGGAGCGCTTTCAGATAATGCTGCAGAAGTGTCCACATCATGGGCTAGATAAAGAAAAACAAGTGAAGATCTTCTATTTTTCTCTAAATGAGCACAACAAGATTAATCTAGACTCAGTAGGTTCCGGTTTCTTCTTGAACAACACTGGCACTAGGTGTTTGGAAATTCTGAAAAATATGGCCAGGAAGCAATCATGGGGCGACAGAGACACACCAGAACAGGTTCGAGTTGTAGGTAAGTCAAAGGCTATCAAGGAGCTGAATGAGAAGATGGACTTATTAGCCAAGAAATTGCTAGCAAAAGAAGACGGAGAATCTGAAGATGAGGCACAAGTGAAATTTATGCGCCAGCAATAGGGGTACAGAAACAATGACTTTTCTTAGAGGAAAGATAAAAAAATTTCATGGAAGGACCCAAACAATTTTTTGCAGGACCTCGATGCCAAACCACAACCGTCGGCAGAGGAAAAGAAGAATGAGCTTCTTAATCAGGTGATAAAGTAGAATCAAGAGCTGATGAACACATTTGGCCAACAAATTAAGCAATAAGGAGAATTTATGAATCAATTTGGGAAAACTTTACAGAGTCATGGGGCTTAGATGAGGACTCTGGAGACATCTTTAGCACAGATGGTAGCTGAGAAAGAATAATATAGAGAATTGCGTCTAGCATAAGACGTTAAAGTGGGGCGCTTGTTGGGAGGCAACCCAACCATCGATAGTTTTAATTTGTAGTTCCTTCATTTTTTTTCGCATTTACAAGTTAGTTTTGTTTAATTTCATTTTTGTGTGTAAAAATGATACCTTAATCATTTTGTTCAGTGTGTAGTACGGAGTCAGAATCGATACCATCAACCACATTGTCGATGGTAGCGACGTGGGTACAAGGAAGCGGCTGTAGAAAATTTACTGAGTCGATACCATCGACGGCCTTGTCGATGGTATCGACCTACCATCAGTCACGTCGAAGAAACAGATAGCTTTGGGTTGATAGTATCGACTAGGAAGTCAATGCTCGCGAGATCCCTAAAGATTCACAGAAGAATTGGTCTCAGTGAAGTCGATACCATCGACAACCCAATCGATGGTATCGACATAGCAATAGCAAGGAAGTGGCGCCCGAGCCTCGCGAGGGTAATTGAACCACGAAGAGTCGATACCATCGACACCCAGTCGATAGTATCGACGCAAAACGTCACCAATCTACGAGAAGAATTCTACGGAGCGTTCCGATTTCAGAAGTCGATCCGTGGGATGGGTCGATACCATCGACCCTTATCGATAGTATCGACGCGTAATCAATCCAGGACCCCACATCCAGCAATCGACAACCGTCGATGGTCACGAAGAGCGAATTGTGCTCCAGGTGTCGATACCATCGACAACCCATCAATGGTATCGATGGAGAAACAGTAGCGATGGGTTCAGTTATAAAAGGAGGGACTATTTCTCAATTCTATTCACACCTTCAGAGTGAATCTCCTTAACTTGTACATTGAGCATTGCTGAGCAACCGGAGGCCTTCATTGAGCATCAAGGGATCGAGATATCTTCTTCGAGCTCTTCATCGAGTAGAGATCTTCTTCTCTGACCTTCATCGAGCTCTATTTCTTCTTCTCCATTCCTTTCCGTTCACGATGGTGAGGACGGAAGGACCTTCATCGTCTTCGCAGGAAGCCCCGATGGAGATTGAGACATTTGTTCCTCCACCACCCGGATCCATTCCTCGTCCGAGGATCGTTCATCCCTCGGAGAATGTAAAGAAGATCTACGAGGCGCTGCTAAAGTGAAAAATTGAACCGACCCGATATGTTGATCGGACCATGCTCTGTGACCTCGGGTTTGAGGCCAACCTCGCTTATGTTCTTCAGGGGCAAGTGAGGCATACATCCAGGATGTTTTAAGGTGTCCAGTACCATGCTGAAGGCCATCCTTTTTTGGTGAGTGGCCGACGTACAAAGAACTGGTGGCGGAGTTTATGGCATCACTTGACATATGCGTCGTGTCCAACAACCTTGTTGCCACTGATAGGGAATGGATCAAGGGCTGCATTTCTTTCTGGATTTTCAACAACAACTATACCATCACCCTCACCCTCACCTAGTTTAATTCAATCTACAACTAGTATCATTCTCTGAATCAGCACAGGAGGCCGGACAACCAGACCGATTATGATGAAATCTTTGCTTGGCTGATGACCATGCCTCCAGGTAAGTCTGTCAGCTATCATAACGCAGCCTTCGCTGACTTCGAGCATCCATTTGTGCGGATTCTACATCGCATGCAGTATACTACTTTATTAGCTCGAGGTGACCTTTCACTAAGTAAGTTTCAGGAGACAACCTTGTTCTTTCTTTATAAGCTGTTGAAAGGAGAATAGCTAAACTAGGGCACATTTTTATTAACGCGTGTGATGGACGTGCGGAGGAGTACTAGACGAGCCCCTATCCACTTTGGGGGGCTTATCACACCGCTCGCTCACTATCGTGGGATGGATTTTTCCCAAATTACTCCGCTGGTCAACAAGAATAAAGTCAATCTGCATCACCTACATCGCTCCAATCTTCTTACACTCCATGATGGCGTGGTCTATGCACATTGCCATGTCAACAAAGAGTACTAGGAGTGCGCACTTCCAGATCCCGTCTTCTACATCCGGGGAGCTCAGCACTTTTGGTGGCCCATAATTGCCATCAACGACTCTAATAGTGGAGAAGATGAGGATGATAATGAAAATGACTAAGACAACGAGCATGAGGAGGAAGAGGAGGCTTTCACTCCTCTTCGGGCATGAGTGGCACCGCGGAAGCGTCCACGCTTCTACCCGGGTGCATCATCATCTTTGCACCCTCCGCCACCACAACCCTCTCAACAAGGAGAGGATGTCTATTCTATGCAGAGCATGTACACCATGCTACAGAGCATTCAGGAGACGCAACAACAACACACTGTGTCATTTGATGATATCTAGGAGACTACAAATCGATTGTATGTTAATCATCAAGCTATCTTTGAGAATGAATGTCAGCTGTTCACCAATCAGCAACCGGTCTATGATCGATTGGGGAGGATGGAACAACAACATAAGCCATTTTATGATCACTACTGGAGTCAAAATGTAGCATCCAACTAACAAAACATAATTAACTAATGCGGAAGCGTTCACTAAGCAGCGGATTATAGAAAATCACTAAAAATTTAAAACCTTTTTCAAAGAGACCCAATCATAGGAAAACTCTTTCAACAAGAACCAATGTATTACATTTACATCATGGTTCATAAGTATATATCTTATACCATCTCTTTTCAAGGGTTACAACATCAACTTCCTTGTTAAAAGCTAAACACAGACAACATAATAACCTCAAGGCATCAAGCCAAAATCTCAAAACGATACATTAAAAGCACTAAGTACTAACTCCGAGGACCTGAGAGTACAAAGACGACACATAGGACTTCTATCTACCAAACACGATAGACAGAACACTCAACCTGAGTTGTCACTGCTGTCCTTGTAGCTGCTGATGTTCTTCATCCGAAAGATATTATCAGTCTCTTTCACACTCGTCCACCTAAAAATGTTGGTTCCCACGGGGGTGAGACAATTGAAAATTGCCCCAGCGAGGGATATAACTCTCCTCCAGAAACATCATTATTGTAGTTTAATTAATATAAAACTGAGCAGAGGATAAGCAGTTTAGATCATTCTCATCTTTTAAAGTATTACACATATCTATGATTGAACAGTAATTCATCTATTCTCTTTATAAGAAATAGAAAGAACATGTATAACATTCATCTACCATACATTTTCAACATCTCAAGCTTTGCTCATGTCATTCATTATTCTGATGTGTCACCCATGATTCATTCTTGTTTCTATTTGTTGGCCTTAGCCAATCTGCTAAACAAGTATTCACTTATGCCAGACATGTGATTATATAAATCATCATGTATTATTCAAGCATTAAACTATATCAATCAGGTATAAATATTTCAGGCATTGGACTATACCAATCCTGATTATACATCCAGGCATTGGACTTTAACCAAACCTAATTACAGGCATTAAGCCTCTGTCAGGTATTTCTAATTATAGAGGCATGGATAGCATGTGAAACATAACTATCAACATGAGATATCTGGCATCATGATTATAATCAACAGTAGCAGTAAGATATCAACATAAGCATGACCATTGTATGTACACAATTACAGTCTTATGCATATCCAAAACATAAGTATAATTACTATGTCTTAGTTGCACTAAGCATCATCTTTATGTAAAGAGAACAAACATGGGTTTCCATTCAATGTGAAGCGTCATGTATAACCCTAAACAGATATGCTATACGGCTATATTACATCTTTTATTATGCCCTGGGGAATTTGAATCGTACCATTCAAAGTCCAACCAACCCCTGCGAAGGGCTATTCGGTTCCGTAAAAGATCTAGGAGTACCGGCATCCTAAGATCTCTTCCCCTCGGTCAGTACGAGTAAACTGCAGTGACATACCAGTCAAACTGCCAACAGTGACATATAGTCAACTGATAACAACTAGTCCGTACTTGGTACAAGTTATGACACTAGAAAACAGGGTATACAAAACCCTCTAATCCGAGGTACAACCGCAGCTGTCCTCAATCACATCAAATATTTGAGGCATGACCATAGCCATCCTCTGTAACCTGCAATTGTGGATGACAAGTATATATATATCCTCAACCTGCCACCCCCGCATATTCAACAATATGCGCTCCGAGTTTCCCTTAGGAATACTCGTTTCACCATCCAGCAAGTTCTGACACTGAAGATGGTTCTACGGCACAGGGCACTACATGATTAGAGTTGCACTTAATTAGTTATGCCAATTAGGTGAATTAAGGCTGCATCAAACAAGTGGACATACAAACCCTAATTCATTTCTAGCAAGCATATAAATATCAAAACCTGAAAAGATATAAAACATATGAAACATAATTTCTCATCTCTTCATCACATGGTAATATTCACTTGCCATTCATTAGATTACACCAATTATCATATTATCACAGGATATAAATCCTTTTCACAATAGCACAGGGTATCAACCCTTATCAACATAAGAGGAATACACCTCATTCAGGGCTCAATCATGCCCATGAAACATCTTGTTACTTCTTACCAGGTAACATCTAACCATATGGCTCACAAGGCCATTAAACATCTTGTCACCTCTCACTAGGCAACAATAACATATTAACTCATGTAATATAATAGTAACACCACTATTTCCTCCACAGGGTTAGGGTTTACTATTCACATCAATTAGGGTTTCATGTTTATTTTATCAATACAACCCTAATATATTGTTCCATACATCTAGGAGCATCCATCGACATTCTAAGTATTTAATATTCTTATCATTTATCATTAAATGATCATCAACACAAGGTATGAGTTTATCTCTCATCATTATCATGGTATGATTACATCATACTCATTTTAGCTTACTTATCAAGTATGTTAAACTCATTACATTTCATTGTGACAATTTACATAACACTCTCCTTGTGTATCTTATCTAAAAATATTGGATTTGAGATGCATCAAGGTATATCAACCCTGAAATGCTAAATGTGATATCTATCATGTCTCAATGTATCACTTCCCTCATCACTTCTATCTTACATGAGTTTATTAACTTATCTTATAATAAGGAATTTCACATCTTAATACTTTCATCCACCAACCTATCACCTTTACCATGATGTGCATAGATCACACACAAGGATTGTCCAACTATCTTCAATGATATGGACTCATCTCAAATTAAGGCATTGCTTGTTATAAGGTTGCCTATAGTCAACCACTTAAGATATTTCATCATTATAGGGTATTACTCATTATTTCATCATTAAGGTTTACTCATATCATTACCCAGACATTAGGGTTATGATTTATCATCATATTGCCCATGATTAGAATTCCATGCACTATAGCCCAAATTTAGGGTTTTACATAGCTTTACTCTGTGTTAGGTTTAAGGTTTCATATGACATCTCCCTCAATTAGGGTTTCACATGGAATCATCCTCAATTAGAGTTTCTCAGGGAATCACCCTCAATTAGGGTTTCACTAATCATCCCAATTAGGGTTTCATTCAATTACCCATAAATTAGGGATTCATTATTCCTCTAATTAGGGTTTGGTATTTTATTACTTAAATTAGAGTTACCCAAGTCATTACCCTTAATTAGGGTTACACTATTACCCTAGATTAGGGTTTTACTCAAAATTTCCCTAAATCAGGGTTAGGGTTCGTTAACCTTCTCAATTAGGGTTTCTTGATCTCTTTACTAAGGATCCTACCCTAAATCACCATATGAATCATACTCATGTATGAATTCATTTCTATTATTCTCTCCACTTGATTTGGTTACATCAACCATATGATCAAATACAAACAACTATGTTTGACATAGTATACTGAGTTATTGCTTCCATAAACAATTAGGGTTTGCTTAATTGAATAGCCTTCAACTCACGATTCCTTGGGAGTTAATCCCTCAAATTTGGTGAGTCATTAGACCACATCATTAGGAACAGTAATCCCAAACATTCAACCCTTGGTCAATGCATTCAACCGGTCTTGAGACCGTTTACTCAAAAAGGTCAATTAAATCAGATTGAAAATCAGCACTTAATTCAATTAGGTTTCCCTAATTGATTAGGCTTCAACTCACGATTCCTTGGGAGTTAATCCCTAAAATTTGGAGGGTCATTAACCAACATCATTATAAACAGGAATCCTAAACGGTCAATTCTTGGTCAACACACTCAAATGGTCTTGAAACCGTTTTCCCAAACAGGTCAAGTTGATCAGGTTGAAAATCAGCATTTAATTCAATTCGATTTATCTAATTGATTGGCCTTCCACTCACGATTCCTTTGGAGTTAACCCCTAAAATTTGGAGGGTCATTATCCTACATAATTAGGAACAAGATTCCCAAACGGTCAACGCTTGTTCAACCATATCAAACGGTCTTGAAACCGTTTTCCCTAAAACAGTTTTCTGAAACTGCATAGCCAATCAATTTAAAACGATTTGGAATAGATATCAAGACCATTTGGCTTGGTACTTTTATTTGGATAAGCATATAGGATGATGTCATCATCCCCTTCCTTCGAAAAACCAAGAACAGTAACTGTTCTTGATGGAAATTGCAGCAAGGAAACAAGTATGCATCAAATTGAAGAAAACAATCAACAAAGCATAATTGATTGATGCAATAGCAATGATTAAGGGTTTGAGTTATAAAACCCGCCTCCAATTGAGCTCCAAAGCTTCAAGCTCACGCCATTAATGGTGGATGAATCTCTAGCAACTCCCCCTAAGATCGTCCTCAAGCTTTTGGATGAAAAAGTTGGCTAGGGTTGAAGAGGAGATCCAAATAAGAAGAAATCAATGATTTATTTTTTATTTCCACCATGGAATCAAGGAGAACGAAGGTCAAGGACCTTACCAACAGGTTGGGGTCGTCCTCCTGCTCCTCCACAGCTCCTTAGTCGTTTTCCAAGCAAGGGTAAAGAAAAGAATCCGAAATAACCTTTGTTTTGGCTTGGTAAAGGTACTTTTATAAGAAACTTGGTGAGAGAGAAAATGCATTATTAAAATGCATTAAATTCCAAAAATATGGCCGCCTCTTCCCCCTCAAATTCCCCTCAAAATCCTTAAGGACGAGGCTATCTTCATTGCCTCTTATTCCTCTTCATTATCCATCAATTTAAAGAAAAGCAAATTAAGCACCTTAGATCATATTATAATAATATTCCAATTTGAGTGGATATTGCTTTTCTTTATAATAATGGTGAGTGGGTTATCCACTTGCTTGAGATATTTTCGTGGCCTAGCAAAGTCACAAATGTGTTCACACTTGAGAAAATTCAACCATATCGTTTTTGGTTGAAGGCCCTTCAATTATTATATTTGTTTTTACACTAAATAGAATTAGGGTTTCAATTAGGATTAAATCTTGATTATTTTAATATCAAGATTCTCTCTCCTCCAACTTAATTCAAATGAGCCGCCCCTCTCATTTTATTTTCTCTACTTGATGCCAAGAAACATTAGGGACCTTATTGAAGTGGTAATTTACATATTACACCCTGGGTTTTGGGTAAATTGCACATTACACCAAAACTAGGTTTTCATGCACATACATTGCTTTATCAGCTCTTTCTTGGTATTTAGGCTTCCATAAGCCATCCCTCAGCATCATCTTTACTCTCATGATGCTTCAACACATGAGGAACATATTATCATGCACAATTTGCACTTAAACCCCTCAACTTGGGTAATTTGCACTTTAGTCCAAAACAGGCAAAACATTGATTTCAACAATGTTCAAAAAGGATAAGAATTGTAATATAAGTTCCTCTTGAACCATAATTACCTTTCACAAGATGAGATTAAGCATTTAATCATCTTTCTTAATCAAAACACCTAGGGTTAAGGTATAACCCAGGTCAGGGGTGTTACAAATTATAAACCCCTAACAAGGATTTCGTCCTCGAAATCCAGATAAAGGAAGACAAATGTATATTATTCATCATACTATCTAGTCTTCACATATCATCTCCTTATTATAGATACACCATAAAACTTTGATCAGCACCAAGTGTTTCCATACAAAATTCTCATAGAATCAACACACAAGGCACATGCCCCACTGTCCCTCATCATTGACTATAGAGTCAACTTTGTGTCAAATAACACTTTTCTTATTCATAGAAGCATCATACATTCTTTATTAGTATCATGTTTATGCAGAGCATAAACCCCTAACATATGATGTTCATATTATTATAATCAGACTAATTTCACAGTTGACCAATCCAGGTAGCCAACCTAACCCATCTGATATCTCTCAGATACCATAATCTTTCACCTTGATATCTATCACATGTGTTGGAAACACATCATATATATCTCTTCCTTTCATCTTGGAACATTATGTGTTTCATATGTCCTCATCTTGGGACCAAAGTCCAAGATAACTGATACTTTTCTAAGTATCCATCACATGAACACATTTATCTTATGCACATCAAGTGTCTTAAGACCCACTTGATGGTCATGTCCCTGAAAGGAAAGAAAACAAGGATTCATATTCCTCTTATTAATTTATGTATTTTCAACTATTCATGAATCATTTACTCTTTAGCTCTTCCTAGGTTCCTTGCCTTTAGCATAGGAATTATAAGGATGATTACATGACATTATCCATTTAGCATGTTTATGATCATCTCATGATCTCATCATATTTCCCATTTCTTCGTTAGGGAAAATACATTTATTATACTTACATCATTATTGAACAGGTTTCATTTCCCTTATTCTTATCCTTATCTTATGAGGAGTACACTTTTAGTTCCTCATACAACATGCTCATTTGAGATTATCTCAGACTTCTCTTTCTTATACTTAGTATATCACACATTTATTCATTCCATATTTCTGATTTCATGATACTCATTAGATTGTATCAGAATGACTGCTTGATCAGGGCAATCAGAGAGATTACAATCTAAGAGTTTCCATACTCACTTTATCATCAATAGTTGTATACCTGGCCAGGGTATATAAATACTGAGATTAGGTAGTATGCACTTTATTTGCGATCATATTCCTCACTTTTAATATCATTATACACACATGACTCTCCCATGTTCCAACATGACTAAGTCATTTAGGAACTCTTTTAAAGCTCAAACTTCTGTATTAAGGACTGATAACCTAGATCGTAAAGCTAGTATCCAGTCCACTATATGCATTACTGTTGCTCTAATCTACCCAACAATAATACTTAAAGAAAGATTTTCTTATCATAAATGGATCAACTAGGAGACTCTTAGGAAATTGTCTCTGTCGTGCCTGCTCCCATGCACCTCTTCTTGGTGCAATATTGCTGCTCTCAGCAGCAATCTCCTCATGTGACCCGGTCATCTTTAAGTTCTTCTTCTCTTATATGAGCAGAAGAGATTATCAGATACACTAGATGATACCAGAACAGACTCTACTACCTTAGTCCTATGTCTCTGTAGACTCAGCGAACCTAGAGCTCTGATACCACTTAATTGTAGCATCCAACTAACAAAACATAATTAACTAATGCGGAAGCGTTCACTAAGCAGCGGATTATAGAAAATCACTAAAAATTTAAAACCTTTTTCAAAGAGACCCAATCATAGGAAAACTCTTTCAACAAGAACCAATGTATTACATTTACATCATGGTTCATAAGTATATATCTTATACCATCTCTTTTCAAGGGTTACAACATCAACTGCCTTGTTAAAAGCTAAACACAGACAACATAATAACCTCGAGGCATCAAGCCAAAATCTCAAAACGATACATTAAAAGCACTAAGTACTAACTCCGAGGACCTGAGAGTACAGAGACGACACATAGGACTTCTATCTACCAAACACGATAGACAGCACACTCAACCTGAGTTGTCACTGCTGTCCTTGTAGCTGCTGATGTTCTTCATCCGAAAGATATTATCAGTCTCTTTCACACTCGTCCACCTAAAAATGTTGGTTCCCACGGGGGTGAGACAATTGAAAATTGCCCCAGCGAGAGATATAACTCTCCGCCAGAAACATCATTATTGTAGTTTAATTAATATAAAACTGAGCAGAGGATAAGCAGTTTAGATCATTCTCATCTTTTAAAGTATTACACATATCTATGATTGAACAGTAATTCATCTATTCTCTTTATAAGAAATAGAAAGAACATGTATAACATTCATCTACCATACATTTTCAACATCTCAAGCTTTGCTCATGTCATTCATTATTCTGATGTGTCACCCATGATTCATTCTTGTTTCTATTTGTTGGCCTTAGCCAATCTGCTAAACAAGTATTCACTTATGCCAGACATGTGATTATATAAATCATCATGTATTATTCAAGCATTAAACTATATCAATCAGGTATAAATATTTCAGGCATTGGACTATACCAATCCTGATTATACATCCAGGCATTGGACTTTAACCAAACCTAATTACAGGCATTAAGCCTCTGCCAGGTATTTCTAATTATAGAGGCATGGATAGCATGTGAAACATAACTATCAACATGAGATATCTAGCATCATGATTATAATCAACAGTAGCAGTAAGATATCAACATAAGCATGACCATTGTATGTACACAATTACAGTCTTATGCATATCCACAACATAAGTATAATTACTATCTCTTAGTTGCACTAAGCATCATATTTATGTAAAGAGAACAAACATGGGTTTCCATTCAATGTGAAGCGTCATGTATAACCCTAAACAGATATGCTATACGGCTGTATTACATCTTTTATTATGCCCTGGGGAATTTGAATCGTACCATTCAAAGTCCAACCGACCCCTGTGAAGGGCTATTCGGTTCCGTAAAAGATCTAGGAGTACCGGCATCCTAAGATCTCTTCCCCTCGGTCAGTACGAGTAAACTACAGTGACATACCAGTCAAACTGCCAACAGTGACATATAGTCAACTGATAACAACTAGTCCGTACTTGGTACAAGTTACGACACTAGAAAACAGGGTATACAAAACCCTCTAATCCGAGGTACAACCGCAGCTGTCCTCAATCACATCAAATATTTGAGGCATGAACATAGCCATCCTCTGTAACCTGCAATTGTGGATGACAAGTATATATATATCCTCAACCTGCCACCCCCGCATATTCAACAATATGCGCTCCGAGTTTCCCTTAGGAATACTCGTTTCACCATCCAGCAAGTTCTGACACTGAAGATGGTTCTACGGCACAGGGCACTACATGATTAGAGTTGCACTTAATTAGTTATGCCAATTAGGTGAATTAAGGCTGCATCAAACAAGTGGACATACAAACCCTAATTCATTTCTAGCAAGCATATAAATATCAAAACCTGAAAAGATATAAAACATATGAAACATAATTTCTCATCTCTTCATCACATGGTAATATTCACTTGCCATTCATTAGATTACACCAATTATCATATTATCACAGGATATAAATCCTTTTCACAATAGCACAGGGTATCAACCCTTATCAACATAAGAGGAATACACCTCATTCAGGGCTCAATCATGCCCATGAAACATCTTGTTACTTCTTACCAGGTAACATCTAACCATATGGCTCACAAGGCCATTAAACATCTTGTCACCTCTCACTAGGCAACAATAACATATTAACTCATGTAATATAATAGTAACACCACTATTTCCTCCACAGGGTTAGGGTTTACTATTCACATCAATTAGGGTTTCATGTTTATTTTATCAATACAACCCTAATATATTGTTCCATACATCTAGGAGCATCCATCGACATTCCAAGTATTTAATATTCTTATCATTTATCATTAAATGATCATCAACACAAGGTATGAGTTTATCTCTCATCATTATCATGGTATGATTACATCATACTCATTTTAGCTTACTTATCAAGTATGTTAAACTCATTACATTTCATTGTGACAATTTACATAACACTCTCCTTGTGTATCTTATCTAAAAATATTGGATTTGAGATGCATCAAGGTATATCAACCCTGAAATGCTAAATGTGATATCTATCATGTCTCAATGTATCACTTCCCTCATCACTTCTATCTTACATGAGTTTATTAACTTATCTTATAATAAGGAATTTCACATCTTAATACTTTCATCCACCAACCTATCACCTTTACCATGATGTGCATAGATCACACACAAGGATTGTCCAACTATCTTCAATGATATGGACTCATCTCAAATTAAGGCAATGCTTGTTATAAGGTTGCCTATAGTCAACCACTTAAGATATTTCATCATTATAGGGTATTACTCATTATTTCATCATTAAGGTTTACTCATATCATTACCCAGACATTAGGGTTATGATTTATCATCATATTGCCCATGATTAGAATTCCATGCACTATAGCCCAAATTTAGGGTTTACATAGCTTTACTCTGTGTTAGGTTTAAGGTTTCATATGACATCGCCCTCAATTAGGGTTTCACATGGAATCATCCTCAATTAGAGTTTCTCAGGGAATCACCCTCAATTAGGGTTTCACTAATCATCCCAATTAGGGTTTCATTCAATTACCCATAAATTAGGGATTCATTATTCCTCTAATTAGGGTTTGGTATTTCACTACCTTAAATTAGAGTTACCCAAGTCATTACCCTTAATTAGGGTTACACTATTACCCTTAATTAGGGTTACACTATTACCCTAGATTAGGGTTTTACTCAAAATTTCCCTAAATCAGGGTTAGGGTTCGTTAACCTTCTCAATTAGGGTTTCTTGATCTCTTTACTAAGGATCCTACCCTAAATCACCATATGAATCATACTCATGTATGAATTCATTTCTATCATTCTCTCCACTTGATTTGGTTACATCAACCATATGATCAAATACAAACAACTATGTTTGACATAGTATACTGAGTTATTGCTTCCATAAACAATTAGGGTTTGCTTAATTGAATAGCCTTCAACTCACGATTCCTTGGGAGTTAATCCCTCAAATTTGGTGAGTCATTAGACCACATCATTAGGAACAGTAATCCCAAACATTCAACCCTTGGTCAATGCATTCAAACGGTCTTGAGACCGTTTACTCAAAAAGGTCAATTAAATCAGATTGAAAATCAGCACTTAATTCAATTAGGTTTTCCTAATTGATTAGGCTTCAACTCACGATTCCTTGGGAGTTAATCCCTAAAATTTGGAGGGTCATTAACCAACATCATTATAAACAGGAATCCTAAACGGTCAATGCTTGGTCAACACACTCAAATGGTCTTGAAACCGTTTTCCCAAACAGGTCAAGTTGATCAGGTTGAAAATCAGCATTTAATTCAATTCGATTTATCTAATTGATTGGCCTTCAACTCACGATTCCTTTGGAGTTAACCCCTAAAATTTGGAGGGTCATTATACTACATAATTAGGAACAAGATTCCCAAACGGTCAACGCTTGTTCAACCATATCAAACGGTCTTGAAACCGTTTTCCCTAAAACAGTTTTCTGAAACTGCATAGCCAATCAATTTAAAACGATTTGGAATAGATATCAAGACCATTTGGCTTGGTACTTTTCTTTGGATAAGCATATAGGATGATGTCATCATCCCCTTCCTTCGAAAAACCAAGAACAGCAACTGTTCTTGATGGAAATTGCAGCAAGGAAACAAGTATGTATCAAATTGAAGAAAACATTCAACAAAGCATAATTGATTGATGCAATAGCAATGATTAAGGGTTTGAGTTATAAAACCCGCCTCCAATTGAGCTCCAAAGCTTCAAGCTCACGCCATTAATGGTGGATGAAGCTCTAGCAACTCCCCCTAAGCTCGTCCTCAAGCTTTTGGATGAAAACGTTGGCTAGGGTTGAAGAGGAGATCCAAATAAGAAGAAATCAATGATTTATTTTTTATTTCCACCATGGAATCAAGGAGAACGAAGGTCAAGGACCTTACCAACAGGTTGGGGTCGTCCTCCTACTCCTCCACAGCTCCTTAGTCGTTTTCCAAGCAAGGGTAAAGAAAAGAATCCGAAATAGCCTTTGTTTTGGCTTGGTAAAGGTACTTTTATAAGAAACTTGGTGAGAGAGAAAATGCATTATTAAAATGCATTAAATTCCAAAAATATGGCCGCCTCTTCCCCCTCAAATTCCCCTCAAAATCCTTAAGGACGAGGCTATCTTCATTGCCTCTTATTCCTCTTCATTATCCATCAATTTAAAGAAAAGCAAATTAAGCACCTTAGATCATATTATAATAATATTCCAATTTGAGTGGATATTGCTTTTCTTTATAATAATGGTGAGTGGGTTATCCACTTGCTTGAGATATTTTCGTGGCCTAGCAAAGTCACAAATGTGTTCACACTTGAGAAAATTCAACCATATCGTTTTTGGTTGAAGGCCCTTCAATTATTATATTTGTTTTTACACTAAATAGAATTAGGGTTTCAATTAGGATTAAATCTTGATTATTTTAATATCAAGATTCTCTCTCCTCCAACTTAATTCAAATGAGCCGCCCCTCTCATTTTATTTTCTCTACTTGATGCCAAGAAACATTAGGGACCTTATTGAAGTGGTAATTTACATATTACACCCTGGGTTTTGGGTAAATTGCACATTACACCAAAACTAGGTTTTCATGCACATACATTGCTTTATCAGCTCTTTCTTGGTATTTAGGCTTCCATAAGCCATCCCTTAGCATCATCTTTACTCTCATGATGCTTCAACACATGAGGAACATATTATCATGCACAATTTGCACTTAAACCCCTCAACTTGGGTAATTTGCACATTAGTCCAAAACAGGCAAAACATTGATTTCAACAATGTTCAAAAAGGATAAGAATTGTAATATAAGTTCCTCTTGAACCATAATTACCTTTCACAAGATGAGATTAAGCATTTAATCATCTTTCTTAATCAAAACACCTAGGGTTAAGGTATAACCCAGGTCAGGGGTGTTACACAAAACTACTTCGGGGGATATCCTCAACCTCCACCAATGCCCCCATATGATCCAAACTTCCAGGGGAAATATCCATCATGGGATCCCACTGCCCCGTAGTACCCCCCACCTGAGCAATGAATGGTATCACCGTTCCACCTACTAAGATTGTTTTTGACTATGAGGCCATAGTCGGATTCAATCTTGGGGGGGGAGATGGAACCGTTTCTATCTTTTTCTATCTTTTATTGTTAGTTTTTATCATTTATTGCCTTTTATTTTATTCTAGTAATTTTCTTAATTTTTGGGATCCACATGCTATCTAGTGTATCTGTGGATGTCTAATTTAATGTGTCATCTCTTTGTTTGTCACATGGGTGTCATGGGTCAATTTGAAAATTTTTCATGAACTTGCAAGTTTGATTTGTTTGAACTTGAGCATTTGACTTATGAAAATAATTGGGTTTGTCAACTTTAAAACATAAGATCACAACTGTACATGCCTATGATTTAAGGAAAGTGGACGAAATTGAATGTTGAGCCTAAACTGACCAAATGGTAATGGGACTTTAATCTGAAATAAAAGAGAGAAACCCCTTGATTTTACACATGTCAGTAAGGAGGGACATATAATATCTTCTGATGGTTCTGTCAATTAATCTTGTGATCTATCCACCTCAACTCATTTACACTCCACCATAAGAAATGGGAGCATATTACTGTCTTTCACCTTTATTGCCTCTCATGTAGATAGGTCTTGTATTACACTTATTTTCACACATTTTTTGCATTAAAAAATAATAAAAAAGGGATAGAGTAATCATACATACACATTATCCTTAGGTGTGTGTCATTTTGTAGTGCATTCACATCTTTTGAGCATATAGTTGTACATCATGTATTGTATGTTCTTGTGAAAACATGAAAGGTGTTAAACTTGTTCCATACCTTCCAAATGCTTCAAATGTACAAGTTATGTAACAAGAAGTGAGCCCGACAAATAATTCATTGTCATCTATGAAAATAAGGGATTAAAAAAATAGAAAACAAATTGAAAAAAAAAGTGAAGAAAAGAAAAAATATAGAATTGAGAAGTAAGTATGAATGAGAGGGAGAAAGGAACCTGTTCTCACCTGAGAATTAAGAAGAATAAGCACATGGTGTAGTTTTCTTAGATATTCCATCTCACCTTGAGATGGAATGATAGTGCATGCATCATTCCACCAAAAATGTAGCATTAGGACATTTTCACTTGCATTTTGCATCATGATAGGTCATTAATTTTTGTATTGCATGATTGATTGTTATGTGCTTCCATCTCTTCCACAACCACCTATTCCATCCACCCATTGCACTAAATGGTAGGCCACTAGTGATTATCTCCTCATTTTTGTATTTCAGGAGATCTGCTTCCATTTAAATGGTAGTTAGGTTATGAGCAAGGTAGATAGGGGATCACAAGATGCACCAAGCCTGAACCTGAAGATTTTATTATATTAACTACCTTATTTGATAGTGTTCACCAATCTTGGAGTGGATATCTATTATGGATGATCATTGTCACCTGTAGGGTAGTTACCATTCTGTGGTTAGTGAGGGCCGGTATGTGAATGTCTGGTGGGAATCATACAATAATCTCTGTTGTGATAGTATGTCTTTAGTTGACCCTCACAATTTTATTCTATAGTTTTGTTGCTCGAGGATGAGCAATGTTCAAGCTTAGGGGAGTTTGATGCGAGGATTTTGAGTCACTTTTATAGACTGGTTTTACTTGCATTTTATGTGTTTATTAGTCGCATTTGTGGTTAATATTGCATGATTAACTCATTTTAGTCTATAATCTCTTTTTGCATCAAATATATTGTATTTCATCTTTTTGGTTATAAATTATCATATTGATGTGTTTTAGAAGGCTGATTTGGATTCACCTTGAAATTTTAGGAAAAATGAATATATGCAGATGTCGATACCATCGACAGTTGTCGATAGTATCGACTTGGTCATAGGGAGACTGCCACAAGGAACTGAGATGTGTCGATACCATCAACACTGAAGTCGATGGTAGTGAGATACCTACAGTGAGCCAGCAGTTAACTAGTTGATACTATTAACGAAAAGTCGATACTATCGACCTTGCCCAGCTTCAGTGTCAGATTGGTGATAAAAGCGACGTCTAAAGGTGTCGATACCATCGACACTAAAGTTGATGGTATTGAGTCTGCATCAGGTGGAATGCCAGAAAAAGAAGCCTTGTCGATATTCTGACGGGTTGATACCATCGACCCACGTCGATGGTATCGATGCTGTCAGATCAGGTTTTGTTTCAGATCGATTCTAATCAGAAGATGGTGATCTTTTGGCAATCTAAAGTGGTGCATATACCTAATTTCAGTGGCCCTAAGGAGGGTATCATGTCATTAGTCATTGCACAAGTCTGAAGGAGAGGAGGAGAGAAGAACGGAGCCTAGAATCATGCCCCGATCATTCCGAGAGCCGCAGAAGATGTTTTCCACCGCCAGAAGGCTGTAGATCGTGCATTCTACGTCAAGGAACGCCCTGATCTCCTCTGTTAAGGGGTTTACATCACTTTCATTCACTTTTTCTCCATGTTTTCCCTTTCTCTTGTCATGTCTTTCTTTGAGATGAACATGTGGGGCTAATCCCCTTTATCTTTAGGACTGGGAGTAGCCTGGGTGATGGTTGTATGACATTTTTACCATAATATTTCATAATTTGTCTCTTAAATCCGTGGTATGAGTTTGTTTTCTCCATTATATCATTCTGATTGATCACCCTAATGATAATCTAATGCCCTTAATTACTTTGAAAGAAGAATTAATTGTTGAAAAGAGACAAAATTCACATTTACTAATAAATCCTTTGAACAAGGCGATGTACAGTTAATGGTGGAAACCCAGAGTATGGTCCTCATGCACCTAGTTTAGGGTATAGGTTACTACTACCGTGGAACCGACCTAGATTTAGGTAGTGAATTGTATCACGAAAGTGAGCAATTCTGAATACATGCCACTACCCGGAATGAGAGACAGATTAGGTTAACTATGTAGAAATTAATACAACGAGAACCTGTGGTGAAATTGTAATCCTAAAGATTTCCATTTGAATTGATTAAACTAAACATTTAATCGATTGCGTTGTTTTCTTTTATTTTCATTTTCTTTTTCAATCAACTCTCAAAACCTTTTAATTGGTCTAGCTGATCGCGCATAGTTAGTAAGTAGTCTACCGACAATTCAGTGTCTCTGTATTCGACTCGGGCCTCACAAAGGCCTATATTACTGCGACAAGTGCACTTGCGTTATACGCACAGTAAAATCGTGTCAACCAACAGAAACCGTTTGGAGTCTAACTCAAGCCTGTGCAACTACAGATCAAGATCATGAAATGAAACAAGCGCCACGATAGTGTTCTCCTCGCCACGACCGTGGCGCACCACCAATATCGACCCTCTTTGGCCAGCCACACCCGTGTGAGGCAGCACAACCGTGTGACAGCTATCTCACCACGACCGTGTTGCCTCGCCACGGCCGTGGCACGTCGTCTTCTACCTCTAGGAACCTGCTCCATATCATCTCTGCCTCCGCCCAGCAAAAACCCCTGTCTTGGCACTCAAACTGATTGCGTGGAAGCACAGTTGCAAACTGAATGGAGATCTCAACTACAAATCAAACAAGTTGCCAAGACCATTTGGCCTCTTGCCAGCTGCGTGAAGATCGAATGGAGCACAAGACCGAATGGGTGACCGTTTTCCTGTCAGCATGAGTAGACCGTTTGATGAGGGTTGGCCATTTGCTCAAACCGTTCGCAGCCGTGCATAGGGACCGAATGAACACAAAGACCATTTGCCTGTTTTCACAAGATCATTTGGAGGACAAAAAATAGTATGTAAGACCATTTGGTCTCATTCGGTTTTCAAACCATTTGCTGGTCAAGACCGTTTGGTCTTATTCAGTTTCCAAACCATTTGCTGCTCAAGACCGTTTGATAGAAAATAGTCTATAGACCGTTTGGACTAAATAAAGGGAAACTGTTTGGGCAAAAATATCTCCAGATCGTTTGGTATCTTTTAATCCAAGACCGTTTGGGGACAGTTCGGTGCCTATAAATAGGACCCCAAGGGTACTCACTTGGACATCAGCTCCGGGACGCCGACAGGATGCCTGTACATAGGTTCGATCCAAATCCAGTGCCATCCACGCCAGTTTCATTCCACCTACTGCCCGTGCTGCAACCAAGGAGGCTGAGGAGAGAAGGAAGACAGAGCGAGGGAGACTATCCGGTATGTCTTGGCATCTTCCGTTCGCATCCAGATCTGCTTCGACAGGACGTAGAAGGCCGTATCTTCTTCATCGAGCTGCAACTACTTTCTACACCGAGTTCATGGAAGATTTCTCTCTCTTTCTCATTCTTCTTATCTCTCGCATCATGAGTGAGTAGTACCTTTTCCCATGGGGTGCGGGAACTAGCCCCGCTTCCCATGCAAGCATATTCTTTTATTAAGCATTCCATGGCATGTGTATAACTTTCTATTTCGTTGTTAGTTGGTACGTTTGTAGTTGATTATCTACTTGCTTTCATCTTATTATTTCCTTTATTGCAAAATCTTCTCTATATGGGACGGAACGACAGTTTACAAGTTCGACTCCTTGACGAGAACTTCTGATAGGATTCCTTGAGGTCGTAAGTGTATGATCCGTGAGGGGACGAGACATCTAGCCTACGGTGACGCTTTTGTGGTCTAAACATCCCTCAGGGAGGACCACAACCTTAGTTGGATCTTGTATCGTCTTGTTTATCGTCGATGTTAGTTTCTAGATCTATCACCTTCTCGCTTATCGATTAATGCAGTTGACTCCCAAACTAGAAATAGAATGGGATTTCTTCGAGGTCGTAAGTGTATGATCCGCGAGGGGACGAGCCATCTAGCCTTCGGTGATGCTTCTCTATGCCTAACGCCTGTATAGGGGGCCCACAACCTTCGTCGAATTTCTATATCTTTAGAGCCGTAAGTAAGTTATCTGGATGGTGACGAGACATATGATGCCTAAGGTGATGCTTGCGCGAATCTAACACCCATATGGGGGGTTCCACATCAGCTCTATTTGGATTGATATATCTTGCTTGGATTGTTTGCGATTGAATGTGTTTGCATGTGTAGCGGCAGTGAAACCCGATACCATCCCAGCGATTCCATATCATTGATCTAAACCCAACTTTAATTCAGCCTTTACTTTCTTGCAATTAGTTTAAGTAACCTTAAATCAACCCATCGTTCTAAATATTAGTTTTACTTGAGCTAGATTTGACTGAGAAGGATTCTTAAAAATATTGTCCTTTGAGTTCGATCCTTAGCTATACTGCGATAAGACTCGTCCTCTTGAGGGTGGTATTATTGCACTTTGGTTTTGGTAAAAACTCAAGGATTTCAACCCCGAGTGAGTTTGTTAGTGCATTCAAAATACCACGTCAAATTCTGGCACCGTTGCTGGGGACAACGGAATCAGTTAGTCAATTCTAGTTCATCTAAGACTAATTTAGGATTTTTCTTTTTATTTTGACACAATCGATCATCTATTTGAAAATTGACTCTACTCTGTGGTTCTCACTCTTGAAATCCTTTCTATTTTCAGGTACAATTCAAGGCGTAGTGCATGCACCGTTCGGACAACCCCGGACTAACATCGAACTTTGATCCCGAGATAGGCAGAACTTTTCATCATTAGATCAGAGAAAATCAAGCAAGGATGTCTCAGGAAGAGGAAGTAGCCCAAAGAGTGGCCCAAGCCATCAATGCACAGAGAGGGAGGCTCATGCAAGAAGCCAGGGCTGCGGTTCAGCAGGAAATCCTAGCAGCACAAGTAGCATCGCAAGAAGCTGAACAACAAAAGGATCTTAGAGAGTTCTCAATCTAGAAAGATGCAAATGTTCATCATCCAGTAAAACCTCCTCCTATCAACGCTACTAATTTCGAGATAAGAGCGCATTGGATCACCCTGCTTCAGAATAACCCTTTCTATGGCAAGCAAGGAGAAGATAGCCAAGAACATCTTCTAAGATTTATTTATCTGTGTGCCATGACAAAACAAAATGGAGTCACAAATGATGTCATTAGGCTCCATCTCTTCAAGTATTCCCTTGCTGATAGAGCTATAAGTTGGTACAATTCGTTGCAAAGTGAAATACCCATCACCACCTGGGAACAACTACAAAATGTGTTTCTAGAAAAATTTTATCCTCCATCTCTCACATATGAAATCAAAGGGTGAATAACAAACTTCACTCAAGTTCCTGGAGAAACCCTAGCTGAGGCGTGGGACCGATACAAAGAGCTTCTACGCAAGTGTCCACACCATGTAATTCCCAAGAACCAACTCATTGAGATTTTCTATAGGGGTGTGGATGATGATATTAAGAGATTCTTAGATTCCTCGTCTGGAGGAAACTTCATGCGTCAAAGTTATGACAATGCATGGAGAGTCATCACCCTGGGAGCAGAAAATCAAGCAAATTGGGGTAGATCTATAGGTAAAGGAGTTTTGAAAGTAGCTATGGCTGAAGCTATTCCTGAGTACAAATCTATCACTGAAACCTTGAAGCTCTTAGTTGCCAAGCAAGACCATATTAATTCATCTCTTTCTGCTATTGGAAGAGGACGTTCGCCCACTCGACAAATAGAACAGGTCAAGTCTGCTTCCCTATTCTGTGAAGCATGTAAGAGCACCGATCATTCCACCTTATCATGCAATGTTCTCTATGATGTTGTTCTAAGCAATGTGTGTGGACAAGGAGATAATGGTCAGATGGAAAATCTTAATGCTATCAACACCATTCCTGGTCAAAGTTATTACAATCCGAATCAGAATAGGAATCATCCTGGTTTTCAATACGGAAACCCCTCTGGAGCAGTAAACTCGCACCAATTTGGTTCAAACAATCAATCAAGAGGCCCACCAGCATTCCAGTATAATCAACAACAGAATTTTGGAAATTAAGGAAATTTCAAGGGGAACTTTCAGAATAGGAACTACAATAATTATCAAAACAACTCTCAGTATCAGAATCTTAATCAACAATAAGGACAACAAGAAGGACCCGTATCTTCTGATGACAAGCTATCAGCCATTGAAAAGATGTTACAAACTCAACAAACTATGATAGCCAACCAACAAGCTCAGCAGAAGGCTATTGAATCTCAACTAGCTCAACTCGCAGCTAGCATAAAGCCACCTGCTGGAGTTTTTTCTGGCCAACCCGAGAATAATCCTAAGCATCCTGAATAGTTGAAGGCAGTCACCACTAGATCAGGGAAAGATTATTCAAATCCCCCTCAAAAGACACCTGTGGTTTTTACAGACGGGGATGAACCTGTGATTTCCCAAGACTCAACAACACAAGAGTCTCAATCAAAAGTCGGTAAGACAGATAAGGGAAATCCTGAGGAACCTACCGATGAAGAAACTGAAACACCGGAACCTGATATTCCTGTATATAAGCCTCGTATACCTTTCCCAGCTCGTCTAAGGCAGACCAATCTTGATACTCAATTCAATTAGTTTAAAGAGGCTATGAAGAAACTTCATGTTGATATACCTTTCTTGGATGCACTGGCTGAGATACCAGCCTGGACTTAGTACCTAAAGTCACTTCTCACAAGGAAGTATATAACTGAAGAGTATGAGACAGTAAAACTGGCAACAACTACGTCTGACATCATTTTGAGCAAGTTGCCCAAGAAACAAAAAGACCCAGGATCCTTTGGAATTTCATGTCACATTGGCGACTCATCATGCAAGAAAGGTTTGGCAAATCTCGGTGCAAGAATCTCTATTATACCACTTAGCGTGTGCAAGAGACTAGGGTTCACAAAATTTCTACCTACTGGCATGACTATACAACTTGCCGACAATTCAATAAAATGTCCGTTAGGAATCCTCGAAGATGTCCTGGTCAAGGTAGGAAAGGACACATATGTTCCATGCGACTTTGTCATTATGGATATAAAGGAAGACTCTAGATATCCTCTCATATTTGGTCGTCCATTCCTCGCCACTGCAAGAGACCTAATTGATGTTGAAGCTGGTACCTTACTACTCAGATTAGGCAAAGAAACTCTTGAATTTAAAGTATTCAAAAGTATGAGAAGACCAAGTATGCAAGAAGAAGTCTATTTGATTGACTGCATTGAGCATATGTCACTTCCGACTCAAGAGCATCATGAATCATACGATCCTTTAGAAATTGCTCTAATGAATCCATCAGTTGATGAACCGATTGACGAACAAGTAAAGGATTGCATCGAATCCCTCGACGCTGCTAAAGAAGATGTTGAAGCCACTAGTGAAGAACTCAAGGCTATAGAAACTACAGAAGAAACATGCGAAAAACCAGAGGCTCCCAAAATGAAACCCCTGCCTGAAGGACTGAAGTACGTGTTTTTAAACGATCTCAAAGTTTGCCCAGTTATTATAAATTCTGATCTAACAACAGAACAAGAAGATAAACTCCTAAAGGAATTAAGGGAAAGGAAGAAAGCCATCAGTTATAAGATGAGTGACCTTACTGGGGTCAGTCAAGCGCTATGTATGCACATGATCCCTATGATGGAAGACCATAAGCCTACTATTGAGCATCAACGGAAATTGAATCCAAATATGAAGGAAGTGGTCCGTCGTGAGGTTATTAAACTGCTCACAGCTGGAATAATCTATCTGATCTCAGATTCACCATGGGTGAGACCAGTGCATGTAGTCCCGAAGAAAGGTGGAACAACTGTTATACGGAATGAAAACAATGAACTCATCCCCACCCGAACAGTCACAGGGTGGAGTATGTGCATAGATTATAGAAAATTAAACAAGGCAACTCAAAAAGATCATTTTCCAATGCCTTTCCTTGATCAAGTCCTAGAAAGGTTGGCTCACCAAGAATATTTCTATTATCTTGACGGTTACTTTGGATTCTATCAAATACCCATACATCCAGATGACCAAGAGAAAACAACCTTTACCTGCCCATTCGGAACATACACATTTAAAAGAATGCCGTTTGGTCTCTATAATGCACCCACAACTTTCCAACGTTGCATGGTTGCCATATTCACTGGTCTTACTGAAACAATTATGGAGGTTTTCATGGATGATTTTTCTATTTACGGAGATTCATTCGATTCATGTCTAAAGCACCTCTCCCTAGTCCTCAAATGTTGTGAAGAATCACATCTTGTGTTGAATTGGGAAAAGTGCCACTTTATGGTAAAGGAAGGCATTGTCCTCGACCATAAGGTCAGCAATAGGAAAATTGAAGTAGATAAAGCCAAGATTGAAGTGATTTCTAAACTGGCTATCCCAAGAAATCTAAAAGAAGTCCGTGCTTTCTTAGGTCATGCTGGATTTACAGAAGATTCATAAAGGACTTTTCTAAGATAACTAAGCCAATGACGAATCTATTACTAAAGGATATTGATTTCAATTTCAACGAAGAATGTGTCAAAAGCTTCAAAACACTGAAGCAGGCTCTTACAACCACCCCCATCATTAGAGCTCCCGACTGGGAACATCCTTTTGAAATTATGTGCGATGCTAGTGACTATGCTGTGGGCGCTGTTTTAGGGCAATATATAGAGAAGAAACACTATGTGATCTATTATGCATCAAAAACTCTCAATGAAGCCCAGAGGAATTATGCAACTACCGAGAAAGAACTTCTAGCAGTCGTGTATGCCTTTGACAAGTTCACATCCTACCTAATTGGTTCGAAGGTCATTGTCAACACAGACCACACTACCATTCGTTACCTTCTGGCAAACAAAGATGCAAAACCCAAGTTAATAAGATGGATTCTACTCCTACAAGAATTTGATCTAGAGATCAGAGATAAAAAAAGTATAGAGAATGTTGTAGAAAATCACCTCAGTCGCATCCACACTCAGGATACCAAGAAGATTCCGATTAATGATTCCCTTCCGGATGACCAACTAATGAAGGTCTCAGAAGTTATACCGTGGTACTCAGATTTTGTGAACTACCTCGCTACTGGGGTTATTCATCCTCAATGCACTGGAAATGCACTAAAGAAATTTATGCATGATGTGAAACAATACTATTGGGATGAGCCGTACCTTTTCAAACTATGTGCTGATGGTCTGTATAGATGATGTATCGCCGAAGAAGAAGCTCAACTTATTTTGGAACAATGTCACTAAGGACCAGTGGGAGGACATCTGAGCTCTAAAAAGACTGCCTTGAAAGTTTTGCAGTGTGGATTCTTCTGGCCAACCATATCCAAAGATTCCTATGACTTTGTCCTATCATGTGACAAATGTCAAAGATCAGGCAATATAACAAAGAGAGATGAGATGCCGCTGAATCTATGGCAAGAAGTAGAGATATTCGATGTTTGGGGGGTGGACTACATGGGTCCATTCCCATCTTCTCATGGATTTTCTTACATCATAGTAGCGGTAGACTACGTCTCAAAATGGGTTGAAGCCATACCAACCGCCACTAGTGATTCCAAACCTGTCATCAAATTATTCAAGGATATTATTTTTCCCTATTTTGGTGTCCTACGCACGGTGATATCCGACGGAGGTTCCCACTTTCTTGAAAGAAGCTTTGAAGCGTTGGTAAGAAAGTATGGTGTTACTCACAAGATAGCCTCACCTTACCATCCACAGATAAGTGGACAGATGGAGGTTTCTAATCGTCAACTAAAGAGTATCTTAGAAAAGACAGTTGGCCGCAATCAGAAAGATTGGTCAGAGAAAATCAACGATGCATTATGGGCCTATCGAACTGCTTATAAAACTCCCCTCGGGACAACACCTTTTCGATTAATGTATGGAAAAGCTTGCCACCTGCAGTCGAACTAGAACACAAGGCATGGTGGGAAATTAAACAACTAAACTTTGATATGAAAGAAGCAGGCCAAGCCAGAATTTTGCAACTCCAAGAGCTAGATGAACTCAGGATGACAGCTTATGAGAATGCACGAATCTACAAAGAACGCACAAAACTTTGGCACGATGGACCTCTGAAAAGAAAAGACATACAAGCGGGGGATCAAGTTCTGCTATTTAAATCAAGGTTGAAGTTATTCCTAGGAAAACTCCACTCACGCTGGTCTGGACCATACATCGTCAAGAGCATCTCCCCACATGGTGCCTTCTCATTATGGAATGAAAAGTTAGGTGAATTTGTAACAAATGGTCACCACTTAAAAAGATATTTCACCCCAACTGAAATAGGCACTGAAGCAATGTTGGAACTCACCAATCCAAAGGATCCATCGTGAAGCTGAAGGATTCAGTCGAGCCATCGACATAAAATAAAGGAGCTTGTCGGGAGGCAACCCCACCAATAAATTCGTTTTACTTTTTCAAATTAGAACGTTTCTTTAATTTTGTTTTTTACCTTCTAGTTAATTTTTCATTAAATAAAATTCGCATCGCGAGACGCTATCTTAAGATCTAATTGCTCTTTACTTCGAGATTTTCAGATAAGAGGATGCACGCTGATTGGAACACAACCACATCTGGTGGTCAATCTGGCATGAATTTTTCCCTCCATCTTGGATTTAGGGTTTGCTCGAGACGAGCAAATTTCTAAGTTTGGGGTGGAGGGTGGGTGGTATGCATCTTAATTTCCACCTACACCCATCCTTTTCATACTTAAGTTTTCACTATCACATTCTTGATAAAAAAAATTCAAAATTTTCAAAATTCTTTAATGTTTTTCAAAGAAATTGAACAGATACTTGATGAATTTTTGACACTTCCTGGTTTCATTAAAAGTCACTAACTAACCTGCTATGCATTTTGAATCATTATATCCTCCTTATTCGAAGTAAATCCTCAAAAGGACCACTTTTTGAAACAAGCCTTTTGTTTGAAATCATCTTGTGAAGCTTATGATTCCTAACATCATGATACTTTTGCAAAAATAATAAGTGTTTGTCAAACTGATAAGGATCAAACACATCAGGCTTCCTAACTGATTTGTGGAACAATAGCATGGAATCCCCATCAGATCCTCATCAAGTAATTATTTGAGCAGAGTTTGATAAAGAGAACAACCCGATGCACTGAATTGTAAATCAAGTTGCATTCTGATCTGAACTCTCTTCTACACTTATTCTATCATCTTCATACCCCTCCATTCATCAAAAAGAAACAAAAATAGCCAAATTCATGCCAAACCCTAAGTTCGGGGTGGCACACCACTTACCTCTATATCCGCTTCTTCCATACCCCTCGCAAAATAAATAGGGGCGTACCACCAAAAATACAATCTCGAGTCAAATAGAGGAGAGATCTGCAAACAAAAAGATGCCAAAGCACACACATAAAAAATGCAATCTCGAGTCGAATAGAGGAGAGATTCGCACAAAAAATGCAATAAATGAAATTACAAATCATAAAATAAAAATCTCTAGTTGAATAGAGGAGAGATTTATTTCTTCCTTCCATACCATCATTCACTCCCTTTTCTACCTAATGGCACAATGATTGCCTACCCTATCCTAAAAAACACCGGTGTCAGATCAAATGCACACTTGTTGTTCCACGGGCGTCTCTGGACGCTTACAAAACTCTTTGACATGCTTGTTGTTGGAAAAAGTGAGGAGGAAGTGATTTTGGAAAACGAACTCAGGAACGAAGATATGGTAAGATGTGTTTAGTGGTCTCAGGAGGTTGACACACTGAGTCATATTGAGCAAAAAGAAAATATTTGTGATGTGAAGATGAAGTAATCACATGAATTGAAAGTATTCATTTTGTGACTGTTTCAAATTTTGTGTTACTCGAGGATGAGCAACATTTAAGTTTGGGGTATTTCGATGAATGCATATTCATCATGAAATTCAATTATCATTTTTGGACAAATTCAACCCAACACATTTAATTTTGCTCATTAAATATCAAAATGCATCATAATATGCAACATTACTTAACTGATCCAATTTTCATGATTTTAACTGAAAATATGGTTGATTTGATGCAGGTCTTGATAAAGCCAAACAATCAGCTGAGATCTACCTTCCCTCACACTTGGTTCTGTCCAATCAATCTAACTAAGCGAATCCATCCATTCGGTTTGAGCCCATTCGATCTCAAGACCGTTCGAGCCCATTCGGTCTCAAGACCGTTTATGAGCCCATTCAGTCTCAAGACCATTTGAGCCTGTTCAGTTTCAAGACCGTTTAAGCACATTCGGTCTCAAGACCATTTGAGCCCATTCAGTCTCAAGACCGTTTGAGCCCATACGGTCTCAAGACCGTTTGAGCCCATTCGGTCTCAACACCGTTTGGCCCCATTCGGTCTCAAAACCGATAGACCAGCAGAAACCTTTTGGAGTCTAACTCAAGCCTGTGCAACAACAGATCAAGATCATGAAGCAAAACAAGCGCCACGACCATGTTCTCCTCACCACGACCGTGGCGCACCACCAGTATCGACCCTCTTTGGCCCGCCACACCCGTGTGAGGCAGCATGGCCGTGTAACAACTACGTTACCACGACCATGGTGCCTCGCCACGATCATGGCGCATCGTCTTCTACCTCCAAGAACCTACTCCATAGCACCTCTGCCTCTGCCCAACAACAACCCCTATCTTGGCACCCAAACTGATTGTGTGGAAGTACAACCACAAGCTGAATGGAGATCTCATCTACAAATCGAACAAGTTGCCAAGACTGTTTGGCCTCTTTCCAGCTGTGTGAAGATCGAATGGAGCACAAGACCGAATGGCTGACTATTTTCCTGCCAGCATGAGAAGACCGTTTGATGAGGGTTGACCGTTTGCTCAAACCATTCGCAGCTGTGAATAGGGATCGAATGAACACAATGACCGTTTGCCTGTTTGCACAAGATCGTTTGGAGGACAGAAAACGGTCTGTGAAACCGTTTGGTCTCATTCGGTTTCCAAACCGTTTGCTGGTCAAGACCGTTTGGTCTTATTCAGTTTCCAAACCGTTTGCTGCTCGAGACTATTTGATAGTAAATGGTCTACAGACCGTTTGGACTAAATAAAGTGAAACCGTTTGGGCAAAAATATCTCCATATCATTTGGTGTCTTTTAATCCAAGACTGTTTGGGGACATTTCGGTGCCTATAAATAGGACCCCAAGGGTCCTCACTTGGACATCGGCTCTGGGACGCCGACAGGCTGCTTGTACACAGGTCCGATCCAAATCCAGTGTCATCCACGCCAGTTTCATTCCACCTACTACCTGCGCTACAACCAAGGAGGCTGATGAGAGAAGGAAGACGGAGCGAGGGAAACTGTCCGATCTGTCTTGGCATCTCCCGTTCACATCCAGATCTTCTCCGACACGACGTAAAAGGCCGTATCTTCTTCACCGAGCTGCGACTACTTTCTACACCGAGTTCATGGTGGATTTCTCTCTCTTTCTCATTCTTCTTGTCTCTCGCATCATGAGCGAGTAGTACCTTTTCGCTGGGTGCGGGGACTAGCCCCGCTGCCCATGCAAGCATGTTCTTTTGTTAAGCATTCTATGGCATGTGTATAACTTTCCATTTCGTTGTTAGTTGGTACGTTTGTAGTTGATTATCTACTTGCTTTCATCTTGTTCTTTCCTTTATTGTGAAATCTTCTATATATGGGACGGAATGGCAGTTTACAAGTTCGACTCCTTGACGAGAACTTCTCATAGTATTCCTTGAGGTCGTAAGTGTATGATCTGTGAGGGGACGAGACATCTTGCCTACGGTGATGCTTTTGTGGTCTAAACATCCCTGAGGGAGGACCAAAACCTTAGTTGGATCTTGTATCGTCTTGTTTATCATCGATGTCAGTTTGTAAATCTATCACCTACTCGCTTATCGATTAATGCGGTTGACTCCCAAACTAGAAATAGAATTGGATTTCTTCGAGGTCTTAAGTACATGATCTGCGACGGGATGAGCCATCTAGCCTTCGATGATGCTTCTGTGTGTCTAACGCCTATATAGGGGGCCCACAACCTTCATCGAATTTCTATATCTTCAGAGCCGTAAGTAAGTGATACGGATGGTGACGAAACATCTGATGCCTAAGGTGATGCTTGCGCGAACCTAACACCCGTATGGGGGGTTCCGCAGCAGCTCTATTTGGATTGATATATCTTGCTTGGATTGTTTGCGATTGAATGTGTTTGCATGTGTAGCAGTGGTGAAACCCGCTACCATCCCAGCGATTCCATATCATTGATCTAAACCCAACTTTAATTCTGCTTTTACTTTCTTGCAATTAGTTTAAGTAACCTTAAATCAACCCATCGTTCTAAATATTAGTTTTACTTGAGCTAGATTCGACTGGCAAGGATTCTTAAAAATGTTGTCCTTTGGGTTCGATCCTTAACTATACTGTGATAACACTCGTCCGCTTGCAGGTGGTATTATTGCACTTTGGTTTTGGTAAAAACTCGGAGATTTCAACCCCGAATGAGTTTGTTAGTGCATTCAAAATACCATGTCAAATAGGTTATTGAGCTCCTGCTGAAGCAGATTACAGACATTATCCATACAAAAACACCAACTATCTAAAGTTACTTTTAAGAACATCCAAGATATATAAAGGTATATATATGGAGAACTGTAATTTTTTGTTAAAACCAAAGCATACTTTAGACTAGAAATGTATCTTATAGAGTTTACATATGCATTACTCAAGCATAATTTTAGAACCACATTATTTTAGTACATCTGCTTTCTAAAAGTTCAACTCAATCTGACATAAGCCATCTATTCAGGCTTGACACAACATCATCGTACTTTTCTTCACTCTGTTTGTCACCTGCTTCTTCTTTTGACTCTTCTTGATCTCTACTAGCATGTTCTTTGACATGTTATAGTCTTCCCCTCTTCATCATTCTTTGGATATATCTACCCTAATCATAGGGATGCTTTACTAGTGAAGTTCATCTCATTTCCATTCACCAAGCATTCCAGATACTTCACTACGTACACTCCTTAATCAACATCATCTTCTTTTTGTTGTGGGCATTTAGGTTAATCTATTGTCCACTGAGACATTTGACTTTTATGATCTGGCACGCCCCTTAAAGAACTCATGAATGAAGGCCACCTACATGCAAAACAAAACGTTTATTAAGTAGCAATTAACCAAAATTATTTCATTCAACTCCTTATCAATAGAGTTACTTTTTTTTATTACCCATATACTGACTTCTTTTAGTGATTTGCTATTTCTTGACAATGAATTGTAAAACTTGTGCACCTCTTCTCTAAAGCATGCTTCAAGCAAGTGCCAATGGTTTTCATTGTTAAGTATTGTAAAAACTGAATCCATTGTCATAAATTCTTTGTCAAGTACATTGAAGAGAGGTGATAGCATATCGATCTCCTTTAGTATTATGCCATCCACCATCATGTCTAGCTTTTGTTATAAAAATAAAATTGTAAATTGCACAGTTGTAAGCTTTAATGTGTTTATCTATTGTAAGTGAGGCAATGTAGTGTGATAGTTTGATTGTCTTATTAGAGCATAAGTGCTCAAGCAATGCCATGATAGTCCATTCTTCCTCCTTTTTCTTGTGCTTTCTTTTAACATTTGGACAAAACAATCCATAACCTAAAAATTCACACTCTTCAGTTAGAAATCCATATTATCGTTACAAATACTTACTACTTTCAGTTCTTATAAGTGATTGCATTATTTTATCTTTGAACAGTAGTGTTGATAGATCCTTTCCCATGCACCAAGCATCTTTTCCAAAGATCCATTCTCTTCTTGACGTATGTATTAGTAAAGATGTGAGACATACAATTTAAATATTGAGCAACTAATTTTTACTAAACATGTGACTGATAGAATTTTAAAAAGTATCTCCTTACGCTTCGTCAGTGTTGTCAATGAATTCCTTTACATCCTCTTTTGTTTCCTTCATTTTGAAGTTCTCTAAACCAATGAATGTGGAGCTCTTTTGTTGTTAATAAAGTGTAATTCATGTTAGTAGTTTCTGTAGAGGATACACAAATTTTATATAATTACTTTGTACATAAAATCTAGAACTTTTTTTTTACTTTTTCGATCAAATGTTACTTTATATGTCCAACAGATACTTTATAATCCACAATAATACTTTTCTTTCTATAAAATTACTCTTTTATTCTATGAGTTACTTTCCTATTCAGATAGTTACTTTAGTTTTCACATACTTACTCTTATGTTCATATAGTTACTTCATAGATAGCTAAACTTACAAGAACATCTAACTAACCTTTGCATGCCTTATTATCTTTATGTTTTCCTCTATGCTTCTAATAACCGACTGTGTCTTCCTTTTCCTCTTCCTCAATAGTTTAGGGGTGTCCTTTTGAACTTCATTAGTATTTACTTCTCTTTCTTTCAGTTCATCCTCTGTTGGATCTTCCTTTTTCTCCTCTGCTACTTCTTCTATTCCTGCTAGATTTTCTTCTACAATCTTATCTTCTTCAACATTCTTTGAATCCTCTACTACTACTTCTTTTTCTCCTGAATCTTCTTGTACATTTGGATCCTCTTTAATATCCTTTGAATCCTCTATAACTTTTTTTGTACTTTGGTCTTGTATTTCTTTTTCTCCTACATCTTCTTCTTCATTTGGTACTTCCTCTTCCACTCAGACTGAATCTTCATCAACTAATTTTCTCTTTAGGCAAAGTTTGCCTAATCTTCTTGGTCTTTCCTTCTCTTTACTCCATTGTTGGTCCATATCAAACAATTTTTTCCTCAGTACCTCAGTCCTCTTTCTAAGTTTAGCTATGTCCACTGAATCCAACCCATCATTCTGAATGAAATTTTGAGTTGGCGTAGAAGCATCTTCTATATCCATGTCATTTTTATCTTCCTTCCTTAGAATTCTATTTTCTTCCTCGACCTCTGCCAATCTCTTCTTTAGCCTCTCATTTTCTTCTCACAAATAAAAAAAAGCCTTCACTACTATTCTAGTGCATATTTATTTCTGCATTCTTAGTTCATCTTCAAGGTTTTACACTTTGTTTTCCAAGCTCATTGATACTCCCCTACTTATGCTAGACGATGTAAGTAACATGTTACTTACTGCCTTTCTCTTGGCTTTATTTGTTGCAATATAATAAGACAATTGTTTCACTGCCTTTGCAACTTCCCAATCATCAACAACGTCCTTCAACTCTGTACAAACCTATGCACAAAATTCAACAATGTATCATACACCTCTTATATTAATTTGTATAGTATTTTCTCTTCAACCACATTGATTCTTACATTTTCAATGCCCAAACTTCCAAGATCCTTTATCCTTTTAATATGAGCTTCCCATCTTTTTATCCTTGGCTTTTCCTCAAGGAATGTAGTCTTTGCTATCCCTATTATCTCATAAGCCTAGACTACGTAGACAAGAAAAGTATAAATTAGAATGTAAATGTTTATATATAGCTATTTAATATAACAAAAAAAATGCAATTACTTACACATAGGCACATTACACATCCAGTGTTGTAGAGTGTGCTTCCACTGCTTTCCCCTCTTTTTCACATTCTTATTCTCACTTAAAGCTTTCATCCACTTGAATATGCTACTGTGGACCAACTTTGCCCGATTTAAATGCCCTATTGCAGTTACATCGTCCAAATAGTGTAGAAGGTAAATTGGGGAACACTAACTAGTGTTTGGTAAAAGGAATGTTGCTAACAAGTGCAACATCCAAGAACGACACATATTCTGGTAGTTTTCTACTGCGTCGTTCTTGGAAAATTCTTGCCAAAGCTTCTCCAAGTTGTCCCTATGTTACACATCCGTCTCCCTTCTTTTCTAACCACTTTCACAACCTTTATCTCCTCCCTTTGTTGCACGACCAAAATCCTCCCATATTGTATTTACAATCTATGATTGCTTTCTAATATTCCTAGATCTTAGATAATTCATAGAAAATAGCATAGTTATAACAAAAATACAAATAAGGTATCGACATGTTCAAAAAATGTGTAGAATAACATGGAACCATCATATCGGTATTTTTGTGCTTAAATCACAATGATATCATCAAATATGTATTATACTTGTTTGATGGATAATAAATATCAAACAATGGCCTAAAATTATGATGACATGTTAGTGAATCCATAATCATGTTTGTAATCCATTTGATGTCAATGATTATAATGTTGATACATGAAATCATGTAATTTGCTCCATATGGCTAATTAGGGCTAATAACCCTAAATACAATTCAATAAATACATAGATGCTCAATAAATAATGGAATTTACAAAACACCCTAATATTAGTAACTGGAAGCTAATGTGGAACTTTGATATCAGTTAGATGTATAGAATTCATGTTAGATGAAGATGACCCTTAGTACATGTTTTGTAACCCTAATTTAACTAATGAATGTAACCTAGGGTTAATATATGCACAAAATACTATGGAAACTAATGTTTAGATGATGAACCCTAATTTATAACATAATTGGAAAAGAACCTCAATAATATAACTCCAAGATGAGAATACAAGTAATTATGAGAATAACATATTGACTAAATCAAACCCTAATGAATCATATCTAGGGTTAAGTTGATAAGAATATGATGATAGTATATGTGATCTTGTCTTAATCAGGTTTGACCAGGATGTAGTTGATATTAGTGATGTGTGGATTAGGTTTGTCTTTCTTGAAGGTATGCTGTTACCTCTTACTTGGATTATTATACCATATGCTTGTGTTATATGTGTAGTAAAATACTTGACATATGATATTGGATGAAATGATTGTTCTTGTATGACATGTTGCATGATTTTCCATACTTATTGCTATGAACACATGAAACATAATATATCTGTTCCATTATATCCAAGCACTTCAACTCCTTGGTAATAAAGTGTTGGAAAGTATGTACTTCAACTCTTTGGTAGTAAAGTACTTGGAAGTGTTCCAACTCTTTGGTAGCAGATCACATTGTGAAATGATCCAACTCTTTGGTAGTATATCGTAAAGGTCTTAATGCATTCAACTCTTAGGCAGTAAATGCATGGACGACATAATGGAACATGTGCCTAAAACATGTGTTCTCTTTTGTTAAGGAAAATCTTTGTGAAAGTATATTATTTTGCTTATATTTCTTTTGTTACTGCTAAGTATTAGTTTTATCTTATTGCCAAGCTGAGTAATGAGAGTATATAAAAAGACACGCAGGCGTACTCAGTACAATATTCTTGAGTATTGTGCTGTTGTGTACCACATGTAATATTTTGTTTAGGTTGTGGACATATGTTCTTAAAGAACCTAGATAGTTGAGAGTTGTGTGGTGAGCTAATGTACAAGTGGTCCTATTGTCTTAAGATCCTATTGTATAGTAGTAGTACATGCATATGTAGAAGTTTGTTGTTCAATATGTAATATCAAATGTTGTAACGATTCATGTTGTAATTATATGTGGAATGGTGAACATGTGTTGTATGGTTTTATTATTGTTCACGTGCATGTGCTACTGTTGTTTTCCTTTTGACTTCCTCTAATTTTCTTCTTCTTAGCCTAGTGTGGGGTGTTTAAATTGTAGTCTCGCTGAGGTGAGGTTTCAATTTGGACACCACACATTAGATTAAGTTTTAGAAAATTTGGGGATGTCACATCTTTGTTAGCCATACTCACTTATCTCCAATCCTCAACAAAGGGAGACACTTTGCTTCGCTGACAAACTCTTCAATAATTGGCATTCCTACTTCATTGAATTCAACGATGACCTTCCTCCCTTGTCTATTTGCGGCATCTTTCATCATAGTTATCCCTCTAACTCCCTTACATTTAGATTTATCAACTCCATCAACACCCTAGTCAGGATGCATAGGATCCTCATGCTTGTGATCACTGTGCTCAGGATCCTCATGCTCATTTTCATTATTCTGCTAGTCAGATGCCATCTATAAAACTAAAAGTAAACATATGAAAAAAATTAGATCACATATAAAAATTCAGATCACATATAAAAAGTAAAATAACATATGAAAAGCCAGATCACATATAAACAAAATAAAGTTTTATAATGCGAAAAATGGCAGATCACATATGAACAATATGCCTAAACTAATAACTCTTTTGTGTGATCATCATGTGTATAGTCATTAGTGTTATATTCATCATTTACACTTGGTAAAACAACATAAAATAGACTAGATTCATCATATTTATCATAGTACACTTCTTCATCAATATGATCTAAAATGAACTGACTTTTCCCATGAAGAACGACATACCGATTTTCTTTTGTAGGATTTTCAATATAGAATACTTGTTTTTCTTGTGATTCCACGATGAAGGGTTCATCCTTCTCGCATATCCACTCAAAATTTACTATTGTGAAACCGAGTTCATCAACTACAACTCCTTTGTTGTTATCAACCCATTTACACCTAAATAATGGAACATTAAACTCTATGTAGTCAATTTACCATATGTTTTCAATGACACCGTAATAAGACATCTTTCCTTCATTTAGACTCTTATCCTTAGCACTAGAAAAATACAATGAAGATGCCCGAAGGGTGACCCCACTATTTTGAATGACACTTTTATCATCTTGACGTTTTGTGTAGTATGAAAATCCATTTATGTCAAACCCTTCGTAAGATGTAATGTGGGTCTTTCGCTTATACACAAGCCATTTTATAGTCTGTGTAACATTATTTGGTGTTTGAGATAGTTAATTGAATACTTTCTTTTCAAACCAACCTAATAAATGATCGATTATTTTCTCAAGCTGAATTGGGTCGGGGATAACTTGTCTTGAGCTTGTTGGTGTGTTCGGTGATATAAATACTCACATCGCCAATGTTGTGTAAAACATACAAGTGTACTTGTTCCCACTTCTCATGATTAATATTTATCTATCATTCTCCCAAAATACATTTGTGAAAATAAACATCACAATTCACAGTATTAACAGGTGTTTTATTGCAACTCAAAAATTTATTGCAAAAGTGTATAACATCCCTAGAAATATAGCCCTCAATTATACTCCCTTCTGGATGACAACGGTTCCCAACATCACCTTTAAAAATACTCATGTGTCGCTCAAAAGGATACATCCAATGCAAAAAAAGTGGACCAAACATTTTCACTTCCCTAGTCAAATGGACAACTAGATGTACCATGATATTAAAGAATGAAGGGGGAAATATTTCTCTAGTTGACACAGGTTAAAAGAAGTGCACTTCTCTTTCAAACTTATCTAGAATCTCAAAATCAATTACTTTGTTGCATGGAGTGTTAAAGAAGAAGCAAAACCTAGTGACTGCAAATCTTACATTCTTAGGAAGGATAGATCGAATAACCACAAACAATATATGTTGCATGAGAGTGTGACAATCATGAGATTCAAGACCTATCAGCTTCAGATCCTTTATTGATACCAATCTATGAATATTGGATGAGTATCCCTGTGGCACCTTAACGTTATGCAAGCACTCGCAAAAAGTTTTCTTATCCTTTGTAGACAAGGTGTAACAAGCAAGAGGCAGATATGTGTGTCGACCTTTGGTAACTTCTTTTGTTAATTCTTTCCTTATACCCATTTCACATAGGTCCATTCTAGATTTGATGCCATCTTTAGTCTTACTGGGTATATTCAACAGAGGTGCCAATAATGATGTCACAAACATTTTTCTCAAAATGCATGACATAGATACAATGTTGAACTATCAAAGAACTTCAACAAGGAAGATCCCATAATATCAACTCTTTTTGAATAAATACTTTTCACATGTGGGAGTAGTACATGGTCTCTTACCTGAATGATTTACAATGTTCTTTACTCTTTGAATAACTATCCTCCCCTAATATAGGCTGAGGGGCACTTCATTTCTCAGTTGAGCCATTGAATGTTTTGTGCAACTTTCGGTAAGGATGCACCTTAGGCAATAACCTTTGATGACCAATATATACAATCTTATTACCATGTTTTAGTATGATATAATCTATATTTCCCTCATAGACAGGACATGCCTTGGTTCCTTTGATGTTGTAGCTAGACAAGTTCCCATAAGCATGAAACTCATTAATAGTGCAAAATAACATAGCACATAAATTAAACATCTCTTTGCATAAAGCATCATAAGTCATAACACCTTCTCCCCATAGTTTCTTTACGTCATCAATCACATGTTTTATGTACACATCAATGTAATTTCCTGGTTGTTTGGGGCCCGATATCAGCAATGACAACACGATATGTTTATTCTTCATACACAACCACAGAGGAAGATTGTATACAACAATCATGAAAAGTCAAGTGCTATGTTGGTTGCTAATGTGGATTCATCCCATAATACAAAGTCCAAGTGTTAAATTCCTAGCTTTTTTCCAAATTCAGGATACACTAAATCAATCTTCTTTCATTGCGGGGAATCAGAGGCATGTACAACATACCATCGCTATTTTTCTTTACCTCTGTATTCCAAGATAATTTTTTTACATCTACGATATTAGTAAAAAAGCATTGAAACTAGGGTGTTAGGAAGAGTACCACATCACCTTGAAAGGTGACACATTTTGGTCTTACCCGATGTCGTCTTTTTGTACCTAGACGCCCCACATTGCAGACATCATTTCTTATCGATATAGTCCTCTAGAAATAGCACACAACTATTTGGGCATGCATGAATATTCTTAGGCTCCATTCCCATTGGGCACAACATCTTTTTTGTTTGGTATGTTGATATTGGAAGCTCATTTCCTTTAGGGAGAATTTCTTTCAACAAAGACAAAAGAGAAGTGAAGCTTTTGTCCCTTCATCTGTTCTTAGCCTTCAGAGTATACAATCTCAACACATTGCTCAACTTCATAAACTTAGTACAACCTAAGTATAGCGGTTTCTCAGCATCTTGCACAACGTTTCTAAATAAGGGAGGTGGGTTTGTAACATTTACCCCACAACTATCTAGCATCACATTAACCATGTATGTGGGAATTGGTTTGTTCTCATCAACATCACAACCATTTCTTCTTCGACACAACTACCACTATTGATATTTGCTGATCTTATACTAGAAATGTCTCCATGCCAGTACCATTTTGTATAGCTTTGTACAATCCCATTGCACACGTCATGATCTTTGATCATGTCAACAGTGTCAACTTTCAGGTTGTTACTACAATTCCTGTAGGGGTAATAGAACCTATATCTAGGTTGTTTTCTGTGTTCCTCTGTAAATCATAAAAACTCATCGAGAACATGAATAAAGTCCATAGTTCAGGGATTTGGTTCAGACATCCATGATCGATCAATTTATATGATTAGATGGGAAATGAGTAGCTCATCATGTTCTAGTAAGTTAATTCTAGAAAAAGAATAATGATTGAATAATTGAGCTTAATCATCTAGTAGCATTCACATTCATGAATGTGTACCACCTATCTTATTCTTGAGCACTTCATCTCACTAGTAAGTGTATAATGCATGTATGATTTTAATAAATTTTGGCAACATTTCCCCATAGTTCTCCAAGTACACCGATGTAGATTAGAAAATAGCCACCTACATATGTACCCAAAATACAAATAAGGAATTCTATCAAAATTTATCCGGATGAAACACACATTATACACTTACATCCTAAGTGAGATGACGTGCTCAAGAACAGTCCCAAATTGGGGACTATCCAAGGTTTACTCCTAACGAGTAAATCTCGGATGAGTTTCCAAGCCATGGACATAATTTAGAAAATAGGGTTAATGTGGCAACACATCCCACTATCACACAGACAGAGAGGTGTTATGAGAAAAAGTGCAGAAAACACCATAACCACAGATTACCAAAACACAGGTTAATTAAAACCGATTGTGGAAAACGGATAAACTGTGAAACTATTATATTTAAGTCCTCGTCCTGCAGAATAACATGTTATATAAACATATACAAGACTTTATATGTGTCCACAACTTAGAACAACAACTGTCTTGTCATCACATGAGTTCATCACCTGTCATATATACATAACGACCTCATCCAGCCAGTAGTAGGATATACAAAGGATCAACAACCATACATCGTGAAACAATGTCAAAATGCTCCCAAGGACCTGAGAGTACAGGGATGACTCTAAGACTCTACTACAAAACATCCGAAATAGCAACATGTCCATCTCTTGTCTTCTACTGCTCTTCTTGCTGCTCGACCGCAACTCCACGACGACCACCACATCTAGCACGAACACCTGAAAACCAACGGGGTGAGATAATCGAACATTGTCCCAGTGAGAAACATAACTCCCCGCCAAAACTATAAAACCAGAAGGGTAAAGCAACAGTAGTAGATAACCAGTAAAATGTAGAATAATAACGGTCTATATAACAAGGCTATTCGTACCATCATGCTGACCAGGCTGTTCATAAGACATATCGCCACTTATCTCTTTATGGAACATGATTGACAAGATAAGATTTATGAGATCTTATCACATATCATAAGGAACGTATAAGCAACTATATGTATAACAAGATTAACTACACAAGCAAGGCCTCAACCAATGTTCCGTGTTTTGCCTTAAGCAATAAATACTATTCGGTTGGATTACATATTATTATGCCCTGAGGAAGTGAGCCGTACTGCTCAAATCCAACCTTCGGTTGCAAAACCCAAAGCCGGTTCCATACAAGGTTAAATGGAAGAGCCGGACTCCACGACCTTTCCCCTTGTGGTCAGTGCACGGGAACCAAAGCAGGATCGCAGTCTCATGCTTAAGTGGCCTCAGCCACAGGGTCAGCTCCATAGGATACCCTTCCTCTAGCCCGCCTCGGTATAGGTCACGACGCTAGTATATCTGAGCCACGGGCCTGATCACCGTGCTCTGAGCCATGAACACATTCATGCTCCCATATCACATATCCTGAGCCATGGGCCTGTTCACCATGCTCTATTCATATCCCGAGTCTACAACCGTAGCTGCACTCGAATCCTCCCTATTTTAGGCTAGGAGAAACCTCGCATATTCAACAATATGCGCTTCGGGTTAACCCGCAGGAGAACCCGTTTCACCATCACCAGCTCCTGACGATGATGGATCTATTGCCAGGGCAACTACATGATATATTCCACTGTGATTAATTAGTATCTTTTATATGGATTGCAAGATTCAACCAAGTTATATAACATGTAAACTATAACAAAATAAATAGTATGAAACTCAGCAATATGCTTTCATTGTAGTCAACATCATCCTGATCCATCACAAGGATCCCACACTACATGTTATCACTTGGCTTCTTGCCAATCATCTAGATCCATCTCAAGGATCATCACATCGCCATGGGATCTAAATCCCTCATCATATACTGCCACTGCTTCTCAAGGCTTCATCATCATCATGGGATAGAAATCCCAAGTACTTTAGCCAAACACATCATTACATGTTATCTCATCATCAAGAGTAACTATCAAAGCAATGTTACTCATCATATGTACCTCATAGCCTTTTTACTTGGCTATGCATCACCTGCATGGTTGGTGTACACAATAATCATAGGATTAATAGAAAGACCATGCTATCAATATATGATGACATTAATGACTATATACTTTATCAATCCTGCCTCAACTTGTGATCATGAGCTTAGGTTTCATCTCAAGCAAACCATATTACATGCTTACCATTTGTTTAGCATTATTCAATATATCATGATGGTCACATACATGGGTAAAGACATGTGCATTACATAAACAAGCTTTACCATAACAATTATCATTTAGCATGTCGATTTCTATGAGGGGCAAGACTCTCACTAAAAGCACCACACTCCCTCACCATAAGTGATATCGGGCAGGGTATCCTCATCTAACGTCCATCCCATAACAGCCAACACAGCATGCAACATGTAACGCTGGGTCAGGGTGTCGTGCACTTCGCTTGTATCGTGCAACACAGCGTTAGGCAGCATGGGATGTCAGGCGCAACACAACATCGTGTACAAAGGTAACAACCAAGGGCCTGCCGTGCATCTAGGTATATCAGGCGATAGGGTGTCACGCAACGCCAGTCAGGGGTAGCTGTCGGCCGACACACAAAAAGCTAACGTGACGCCCGTCATAGGACTACCAACAACGTCCACCTCAAAGTACAACAACAACCAGCTATGTCTAGGTTAGGTGTACTAAGCTCAAACAATCAGCAAAGGGGCCTATCGTTCAACCAACCCATGGCCTATCGACCGTCACAAGTTAGGGTGGTAGTGTGACGCCCGTCATAGAGACCAGGGGTATCGTCCATCACCATCACACATGTGTCGTCCAAGATGTTAGGTCAAGAGGGCCGTCGGGCAACACCTCCCCAAGATCATCACGACCAAGGTGCAACTCACAAGATCTTCATCCACCCCAAGCACAAGGGCACCAGAACCCCAAAGGATCAAGAAGATGGCTCACCTCTCAACTTAAACGAGAGAGGGGTCTTGCCCATCATTTATCACCAAACGGGAAACACAAGGATCAACCCTAGCAAGGTTCACAACTACCACAAATCTCACTCTTCAAGTCCAAGGTGAGAGGAGGGTGTTGCTCAAGCTACTAGATCACAAGCTCACCTCTCAACTTAAACGAGAGAGGAGTGTTGCTCATGATTCTAGAACTCAAGCTCACTCCTCAAGACCTAGGAGAGAAGAGAGTATTGCTCACCAAGAAACCCTAGAACACATGGTTCGGCCAAAAAGAACAACTAAGAAAGAAACAAAGCTAGCAACATATAAGAACATGAAGGAAGGTAGTATAGTTAGGGTTAGGAGTTATGCAACCCGCCTTAAGCAAGATCCAAGCTCCTAGCACCAAGGAAGAAGAAAGCTCCAAGGCAGATCGGCCACCAAGCTAGCTCCTCCAAGGGTGTCGTCCACCAAGCTTGCAAGGGAGAAGGGTGTCGTTCACCAAGGGAGAGGGGAGACCAAGAGACTAAAGGATCCCTAGCAAGAGAGAAAGAACACATATATAGAAGGGGGTGGAGGAGAAAACAAGGTAGAGCAAGGCAAGGTGTCGCCCACCTAGGGACACTTGTCCAAGAGCACAAGCCACCACTCTAACATGCCCTAAACACATGTCCAAGGACATTTCTACATGCAAGCATCATGCACCAAGTGTCCACTAGTGGTGACACAAATGAGGTCAAAGCTTGGTCAAAGGTCATGGGCGACACACTTGGATGACACACCTCCAACATGGGCGACACAGCCCCTGGGCGACACAACCCTGGGCGACACAAGCTCCTCCTGGCCGATACAAGGGTCCAACAGGACAAAGGCAAGGCTCAACAATGCTCAACAAGGTCAACCAAGCCCAAAGGAACTCAAGCAACGAGCCCAAGCCTTCCTCTCTACACTAGAGGAAGCAAGGAGAGGGGGGAACACCTCACAAGGTGGCCAACTTGCCCACAAACCCTAGACTTGGGTTAATTGCAAGTAGCCCCTCCAACTCTCAACAAAGCACAACCAAACCCTAATCACCACTAAAGGTGATTAACAAGCATCAAAGCATCAAGGTTAAGAAAAGCAAACAGGGTAAACCCTAAACGGAGGTCAGGGTTCTTACAAACTAACCCTCTACAAAGGGATTTCGTCCCCGAAATCCGAAGAGAAAAGTGAGGGATACTTCCTCCTCATCTCTTCCTCAAGCTCCCACGTGGCTTCCTCAACACCACGATGATGCCAAAGAACCTTCACAAGAACCAGGTCCTTCCTCTTCAGCTTCTTAACCCTTCTCTCAAGGATTACCACAAGACCTTCCTTGTAGGTCACATCTTCATCAAGCTCGACTTTGACTGGCTGTATCACTGTTCCTGTATCTGGATGACTTTTCTTCAACATACTGACATGGAGCACTGGATGCCTGTGCAACTCTAGAGATAGCTCTAACTCATAAGCTACTTTGCCAACTCGTGCTATGACCGGGTATGGCCCCATATATCTGGGTGCTAGCTTACCCTTCTGGCCAAACCTTAGCACACCTTTCCACGGCGAGACTTTAAGATACACTTTGTCTCCTATCAGGAACTCTAAAGGTCGTCGGCGATTGTCTGCATAAGACTTCTTCCTGTCCTGTGCCACTTTCAACTATTGCTATATCACTTTGATCTTTTATGTTGTCTGTTGTACTAACTCAGGACCCACAAGCTGATATTCACCAGACTCGTACCAACACAAAGGAGATCTGCACTTCCTACCATACAAGGTCTCATAAGGAGCCATGTCAATGCTCCGCTGATAACTGTTGTTGTAGGCAAACTCTATCAAACTGAGATGTACATACCAACTGCCTAGAAACTACAAAACATAAGCTCGAAGGAGATCTTCTAAAGTCTGAATAGTCCTCTCAGACTGTCCATCTGTCTGTGGGTGGAAGGCAGTACTGAATCTCAACTACGTTCCCAACACTTTGTGCAACTGTTCCCAGAAACAACTTGTGAACTGGGGACCTCTGTCGGAAACTATCATTGCTGGAACACCATGCAAACATACTATCTCATCTACATATACTCGAGCGAGCTTCTCAGCTGTATACGTCGTCTTTACTGGTAGGAAATGGGCAGACTTCGTCAATCTGTCCACTATAACCCAAATGGAATCATGATTCCTAGTTGTCCTGGGCAGACCAACTATGAAATCCATAGGTATATGATCCCATTTCCACTGTGGTATTGGCAAGGGTTACAACATACCTACCGGCTTCTGATGCTCAACCTTGACTTGTTGACAAACCACACACCTAGCTACAAACTCAGCCACATCTCTCTTCAAGCCGGGCCACCAATACAAGTCCTTCAGACTATGATACATCTTGGTGACACCTGGATGCATAGCATACATCGACGTGTGCGCTTCTTCGTGCACTAGCTTCTGCAGATCACCAGCATCGGGGACCACCATCCTGTCACGATAGCAAAATAGTCCATCCTTGGACTCATGGAACCCATCACGCTTTTTTACTATCGAACGCTGATCTGATCAAGTGTACTACATCATCCATTTGATGTGCATCTTTGATCTGTTGTCTCAGCGTAGGCTTGACTTCCATCTGTGCTCAAAGTCCAGCTAACAAGGAAACTTCCATCTGTACATTCATCTACCACAAGGAAACAAACATATCCCTTCTATGGCATACCAGGGAACTCAACTGTGCCTTCTTTGAAGAAAGAGAGGAAGACTTTCGGCTAAGCGCATCAGCTACCACATTCACCTTACCAGGATGATACTCGATGGTACAGTCGTAATCATTGATCAACTCCATCCATCGACGCTGTCGCATGTTTAACTCATGCTGTGAAAAGATGTACTTCAGATTCTTATGATCCGTAAAGATCTGATACACTTCCCCATACAGATAGTGTCTCCAAATCTTTAACGCATGAACCACTACTTCCAACTCCAAATCATGAGTCGGATAGTTCTCCTCGTGTTTCTTAAGCTGTCGCGAAGCAAAAGAAACCACATGATCCTCCTGCATCAGCACACAACCCAAACCTTTCTTGGAAGCATCGCAGAAAGCAACATAGCCCTTTCTCGGCTCTGGCAGCACTAATACTGGAGCACTAGTCAACTTCTCCTTCAAACTCTAGAAAGCTTGCAGGCAACGATCATCCCAGACAAAAGGTACATCCTTTCTAGTCAACTTCGTCATGAGCAACACAATCATACTGAAGTCCTTGATAAACCTCCGGTAGTAACCTGCTAAACCCAGGAAACTATGAACTTCTGTCGGCCTCTTTGGCTGTTCCCATTCTGCAACAGACTCCACCTTCTTCAAATCTACTTTGACTCCTTTTGTAAATATCACATGACCCTAGAAAGTCACTTCTTCCAACCAAAACTCACACTTGCTAAACTTGGCATACAACTTATGTTGGCGAAGAAGAGTCAACGCTCGATGAAGATGTCACTTATGCTCTTGCCTGTCACGACTATAGATCAAGATGTCATCTATGAAGACTACAACAAACTGATCTAGAAATGGACAGAACACTCGATTCATCAAATCCATGAAAGCAGCAGGTGCATTGGTTAGCCCAAATGGCATAACCACAAACTCGAAGTGACCGTACCTCATCCTAAACGCTGACTTTGGTATGTCATCCTCCTTAATCCTCAACTGATGATATCCAGACCATAGATCGATCTTTGAAAACACTGTAGCACCACACAACTGATCGAACAGATCGTCTATCCTCGGTAACGGGTACTTGTTCTTGATCGTGACTTTGTTCAGCTGTCGGTAGTCTATACATAGCCGCATCGATCCGTCCTTCTTCTTGACGAACAACACTGGAGCACCCCAAGGTGACGTACTTGGTCGGATGAAACCTTTCTCCAACAACTCTTGCAACTGCTTCTTAAGCTCTGCCATCTCTACTGGAGCCATCCTGTACGGTGTCTGTGCAACCAACTGTGTTCCTGGAACTAGATTGATCTCAAAATCAATCTCTCGAGGTGGAGGAACACTGGGGAACTCATCAGGAAACACATCGGCAAACTCTCAGACGACTGGCATCTCTTCAAGACTAGGACCTTTCTCCTTGGTAGCCACAATGGTATCCACAACGTGAGCTAAGAACGCCTCACATCCTTGTCGTAGCAACTTCTCTGCCACCATGGCTGATACCAAACACGTCGGAAGAATCTTCCTATCTCCTTGGAAGATCCACTTCTCTCCCGCATCGTCAAACATAGCCTACTTGGAACCACAATCCAAAACAACCTTATACTTCTCTAAGGTATCCATCCCAAGGATAACATCGAAACCATACATATCAAGTGGTATAAGATCCACTTGGATGCTGTGTCCCGAGAAAGACAAGACACAAGATGGACACTCTTCTCGAAGCATCGAGGAACCATCAAGAGGGATTTCTAACAACAGGCTATCCTTCTTACAGCTAATAGGTAAACGACAGTTTTCAAGCATACTATAGGTGATAAAAGAGTGCGTACCACCCGGGTCAACCAGAACAGATATAAAGCAAGAAGAAGACATATCAGAATGAAATAACTCCATCTGACCTCTCACCACTCGTAGGTTGACTATCGCCTCTGGATGACTCATAGTGTAGAATCGAGCCGTTGCTTGCTGTCCACGTCCTCTACTTCCTTGAGCAGACAATCCAGCTTGCGATGCTTGACCACGTCCTTGCCCTCTGCTACTACTGGGCTGCTGTCTATCTGACCCTTGTTGATTCTTTCTTGGCTGCTGTGTCACTTCAACATCTCTGTTCGGGCAATGTAACTTGAGATGCCCGGTCTGACCACAAAGATATCATGCCCTATCTTCAAACTGTGGCCTAGATGACCCTGTCACTACCACTGAGGCCGTACTATGTGCCTTCGACGGCGAAGAAACATATCCTCTCCCCTTACTCGGAGACCATTGTGACGGTACACTGGAACCTCTCATCACAAAAGGTGTTGAAAACCTTGGCTTCTTGAAGCCACCAAACCTCTGTCCCTAGAACTGAGCAGGCCTCTTCTTAGTCATGGATTCTCTTTTCTCCCTTACTGATTGTTTAATCCTTCAGACAGATTCCACAAACATAGCAAACTGCTCACGGTTCTCCAATGCAGAAACAAGTGTTGTCAACTCAGCACTCAGACCTTTCTCAAAGCGTCTGATCTACTCCTCATTTGTTGCTGCCATGTGAGGAAAAAACCTCAAAAGATCCATGAACTTAGCCTCATACTCGGTGATGTTCATCGCTCCTTGTTGCATGCTCTCAAACTGACTAATCTTCTCATCCAGATACGTCTTCGGGAAGTATCTGCTGACAAACTCACGTCGGAAAACCTCCCAACCGATCACCTCACCAGGTTGCTTCTCCTCCTCGATGGTCCACCAATGACCATCACTACCTTTCAGAAAGTAGACAGTGTGCTTTACTTTGTCTGCTTCAGGGATGTCGAGTATCCGAAAAGCCTTCTCAAGACTTGTCAGCCACAGATCTGCATCCGCTAGATCAGCCATTCCAGCATAATCCGAAGCTCCGACTCGGCGAAGCCGCTCGAAGGTCTTCCCAATACCCGATGTGTCACCATGGGGAGCCTGTGCTCTCGGAGGAGGCACTGGAAATCGGTCAACCATGAGGTTCATCATAGCCATCATCTGCCCCATAAGCTGCTGATAGGTAGGGTGTTCAAGAATGGCTGGGTCAGGTTGGGGGACCTCAGGCACCCGATCTCCATGTGCCTGTCCTTCAGCTCCACCAACTGAAGCAGCATCGCTGTTCTCAGCAGTGTGTTCTTCATGGTTTCCAGACATCTTGACTTTTCTTCTGCTGAGGGCAGAAGACGATCGTAAGAAAATCTGGACAACTCACAAGAACAAACCCAACCTAGTCCTAAATCCCTGTAGACTAAGTGAACCTAAAGCTCTGATACCAAAACTTGTGGCAACACATCCCACTATCACACAGACAGTGAGGTGTTACGTGAAAATGTGCAGAAAACACCATAACCACAGATTACCAAAACACGGGTCAATTAAAACCGATTGCAGAAAATGGATAAACTGTGAAACTATTATATTTAAGTCCTCGTCCTGTAGAAAAACATGTTATATAAACATATACAATCCTTTATACGTGTCCACATTTTAGAACAGCAGTTGTCTTGTCATCACATGATTTCATCACCTGTCATATATACATAACGGCCCTCATCCAGCCAGCAGTAGGATATACAAAGGATCAACAACCATACATCGTGAAACAATGTCAAAATGCTCCCAAGGACCTAAGAGTACATGGATGACTCTAAGACTCTACTACAAAACATCCGAAACAACAACATGTCCATCTCTTGCCTTCTACTGCTCTTCTTGCTGCTCGGCCACAACTCCGCGACTACCACCACGTTTAGCATGAACACCTAAAAACCAGCGAGGTGAGACAATCGAACATTGTCCCAGTGAGAAACATAACTCCCCACTAAAACTATATAACCAGAAGGGTAAAGCAACAACAGTAGATAACCAGCAAAATGTAGAATAATAACAGTCTATATAACAAGGCTATTCGTACCATCATGCTTACCAGGTTGTTCATAAGACATATCACCACTTATCTCTTTATGAAACATGATTGACAAGATAAGGTTTATGAGATCTTATCACATATCATAAGGAACATATAAGCAACTATATGTATAACAAGATTAACTACACAAGCAAGGCCTCAACCAATGTTCCGTGTTTTGCCTTAAGAAATAAATACTATTCGGGTGGATTACGTATTATTATGCCCTGAGGAAGTGAGATGTACCACTCAAATCCAACCTTTGGTTGCGAAACCCAAAGCCGGTGCCATACAAGGTCAAATGGAAGAGCCGGATTCCACAACCTTTCCCCTCGTCGTCAGTGCACGAGAACCAAAGCAGGACCACAATCTCGTGCTTAAGTAGCCTCAGCCACATCACCATAGGCTACCCTTCCTCTAGCCCGCCTCGGTACAGGTCATGACGCTAGTATATCTGATCCACAGGCCTGATCACCATGCTCTGAGCCATGAACGCATTCATGCTCCCATATCACATATCTTGAGCCATGGGCCTGTTCACCATGCTCTATTCATATCCCAAGTCTGCAACCGTAGCTACACTCGAATCCTCACTATTTTAGGCTAGGAGAAACCTCACATATTCAACAATATGCGCTCCGGGTTAACCCGCAGGAGAACCCGTTTCACCATCACCAGCTCCTGACGATGATGGATCTATGGCCATGGTAACTACATGATATATTCCACTGTGATTAATTAGTATCTTTTATATGGATTGCAAGATTCAACCAAGTTATATAACATGTAAACTATAACAAAATAAACAGTATGAAACTCAGCAGTATGATTTCATTGTAGTCAACATCATCCTGATCCATCACAAGGATCCCACACTACATGTTATCACTTGGCTTCTTGCCAATCATCCAGATCCATCTCAAGGATCATCACATCGCCATGGGATCTAAATCCCTCATCATATACTGCCACTGCCTCTCAAGGTTTCATCATCATCATGGGATAGAAATCCCAAGTACTTTAGCCAAACACATCATTACATGTTATCTCATCATTAAGAGTAACTGTCAAAGAAATGTTACTCATCATATGTACCTCATAGCCTTTTTACTTGGCTATGCATCACCTGCATGGTTAGTGTACACAATAATCATAGGATTAATAGAAAGACCATGCTATCAATATAGGGTGACATTAATGACTCCTGCCTCAACTTGTGATCATGAGATTAGGTTTCATCACAAGCAAACCATATTACATGCTTACCATTTGTTTAGCGTTATTTAATATATCATGATGGTAACATACATGGGTAAAGACACATGCATTACATAAACAAGCTTTACCATAACAATTATCATTTAGCATGTCTATTTCTATGAGGGGCGTGACGCTCACTAAAAGCATCACACTCCCTCACCATAAGTGATATCGGGCAGGGTATCCTCATCTAACGTCCATCCCATTACGTCCAGCACAACCTGCAACATGTAACACTGGGTCAGGGTGCCGTGCACTTCGCTTGTATCGTGCAACACAGCGTTAGGCAACACGGGATGTCAAGCACAACGTAGTGTCATGTACAAAGGTAATGGCCAAGGGCCTACCGTGCATCTAGGTATATCAGGCGACAGGGTGTCGCACAACGCCCATCAGGGGTAGCTGTCACCGACACAAGGCAGGATGATAGTGTGACGCCCGTCACAGAGACCAGGGGTATCGTCCATCACCATCACACATGTGTCGTCTAAGATGTTAGGTCAAGAGGGTTGTCGGGCAGCACCTCCCCAAGCTCATCATGACCAAGGTGCAACTCACAAAATCGTCATCCACCCCAAGCACAAGGGCACCAGAACCCCAAAGGATTAAGAAGATGGCTCAACTCTCAACTTAAATGAGAGAGGGGTCTTTCCCATCATCTATCACCAAACGGGCAACACAAGGATCAACCCTAGCAAGGTTCACAACTACCACAAAGCTCACTCTTCAAGTCTAAGGTGAGAGGAGGGTGTTGCTTAAGCTACTAGAACACAAGCTCACCTCTCAACTTAAATGAGAGAGGAGTGTTTCTCATGATTCTAGAACTCAAGATCACTCCTCAAGACCTAGGAGAGAAGAGAGTATTGCTCAATAAGAAACCCTAGAACACATGGTTCAGCCAACAAGAACAACTAAGAAAGAAACAAAGCTAGCAACATATAAGAACATGAAGGAAGGTAGTATAGTTAGGGTTAGGAGTTATGCAACCCTCCTTAAGCAAGCTCCAAGCTCCTAGCACCAAGGAAGAAGAAAGCTCCAAGGAAGATTGGCCACCAAGCTAGCTCCTCCAAGGGTGTCGTCCACCAATCTTGCAAGGGATAAGGGTGTCGTGCACCAAGGTAGAGGGGAGACCAAGAGACTAAAGGATCCCTAGCAAGAGAGAGAACACATATATAGAGGGGGGTGGAGGAGAAAACAAGGTAGAGCAAGGCAAGGTGTCGCCCACCTAGGGACACTTGTCTAAGATCACAAGCCACCACTCTAACATGCCCTAAACACATGTCCAAGGCCATTTCTACATGCAAGCATCATGCACCAAGTGTCCACTCACAAACGAGGTCAAAGCTTGGTCAAAGGTCATGGGCGACACACTTGGATGACACACCTCTAACATGGGCGACACAGCCCCTGGGCGACATAGCCCTGGGCGACAAAAGCTCCTCCTGGCCGATACAAGGGTCCAACAGGACAAAGGCAAGGCTCAACAAAGCTCAACAAGGTCAACCAAGCCCAAAGGAACTCAAGCAACGAGCCCAAGCCTTCCTCTCTACACTAGAGGAAGCAAGGAGAGGGGGGAACACCTCACAAGGTGGCCAACTTGCCCACAAACCCTAGACTTGGGTTAATTGCAAGTAGCCCCTCCAACTCTCAACAAAGAACAACCAAACCCTAATCACCACTAAAGGTGATTAACAAGCATCAAAGCATCAGGGTTAAGCAAAGCAAACAGGGTAAACCCTAAATGGAGGTCAGGGCTCTTACAGTTAATTTACATATTAGGGTTTATTTACATATTCGAATTCACAAATTAGGGTTAATTCACCTTATATAGAGTCATTTTCATGAAAGAGTAATCATTAGAGAATAGATTAGATCCCATTGAAGTTAGGTGTCACAAACATCATTTGCGAGCCCTAGAATTTGATTCTCTCTTCATCTAAGTTATACCTTCATTTCGATAATGTAATAATCCTAACAAAGCAAAATGATCAATAATGATCATTTTATTCATCACAATCTCCATTAATTCATCACAGTTTTCACACAATTTATACAAACTACAAATTTAAATCTCCATTAATTCAATTTCAATTAACAATTTTGACAAAATTTATACGAACTACACATTTAAATCCCCATTAATTCAATTTCAATTAACAATTTGACACAAATTTATATCAATCTCCATCTTCCTTCCCTATCTCCACCTTCATCATCTCTCTTCCTTCCCCTACCTTTCACAATTTCTTCTCAATATTGAGAAAAAAATCATAGGGTAGGGGAAGGAGGAGAGAGGAGGAAGGAGGAGAGGGGAAAGATAGATGGAGAACTGAGGGAGGAGAAAAAGCAAGAAAGAGAAGAAGAAGGAGTTCACCTTTGTTAGAGGAGGTTGGTGTTGGAGTGGCATTGAAGGAGGAAGAAGTAATGGATGAAGAGGCACGACAACAGAGAAGTGGCTGGAGGAGGAGGAAGCAGCAATGGAGGATCTCTAGCATGAGCAATAGTCGCAGTGGTGGAGGAGCTCTAGAGGTAGCAGCACCGGCTGGAGAGGAGCAAGCAATAATGGAGGAAGCAACATCAGAAGCATCAAATGGAAGGAGGAGGAAGTAGCAGCAGAGGAAGCAGCAGAGAGGAGAAATCACAAGTAAAATCACTAGAGCACTGGTTCCTAGAGAAATGTGGGTAGGGGAAAGAGGGGAAGAGGTTTCTCATAGGGTTAAGTAATACTTACCCCGTTAGTTATTTACATAACTGAAAAGCTAAGTTATAGGTCGTCACTTGACCGCCAGTAAAGAATATAACTTTATCATCAGATGTCTAACTCAAATAGATGTCTATCCTTTTAACCCAGCAATGCTTAAGTTTTCAATTATGGTTAGGACAACCTACAAGAAAAACACATTGGGGGTGGGAAAATAGTTAAGGGACACATGGTGAGAACACCTTTCTCATCAGTCGTTGTAGATATAAATGATGACAAATGCCAATTGTTTTTCACATGACATATGACGCATGCACCTCTTTATCTTATTGTATTTTGAAGAAACAACCGACGACGGATTTTTGGAAGAAAATGAAATACTTGCAAAAATTTTGTGCAAAATTCTATTTTTTAGGCGATATGTAGAATCAGTTGCTTTGAGAAGCGACCGACTTCCAAAAAAAACAAAACCCTTTTTTCTCAGCTGGTCAAACCACAATGGCTGTCTTTATAGAACTAACGCTAAAGATAACACCATCAATTTTTCTTGAAAAAATAAGCAACACAATATGTATATGTAGTAGTGTGTATGCCCAGAGAGCCAATCATATAATGATTGTAATGATATATCTTGTAATTGATTTGATTAATAATAAAGGACAATCTTTGTATATATGTTTGTTTAATTATGAGATAATGGTATAACATGATAACTATCTAAAGAAAGATGTTACTCTATGACATATGCCTTCAAGTTGAGGACCTGAATAATGAGATCATATGTATGATAAGAGTACATGAATTCTTGTTATGTCCCTATTCAAATTTTATTATGGAATCTAATTGATAGCAATAACACATAATACTAGAATATGTGTTGATTAATGACATAATCTCATTAGTCATGATATGTGATATCAAACTAAACACATAGGTCATGTTACAAAATAGTGTATAGGACAGAACCACCTTGAGAGTGATAAATAGAAACCATTGAATGGTAGTCAAAATCAACTCTCATAGTGATAGTGGTGACTATGGTTCTTAGACCTGAAGTGACTACACTCATCACTTGCCATCCGATGTATTTTGGCACCATACAACATGACCTTGAGTAAAGGTTACCATAAAGGTGATGCTTGGATATGTTGTAACACATGGGAATGACTCTGAGTGATATCGATAAGATTTGTCCCACCTATTGGAGTTGATATCCTGGCCACATGATAAGAAAGACTGAGAAATGTATGGCCATACTCATGTGAATTAACATATGATATGTGAGCTCACATTCATCTCAGACAGTCTGCTCTAGTTCAAAGAACATGGATTGAATATTGAGAGGATGACAATTACATGCCTCTAGTTCAATATGGATATCAAAGATAAAAGAAGCACACGATCATTGTAAAACTAATCACAAATTTTTGGTTGAAGTTGTTCTCCAACTTTCCAGTTACTTGGGTAGTAGTGACGTGTTGCTAGACACTGCTCATTGCTTGTGATGTCATAAATTGGTTATGAAAATTCACTGCCAATGTAATGTGGGACCTATAGGATCACACACATAGGATACACCCAGAATAGGGGTTTACTCATGAATAAGGTTTAACTTAATTACTAAAGTGTTTATGTATTAAACAAGATTGGATGAAATTTGGTTTACCATGACTGTGAGTTGACTGACTCAAATGTTGAGTTGACCGACTCAAGCGTCGAGTCAATTTAAACAACATTGGTTGAATTGTGAAAAGAATCGACTAGTTCAAATATGAACCGACCACTTCAGATTCTAAAGAAATTAGTTCAGAGTGATTTACTCAGTTCAATGATCAATAAGATTGGTTCAAGGATTGATGCTGACATCATGTTGTGTATTAATCATCACATTAAAGACAATATATTTGCGAATAGAAAATAAAGTGAACCGACCGATTTGAGTGTTGAACCAACCAATTCATAAGTGAACCGACCGATTCATGAATCACATCAGCAATAAATTTGTGAATATATGTCCCTTTAACTCTCAGTTAATCAGGAAACCCTGACCTTGGCACTCCTATAAATAGATGGGTAGTCATCGATTACATAAGATAAAACTAACACTAAAAAATGATATCTTGTCATAGTTTTGGTAACATGAGAGCCCAAAGCAAGTCTTACCAGTAAAAATGAGAGACAACAAAGGGGAAACAAGTCAGTGCTAGCACATTGATATCAAAGGGACAACTCCTTCCTTTTAGTTTTAACAGAACGATAGGAGTTATCGATGACTATGTAGAGGCGTGGAGACCATTTCCACCACGCTAGGAAGACGTTGTCAATATATGTATGTTGTGATACACTAGAAGGCTTCCTTCAAAAACCATCCAGGTACTACTTAGGAAAGAAGCATGCCACTGCAAGGGTAGTCATTGGACTTGCTCAAGGGTTAGGTATATGCCTTGCTAACCTTCCTTCCTAATCTATAGTTTTTTATGCGATCTTCTAATCAAGGGGAACATGACAAAGAAATTTTTTGTTTTTGCTGTCATCTTTGTAGTCATATAACTCTACAGTAGTATCAGAGTTGCGTCAATTTACTATCTTTTGGGATTTAATTAGTATGATTAGAATTTTGTTTTATCATTTATTTTGTTGCATACAATGTGGATATATAAAATGATCAATGTACATATCTGGTTAAATACTACATATGATAAAAATACACACATACACACACATATATATATATATATATATTCAATTTATATGCATTGCCTTAAAATTTTTTCGATGGTGGATTTGAGTGTGGTTATGGCCAATGCCCGCTTGATATGTGTGTCTGGTTGAGTGGTTTTATTTTTGCCTTTTCTTGAATTCAGTTTTCATACCAAGCCTCTCTCTCTTTTTCCATATGTAAGTTAATGCTTTCCTTCTTATGCTCTCCTCGTATGTAACTTGAGGTTTCAAATTTATAATGTAATAATTTAAATAGGAATAGGATATTTTTATCTCCTATTTTGGAAAAGAGAAGGCATTCTTCACCATATGAGTCAATGGATTCAGAAGCCGAATCGATTGATTGGAGGACCGAGGAGGCCAGATGATAGGAGGAGCCGATCAACTGACTGGTGGGCCAACTGATTGACTGGAGGAGTCTAGACACCACTTGAATTGAAGGTAAGTCAACCGATCCAAGAGAGTAATCGACAAACTAAGACGCCAACTGATTGACTCAAGAGTTGGGTCGACCGACCATGCTAGTTCCAGCACAAGTTTGTGCAAATACATGTTGCTACATGTGATGTATGACCCTAGGTGGTAGAAATTCTTTGTGACTCCAAAGAATTGCATAGTGTGGCCATAACCATCACTCATATTTTATGATTGCATGTTTTTTTTGCGAATAGAGTATGTATAAGATACATTTTATTAGTATGTGGAGATTGGATATGTATTTGTATTTCTATAAATATAAATCTCCCGATCCAATAAGTCTTAGATGCTTTCCATAAGTAAGACACATGAACATATTGATGGACTAAGTGTGGGCACACCAAATGTGGCGCATTGTCTATCTCTTGGAAGTGTGATGGTAGTTATTTGGGCCTTCCAAGTAGGGTGAATTATGATCATGTTGGTGTAACATACTGAAATCCACTATGTATCTCTTTGTACTCTTTTTTATAAGTTTTGTCCTTCATTTTCATCCCATATGTCTTTTGAATTGATTTATTGGAATTATGGTGGTTCTTGGATAAATATTTCCCATATATTCTCAATATAGGGTTGTATGCACAACTACCTCAGTTAGATTTTAAATAATGGGCTTGAAGTGCAAGTTGTACACTAAGTAATAAAAATACTAAAATATTTCGTCCTAGAACTATCTAGTACTTTTTAGAATAGAAAAAAGAAGAGAAAATCCAAATTATATATAAAGGAGGCGATAAATGCAATAATTACAGATAATGTCGAATTTAACGGATAAAAGAAAATAATGAGGAACAAATTGTTATAAAAATCATAATGGGAAACCTACTAAGATAATTTGACACTCAAATTCCTTTTCTTGACCAAAAAGTAACTTAAGGGTCAAGTATCATCTAATTGGTAAGATAAATGGATATATTAAAATCATTATTAAAGGAAAATAAGAAATAGGACAATAAAGTAAAAGAAAATACTTAATGCCCTAAAAATAGAAAAATAACCCCAAATTCGTAATCTAAACATAAAAATAAGCCTTTGGGAAAATTTGCAACTAATTTGGATAATGTTTGAGTAATGAATAAAATAGGAGAGAGAAAGTGTGTAGAATCTTCTATTTATTAAAATAAATAAATAAAAAAATTTCAACTTTTGAAATTTATGATAAAATCGTATTCAAGTCACTTAGGGAGACTTATGGATGAAGTTTTATAATTTTTGGATAATCCTAGAGGCCTTAAAGAAGGAGGAAAGAGAAAATGATATTTTAATTATTTAACCTATTAAAATTCCCCAAAAGCCAAAACTAATTCCATATTTGGATTCTACACATCACAATCAGTCAGAATATGAAATTTGGGTAATTTTGGATAACATTTGGGCCTCCAAATGAGGAGAGAGAAAAGCATTTAAATTTAATAAGACACTTTGGTCGCATTTTTAATACAAACATAGTTCTAATGTAACAAGGACTCTCCCCATCTGCAAGATCGGATGGCTCGTGGTCTTCTGTAGACCCCGGTCCATTGATCCGACGACTAGCAAGTCGTCTTCTTCCTCTAACTGAAAAGGAAACAACTAGTTGCTTTCTGAAATTTCAAAACCAAATACCTCAAGATATACTCGATGAAATTTGATGATTTTTTCTTCTACGATTTCTTCACGAGATTCCACTCAGCTTTATTCCAAAGTTTTTGTGTTTTGACGATAATTCGAGAAATATTCAAAATGAGCGGGACTCTTCTCTCACCCCACCTAGCTAAACCCTAGCATAGGCCTCCTTGCCTATATATATCCATACCCCTAGGTCCGCCGTCATCTTAGCAACTCAACCATACTGTCGATTTTGCATTTCATGGACATTTGGGCCCTCAACTAGCCTCCGTAGCCACTAGACTTGCGGCGCCTCTTGCTCCCTGCTTCCTCTAGCATCGTCTCAATTCAAGGTACCCTCAGATTCCTTTTTCTCTAAGCTTTCTTTTGCATGCCTAAACGCAAAGTTTGGTGGTGTATTTTGTGTTTGCCCAAATTTGCAAGCAAGAAGCAGGAAGCTTCTCACTGCTTATCGATCGGGTGCTTTGGGGAAGATGATTCCCCATGTTTTTATGAAATTGCCCTCCATTATCCTCTTCATATCTCTCTGTTTGCGAGAAGGGTGTTTTGGTCTTTTGGCCTCTGTTTGACCCGTGTTTGACCTGTGTTTAACTGCCCGCCTCAGCTGATAGCAAGAGAAAGAATGGTGCATGGGCCCCACCTCCTAACCCCACTCTGCTCTCTTCTCTATTTAATAATCGAATTTTTGATTTTCTGATTGGTTGATACGAAATAAATCATGGAAAATGATTCAATTGTCAAAAATAAAAAATAAATAGTGTTTTGAAATCAGGAGAATGAGATCTATCATTAAAAATATTTCTGAGGTTTGATTCTGATGTTTGCAAAAAAAGTATTTTTAGAATGATTTAATTAACTAAAAATCACCAAAAATAACCTGAAAAATCCATTTCTTCAAAATGCATAATATTATAGGTCATTTTGATCATAAAACCCTAGATAAGACAATGGTGATACTTTTGGAGTCTGATTTGAAGGTTTGTGCAAAAGTTTGTAACTTTAGGGTTTTGACCTTCTAATGAATAAACTTATCATTAATGCATGAACATGATTATGTAACAGGGGAAAGTGGACTCTAAACTGATCTAGGGATCTGAAAGTGAGTTCTAGGGTTTGGAGGATCGAGGTATGTGCATCTACCCCCTTCAGTTGGTAATTTTTATACCATTACCTATGTTCCTTAATGAGGCTTAATCTGACCTAATCCATTATTCTTGAAACCCAATTTATTCATGCCTCAAAATCAGTTGTAGTATTATCTTGTTTGGGTTTTAATACCCCACTAACATGTTATATAAATCCTTTGATTAATCTTTCCATAACTCTTTTGCTAGCATGTAGTTATATGTTCTATTTAATTGTAAAGTAGAGGTACTTATGTACAACCACCCACAGAGGGCATGTATATAATCTCCCTAGGGGAATGTTTATAATTCTCCCCATAATATTATAGGTGACTGGGAATGTCTTAGTCTCCCCTCACCTAAGGTTAGAGGTTCGTTAGGTGCCTCAACCCTACTTAGTTAGGTAGACATATTAATTTACATGCAAATCCTTTATTTACTTTTATTAATGGAAAGTTTCCTTAATTAAAGCCTCATACTCTTGATGTCTCATCGTTTGATGATTTCCTAGCCTATTTTACTTATTACAACTATCTTGTCACTTTTAGAATAATCTTGTAACACATACTTTTTCTTCTTTTTACCACTTGCTGGGTGTCTTCCCAACCACCCAGGTGCTGGAGTTGTGCAAGGAGAAGGACAAGCTTGAAGGAGGTTTTCCTCAGGAGTTGATCTTTAGATTTTTAAAAGGATGGCTAGGTTGCTATAGCTAGATCCTATTTTTCTTATCTTTTCTTTTGGAAATCAATCATGTAGTAAACCATAAAAGCCATGTGAAGGCTTAGTATTTCTTTATTTCCACTGTTATTGACATTTTACAATGTATCTGGAATCATGCTTATTTACTTGGAATATTATGCAATCATCCTCAAAGTCTCTATTTTTGTTAAAATTGTGGATGTTTTGTATTTCCTTTAAATTTTAGTAAAGAGGTGATCTTGCCTCTTTACAACATGGTATCAGAGCCTTTATGGTGACTGTTAGGGCATGAAGTTGAAGCAAGGGTGTCTGGAAAGGATCGGTGTTTCGGGGGCTGGCAAAATTTTCCTCCGCACCACTAGCTTGGTATACGAGGAATTCCGTTCCCATATGATACCGGCCTGACCTGCATTGATACGAATTTCCCAAAATAGTATGCTTTTAGACAATAGCATTCTAGATATCCTTTTCTCATCTCTATTTCTTTACTCTTCTCATCTATGATTCTATACTCCTGAGAACCTAACATGATAAACCTAATTTTCAGGAGAGGTGACTTGTTCGACAACGTGAACCAGGAGTCGACCCCTAATGACCCCAACACTCCTGTGACTCCTGCGGTCAACCAGACTGCTTCGGGTACTCCCACATTCACACCTGAGCAAGAACTGGCGATGCTAAGTCAGTTGGTATCCTCCATCATGATGGGACAACTCAACACCATAGTTGTTAATGCTAACAAGCCGAGGGAGTTCACCCTCACCGACTTCATCAGGATGTAGCTACCCTACTTCAAGGGTGAAAGTGAGCCTAACATGGTGGACAAAGCTGACGACTGGGTGTTGGCCCTAGATCAGACCTTCAAGGGTATGGTGTGCCCTCTTCACCAGAAGGTTCGGTTCACGACATATGTGCTAGATGGACCGAAGCACATTTGGTGGAATGGTGTTGCCCACACTAAGGACACCTCTTCTATGGAGTGGGCCCAATTTCTAAAGATGTTCAGCGAGAAGTATATCTGCCTTGATTTCCTAAGGAAGAAGGAGGCTGAGTTTTACAGTCTCAAGCAAGGAAGCATAAGTGTGGCCGACTACGTTCAGAAATTCCTACTGCTAGAGTGTTACGCCACCGACCTTGCAGCTGACAGAAGAGCAACCATGTTCTTGGAAGGTCTGAACTATCAAGTGGGTCAGAGCCTTGTCCCGCAACTCCCACATACTTTTCAACAGATGGTGGATAAGGCTCTTGCTATCGAGTCGTATCTAGGGTTTCAAGCTTCCAATGGCTACAACAACAAAAGGAAGAATCAGAACAAGAATGAGAACTGTGGACGTGATCGCTGCAACAGGTGCAATCTCCACCATCCTCCTGGCAGATGCCCTGCCAACAATGCACTTTCCCGTAAAGACAACCGTCCTCCACTGACCTGCCATAAGTGCGGCCAAGTCGGGCACATCCGACCCAACTTCCCTCATTTCCAGCAAGGGTAGAATAATGCCCAACAGCCGCAACAGCCAAGACAGAACCCACCTTCACGGAACAACAACAACAACCAGAACCCGAGGTGTCTGCCTATGGAGAGGCAGAATGGGAGAGTGTTCACTCTCAATTCTGACAAAGACGGTGAAGGAAATGAAGTGATTGAAGGTACATTGCACCTTAATATGCATCCTTTAAAAGCACTATTTGATTCTGGTTCCTCCAATACCTTCATATCTTGTTAGTTTGCCTCTATGCTAGAAATAGAATCTGAGTTTATGGACCATGTGTTAGATGTAAAAACCCCTAGTGGTAAGATCTACTCCTCGTACCTCCAAACTCCTACCATGGACCTCTATATATCCGGAATAATGTTTCCCACATATTTCATCTTACTTGATATGACCATCTTTGACGTCATCCTGGGTATGGATTAGTTAAAGAGGTATAAAGCAGTTTTGTACTGTGAGGAATCCAAGGTTAGATTGGTTCATCCTGTTGAAGGAAAAATGTGTGTCAAGGGAAAGAAGAGAGAAGGGAGACAATTTGTCATCTCTGCCATTAAAGTTAAAAAGCTTGTCTCGCAAGGGTGTGGAGCTTTCCTAGCCTCCATAGTTCTCGATGCTACACCTCCTGCTCTAGATCACATTGATGTGGTAAAGGACTTCCCAAATGTCTTTCCCCAGGAGTTGCCCAGGTTGCTGCCAACTCATGAGGTGGAATTCTCCATCGAGCTTATACTTGGAACTTCACCGATATCGAAGCCACCCTACTGCTTGGCCCCAACCGAGCTGGATGAGTTGAAGAAGTAGCTTGAAGAGCTTCTCGACATGGGCTTCATCCACCACAGTGTTTCTCCATGGGAAGCCCCTGTCCTATTCATGATGAAGAAGGATGGATCAATGTGGATGTTCATGGACTATGTCATTATTAACCAAGTGACGGTGAAGAACCGTTATCCATTGCCACACATCGATGACCTATTCGATCAGCTAAAGTTAGCCACCGTCTTCTCCAAGATGGATCTGCAAAGTGGTTACTACCAGATGCGTGTGAAGGGTGATGATGTCCCAAAGACAACGTTCAGAACTCGTTATGGGCATTATGAATTCATGGTCATGCCTTTTGGTTTGACAAATGCCCCTACTGCATTCATGGACCTGATGAACCGAGTATTCCACCCATACCTTGGCAAGTTCGTAGTGGTGTTTATTGATGACATTTTGGTTTATTCCGAGATGTTAGAACAACATAACGAGCACTTGCGAATTGTACTCAGCACACTATGAGAAAATCAACTCTATGCAAAATTCTCAAAGTGTCAGTTCTGGATAAAGGAAGTTATGTTTCTTGGTCACGTGATTTCTGTCGGTCATATAGCTGTTGATCCTGTGAAGGTAGAAGTTGTGACAGAGTGGAATGCTCCGAAAAACCCATCTGAAATCTGTAGTTTCCTTAGTCTAGCTGGTTACTATCTGATGTTTATCAAAGGTTTCTCTGAGTTGGCCTTACCTTTGACCAAGCTGACTCGAAAGGAGGTCAAGTTCTCATGAACCCCTGAATGTGATAATAGTTTTCAGAAGTTGAAGAAGAGCATGACTTCTGCTCCCGTGCTTTCTTAGCCTATTGAGGGCTTACCCTATGTTATCTACACTGACGCATCCAGACATGGATTAGGGTGTGTTTTGATGCAAGACGGAAATGTAATCTCCAGTGCTTCTCGAAAGTTAAAACCTAATGAAGTTAATTGGCCTACGCATGATTTGGAGCTTGCTGCCATTGTTCATGCTTTGAAGATCAGGCGACACTATCTCTATGGCGAAAAGTTTGAAGTCTTTTCTGATCACAAGAGTCTGGGATACATGTTGACTCAGAAGGATCTAAACTTGTGAAAACGTAGGTGGATGGAATATCTTAAAGATTATGACTTCACCATTACCTATCATCCTAGTAAGGCGAATGTTGTAGCTAATGCTCTAAGTCACAAGATGGATGTTGTTTGTGCTGCTCTGAGATGTTCAGTGTGGGAAAACCTTGAACATGTGGCTAGCTGGAGATGTCATCCTGTTGATTCAGTGGATGAAGATAAGTTGTGTGTCCATATGGCCAACTTGACCGTTACACCAACCTGGATCTCAGAAGTCATGGCTGCACAGTTGGGGAGTTCTGAGCTTGAAGAGATGAAATCTTTAACTGAGAAACCACAATCTGACTTCTCTATCGGAGTGGATGGTGTTGTCCGCTTCAGATAAAGGTTATGGATTCCCAATGTTGGTGATCTGAGATAGAAGATTCTGAGTGAAGCTCATGGGTCTAAGTACACTATTCATCCTGGCACAACAAATATGTATAAGGACTTACAACAAAGCTTCTGGTGGAAGAACATGAAGCATGACATAGCTCTGTTCGTGGCGAAGTGCTTGACATGTCAGCAAGTCAAGATTGAACATCAATGACCCGGTGGCCTTCTTCATCCTCTTGAGATTCCAGAATGGAAGTGGGAGAAGATCACAATGGACTTTGTTACTGGTTTCCCTAAGTCCAAGAAAGGTTATGATGTTGTTTGGGTGGTGACTGATCGGCTTACAAAATCTGCTCATTTCTTGCCTTTCAAGACTACATATAAAGTTGCTGAGATGGCTCAGTTATATGTGGAGTGGATAGTTCATCTGCATGGTGTTCCTACTGTGATGGTTTTTGATCGAGACCCAAAATTTACTTCTCACTTATGGGGTCAGATTCAAGAAGAAATGGGTACTGATCTGCATTTCAGTACTACTTACCACCCACAAACTAATGGTCAGTCCGAGAGAACAATTCAGATTCTGGAGGACTTGGTACGTGCTTGTGTGATGGATTGGGGTGGTGCCTGGGAACGATATATACCATTAGCAGAGTTTGCTTACAATAACAGTTACCAAGCTAGTATTGGTATGCCACCTTTTGAAGCTCTCTATGGTAGACCTTGTCGTTCACCTTTGCATTGGGATGATGTTGGTGAATGGTCCCTAGTGAAGACCGATGACATGCAGATAATGCTCGAGAAGGTACAACTAATAAAGAAATGAATGAAAGCTACTCAAGATCGACAAAAGATGTATGCTGACAAAAAGAGGTTTGATGTAAGCTTCTTAGTGGGAGACTATGCTTTTCTAAAGATCAAGCATATACGTTCTATTGCAAGATCTAAAGTAAAAGGCAAGTTGAGTCCTCACTATGTTGGACCATTTGAAATCTTAGATAAGGTGGGAGACTATGCATATCACTTAGCCTTACCTCTTGCTTATGACAAGATCCACAATGTGTTCCATGTCTCTGTGTTGAGGAAGTATGTGAAAGATCCTTCTCATGTACTCATTATTGAACCTGTGAAGATTCATGAGAATCTGACCTATGAAGAACTACCAGTGAGGATCCTTGACTCCCGAGTAAAGCAACTGAAGAATAAGGAGATAGAGTTAGTAAAGATTTTGTGGAGATATCATGGGTTTGAAGAAACCACTTGGGAGTGGAAAGATGAGATGTTACATACTCACCCTTCCTTCTTTGTATGAGATTTCGGGGTCAAAAATCCTTTTTAAGGGGTGGAGTGTTGTAACATACTGAAATCTACTATGTATCTCTTTGTATTCTTTTCTATAAGTTTTGTCCTTCATTTTCATCCCATATGTCTTTGGAATTGATTTATTGGAATTATGATGGTTGTTCGATAAATATTTCCCATATATTCTCAATATAGGGTTGTATGCACAAATACCTCAGTTAGATTTTAAATAATGGGCTTGAAGTGCAAATTGCACACTAAGTAATAAAAATACTAAAATATTTCGTCCTAGAACTTTCTAGTACTTTGTACAATAGGAAAAAGAAGAGAAAATCCAAATTATATGTAAAGGAGATAATAAATGCAATAATTAGATATAATGTCAGATTTAATGGATAAAAGAAGATAATGAGGAACAAATTGTTCTAAAAATCATAATGGGAAACCCACAAAGATAATTTGACACTCAAATTCGTTTTCTTGACCAAAAAGTAACTTACAGGTCAAGTATCATCTAATTGGGAAGATAAATGCATATACTAAAATCATTATTAAAAGAAAATAGGAAATAAGCCAATAAAGTAAAATAAAATACTTCATGCCCTCAAAATATAATACTAACCCCAAATTCGTAATCTAAACATAAAAATAAGCCTTTGGGCAAATTTGCAACTAATTTGGATAATGTTTGTGTAATGAATAAAATAGGAGAGAGAAAGTGTGTCAAATCTTCTATTTATTAAAATAAATAAAAAAATAATTTCAAATTCTAAAATTAATGATAAAATTGTATTTAAGTCACTTAGGGAGACTTATGGATGAATTTTTATAATTTTTGGATAATCCTAAAGGCCTTAAAGAAGGAGGAAAGAGAAAATGGTATTTGAATTATTTAACCTATTAAAATTCCCCAAAAGCCAAAACTAATTCCATATTTCGATTCTACGCATCCAAATCAGTCAGAATATGAAATTTGAGTAATTTTGGATAACGCTTGGGCCTCCAAACAAGGAGAGAGAAAAGCATTTAAATTTAATAAGACAGTTTGGTATCATTTTTAATACAAACATAATTCCAATGTAACAAGGACTCACCCCATCCACGAGATCGGATGACTCATGGTCCTCCATGGACCCAGGTCCATTGATCTGATGACTGGCAAGTCATCTTCTTCCTCTAACCGAAAAGGAAACAACTAGTTGCTTTCAGAAATTTCAAATCCAAATATCTCGAGATATACTCAATGAAATTCGATGATTTTTGCTTCTACGAGTTCCTCGCGAGATTCCGCTTAGCTTTATTCAAAAGTTTTTTTTGTTTTGATGATAATTTAAGAAATACCCAAAATGAGCTGGATTCTTCTCTCACCCCACCTAGCTAAACCCTAACAAAAGCCTCCTTGCCTATATATATCCATACCCCTAGGTCCGCCATCATCTTAGCAACTCAACCATACTATCGATTTTGCATTTCATGGACATTTGGGCCCTCAACTAGCCACCATAGCCACTGAACTTGCGGCGCCTCTTGCTCCCTACTTCCTCGGACATCGTCTCAATTCAAAGTACCCTCAGATTCCTTTTGCTCTAAGTATTCTTTTGCATGCCTAAACGCGAAGTTTGGTCGTGTATTTTGTGTTTGCCCAAATTTGCAAGAAAGAAGTAGGAAGTTGCTCGCCTCTTGATCGATCGGGTGCTTTGGGGAAGATGATTCCCCACATTTTTACAAAATTGCCCTCCATCATCCTCTCTGTATCTCTCTATTTGCTAGAAGGGTGTTTTGGTCTTTTGGCCTCTGTTTGACCCGTGTTTGACAGTGAGCCTCAGCCGATAGCAAGAGAAAGAAGGGTGCATGGGCCCCACCTCCTGACCCCAATCTGCTCTCTTCTCTATTTAATAATCGAATTTTTGATTTTCTGATTGGTTAATACGAAATAAATCATAGAAAATGATTCCAGTGGTTAAAAATTAAAAATAAACAATGTTTTGAAATAAGGAGAACGAGATCTATCCATTAAAAATATTTCCAAGGTTTTATTGTGATGTTTGCGAAAAAGTATTTTTAAAATGATTTAATTAACAAAAAAATCACCAAAAATTACCTGAAAAATCCATATCATCAAAATACATAATATTATAGGTCATTTTGATCAGAAAACCCTAGCTAAGACAATGGTGATACTTTTAGAGCCTGATTTGAAGGTTTGTGCAAGAAGTTTGTAGCTTTAGGGTTTTGACCTTCTAATGAATAGACTTATCATTAATGCATGTACATGATTATGTAATAGGGGAAAGTGGACTCTAAACTAATCTAGGGATCTGAAAGTGAGTTCTAGGGTTTGGAGGTTCGAGGTATGTGCATCTATCCCCTTCAGTTGGGAAATTATTTTTACCATTACCTATGTTTTTTAATGAGGCTTAATCTGACCTAATCCATTATTCTTGAAACCTAATTTATTCATGCCTCAAAATTAGTTGTAGTATTATCTTGTTTGGGTTTTCATACCCCACTGCCATGTTATATAAATCCTTTGATTAATCTTTCCATAACTCTTTTGCTAGCATGTAGTTATATGTTCTATTTAATTGTAAAGTAGAGGTACTTATGTACAACCACCCACAGAGGGCATGTATATAATCGCCCTAGGGGAATGTTTATAATTCTCCCCATAATATTATAGGTGATTGGGAACGTCTTATTCTCCCCTCTAGAGGTCTGGTAGGTGCCTCAACCCTACTTAGTTAGGTAGACATATTAATTTACATGCAAATCCTTTATTTACTTTTGTTAATGGCAAGTTTCCTTAATTAAAGCCTCATACTCTTGATGTCTCATCGTTTGTTGATTCCCTAGCCTGTTTTACTAGTTATGACTATCTTGTCAATTTTAGAATAATCTTGTAACACATACTTTTTCATCTTTTTCCCTCTTGCTGGGTGTCTTGCCAACCACCCAGGTGCTGGAGCTGTGCAAGGAGAAGGACAAGCTTGAAGGAGGTTTTCCTCAGGAGTTGATCTTTAGCTTTTGAACATGATGGCTAGGTTGCTATAGCTAGATCCTATTTTTCTTTTCTTTTCTTTTGGAAATCAATCATGTAGTAAACCATAAAAGCCATGTGAAGGATTAGTAGTTCTTTATTTCCACTGCTATTGTCATTTTATAATGTATCTGGAATCATGCTTATTTACTTGGAATATTATGCAATCATCCTCAAAGGCTCTATTTTTGTTAAAATTGTGGATGTTTTATATTTCCTTTAAATTTTAGTAAAGAGGTGATCTCACCTCTTTACAGTTGGCTTTAGGGTTAGGATTAACTAGGTTACCTTAATGAGATTAAGTGCCCAGAAGCGTGAAGATAGGCTATGGAAAGGAGTTGTGCATACCATCTATCCAACAATTGCTGAGATGCAATTGGTAAATTTTGCCTACCTTAATATTTGGTTATGGATGCTGGAATTGACCGGGTAATTACTTAATTATTTTGGGTCTTGGATCACTAGAAGGTTGTACGCCGCAATCTTCCAAATTGATATGTGAGGGATATCAATTTGAGCAAAATAGTGGGAGAAATAGTCAATTAATGTCTTAGTTAATATCACTTTAATTTTCTTTAATCAAATCAAATCAAAAGTGTTTTGACAAAAATGCAAATTTCATTTGTAGAAACCTATGACAAACAACAATATGTTTTCCTTATGATCAATCCTCGAGAAGGACAAGTTGAACGGGAATATTTTCCATGACTGGCTCAGGACGTTGAGAATATCTCTCAGACATGAGCACAAGTTCTATGTGTTGGAGACACCAAAGCCAAATGAGCCCACTTCCACTGTGCCTACGGCTGACATGGATTCTTAGAAGAAGATCTTTGAAGATGTCATATGTGTCAAGTGCCTGATGCTATGCTCAATGAACAATGACTGGAAGAGACAACATGCAAACATGAATGTTGTTGAGATGGTAACCAAACTTAAAAATATATGCCAAGATCAGGAAAGACAAGAGAGATATGATGTCTTCAAAGGTGTTGTTCAAGTGCAATATGGCAGAAGGAAATCCAATAGGTTTCCATGTGCTCATGTTGATTGGGTAGGTGGGGAAGATTGCTAGACTGATATTTCCCTTAGGCCAAGAGTTGGCCACAAATGTGATCCGCAATCACTTTTGGAATATACCTCCAATTTGTCATGAAATAAAATATTAATGATTTTGAAAAGTTGTTAGAATTACTTGGCTTGTTGAGAATAGCTGAAATATAGATGAAGAAAGAAAAGTCTAAATCTGTGATGATGATCAACAATGGAAAAGGAAAGTCTAACAGAAAAGGTAAATATAATAAGAGTTCTAAAGCTAACTAAAAATCAAGTCTTCTACATCGAAAGTTAAGCGTGGGGTGAATAAGGGAGACAATTGTCACCACTATCACCAGACTAGACACTGGAAAAGAAATTACCCTCTCTACCTGGAGGAACTAAGGAAGAAGAAGGAGGGGATAGAGATCTCCACTTTAGGTATATACATTATTGAGATAAATATTTCTAATTCTTCAGCTTCGGTACTAGATACCAGATGTGGATATCACATATGTTCAAATATGCAGAGTCTGTAAAGAAGTAAGTCTTTAAGAAAGGGCAAGGTCAAACCATGCGTTGCCGATGGAGCAAGAGTTGATGCCACTGTAGCAGTAACTTATCATTTATCACTGCCTATTGGGCTTGTAATAGAGTTGGAGAACAACTATTTTTTACCTACCATTAATAGAAACATTATTTCTGTATCTTGTATGGACACGAATGGATCTAAATTTCATATAAAGAACGGTCAATGTTATATTTCAAAAGACGAGAACTTTTGTGGCAGTGCCCCAATGTCCTATGATCTTTACTTATTAGATCTAGAGAAAAATATTTATAATGTAAATGCCAAAAGATTAAAACTCAATAACTCAAACAAAACATACCTTTAACATTGTCATCTAGGGCACATCAATGAGAAATGCATTTCTAAACTCCATAAAGATGGATATCTAAACTTTTTTGACTCGAATCAATAGAGACGGGGGAATCTTGTTTTTTGGTCAAGATGACTAAAGCACCTTTCACTGGTAATAGTGAGAAAATGAGTGATCTATTAGGACTCATACATGTTGATGTATGTGGACCTTTTAGAACAAATGATAGAGGTGGTTACCAAAACTTCATTACCTTTATTGATGACTTAAGTTGGTATGGCTATGTGTACTTGATGAAACATAAGTCAGAAACCCTTGAAAAGTTCCAAGGACTTCATAAATGAAGTACATAACCAACTTGGTAGAAGAATTAAAGAACTTCATTCTTATCGAGACGGAGAATATTAAGACAAGAGTTTGAGGACCTTCTGATGGACTATGGTATCATCACAATGGACTCCACCTGGAACACCACAACATAACAGTGTGTTAGAAAGATGGAACTATACATTACTAGATATCGTACGATCAATGATGAGTTTTGCTAATTTTCTGACTTCCTTCTGGGGATATTCACTAGAAACCGTAGCATTTACACTAAACCATGTACCATCTAAATCAGTTCAAAATACACAATATGATATATGATATGGGAAGTGTTCCAATGTGTCTTTTATAAAGATCTGGAGATGCGAAGCTTATGTGCGAAAGTAGTTTCCTGATAAGCTTGGACCCAAATGGGATAAATGTTATTTTGTTGGATATCCTCAGGAAACCAAAGGACACTAATTTTATACTCTATATGACAACAAAATATTTGTTTCTAGGGATGTTGTATTCTTAGAAAATGAACAAATTTAAAAAGGAATCAAGGGGAGAAAAGTAGAACACAAAGAGGTTCAAGACCAAGAAAAAAACTTTGAACCTGTAGAGGTACAAAACAAACATGAAGAGTCACAAATTGTTGTGAAATCTCAAGTTCCTCATATAACACATGAACCTCACCGCTCTAGTCGGACATGTCATGAGCCAGAAAAATTTTGTTATCGTGTGACTCAAGAAGACAACTATTTGATCATAGATGATGAGCCAACAACCTACCTAGAAGATATAAAGGGACCAGAGTCTGAGAAGTGGCTTTAGGCCATGAGATCTGAGATGGAATCCATATACACCAACAAGGCATGGATCTTGGTGGATCTACCTGAAGGGGTAAAACCCATAGGGTGCAAGTGGGTCTTCGAGAAGAAAATTGACATGGATGGAAAATTACAAACTTACAAAGGCCATTTGTTGCAAAGTGTTTCAGACAGGTTCAATATGTTGACTATGATGAAACTACAATGACCCCTCTCCCTATTATCACCAATTTAGGAGGGCCGAAAGGACAAGGGCCATTATCATATTTATAGGATCAAGGTTTAGCAATTAACTAATAATAATTATAAATTTAATTGAATGGAAAAGAGTTTTATAACAATATGAAGAAAAAATATCCTCTAGGGAGTTACATTGAAAGGGGAAACTAAGGTTTGCAACATGAAATAAATCTAACTATCTAAATTTTCAAGTAGACTTTAATTTCCTTTTCTTTTGGTGGCATCTTCATTGGAAATCCATTCATTCAGATTAATTACAATTTAACATGAAACAACATGAAACAAAAACACTATCAGTGTTTCGATATATACTAAGTACATGGGGGGATATTCACATCTAGGTGTAACAACATTAAAAACCATAAAGCAAATATTATTACATAATGAAACTTGCAAATTTCTGTTATAACTTCTCAACCCATATTTATTCAATCTTTGTGTATACCCACTGAAGCACTAAATGCTACATGCTTTTAACATGATATTTTATTATGTTTTTCATACATATTTTCTCATTTTTCTACTACTTATGCATTATTTATCATCATTAGCTTGTGACATATGTTATCATTGAATATTACCTATTTTCAATATACATCATATGGATTTATCTTATTTAATTGGATTTATGTTCTATATTTCTAAATTTCAATCAATTTGAGACGTCTTGAGTCAGCTCAATGCTACCAAATCCATGTTGATAGTATTGACTTATGGAGAAAAAGAATAGACTTGAATCAAAGACTTTTGGTGCTACCAACCTATGGTTAGTACTAATGACTTTTAGGGCAGAGATGTATCCTAAGCATCTTGGTGCCACCGATTTGTTGTCGGTGGTGCCGACTTTTATAAGAAGAATTTCATAGAGAAGTCGAAAGGCAAAGTCATGTAGGTAGTACCGACACTTATCAATAGTCATGAATCTAGACGAGGACTAGGTGCCACTAACTTCCTATCGGTGCTACCAACTTGACGCGATCAAATTAGATCAAAGATCTTTATTAGTCTGACAGTCATGACTTAGTGACACCCTAAGTCTCGCTTATGACAAGGAGGGAGTTCAGTCGGACTTGATCATTATATTCTAGTTCATTGCACAACTATGGAAAGCTAGGAGAAAAGAAAGGAGAGAAGAAAACCACACTCTGAACGACCCGAGCACCACTGTGGATGGATTTGCATTCAGAGGACAACAAATCATCACGTTTGTTAGAGAGATTCGTCCAGATCATCTTCTCTACATTTTTTTACTATTTCTCTAATGTTTTCCTCGTTTTCCTCTCTTCCATCTATGTGTATGACAGACAAAATCGTGTGGGGCTAATCCCCTAGTTCATTAGGACCCAGGAGTAGCCTAGTTATGCATTGAATTTGACATTATGAATTGATATATATATGTTTCTCCTAATTCCTAGATATAATACTATGATTCCTTAATGAATTGTCTATGCCTGATCAACATAGCTAATTTCTTAGATCCTTAATTTCTTTGAGATAGGGATTTAGGATAAGAAAAGTCATAGTATTACATAGTTTATACCGTGCCTCGAGGGATGGCTTACAATTGTGAAGGGAATAGCCCATATGATTCATTAAAGCACCTAGCTAATAGTCAAATCGCAAGGAGAGTAGGGTTCATATCATATTAGGTAGTGAATTGTGTTGTGAGAGTGGATAGTTCTTGCTGTAGGTCCCTTGGTCTATGCTTAGGATAAATGAGTATTTATAAATGATATTAGTTGCAGTGTGAACTATGGTAAAACCACACTCCTAAGGAACCCATCTAAACAATGATCACAACCCAATCAATTTAGTTTTAATTCTTGCAATAAGTTAATTAATCAACCAATCACTTCTTCATTAGGTCTAGTTGATCAGGCCACAATTAATAATAGTCTCTAGATAATGTTTCCCTGAGTTCGACACTCAGGCCTCATAGGCCTATATTGCACGGTATGTGCACTTGCATTTTATACGTGTAACTTACACACATCAAGTTTTTGGTGCCATTGCTGGAAAAATGACAATCCAACACTATGAGTACTATGACTGTCCACTCTAGGCCACATTTTTTCCATTATCATTACTTTAAAAATTCAAAAAAATTCAAATCTTCACTAAATCACTAGTATCCAGTTCTCACATTTTTATTATTATTTGTAGGTAATAGTGTATGGTTCAGACCAGGACCACCGACTACATAGAATTGACTCCACAAAGTATTGGCCATGATGAACTCTTACAAAGAGCACAGGAGTACTAGGAAAATATTAATGCTTCATCATCTACAACATAGTTGCTGTAACACCAAGGCCCACTGCCAAAGGTTCTACTAGAATTTTAGGAACAATGACTAGCCCCACAGATCACTACTAGCTTTAAGTGTGCACTGTGTCGTCACTCACACACAAGCCATGATCAACTTCCTGACTGTTCACCCATCCTAGTACTACTCAAAGCTGAGCATGCTTAACTATGGAGTACTTAGTGATGTTCTCCATGAAAAGGAGATGAACCTTGGTGATATGGGTAGTCTAATCATTCCTTTTAATATCATCTTATCTAATACCTCAAATCGTGGGACCTTACAATATCTCCCACTTAGACTCTTAACATCACCGTCAAGGCTCACTATATGGCCTCATAATTTTTCCCATTTCAATGCAGACCCAATATGGCCTTGTATACCTAGCTCCCGATCATGAGTACCAGTGCAAGGGTGGCTCCATCACCACAGATAACCCTTTCCAACATGCCTAGACCGCAAGACTCAAAGACTGGCATGCCATAGGCCCATGTGGGACCCACCTCCTAGAGGGGTTTTAGCTTTGATACCATTTGTAACACTTAGGTCCACTTCCCAAGGCTCTAGTAGAGTTTTAGGAATGACGACTGGCCCCATAGACCACCACACAACTTCCCGATGGGTCACCCATCCTAGTACTACTCCAAGCCAAGCACACTTAACTATGAAGTTCTTAGTGATGGGCTCCCTAAAAAGGTGGTGCACCTTAGTTATATGGATAGTCCAGTCATTATTTTTAAGATCATATTATTTTATTCCCTTGACAAGATTCAAGAAACTGGGGCTGAAGGAATCTAGGAAGAGGAACATGGCCATACAATTGGCTGACAATTCAGTGGTGAGATCAATTGGTATATGAAAGGATATGTTAATGAAGGTTGATAAATTCATTTTCCCAATGGATTTTGTAGTCATGGAAATGCAGGATGACCATGGAAATGAGCTACTCTTAGGAAGGTCATTCCAAGCTACAATAGACATGATCTTAGAAGGTAGAGAAGACTAAATTTGGGCATTCAAGATGACCACTTTGAAATAAAGATGTCAGATTGTCAATTGAAGGCTGGTGAGAAGGCACATTGCAACATGTTGACACAATTGAAAGGTGAAGTGCCCTTATTTTTGGGGAATCCATTTATGGATATGGCTCATGTGATGATGAAGATGCAAAAAGGCACATTGTATGTAGATATCAGGGAGCATACTAAGCAAGTTTTCTTTATAAGTATAATGAAATATCTTGATGATTTAGAAGAAGACAAATATCCTATGACAAATGAAGAGGCTGCATCTTCCTCTCTCACACAATCTTACCAACAACTACCATTGGATGTGTGCATCATGAACTTGGTGGATGACTACACTTGTTGTCATTTTCTAGAGGAGTTTGCCCTTTTTCTGAAAGCATTGCCATGTTTGTACTCCAGGCACTATGAAGATTTTGGACCACCTCCACCATCATTGATCCCATCATTGTAGTTTCCCCTTGAACTTCATCCACATTTGAAGTATATTTTCTTGGTGATAGAGAAGAAGCTTCCCGTCATCATTACATCTTCATTGAGCATACACAAGGAGGAGAAATTGCTTGTTGTGCTCAAGAACCACCGGGAAACATTTGGGTGGTTACAAATATCAAGGGGATATCTCCTAGCTTTGTACAACACAAGATCAGAATAGAATAAGGAGATAAGTTGATAGTACAACCTCAACGACATCTCAACCCCATCATGATTGAGGTAGTAAAGAAAGAGGTAGTGAAGCTTCTATCGACAAGTATAATTTATGATATATTTGATTCTAAATGGGTTAGCGTAACCCATGTTATTTCTAAGAAAGGGGGGATAACAGTCACCACAAATTAAGCAAGTGAGTTGATTTCAACTAGGCTAGTGACCAATTGGTGTGTATTTGTATTGAATTGCTCCGATTGAATGCCTCCATGCTAAAAGATCATTTTACAATTCCTTTTATTGACCAAATCCTTTAGAGGCTTGCCGGTTTCTCTCATTTTTGTTTCCTAGATAGGTAATCAAGGTACAATAAAATTTCCATTGTACCACATGATTAAGAGAAGTCCACCTTCACTTTCTCATATGGGACTTCTTCTTACCGTCAGATGCGTTTTGGCCTTTGTAATGCACCAACTATGTTTCAGAGATGTAAGCTCACTATTTTTTCAGATATGGAAGAGCGTTGTCTCGAGATTTTTATGGATGATTTTCAGTGTATGGAGAATCTTTTAATGACTACCTTGCCAGTCTATATTAAGTTTTACAAATGTGTAAGGATACTCACCTCATTTTGAATTGGGAAAAATGTCACATGATGGTGAGTGAGGGGATAGTTTTAGGACACAAGGTGTCCAATAAAGGAATGGAAGTCAATCCAGTAAAGAATGAATTGATCTCTAAGCTTCTTCCACCATCATCGATGAAAGGGGTTTAGGAGTTTATTAGGACACACTGGTTTTTAACTAAAATTTATAAAAGATTTTTCTAAGGTTGCAAAACCACTTTTGGAATTTCTAGAGAAATATTTTGGGTTTAAATTCGATGAGTGATGCTTAAAAGCTTTTTCATTATATGGAGAATTTTTTGATGACTGCCTTGCCAGTCTATATAAAGTTTTACAAAGGTGTGAGGACACTCACCTCATACTGAATTGGGAAAAATGTCATATGATGGTGAGTGAGGGGATAGTTTTGAGACACAAGATGTATAATAATGGAATGGAAGTAAATCTGATAAAGAGTTAAGTGATTTCTAAAATTCCTCCACCATCATTAGTTAAAGGGGTTAGGAGTTTCTTATGACACACCATCTTTTATCGAGGGTTTATAAAATATTTTTTGAAGATCACCAAACCACTTTTAGAATTTCTAGAGAAATATGTTGGGTTTAAATTCATTAAGTGATGTTTAAAAGCATTTGAGGTGTTGAAGGGGAAATTTGGGTTTGCACCTATGGTACAAGATCCATACTAGAGCTAACAGTTTGAATTAATATGTGATGGATCAGACTATGCGATACTGGCTGTTTTAGGACAATGCAAAGATAAAACCACAACTGTTATCCATTACACATCGAAAACCCTTAATGATTCCCAACTTAATTACACTACAACTGAAAAGGAGCTTTTGGCTATGGTGTTTGCTTTTGAAAAATTTCATCAATATTTGATAGGGGCCAAGGTGATAATTTGGACTGTCCACGTGACTGAAAAATATTTGTTGCAGAAGAAAAATGCCAAATCTAGATTCATAAGGTGGATTTTGTTGTTGTAGGAATTTGATATAGAAATTAAGGATAAGGCTGGGATGGAAAATATGGCATCTGATCACTTGCCTAGGTTGGAAAGAGTGGATGAAACATATTTCATATACCCATTGTTGAAGAATTCCCAGATGGACAATTGTTTGTTTTATAAAACAAAGACTTGTAGTTTGCAAATATTGTACACTACTTGGCATGTGGTGAGTTACCAGAATATTGGGGATATCAGGATATGAAGAGATTCTTTCACTCCTTGAGATATTATGTATGGGATGAGCCAATTTTACTCGAGCAATGTAGGGATGTTATTTTGAGGAAATGTGTGCCTGAATGTGATTTTGAGATCAAACTGGCAAATTGTCACTCCCTACCTACTAGGGGACAACATCTAGCTCAAGGACATTATCCAAGGTCTTAGGAAGTAATTTTCATTTAAAGTTTCTATTTAAAGTTTCTTATAATTATGCGTGAAATTATGATTCATGTCAGTGAGCATGAAATATATCTAGGAGACACGAAATGTCCTTGAAAATCTTTCAAGAAATAGAGATTTTTTAATTGTGGGGGATTGATTATATGGGACCCTTCGTGTCTTACAATTCTAATCTATATATTCTACTTGCAGTGGACTATGTGTCTAAGTGGGTGCAAGCAATTTAAACCCGCACTAATGATGCATATGTGGTTTGCAAATTTGTTAAAAACCACATGTTTGCAAGTTTGGGGTGCTGAGAGTGATGAAAAGTGATGGGGGATCTCACTTCAAAAATAGGAAGTTTGAAGCTATGCTGAGTAAGTATGGAGTAAGGAACATGGTAGGAACCTCATACCATCTAGAGACCCAAGGTCAATTTGAGGTGTCTAATAGAGAGATCATGAAGATTTTAGAGAAGACGGTTTCAACAAGTAGGACCAATAGGAGCATGCAGTTGAATGATGCTCTTTGGGCATATAGGACAACTTATAAGAAACTTATAGGAACAACTCCTTTTAGTCCGGTCCATGGGAGAACTTTCCATTTACCTGTGGAGTTGGAACACAAAGCCAAGAGGACTTTGAGAAAGTTGAATTTTAATCTTGATATTGCAGGGAAAAGTGCATGTTGGATCTAATGGATTGGATGAGCTTAGGGTAGATGCCTATGAAAGCTATAGGATATATAAGGACATGACTAAGAATGTCCATGACTGTCACATACTTCATAGGGTGTTTGCTCAGGACAATGGGTGCTTTAGTTCAATTCTAGGATGAAGTTGCATCTAGGAAAATTAAGAACTAGGTGGAGCAGACTTATGTGGTAGTTAAGGCTTTCCCCCATGGAGTAGTGGAAATTAATGATGGAGTTGAGTCATTTCTAGTAAATGGCTAGTGTTTGAGACATTACTATGGAGGAAAGTTAGTCCATGAGGTAGTGGAGTTGAAGCTCCTTTAGCTTCATTAAGAATTTGCATGACCTAATCGTCGAACCTAGGACGTAAACTGAGGGTGCTTGTTGGGAGGCAACCCAAGTTTTTTTTGTTTCTGTCTGTTGCATGTTTTTAGGAGATTTCATTGCTTAAAGTTTGCATCCAATTTTTACATAAAAAAGGTAGCGTGATCATTTTTGTTTGGTATGCAAGCAGTAGAAAAGTTGGTACCACTGACACTCGAGTCAGTTGCACCGAGGGTGATGTGCAATTCAATAGTAAAACAATTCAGTACCACTGACACTCTAGTCTGTGACACTGAGTTTGGACCAAACGTTATAGAGACAAGAGCCAACCCCTCGATACCACTGACAACCCAATCAGTGGCATCGATTCCATGCAGGGCTAACAACCAGAAACACTATGGATTCTCAGTATTATTGACACTTCTATTGGTAGAACCAAAACCTAAAGAAGCTCTAGGTGTGAGATATTGAGGAACCATCAGAGAGCACCGAGATATTTAACAACATGGTACCATCGACACAAAAATCTAGTGGCACCTACACATTCCAAGTAGTGATCAAGATGCCACTCAATACCACTGACACATCCATAGGTGGTACTGACATAAGAAAACATAGAATTTGTGGATACTAAGATTGATGAGTCAAAACATTTCTATCCAATGACCTGTTGGCTAAATGGACATTATTAAAATCCCTTTGTTTTGAAAATAAAAAAAATTCATTCTTGTGGATCTAACGTGCTACTTGAGTATTTTAGGAACAAGAATTTAAGATGATGGATAGCTAAGTTTAGAAGATCTATATGCTCAAATTGTCTTATTTTTTTCATGATTGTAACAAAATGTAAACTTGTACAATTATATAATGTACAAGTACCTAGATATCATGTAAATCAAGCATTTAAATCTTCCCTATCCACTGACAACACTTAGATAGGTCATCCCCTATGATAGCATCACAATAGCTCTTTAATACATACATTTAGTAAAAGTCTAGACACACTAAAACAGGGACTTTCTCGGTCAAACAACTTCTCGACCGAGACACACTCGGTCGACAACCTTCTTGACCGAGAATCACCTAAGTCTATTCTTCTAGCTGGTTCTATAGCCATTATACTTGGTGGGAAAAAGTGGTTGGGAGTTGAGTTGAATGTTGCAATACACTTACTCCTGACTTATTCTCGGTCGACAAAGTTCTCAACCGAGAGACACTCGGTTGACAAACTTCTCGACCGAGAAAGGTTCTGTCTGCACTTTTCAGAGTTAATTAACTAGTTGTTACAAACGTAATTAGTGGATACCTAATGGCTAGTTGAGCACTAACAACACCCTAGAAAGTGTCTAGAACGTCCCTAAGAACTAGTAGGCCATTCCTATAAATAGGACATGCCTTAGGACACCTAAAATCGCTTGAGTACACATACTTGCAATTGAGAATCAGCTCTTGTGAGCAATTGAGCAATCCTTCACTTGCAGATCATTTCCATAAGCTGCGATTTTGTGTCCTATAGGCTAGCATCTCCTACCCACTACACTTTCATATTCATACACATTGGATAGGATATCAAAATGCTTAATATAGGATTCAAGCCTTGTGCAAAAGTGGTAAAGTGTATTTTTCCTTCTTCCCTTCTTGTTCATTTTATTGCTTATTTTCTCCTTTGCTACTCCTAGGTTGGAGGCTGCGGAAAGGAGGTTGTAGGAGATTATTCGGTAGTGAAGGTAGCTCGGCGTGACTTTGGACTACTTCTTGAATGTCTCAACGGTAAGCTACTTCAAGGAGGAAGGCTACTTTAAGGGGGAGCTTGAAGTTACTTCAAGTGAAGGCTGCTTTAAGGTTGGTGAGATGACTTCAGGGTGAAGGTTGTCCAAAGGGTTGTGAAGGTAGTTTTATCTTATGTAACATCCTTGCGAGGTAATAAAATACAATTGCTTTCAAAATCCCAATTGGAAACAATTGAGTAGTGGACTGACTCCCTTAGTATTTGCTAAGGGTGGAACCACTCTAAACGCCTTGTCTCCTTCTCCAATATTTTTGTGGTTGTTTGTTGAATTAATTTTAAAAATACCATAACACCCTATTCACCCCCCTCTAGTGTTTTTCAGTTGGTATTAGAGCAGGCTTCAGGGAGCTCTAATAGAGTCTTGAAGAAAATGGGTGATGGGGTATTAAACAACCTCAACTTGGAAGGAACACTTGTAGCTCGGCCTCCACCATTTGATGGCACCAACTACACCTATTGGAAGAGGAGGATGCAATTCTATTTTCAAGGAATCAGCTGGGGTCTTTGGAGAATGGTTTCAAATGCATATGATCTTCCTCAAACTGAATATGCTACATGGGATGCTAATACGGTGAGATTAGCCCAATTGAATGCAAAAGCTGTAAGTATTCTTTATTGTTCAATTTCCGTAGGTGAGTTCAATAGAATATCAAATTGTGAAATTGCATATGAAATATGGCATAGACTCTCTATTACTTATGAAGGAATTGTTCAAGTAAAGAATTCCAAAATTGGTATTCTAAAACAAAAGTTTGAACAGTTTCGTATGGAACCAAATGAGTCTATCAGTGAAATGTATGCAAAGTTCTCTTCTATTGTTAATGGTTTGAATGCATTAGGTAAATCCATTAGTGAAGAAGATCAAGTGTCAAAAATTCTTAGGTCACTTCCTCCCAAGTACAAGCCTAAGGTGACTGCAATTGAAAAAGCCAATGACCTCACTCGACTAAGGATGGAGCAACTCATTGGCAACTTAGAAGCACATGAGGCAACCTTGGAGGAGGAAGAAAGATGAGAGAATGAACTTCAACAAGGGAGAAATAAGGACATGGGTCTAAAGGATACAAAGGTCATCACTCATGAAAGTGATGAGACAAGTGATGGAGATGAAGGAGAAGAAGATCAAATTGTAAATGGTAAGAAATATAGAAGATTTAAATCTAACAAAGTTGTTGGTTCTTCTATTTCTTTCCCTCCTAGGTGTTTTGAATGTGGAAAGAATGGACATCTTAAGAATGAATGTCCTAAAGCAAAGAAGGCTAAGAAAGTCTCATCCAAGAAGAAGGGAGAAAAACATACAAATCTGCATGGGATGAGTCAAGGGATAGTGAGAGTGGACAGGAGAACGTGGAGTGTCTCATGGCCAAAGAAGATGATAGTGATGATTCTCAAGAGTTAAGCCTTTTTTATTTGCCAAAAGAAGATCTAATTGCTAGTCTTCAAGATACACATGACAAATATGTGTTGGGTTTTAGGGGAGGCAGAGAAGGCAGCGGAAACAAAAATTTTCTCCCCAAACCCGGAACAAGGAAACGCGTCAACGTCTATATAATAGGAAAGGATGGTTTGTGGAATCATACCTTGTCCCGAGGCTTGCTTAGCGAAAATAACTCGCGCCTTGCGTGGTCTTCAACTCCGGTCTTGGACGGTGTCTGTGCAGCTCCTGGTCGCACTGGGACTGACAACTCCTCCTCTCACCGGACTGTCGGGATTGACAGTTGTCCTCTTGAGCGGCAGAAACCTCCCGCCTCTAAAGTAGTCCACACGGACCACCTGAAACTCCACACTCCTTGTCCCACAAGGAAGTGGAAGGAGTCGCACCCTCCTATTGACGTACTAGTCGCCAACACACTCTCCTGCCTCCAGTTGCAACTGCAGTTGTCCTTCCCTTGCTGCACCTCCCTTTGCGGGAAGCACTTGCTCGGGCTCTCTTTCGGTTACCAAAACCAGAGAGAATGACAACTTTGCAGAGCAACTGGTTGCACTGAGTTGTACTTTGAGAAGCACCCAATACCCCTATATATATAGGCAGGTCATGGGAAAAGGTTCTCTGTCCCCGGCAATATGGGACTAAAGCAGGAGTAGAAGGGTTCGAGATTTTCCACCAAAAACAACCAACTCGCAACCTGAACCGATCGGTTCACAAGTGAACCGGTTGGTTGGGGACCTGAACCAGTCGGTTGGGACCCATGAGCCGATCGGTTCACTTCTGAACCGGTCGGTTCGTGGTCCTGATCAGTTCCCGATTGACTTTCCTTCTTTTGTTTCTAATTGGTATCGAATACCAATCCTTGTTCCAATCAAATTGGGCAAGTGAAACACAAGGAAAATTCTCACCGACCTAACTTTCCCAACTTGCTCGGTTGCACCAGTTGAACCAATCGTTTCAACACTTGAACCGATCATTTCACTTTGACCATGAGCTGATCGATTCAACGCTTGAGCTGACCGGTTCAGCAACCTCAGCTGAATGGTTCAACACTTGAACCGATCGGTTGGGAGTACAGGTTGTGCAGAATCAGTCAAATGTGATTTCAATCAATCCGATACTCCAATCAATATGTCCAACACCTTGAACAATATGATATTGAGCTATCAATTGATTGAGTGTTTAATTGAACTACTAAACTCCTTTAGTAATCAATCTAAACATTGTTTGTGGAAAAAACTCCTCTTCCAGGTTAAATCCTATGTGTGTGACCCTACAGGTCCATTTCACGTTGGTAGTGAAAGTCCATAACACTTATGACTTCACAAGCAAAGAGTGGTTCCTAGTCACACATCAGTGCTAACCAAGTGAAAGTAGAAAGTTGGAGAACAACTTTCAATCCTACACTCCGCGAATGGTGTTACAGTGAATGTATAATTCCTTTGTCACTGATATCCCGAATGAACTCGAGGCATGGAACAGTCATCCTGTCAACGTTCATTCACTTTCTTGATCTCAGAGTAGATTGAATGAGATATGTATGACATCAATATCACATACTGATTCACACATGCGTGCGCATGCCTATCTCAATCCTACTCATCAAGTGGCCTTGGATATCAAACTCCCTCAGGAGGGACAAATCCCATATCTATCACTCACCCCTCAAAAGCCCCATGTGTCAAAGCCACCCAATCATCACCTTTATAACAACCCATGTTTCAGGACTGTGTTTGATGATGTCAAAGTGTGCCCAATGACATGTGTTGAGTGCAGTGATTTCAGGTCTAAGAATCACACTCACCACCATCACTGTGAGTACTGATTGTGACTACCATGTCATGGTTCCATGTGTGAAACTCACGGTGGGTCTGTCTGGTACACTTGTTCTCTAACAAGTACCAATGTGTTTGGTTTGATATCTCTATATCATGACTAATGAGATTCTGTCATCAACCAACACCACAATCTAGTATTGTGTGTCATTGCTGTCTATATACCTTCCATAATGACATCCGACTAGGGACATAACAAGAATGTACAAACTCTTAGCATCTGTATGATCTCATCGTTCAGGTCATGAACCTGAAGGCATACATCATTGAGTACTGTCATTCTCTAGACATTCAATCTATTCTATCACTATCTCATATGACTGAACCAGAAAGAATTGGAAGCTTGCCTTTATGGTTTATCAAATCAATCTTAATGTATCCCACCAATCATCCCATGATTGGCTCTCAGGGCATACATACCAACAATATGTTAATTGCAAAAAGAAACTAAAGAAAGCTACTAAAACTAATGAGGATTTGTATGCTTAATTCAATAATCATTCTTTTGAAAAGAACATTATTGTTTCTGAAAACTTTACCTTTAAATCATCTTTAAATGATTGTAATATGAAGTTGCTTACTTTAGAAACAAACTATGGTCTTCTTTCTCTGAGAAAGGTTGAATTGCTTGCCAAACTAAACAATTTTCAGACTCAACCTATCCTTTGTACTCATCTAGACTATGATGCTATTGTTAAAGAAAGAGATGCTTTATCATCTAATCCAGATCAAACAAAGTTAGATATCAAAAAGAAAATGGATGAGGTTGCTAAGTTACAAAAAGAAGTTAGTAGCTTGAGAAATAATGGTATTCTTGATAAGATCCTAAAGAATTCTTCTGGTTATAGTGGAAGAAGAGGTTTAGGATATGTTCCAAAAGAAAACTCTTATCAACCTAAACCTAGGAGAAATCAAGCATCCAAGACCAAGATCAAATTTGTACCCAAGAACACAACTCACAATCCTGGAAAGAGAAATAAAATTGACTCCATTAGTTGTCACTATTGCTTGCGTCTTGGACATTATTCCTTCTCATGTCCTTACAAGAAAAAGGATATTGAGTTAGTTTGGATTCCAAGAACCCAAAATTAGCAAATTTAATATGATTAAGTTGAGATTTCACCTAAAACCTCATTTGAATATCTTAATGTCTTATCTCAACTAAATAGAATGGTACCTTAGCATATTCCAAAGATTTAAGCTCAAACTGACATAAACAGATTGCTAGAAACAAACAAAAACAACCTCATCGACAAATAGTTTGACCGAGACACTTTTTGGTCGAGAAAGTATTTGACCAAGGGAATACATTTATCAAATCTAAAATCTGTTGTAGAGACAATAACAATTTTGGGCAAGAAAAACGTCGATTGAGACAACTTTGGCCGAGAGATTGTCGACCAAGAAATTTCCTGTTTCAATCTGTAAAATAGCAACATTATCGGTCGACAAAATTTTCGACCTATACACATTCGGTCGAAGTATTTGTCGACCGAATGAAGTTTTGTTCAGCTTAATTTATTCAATCATGTTCAGTTTGTTATTAAATGTACCTAACCATAATGGACCATCAAATGGGTGCCAAAACCTATATTTTATTGCAAGATTGGGTGGTTAATAGTAATTATTCCAAACACATGACCGGAAACAAGGATGCTTTTCAAACTTTTGAAGAAAAGAAAAATGGAACAATTACTTTTGGAGACAATGGTAAAGATAAAATTGTTGGAATAGGTAATATTGGTACAAACCTTAAAATTAAAAATGTTTTACTTGTTGATGGTTTGCACCATAACTTGATAAGTGTCAGTCAACTATGTGATAGTAGATATGATGTTTATTTAATAAAAATTGATGCAAGTTGCTAGTAGAGAACACTACAAATGTTGTGTATGAAGGAAAAAGAATTGGAAATCTATATATTCTTAGACCTAACTCTATGCAATCTTTAATTGGAAAATGCTTGCTTGCAAAAGATAATTCTCTACAATTATGGCATCGAAAATTAGGTCATGCTAGTTCACATGTCATTAAAAAGTTAGTTAAATATGATCTTGTTTGTGGTTTGCCTCAGCTATCTTTTGATCAATCTGAAAATTGTGAACCATGTACTTTGGGTAAACAAACTAAAACTTCTTTTAAACCCAAAAACATGCTTAGCACCAGTAGATCACTAGAACTCATTCATATGGATTTATTTGGACCTATGAGGAGACAATCTATTGGTGGAAAAAGATATTGCTTTGTTCTTATTGATGATTACAGTAGATATACGTGGGTTCATTTTCTTGTAAATTAAGATGATACCATTCAAGTGTTCATACAATTTTGCTCAAAGATTGAAAATTAATTACAAAATAAAATATGCACAATTATAAGTGATCATGGTGGAGAATTTGAGAATCATATATTTGAAGAATTATGCACATCTCAGTGCTACACTCACAATTTTTCAGCTCCACGTACTCCACAACAAAATGGCATAGTTGAAAGAAAGAATAGGTCTTTATAAGAAACGGCTAGGACTATGATGCTTGAACATAATACATCTAAAACATTTTGGGATGAAGCAGTAAACACAACTTGCTATGTACTAAATAGAATAACTGTACATCCTTATTTGAAGAAAACTCCATATGAACTCATCTATAATAAGATACCAAAGGTTGATTATTTTCATACATTTGGTTCAACTTGCTATATCTTAAACATAAAGGATGATAGAGACAAATTTGACTCTAAATCACAAAAAGCCTTTTTCGTGGGATATTCAACTTCTAGCAAAGCATTAAGAATATACAACACCATCTCTAGAAAAGTTGAAGAATCCATTGACATTACTTTTCATGAAGAACAAAAACAAAATACCAAAGATAATGACATAGTTGATATTACTCATCAAATTGAAGATCTTAACATATCAAATAAAGATGATCAAAATGCTGAAAATGATCAACAAATTAAGACACAACAACCCATTCCTAGACTAATTAAAGATCATCGTCAAGAACTAATCATTGGGAATCCTAATGATAAAGTAAAAACCCGTTCCTCTTTTAGAGATGTTGCAAATATGGCATTTGTATCTATAATTGAACCCAAAAAGGTAACTAAAGCTCTAAAAGATGATTATTGGATAATGGCCATGCAAGAAGAATTAAATCAATTTACTAATAATGATGTATGGGACTTAGTTCCTAAACCTCAAGATAAAACCATTATTGGAACTAAATGGGTTTTTCGTAACAAATTGAATGAAACTAGGGAAGTAGTGAGAAATAAAGCTAGGTTGGTAGCACAAGGGTACAATTAACAAGAAGGAACAAAATTTGATGAAATTTATGCACCCATAGTAAGACTTCAAGCCATTAGAGTGCTAATAGCTACAACTGCCCAAAAAGACATCAAACTATTCCAAATGGATGTAAAAAGTGCATGTTTAAATGGAATAATACAAGAGGAAGTATATGTTGCCCAACCACTTGGTTTTGAAATTCCTGGTAAATATGATCATGTATATAAACTTAAGAAAGTGCTTTATGGGTTAAAACAAGCACCTAGAAATTGATATGAAAAGCTTAAAAATTATCTCTTTGATAATAGTTTTTCAATTGGAAATTCAGATTTGACTTTATTTTTCAAAACATATGAATCTGAATTTCTAGTTGTTCAAATTTATGTTGATGATATTATCTTTCGTGCATTAAATGAATTCTTATGTAAACAATTTAGTGATATTATGCAAAAAGAATTTGAAATGAGTCACATGGGAGAATTGACTTTCTTTCTTGGATTTCAAATAAAGCAAACGCCTGTTGGGATTTTTATAAGCCAAGAGAAGTATACAAATGAACTTTTAAAACATTTTGGAATGGAGCATTGCAAACATCCTACCACACTAATGGCCACTTCTACTAAAATTGACAAAGATGAAAATGGGGAACCCATGGATGATTCTGTGTATAGGACCATGATTGGTAGTTTACTTTACTTAACTGCTTCTAGACCGGATATCATGTTTTCCTTCAGACTTTGTGCTAGATTTCAATCAAATCCCATGCAAATTCATTTTCAAGCTGTCAAAAGAATTCTAAGATACTTAGCCGACAATTCAAACTATGGTTTATGGTATCCTAAAAGACAATCTTTAGAATTGACAACTTATACCGATGCCGACTACGCTGGTTGTCGAATTGATCGAAACAGCACAAGTGGAAGTTGTTTCTTATTAGGATGAACTTTAATATCATGGTTTAGCAAAAAACAAAACACAATTGCTCTTTCTACCACTAAAGCTGAATATATGGCAGCCGTGTCTTGTTGTGCTCAAGTGCTTTATATGCAACAAGTTTTAAATGATTATGGTTTTACATTTTCATCTACGCCTATCTATTGTGATAATACTAGTGCTATAAACTTGGCACATAATCCTATTTTACACAGCTCTGCCAAACATATTGAAATCCATCATCACTTTCTAAGGGATCATATTTCCAAAAAACATATATCTCTTCATCATGTTGATACAGAAGATCAATTGGGTGATATTTTCACAAAACCACTTCCATTAGATAAATTTAATAACATAAGAAAGAAATTACTTATCACTCCCTTAGAAGATGTTTTCTTTGACATTTGTTCTCCTTAAAATTGGTTTGTTTTCTTCGATTCTTACATTTTAGATGTAAATGGGCATCTTTTAGCATGTTTTAACGACTATCTTTTTAAGGGGAGAACCAATTAAAGGGGAATCTTAAAACATGTTTTTGAACGACTATCTTTTTGAAATGACAAAGGAGGAGAAATAATTATATATAAATCTTAAATACTCAGTCAATGAGTTTCACACATACTCTCTTGGGCTTTACATCAAATGTTGTTATATTCCCTATAGAATTGGATTTTATGTTCCATACTTCTTTGGGAATAATAAGCACACATTCCATAAACAAGAGACAGTATACACAAGGTAAACTTAAGGTATGAAACTCAATATGATTTTAAGATTATTTGATCTATATTTAGAAATGTTTGTCATCTTCAAAAAGGGGGAGATTGTTGGCTAAATGGACATTATTAAAATCCCTCTTTTTTTAAAATAACAAACATTTCATTCTTGTGGATCAAACATGCTACTTGAGTATTTTAGGAACAAGAATTTAAGATGGTGGATAGCTAAGCCTGGAAGATCTATATGCTCAAATTGTCTTATTTTTTCATGATTGTAACAAAATGTAAACTTGTACAAATATATAATGTACAAGTACCTAGATATCATGTAAATTAAGCATTTAGATCTTACCTATCCACTCACAACACTTAGATAGGTCATCCCCTATGATAGCATCACAATAACACTTTAATACATACATTTAGTAAAAGTCTAGACACACTAAAACATGGACTTTCTCGGTCGAACAACTTCTCGACCGAGACACACTCTATAACACCCCAATCTTGTTATGCAAAATTTTCAAATTATTTTGTTCCTTGCATGCTCTTTTCCGAATTAGATAATTGTTGAGGACTTAAATGCAATTTTCCCATGTTAGTTTTGCAAAATCATTTTATTATGCTCAATAGCTCTCTTATCCTTGTTTTATTTAAAGAAAATATTTTCATGTATGTCTGTGTCCTTTTGTTTAAGAAAATGCAAATAAATGCTTTTATGTCCAATTTTCTCTCTCATATGATAATTAGTGATTTACATTTGCTTAATGACCTCCATCTTGTTAATTAGAAATAATATTTAGGGCACGTTTTCATATTTTGTAATTCTTATTTGAAGAATTAATGGTTTTATTTGCATCCATCATGGTCATTTATGTATACATGAGGGTTTTGCTATTTTTAGGCCTGAATGGTCAAAATCACGAAATCTAATGGCATAGGAATATTCTAGACACCCTAATCTACCTATGGTTCAAATTTGAACCCATTATGACCATGTTTGACCCTCCGATTAATTTGAGAGAGGTTTTGAGTATAGTATGACCAAGATTTGAATGAAATCTCATTTATGCAGCCGATTTAAGCTATAGTTCGTTTTAATTGCAATTGTCACACGTTATTTCATCCATTTTATTTTCCGCGCACATCCGCAACCCATCTTCTTCTACCTCTGTATTTCTCGCAAGCAGGAGCCGATTTCCCTGAGCAATCTTCAATGATCCCGTTCTCCCTCCCCTCACATCTGTTTTGTGAGATTCCTTCTCCAGAGAGACCGCAAGGTCAATCCGCACCCAAAGAGCCCTAGCTCGTGCCTGCTCGTGCCTTATAGATAAAACACCCATTTAGGGCTTGCTGCCATTTTTTCACAAACACCTCCCCGCTCCCTCTCGCCTCCATCTAGCTACTTTGAGAGCACCGCCAGCCCCCAAGCAACACCTTTCCTCGCTCAATTTCTCCCCCGTCTCCATCAGCAGCCCCAACCTACTCGAGTTGTCTACTCCGGTGACCTTGACTTTGCCCCGTCTCGTCCTGTCACCTCAGCGCAATTGTGAACGTTGTGAGCATCCTCAGACCCTTTCATTTGTTTTCCAGACCTCCTTTTGCCCCGCGATCGCCCCTGCTAGTGGGTCCTATAGAGCCGCTACCTATACTTGCCGACGCTAGTCGCCATGGCATCACAATGGATTCTAGGCCATGGAGACAGCACCTCTGACCTCGCTTGGCCTTAAGGGTTGATTTCTGATCCCCAGCGTGCCCTCTCTGGCTTTGTTCTTTGCCGTTTGAACCATCGCCGCCGCCCCTGTTTCCCACAACAATTCTCTATTCTATGGACACGAAGGTCCTCTTGTCCCCTTTGACCCTAAAAATGATGTCTTTTGGTCTGCATGACCTTGATTTAGTTTTACTGGATCTCTTGGTCCCGAACTGCCCATTTTCTTAGCACTCGGACTTCACGAGCAGTGGTTTTTCCATGACCTGGCTCTGGTGCTCCTGTGCACCACAGAGCTTCTCCTTTAGCTCGTTCTGATCGCCAGGACTTCACGGAGGCATACATACTTTATCCGTGCACTAGGGGACTTTAGAATCCCAGTGTGGAAGTGCTCTTTAAAGCTCCTGTACTGCTCAAGCCATGGATCGTGGTGGGGAAGAAACCAGGGTGTGCAATGACCCCTGGCCCCCTCGTTTTTTTATTCGATGTGTTCAATCATGAAGGGTATTTTTGGGTTTTCACTTGTACTACTTTCTTTGATCACGAGATTGCAGTGGCGAGCCTCCTCATTAGTTGGCCAAGCCCGATTGGCCACCTCAGCATGGGCCCAAGCCCAGCCAGCGCGGGCTCAAACACCAGTTGGCTTTTCTTTAATTTTCCAATTTGCTAATTTTTTGTAAATTTGTATTAAATCGCCTGATTATCAGAAAAATCCGCAAAAATAGGTTTTGGAAAGGATTTTCAATAAGGAATCCGATTTTCTAGTTTTGATCGCCTGATTTCTTTGTTTTCACATCTCAATTTTTATATGAACAAATTAGGGTTTGATGTTGTATGATGAAGGATAAACATGTTATTTCAGGTGATTAAGAGAACCCAATCAGTCAAACCAGGTTTAACTTAGGTGATTTAGCTCAAGGTAAGCAGGCCATGCCCTTGGCATAGATAACATTTAGTTTGTTGAATGTTTATGAATATTGTTAAGCACTTTATGTTAAAGTCATGATAAATGCATGTTTTCCTTCAAGTATATGATTATGGAATTCTTATTTGTTATAGTCTAAGTCTAAGTATAGAAACCACATTTATGTTATGAATTATGGTTAAGGAACATGAAACCAAGATTAAGAGGGAAGAGATTTCCATCCATGCTTAAGAGGGAGAAATCCCATTATGTTTCATGGGGAGAGATCCCAATTACGTTCAAGAGGGAGAAATCCCAATTACGATCAAGTTTAGGTTAATAAGAAGATAAGTAAAGTCTAAGAAAGATCATGGTTAAGGGAATTTGATTTAGATTTATATGCACCTTGTTATGGGCTTTCCGAGCATTATGGGCTTTCTGAGCAATTATGCACTTTCTGAGCATTATGGGCTCCTTATGGGGCATTAAGAGAGGAGCATATACTTTTAGTCAAATTCTTCATGAAAAAGATGCCAAGAAATGATTAATATTAATGCATGTTCATGTTTATGTTAAATCACATTATATGTTATTTTTATGCTTTATAACATGCCAATGCTGCTTACTTACCATGTTTGTTTTTCCTTGCATGGATGGGGACGCGATTTCCACAGACGTTGGAGTTAAAGGGAAGGAGACGTCTTGAGAAGATTCCAAGTATCAAAGATTTTAGCAGTTGTTGCTTGTGGGACGTCCATCTATGGAGATCCTATCTTACATATGTTATCTAGTTCATGCTTAGCATACCCTTAGAATTATGATGTAGATATCTATCCAAGAACAACTCTATGTACGAATCTATGTTTCTATGAATGCCAAGTGTTATTTGTTTCTTGATATGAGATCATGCATGTGACAATCCCTCCCTGATATGCCAAGTACCCCACATTATGGATAATGCTGGGGATTAGGCTGTGCTTCCACTGGTTACGTATGAAACCCTAGGGAGGGGTGTTACATTAATGGTATCAGATCCAGAAATAGATGGCCACTAAGGCAACAATAAGGATTCATGCAAGTCACCCTAGGATGAAGAAATAGAAGTAGAGAAGATGATTATGTATTCTAATGTGTCTAGAGAACCCTAAATATGACTAGAGACCTCACCTCATTAGAGAAGTACATGTAGCATGCTCATGTAGTTGAAACACATCCCTAGATGATGGCATGTTTCTCCATGTCTCAATGGTAAGGGCCACCCAATTGAGATTTGAGGAAAATGTCATTTAATGTGATTTTTTATGTGTCTTACCTTCTTAATTGTGTGTGTGGTATGGGACACATTTGCAAATAAGTTGGTGAGATGTAGCATAAAGAGATCCAACATTTCTAAATATGTGCTTGATCACCACATATAAAGAGATGAAGGATATATGACCTAAGGTTAGACAACTATGAAGATGTAGTCATGGTAAGTGAGAGATAAATTCCCTAAGTGTAATGAGTTAGGTGTAATGTTAAGAAGTACGTATGAGACTTAGTAAGGGTAGTTAGGTAATTTATGTTGAATCATAATGCTTTGTTTATGCATGTTTCTTTTATAATAAAATTTGTATGGAAAAATTTGCAATTTATGTGAAACCCATAAGGTGGGTAGAAACTCTAGGAAATTTTGAGGATGAAATTTATTTAAGGTGGGTAGTATTGTAACACCCCAATCTTGTTATGAAAAATTTTCAAATTATTTTATTCCTTGCATGCTCTTTTCCTAATTAGATATTTTTTGAGGACTTAAATGTAATTTTCCCATGTTAGTTTTGCAAAATCATTTTATTACGCTCAATAGCTCTCATATTCTTGTTATATTTAAAGAAAATATTTTCATGTATGTCTATGTCCTTTTGTTTAAGAAAATGTGAATAAATGCTTTTATGTCCATTTTTCTCTCTCATTAATTAGTGATCTACATTTGCCTAATGGCCTCCATCTTGTTAATTAGAAATAATATTTAGGGCACGTTTTCGTATTTTGTAATTCTTATTTGAAGAATTAATGGCTTTATTTGCATTCATCACGGTCATTTAAGTATACATGAGGGTTTTGCTATTTTTTTAGGCCTAAATGGGCACAATCACGAAATCTAATGGCATAGGAATATTCTAGACACCCTAATCTACCTATGATTCAAATTTGAACCCATTATGACCATGTTTGACCCACCAATTAATTTGAGAGAGGTTTTAAGTATAGTATGACCAAGATTTGAATGAAATCTCATTTATGCAGCCGATTTAAGCTATAGTTCATTTTAATTGCAATTGTCATGCGTTATTTCATCCATTTTATTTTCGACGTGCATCCACAGCCCTTGGATCAGGATCCAACGACACGCCCATCTTCTTCTACCTCCGTATTTCTCGCAAGCAGGAGCCGTTTTCCCTGAGCGATCTTCAATGATCTCATTCTCCCTCCCCTCACATCCGTTTTGCGAGATTACTTCTCCAGAGAGACCGCAAGGTCAATCCGCACCCAAAGAGCCCTATCTCGCACCTCCTCGTGCCTTACAGATAAAACACCCATTTAGGGCTCGCTGCCATTTTTTCACAGACGCCTCCCCGCTACCTCTCGCCTCCATCTAGCTACTTCGAGAGCACCTCCGACCCCCAAGCAACACCTCTCCTCGCTCAATTTCTCCCCCAGCTCTGTCAACAGCCCCAACCTACTCGAGTTGTCTTCTCTGGTGACCTTGACTTCACCCCATCTCCTCCTGTCACCTCGGTGCAATTGTTAACGCGGTGAGCATTCTCAGAGCCTTTCCTTTGTTTTCCCGACCTCCTTTTGCCCCGCGATCGCCCCTGCTAGAGGGTCCTATAGAGCTGCCACCTGTGCTTGCCGGCGCTAGTCGCCATGGCATCACAGTGGATTCTAGGCCATGGAGACATCACCTCCGACCTTGCTTAGCCTTAAGGGTTGATTTCTGATCCCTAGCGTGCCCTCTCTGGCTTTGTTCTTTGCCGTTTGAACCATCTCCGCCGCCCCTATTTCCCACGACAATTCTCTGTTCTATGGACACGAAGGTCCTCTTGTCCCCTTTGACCCTAGAAACTATGGCTTTTGGTCCGCATGACCTTGATTTAGTTCCATCCGATCTTTTGGTCCCGAACTGACCATTTTCTTTGCGCTCTGGCTTCGCGAGCAGTGGTTTTTCCATGACCTGCTCTGGTGCTCCTGCACAACACAGAGCTTCTCCTTTAGCTCGTTCTGATCATCAGGACTTCCAGGAGGCATACATACTTTATCCGTGCACCAGGGGACTCTAAAATCCCAGTGTGGATGTGCTCTTCAAAGCTCTTGTACTGCTCAAGCCGTGGATCGCGGTGGGGAAGAAACCAGGGTGTGCAATGAACCCTGCCCCCCTCATTTTTTTATTTGATGTGTTCAATCGAGAAGGGTATTTTGGGGTTTTCACTTGTACTCCTTTCTTTGATCACGAGACTGCAGTGGCGAGCCTCCTCGTTAGTTGGCCAAGCCCGATTGGGCCACCTCAGCATGGGCCCATGCCCAGCCAGCGCGGGCTCAAAAGCCAGTTGGCTTTTTTTTAATTTTCCAATTGGCTATTTTTTTGTAAATTTGTATTAAATCGCCTGATTATCAGAAAAATCCGCAAAAATAGGTTTTGGAAAGGATTTTCAATAAGGAATCCGATTATCTAGTTTTTATCACCTGATTTCTTTGTTTTCAAATCTCAATTTTTATATGAACAAATTAGGGTTTGATGGTGTATGATGAAGGATAAACATGTTATTTTAGGTGATTAAGAGAACCCAATCTGTCAAACCAGGTTTGACTTAGGTGATTTAGCTCAAGGTAAGCGGGCCATGCCCTTGGCATAGATAACATTTAGTTTATTGATTGTTTATGAATATTGTTAAGCACTTTATGTTAAAGTCATGATAAATGCATGTTTTCCTTCAAGTATATGATTATTGAATGCTTCTTTGTTATAATCTAAGTCTAAGTATAGAAACCACATTTATGTTATGAATTATGGTTGAGGAACATGAAACCAAGATTAAGAGGGAAGAGATTCCCATCCATGCCTAAGAGGGAGAAATCCCATTATGTTTCATGGGGAGAGATCCCAATTATGTTCAAGAGGGAGAAATCCCAATTACGATCTGTTGGGTTCTAGGGGAGATAGAGAAGGCAGCGGAAACAAAAAAATTTCTCCCCCAACCCATACCGAGGAAACACATCAATGTCTATATAATAGGAAAGGATGGTTTGTGGAATCATACCTTGTCCCGAGGCTTGCTCGGCGACAATACCTCGCGCAATGTGCAGTCTTCAACTCCGGACTTCGACGGCGTCTGTGCAGCTCCTGGTCGCACCGGGACTGACAACTCCTACTCGAACCGGACTGTCAGATGACAGTTGTCCTCCTAAGCGGTAGTGTCCTCCCGCCTCTGTAGTAGTCCACACGGACCACCTGGAACTCCACTCTCCTTGTCACACAAGGAAGTGGAAGGAGTCACACCCTCCTGTTGACATACTAGTCGCCAACACGCTCTCCTGCCTCCTGTTGCAACTGCAGTTGTCCTTCCCTTGCTGCACCTCCCTTTTGCGGGAAGCACTTGCTCGGGCTCTCTCACGGTTACCAAAACCAGAGAGAACGACAACTTGCAGAGCAACTGGTTGCACTGAGCTGTACTTTGAGAAGCCCCCAATACCCCTATATATATAGGAGAGTCATGGGACAGGGTTCTCCATCCCGGGCAATGCGGGACTAAATAAGGAGTAGAAGGGTTCGAGAATTTTCCACAAAAAGCAACCGGTTCGCAACTTGAAATGATCGGTTCACAACTGAACCGATCGGTTCGGCCATTGAGCCGATCGGTTGGACCTGAGCCGATCGTTTGGGGCACTCCAACCGATCGGTTGGTGCCCTGAACCGATCGGTTCATGGTCCTAATCCGGCTCAAAAAGACTTTCCTTGTTTCTTTCCCAATTGGTATCGAATACCAATATTATTCCCAATCGAATTGGGCAATTTGAAACCAAAGGAAAATTCTTGCCGACATGACTTTTTCCAACTGGTGGGTTGCACCAGTTGAGCCGATCGGTTCAACCCTTGAACCGGTCGTTTCAACCTGGGCATGAGCCGATCGGCCTGGACACTCCAGCCGACCGGTTCAGCAACCTCAGCCGACCGGTTCATCACATGAACTGATCGGTTGGGAGCACAGGTTGGGAAAAATTAGTCAATTGAGATTTCAATCAATCCGATACTCCAATCAATGCGTCCAACACCTTGAACCATACGATATTGACCTATCGACTGATTGAGTGTTTAATTGAACTACTAAACTCCTTTAGTAATCAATCTAAACATTGCTTTGTGGACAAAAATCCTCTTCCAGGTTAAATCCTATGTGTGTGACCCTACAGGTCCATTTCACGTTGGCAGTGAAAGTCCATAACACTTATGACTTCACAAGCAAAGAGCGGTGCCTAGTCACACATAAGTGCTACCCAAGTGAAAGTAGAAAGTTGGAGAACAACTTTCATCCTACAATCCGTGAATGGTGTTACAGCGAATGTATAATTCCTTTGTCACTGATGTCCCGAATGAACTCGAGGCATGGAACAGTCATCCTGTCAACGTTCATTCACTTCCTTGATCTCAGAGTAGACTGGAAGAGATATGTATGACATCAGTATCATATACTGATTCACACATGCGTGCATGCCTTTCTCAATCCTACTCATCAAGTGGCCATGGATATCAAACTCCCTCAGGAGGGACAAATCCCATATCTATCACTCACCTCTCAAAAGCCCCATGTGTCAAAGCCACCCAATCATCACCTTTATAACAATCCATGTTTCAGGACTACGTTTGATGATGTCAAAGTGTGCCCAACGACATGTGTTGAGTGCAGTGATTTCAGGTCTAAGAATCACACTCACCACCATCACTGTGAGTACTGACTGTGACTACCATCTCATGGTTCCATGTGTCAAACTCACGGTGGGTCTGTCTGGTACCTTGTTCTCTAACAAGTACCTATGTGTTTGGTTTGATATCTCTATATCATGACTAATGAGATTCTGTCATCAACCAACACCACAATCTAGTCTTGTGTGTCATTGCTATCTATCTACCTTCCACAATGACATCCGACTAGGGACATAACAAGAATGTACAAACTCTTAGCATCCGTATGATCTCATCGTTCAGGTCATGAACCTGAAGGCATACGTCATTGAGTACTGTCATTCTCTAGACATTCAATCTGTTCTATCACTATCTCATATGACTGAACCAGAAAGAATTGGAAGCTCGCCTTTTTATGTTTATCAAATCAATCTTAATGTATCCCACCAATCATCCCATGATTGGCTCTCAGGGCATACATACCAACAGACTCTCACTTGCACTGCCAGCCAATCACCCATGAATCATATTCATAGTGATTTTCAAACATGTCCCACATGTTACTGTGCTGTAGTGCCAGCATAGTGAGTAATGGAAACACCTTGCCAAAGTCTGTATAAAATGCATGTCTCTCATCTCTTCGTTGTACGTCACACGTATGAGATGGAGTTGCCGTAATATGCGATCTTGTATTCCATTTGGTAACCTTTAGCCACATTGCATGATCAAGGATTCCAGACTTGTCATCAATGAGTGGAATATAAGTTCATCTCATGAACTTTCAGATCCATATAATATCCATTGCTGTTCACTAACACATAGATACTCAGCTTTTCCCTTTTAAATGGCTTTATTGGAACACTTCCAATTATCAACAAACATTCACTTTTATACATCTCATGTATATTTTGCAATTAATTTTCTGTCCTTTCAGAAGTTTGCATCAATGTAACTCTTTACATCGAACTCTTCCTTATCTCCATAGAACTAGTACTTCACAAGCACTTATCAAGTTCTCATGGTATTCCAGTAACCCTTACTGGAAATAGACAGACATCCACTCGTCATGTCACACATACAAGTTATCAGGATGAGCACATCATATTGCCATGTCCTACATACAAGATGATGAATGCATTTTATTCTTGCCATGTCATACATGCAAGATAATGGGACGATTACATACATGATAGATCCATATCTATTCTTAGTGTTCCATTCTTCATAAGAATTGGACACTTGGCCTTGGGATACTAACTCCATGTAACATGGACAAGTTTTCTCCCACTGAATCTGTGCATACTGAACACTTCAGTACAGATTGCCAATGTATGCTCTCTCTTTCCAGGTCAAGAGATTTTCGAGAACTATCTCTATAGATCTCTATTCCTATCACATAGGAAACATCTCTATCTTCCTTAAAGATAATTTCCACATTCGGATTTCCAATCTATAACATTTCCATTTCACATCAATATGTGGAATGTGAACACGCTCCCACTAAATCACAGATCCCTTCTTTATCTTTGACATATCAGTCAAACCCTTTGACTATATCATCAAAGTAAAGATCCAATTTTGAGTTGCTTGTACACAATCAATCACATTGATTAGTCCATTGTAACTTATAGACTTCATTTGCATTAGTGGATTCATAAACCTTATAGGCTGTGTCACGTACACATCCTGTTTTTATTCCTCATTGGAATGCGGTTTTAGTATCCATATGCCAAATGTCTTAGTAATTAAGTTGCAATCAACAAGCATCATCCTTGTCAAAATGTTATCCATGTGTCTTAACACTTAAGACTTATTTGTACTTATGGATATGATCCAATGAGTGCTACCATCAAGGTCATACCTTATGGTTCACATGGAAGTCATTTAGGATGTAATGGTTTTAAACCATAACTCAAGATTCGGTTCCTCATATTCATCTTGATAGTTGACTCATCACATGAACAACTCATCACATAGATAATTGAGGTGTATCTGTTAAAGATATAAGAACTCACAACCCTTGTGATTCTTAATTTCTTTTATTAGTGTGGGGTATTCTTTTATTAAGAAGAATTCAGTTATTTGATAATCATTCTCTAACTCCTTAGAGTATGATTCCTTCTTGACTCAAACATCACCATGCCTTAATCATGAGTTCACTATGATACATTATCATAAACACTCATAAGGATCTCAAACATTTGGTCCAAGTATTTCATTCATTGATCTCATCAAGAATTAATACTTTACCAAATTTGTACTTCATTTATGATAATCTTGAACATTTCAAGACATTCATATTGGTATTTCTCTAAACACCATTTGAAGTATTATCATTTATTCCAATAGGTATGTAAATACATCACATGTATTATACCTAATAGGATAATCACTCTTCCACTACTTTAGTGAAGATTGATTAATCATGTCCAAGATATTCATGTCCCTTACTGGTTCTCTAACCAAAAGAGTCTAGTTTTATCCATAATATGGAAACTAGAATTGAATTTCTCATGATTAATGCTAATTAAATTGTTTGAGTTATCTATAACGTTTAGGTATCGTCTTATCTTATGCATATCAAATATCACAAGATAAATAAGGCATTGCCACAAAGATCACATCTTTATAAATTGAAACATCTCTTTATTATTGCTATCATTGTCATACAATATGCAAAAATAAAGTGTTTCTATCTATTGGAAAGTATGAAATAGCAGTTCATAACTGTATTACATGCCTTATTGGCTGAAAATAAACTAAAGTATTCCTATCTATAAAGGCAACACTTGCCCCAAGTAAGAATGCTTTACACTTTACATCTTGATATCATATATCTCAAAAGTGTTACAGGTTTACTTTCATGACACCTTTAAGTAGAGGTTTCAGTCGCCTCCTTCTTCTTTTGTTCTTCCAGGTAGAGAGGACAATTCCTTTTCCAATGTCCTGGCTTTTGACAATGGTGGCAATTTCCTTTCTTGGTCATGCCTCCCTTGGCCTTGAGAGCTGAAGATGGCTTGGACTCCTGGCTAGCTTCAGAACCTTTCTTAGCTTTGCCCTTGCCCTTGCGCTTGGACTTGCCTTTCTTGCTCGTGATCACCATCACGGACTTAGGCTTGTCCTTCTTCATCTGTAACTCGGCTGTCCTCAACATGCCCAACAACTCTGACAATGGCCTATCAAAGTTGTTCATGTTGTAGTTCATCACAAACTGACTGTAAGATTCTGGCAACGATTGCAGTATCACGTCAGTAGCCAACTCTTGGCTCAGTGGAAATCCCAGTCTCTGCAGGTTCTCCACATACCCAATCATCTTGAGTGTGTGAGGACCAACTGGATCTCCTTCTGTCATGACGCACTTGAACAACGCCCTAGAAACATTGTACCTCTCTTGCCGTGCTTGATCTTAATACATGTTCCTGAGATGCAGAATCATCTCTATGACACCCATGTTCTCATGTTGCCTCTGCAACTCATGGTTCATTGAACATAGCATCAAGCACTTTGCATAAATGGCATCATCAGAATCCTTCTTGTAAGCATCCCTTTCTGTCCTTGGTGCATTAGGAGCGGGTTCCTCTGGAATTGGAGTATCCAGGACATAGAGCTTACGCTCTTGAGTGAGAACAATTCTCAATGTACGATACCAGTCGTGGAAGTTTGTCCCATTTAGCTTGTCCTTGTCAAGGACCGATCGCAAAGAAAAGTTGTTGTTGTTTGTTGCCATTTGAACTACAAAAAGAAAATATGCAATTTTAGTCTAAAACTCATTTTTGACTTATTTGATTGATTTGAAAAATTGACGATATAATTAGGCCTTTAATTATTATCGCTCCCACTATTTTACTTCAAATCGATAGCCCTCACTATCAATTCGGAAGATTGCAGCGTACAACCTTCTAGTGGGCAAGATCCTGAAATCCTCTAAGCCATGGACCAGCTAGGGCTGTCACCCACAACATAGATCTCTCAGGTAGTCAACTTTTGCCAATTGCATCATATGCAACTCTTGATAAGATGTCATATACAACTCTTTGGAATGATCATCTCCATGCCTCAAGGTACTAGATCCCATCTAGATCACCTTGTTAAGTCCGACCCAAAGCAAACACGATGAACATGCACCCTGCTAGGGCAGACCCACACATTCATCCTTCACGCTTCCACGAGGTAGACGGTGCACCACGCTAGGGCGTGCCCACACTTGGTCGAACAAGTTTTTCACGTGTGTCGCATTTGGAAGGCATCTAAAACTTAATATTTTAATGAGGGATTTGGTTTTATATACATATACATATACAATCACCACAATACATAGTACGTATCATATACATGCTATATCCCACAGAAAACATGCACAAACGATAAAAAGCGATGATTATGGCCATCCTAATGTGATTCCTCGAGCCAAGAGGAATCACGGTCATCTAGGTCTACATCACATGCAACCTGTCCAAGATGAACTTCTGTGCCTTGCCTTCCGAGTTGATCAACTCATCACATGAATGATCTGTACTCTCCAGCCGGTCGTCTGGGTGCCACCAGCCGATCGGTTGGCTCCTCCAACTGATCGGTTCGCCTGGTCGTCGTGCATCTCGTCATGTCCGCCACCCACTCGTCTCGCTCCTCGAACCGGTCATCAACCAATCGGTTCACTCCTTGAACCGACCGTCTGGAACGTCAACCGATCGGTTCACTCCTTGAACCGATCGTCTGAGCAGTCGTCTTGATGTCCGCCGGTCTTTGACATAACAGGAAATAAAATCCTATTCTATTTATTACATTGCATTAAAAGAGAAACCCCGATTTACATTCGGGGGGAGCAAAGGTAGGAAGAATCTCGAATTATTTCGAGTTACATCAGGAATAAGAGAGGGAAGATCGGAGCGCAGACCGAGATGCAAGCAACCACACACAACCAATCACAGATAGGGGTTTATAGGCCATAATCACGCTACACACATCCACCACAAAACTCGTTTAAGGGCGACGCGTATCGAGTGCATTAATAATACATATCATATATGTAATTTGGGATTTGTGGATTTAGGATTGGACATGCATAAAGCCAATATTATTCGCATCGCATGCAATAAATAAAGGCGACAAACAAAAATCGATCATATCGATATTCCTAAAATATAGAGCAGTTGACGTGGCTCTGATACCACTGTTGGGTTCTAGGGGAGCCAGAGAAGGCAGCAGAAACAAAAAAATTTCTCCCCCAACCCATACCGAGGAAACACGTCAACGTCTATATAATAGGAAAGGATGGTTTGTGGAATCATACCTTGTCCCGAGGCTTGCTCGGAGACAATACCTCGCGCAATGCGCGGTCTTCAACTCCGGACTTCGACGGCGTCTATGCAGCTCCTGGTCGCACCGGGACTGACAACTCCTACTCGAACCGGACTGTCGGATGACAGTTGTCCTCCTAAGCGGCAGTGTCCTCCCGCCTCTGTAGTAGTCCACACGGACCACCTGGAACTCCACTCTCCTTGTCCCACAAGGAAGTGGAAGGAGTCGCACCCTCCTGTTGACATACTAGTCGCCAACACGCTCTTCGGCCTCCTGTTGCAACTGCAGTTGTCCTTCCCTTGCTGCACCTCCCTTTTACGGGAAGCACTTGCTCGGGCTCTCTCACGGTTACCAAAACCAGAGAGAACGACAACTTGCAGAGCAACTGGTTGCACTGAGTTGTACTTTGAGAAGCCCCCAATACCCCTATATATATAGGAAAGTCATGGGACAGGGTTCTCCATCCCGGGCAATGCGGGACTAAAGCAGGAGTAGAAGGGTTCGAGAATTTTCCACAAAAAGCAACCGGTTCGCAACTTGAAATGATCGGTTCACAACTGAACCGATCGGTTCGGCCATTGAGCCGATCGGTTGGACCTGAGCTGATCGTTTGGGGCACTCCAACCGATCGGTTGGTGCCCTGAACCGATCGGTTCATGGTCCTAATCCGGCTCAAAAAGACTTTCCTTGTTTCTTTCCCAATTGGTATCAAATACCAATATTATTCCCAATCGAATTGGGCAATTTGAAACCAAAGGAAAATTCTTGCCGACATGACTTTTTCCAACTGGTCGGTTGCACCAGTTGAGCCGATCGGTTCAACCCTTGAACCGGTCGTTTCAACCTGGGCATGAGCTGATCGGCCTGGACACTCCAGCCGACCGGTTCAGCAACCTCAGTCGACCGGTTCATCACATGAACCGATCGGTTGGGAGCACAGGTTGGGAAAAATCATTCAATTGTGATTTCAATCAATCTGATACTCCAATCAATGCGTCCGACACCTTGAACCATACGATATTGAGCTATCGACTGATTGAGTATTTAATTGAACTACTAAACTCCTTTAGTAATCAATCTAAACATTGCTTTGTGGACAAAAATCCTCTTCCAGGTTAAATCCTATGTGTGTGACCCTGCAGGTCCATTTCACGTTGGCAGTGAAAGTCCATAACACTTATGACTTCACAAGCAAAGAGCGGTGCCTAGTCACACATCAGTGCTACCCAAGTGAGAGTAGAAAGTTGGAGAACAACTTTCATCCTACAATCCATGAATGGTGTTACAACGAATGTATAATTCCTTTGTCACTGATGTCCCGAATGAACTCGAGGCATGGAACAGTCATCCTGTCAACGTTCATTCACTTCCTTGATCTCAGAGTAGACTGGAAGAGATATGTATGACATCAGTATCATATACTGATTCACACATGCGTGCACGCCTTTCTCAATCCTACTCATCAAGTGGCCATGGATATCAAACTCCCTCAGGAGGGACAAATCCCATATCTATCACTCACCCCTCAAAAGCCCCATGTGTCAAAGCCACCCAATCATCACCTTTATAACAATCCATGTTTCAGGACTGCGTTTGATGATGTCAAAGTGTGCCCAACGACATGTGTTGAGTGCAGTGATTTCAGGTCTAAGAATCACACTCACCACCATCACTATGAGTACTGACTGTGACTACCATCTCATGGTTCCATGTGTCAAACTCACGGTGGGTCTTTCTGGTACCTTGTTCTCTAACAAGTACCTATGTGTTTGGTTTGATATCTCTATATCATGACTAATGAGATTCTATCATCAACCAACACCACAATCTAGTCTTGTGTGTCATTGCTGTCTATCTACCTTCCACAATGACATCCGACTAGGGACATAACAAGAATGTACAAACTCTTAGCATTTGTATGATCTCATCGTTCAGGTCATGAACCTGAAGGCATACGTCATTGAGTACTGTCATTCTCTAGACATTCAATCTGTTCTATCACTATCTCATATGACTGAACCAGAAAGAATTGGAAGCTCGCCTTTTTATGTTTATCAAATCAATCTTAATGTATCCCACCAATCATTCCATGATTGGCTCTCAGGGCATACATACCAACACGATCAAGTTTAGGTTATTAAGAAGATAAGTAAAGTCTAAGAAAGATCATTGTTAAGGGAATTTGATTTAGATTTATATGCACCTTGTTATGGGCTTTCCGAGCATTATGGGCTTTTTGAGCATTATGGGCTCCTTATGGGGCATTAAGAGAGGAGAATATACTTCTAGTAAAATTCTTCATGTAAAAGATGTCAAGAAATGATTAATGTTAATGCATGTTCATGTTTATGTTAAATCACTTTATATGTTATTTTTATGCTTCATAACATGCCAATACCGCTTACTTGCCATGTTTTTTTTCCTTGCATGGCTGGGGACGAGATGTCTGCAGACGGTGGAGCTAAAGGGAAGGAGACATCTTGAGAAGATTCTAAGTATCCAAGACTTTAGCAGTTGTTGCCTATGGGACGTCCATCTATGGAGATCCTATCTTTCATATATTATCTAGTTCATGTTTAGCATACCTTTAGAATTATGATGTAGATATCTCTCCAAGAAGAACTCTATGTATGAATCTATGTTTCTATGAATGCCAAGTGTTATTTGTTTCTTGATATGAGATCATGCATGTGACAATCCCTCCCTGATATGCCAAGTACCCCACATTATGGATAATGCTGGGGATTAGGCTGTGTTTCCGCTGGTTATGTATGAAACCCTAGGGACGGGTGTTACATTAATGGTATCAGAGCCAAAAATAGATGGCCACTAAGGCAACAATAAGGATTCATGCAAGTCACCCTAGGATGAAGAAATAGAAGTAGATAAGATGATTATGTATTCTAATGTGTCTAGAGAACCCTAAAGATGACTAGATCCCTCACCTCATTAGAGAAGTACATGTAGCATGCTCATGTAGTTGAAACCAAACCCTAGATGATGACATGTTTCTCCTTGTCTCAATGGTAAGGGCCACCCAATTGAGATTTGAGGAAAATGTCATTTAATGTGATTTTTTTATGTGTCTTACCTTCTTAATTGTGTGTGTGGTATGGGACACATTTGCAAATAAGTTGGTGATATGTATCATAAAGAGATCCAACATTTCTAAATATGTGCTTGATCACCACATATAAAGAGATGAAGGATATATGACCTAAGGTTAGACAACTATGAAGATGTAGTCATGGTAAGTGAGAGATAGATTCCCTAAGTGTAATGAGTTAGGTGTAATGTTACGGAGTAAGTATGAGACTTAGTAAGGGTAGTTAGGTAATTTATGTTGAATCATAATGCTTTGTTTATGCATGTTTCTTTTATAATAAAATTTGTATGGAAAAATTTGCAATTTATGTGAAACCTATAAGGTGGGTAGAAACTCTAGGAAATTTTGAGGATGAAATTTATTTAAGGTTGGTAGTATTGTAACACCCCAATATTGTTATGCTATATTTTCAAATTATTTTATTCCTTGCATGCTCTTTTCCTAATTAGATAATTTTTGAGGACTTAAATGCAATTTGCCCATGTTAGTTTTGCAAAATCATTTTATTATTCTCAATAGCTATCTTATCCTTGTTTTATTTAAAGAAAATCTTTTCATGTACGTCTATGTCCTTTTATTTAAGAAAATGTGAATAAATGCTTTTATGTCCATTTTTCTCTCTCATATGATAATTAGTGATCTACATTTGCTTAATGGCCTCCATCTTGTTAATTATAAATAATATTTACGACACGTTTTCATATTTTGTAATTCTTATTTGATGAATTAATGGCTTTATTTGCATTCATCATGGTCATTTAAGTATACATGAGGGTTTTGCTATTTTTTTAGGCCTAAATGGGCACAATCACGAAATATAATGGAATAGGAATATTCTAGACACCCTAATCTACCTATGGTTCAAATTTGAACCCATTATGACCATATTTGACCCTCCAATTAATTTGAGAGAGGTTTTGAGTATAGTATGACCAAGATTTGAATGAAATCTCATTTATACAGTCGATTTAAGCTATAGTTCGTTTTAATTGCAATTGTCACACATTATTTCATCCGTTTTATTTTCGGCGCGCATCCGCAACCCTTGGATCAGGATCCAACGACACGCCCATCTTCTTCTACCTTCGTATTTCTCACAAGCAGGAGCCGTTTTCCCTGAGCGATCTTCAATGATCTCGTTCTCCCTCTCCTCACATCCATTTTGCGACATTCCTTCTCCAGAGAGACCGCAAGGTCAATCCGCACCCAAAGAGCCCTAGCTCGCACCCCCTCGTGCCTTACAGATAAAACGTCCATTTAGGGCTCACTGCCATTTTTTCACAGACACCTCCCCGCTCCCTCTCGCCTCCATCTAGCTGCTTCGAGAGCACCGCCGGCCCCCAAGCAATACCTCTCCTCGCTCAATTTCTCCCCCGGCTCCATCAACAGCCCCATCCTACTCGAGTTGTCTTCTCCGGTGACCTTGACTTCACCTCGTCTCCTCCTGTCACCTCAGTGCAATTGTTAACGCTGTGAGCATTCTTAGAGCCTTTCCTTTGTTTTCCTGACCTCCTTTTGCCCCGCGATCACCCCTGCTAGTGGGTCCTATAGAGCGGCCACCTGTGCTTGTCGGCGCTAGTCACCATGGCATCACAGTGGATTCTAGGCCATGGAGACAGCACCTCCGACCTCGCTTGGCCTTAAGGGTTGATTTCTGATCCCCAGCGTGCCCTCTCTGGCTTTGTTCTTTGCCGTTTGAACCATCGCCGCCGCCCCTGTTTCCCACGACAATTCTCTGTTCTATGGAAACGAAGGTCCTCTTATCCCCTTCGACCCTAGAAACGATGGCTTTTGGTCCGCATGACCTTGATTTAGTTTTACTGGATCTTTTGGTCCCGAATTGGACATTTTCTTAGCGCTCCGGCTTCACGAGCAGTGGTTTTTCCATGACCTGGCTCTGGTGCTCCTATGCAACACAGAGCTTCTCCTTTAGCTCGTTCTGTTCGTCAGGACTTCACAGAGGCATACATACTTTATCTGTGCACCAGGGCACTCTAGAATCCCAGTGTGGATGTGCTCTTCGAAGCTCCTGTACTGCTCAAGCCATGGATCGCGGTGGGGAAGAAACCAAGGTGTGCAATGACCCCTGCCCCCCTCATTTTTTTATTCGATGTGTTCAATCTAGAAGGGTATTTTGGGGTTTTCACTTGTACTCCTTTCTTTGATCATAAGACTGCAGAGGCGAGCCTCCTCGTTAGTTGGCCAAGCCCGATTGGGCCACCTCAGCATGGGCCCATGCCCAGCCAGCGTGGGCTCAAACGCCAGTTGGCTTTTTTTTAATTTTCCAATTGGCTAATTTTTTGTAAATTTGTATTAAATCGCCTGATTATCAGAAATATCCACAAAAATAGGTTTTGAAAAGGATTTTCAATAAGGAATCTGATTTTCTAGTTTTTATCGCCTGATTTCTTTGTTTTCACATCTCAATTTTTATATGAACAAATTAGGGTTTGATGGTGTATGATGAAGGATAAACATGTTATTTTAGGTGATTAAGAGAACCCAATCAGTCAAACCAGGTTTGACTTAGGTGATTTAGCTCAAGGTAAGCGGGCCATGCCATAGATAACATTTAGTTTATTGATTGTTTATGAATATTGTTAAGCACTTTATGTTAAAGTCATGATAAATGCATGTTTTCCTTCAAGTATATGATTATTGAATGCTTGTTTGTTATAATCTAAGTCTAAGTATAGAAACCACATTTATGTTATGAATTATGGTTAAGGAACATGAAACCAAGATTAAGAGGGAAGATATTTCCATCCATGCTTAAGAGGAAGAAATCCCATTATGTTTCATGGGGAGAGATCCCAATTATGTTCAAGAGGGAGAAATCCCAATTACGATCAAGTTTAGGTTATTAAGAAGATAAGTAAAGTCTAAGAAAGATCATGGTTAAGGGAATTTGATTTAGATTTATATGCACCTTGTTATGGGCTTTCCGAGCATTATGGGCTTTCTGAGCATTATGGGCTCCTTATGGGGCATTAAGAGAGGAGCATATACTTCTAGTCAAATTCTTCATGTAAAAGACACCAATAAATGATTAATGTTAATGCATGTTCATGTTTATGTTAAATCACTTTATATGTTATTTTTATGCTTCATAACATGCCAATACCGCTTACTTGCCATGTTTTTTTTCCTTGCATGGCTGGGGACGAGATGTCCGTAGACGTTGGAGCTAAAGGGAAGGAGACATCTTGAGAAGATTCCAAGTATCCAAGACTTTAGCAGTTGTTTCCTATGGGACATCCATCTATGGAGATCCTATCTTTCATATGTTATCTGGTTCATGTTTAGCATACCTTTAGAATTATGATGTAGATATCTCTCCAAGAAGAACTCTATGTATGAATCTATGTTTCTATGAATGCCAAGTGTTATTTGTTTCTTGATATGAGATCATGCATGTGACAACCCCTCCCTGATATGCCAAGTACCCCACATTATGGATAATGATGGGGATTAGGCTGTGCTTCTGTTGGTTACGTATGAAACCCTAGGGATGGGTGTTACACACTCGGTCAACAATCTTCTCGACCGAGAATCACCTAAGTCTATTCTTCTAGCTAGTTCTATAGCCATTAGACTTGGTGGGAAAAAGTGGTTGGAAGTTGAGTTGAACGTTGCAATACACTTACACCAGACTTACTCTTGGTCGATGAAGTTCTCGATCAAGAGACACTCGGTCGACAAACTTCTCGACCGAGAAAGGTTCTGTCTGCAGTTTTCAAAGTTAATTAACTAGTCATTAGAAACGTAATTACTGGATACCTAACGGCTAGTTGAGCACTAAGAACACCCTAGAAAGTGTCTACAATGTCCCTAAGCACTAGTAGGCCATTCCTATAAATAGGACATGCCTTAGGACACCTAAACTCACTTGAGTACACTACTTGCAATTGAGAATCAACTCTTGTGAGCAATTGAGCAATCCTTCACTTACAGATCATTTCCATAAGCTGAGATTTCATGACCTATAGACTAGCATCTCCTACCCACTACACTTCCATGTTCATACACATTGGATAGGAGATCAAAACGCTTGATATAAGATTCAAGCCTTGTGCTAAAGTGGTAAAGTGTATTTTTCCTTCTTCCCTTCTTGTTCCTTTTATTGCTTGTTTTCTCCTTTGCTACTCGTAGGTTGGAGGCTGTAGAAAGGAGGTTGTAGGAGCTTCTTCGGTGGTGAAGGTAGCTCGCCGTGACTTTGGACTACTATAGAAGGTCTCAACAGGAAGCTACTTTAAGGAGGAAAGCTACTTCAAGGGGGAGCTTGAAGTTACTTCAAGTGAAGGCTTCTTCAAGGTTTGTGAGATGACTTTGGGATGAAGGCTATCCAAAGGGTTTTGAAGGTAGTTGTATCTTATGTAACATCCTTACGAGGTAATAAAATACAATTGCTTTCAAAATCCCAATTGGAAACAATTGGGTAGTGGACTGACTCCCTTAGTATTTTCTAAGGGCGGAACCATTCTAAACGCCTTTTCTCCTTCTCCAATATTTATGTGGTTGTTTGTTGAATTAATTTTAAAAATATCATAAAACCCTATTCACCCCCCTCTAGTGTTTTTCATGATCGGTGGTACCTGCTCGATGACTCATACCTGATGTAAGTACCACTAACAAGGCATTGGTACTACCAACATGGAGCTATCCATGTGTCGATACATCGATGACCACGATCTATCTGTACCAAAGGTTGATAACAACACATAAAAATCGGGGGATGACTTGGTGCCATATACTCTTTTGTTGGTGGTACCTCCATGACACCTCAGGCCAACTCATAGGATATAAAAGGAGACATATGGGGTGTTATTCAAACACATCCACATCACCTACATTTTATATTTAGAGGAACCATAAATCTATGATGGCTAAAGTCTTCCCCAAACTTTCTTCTTGATCTCCCTTCTCTCTTTGGATCAATGGCTTCACGGAGGTCAACTTGAGCCAACGTGATGGTTCCAAAGTCAACACACATGGCTTTAGTCAATGGGGATCAAAATAAGTTTTTCTCTAGAATGATGAAGAGAGAAATCATACCCACAAGGTATGGTGATGAAGGCTTCCTTGATGACATGGGCTTCACTGAAAGTCTTCGTCAAGTCTGTGTTGGATAAGGCATGTTGGGTTATAACCCTTTCTTTGTTGATTGTCCAATCTACTAGGAGATCTTCTATGAGTTCTTGGTTTCCTTGTAAGTCTGCTGCATCCCCGATCAAGGGGAACATTGCGAAGAAGGATGGGTGTGCTTCTATCTCTACAACACTATCCACCACCTCACACCTACAGAATTAAATGCAATCTATGGGATTCCAGTAGGAACATGTGTTTCACCCCCAATGACTTCGACTTCACCTGGGCATGGCGGCTAATGACAAACTTGTTGTAATGGTTTACAATCAACTTGCATCAACGTCAGTCATGGATATCGAACATACATTCTCCTAATTTTGCATTGCTATCAAACCAATACCAACTTCTCCCAAGTGTACACAAGGGAAAGGGAAGATGCAACAAACCAATCTCTTTGTCCTTTAGGGATTCTTGTTCCGAGGTCAAGAGAAGGTAGACCTCAGCTCCTTCTTGCAACATATTTTGGTTGTAAAGCACCAGGTGCAGCAAACACCTTCAATTCATTTTGGTGGGCTCATTACACCAATGTTACTACACCTCAACATCAACCTCTCCACTTCCAATGCCTTGAGAACCTCCTTAAAGTTGGAGTTAAACTATTTTAGGGGGTCTCACCTCATGAACAGACATGAGAGCAAGGTATTTTCCTATTACACGATGGAAGATCAGCTGTGGGAAATGGCTCTCCATGACCCCATATTCTGTCTACGAGGGGTGTGCCTCCTGATGTGGCCTATAGAGGATGCAAACCTAGTACTACAGGAGCAGGATAACCCTAAGTCGTAGCGGTCTGGAGAATCTGACAACAATGAGGGTATGTTGCATTCACTCAGCGATGAGTTATCTACCAGTCTTCAAGGAGATAACCCTAAGTCGTAGCGGTCTGGAAGGTATGTATGGGATGTTGCAATCAATTCAACATGGGAAACAACAACAATCAACCACCTTGGCAAATATCCACAATTTTCAAGGGCGGCTTCTACAACAACAACATGCCATTTATGAAAATAAGCGCCTTCTCCTGGACAACTAGGAGAACATGCATAATCAATTACAGCGGATTGAGCATTGCTAGTAGCCTCTCTATGATCAATACTAGAGCCAGGGGCAATTTTCCAACTACCCTCAACCGCAACAGATGTCCACTGAACCACCCAATTTTACTCACACATTCTACTTACCTGATCCAAACATGCCATGACCACCATTCTAATTTGGTTATTATGTTCCTCCTCTTTGATTGGATTCTGACTATGATGACATAGTCAAATTCAAGCTTGGGGGGGCTAGAATATATCTATCTTTATATTTCTCTTTTGCTGTTTTAGTTTTTTGTGTTAGTTTCTATCATTCTGAATTTGTCGGATCTACAACTATCTAGTGTAATCGTGAATCATAATTATTATGATTTCTTCCTTCATCGTAGAGTGTGCCTTTGTGCTTTTGCAACGAAATTAAAAAAACAATTCAAAAATTTTCATATCTTTGAAATCTTAGTTGCAAATCTAAGGGAAACATCACCTAGCGGAAGTGTATGGGTTAGTCAGCTTGAGGAAATTTAATATCAATGCAAAGTCTTAATTTATCCATGAATTGAGGATGACTATGGGGTTTTAGCCCAAACCAACCAAACGAGTAAAAAAACCTTAAATACGATTTTTAGAAAGAAATTCTAAGGTTACCGTGTACACATGTTGATAAGAGAGGGATGTATCATAACTTAAGAAAGGCATTGTATCTTAATCATGTCATTCCACCCACTTTTTGTACATTTCATCCACCAACTTAAGATGATAAAGTAACCCGAATTGTTTCCTCTTGATTGCATTGCATAGAATAATAGGTGACATGATAGTTAGTTTTATTTTATTGCACTAGTTATAAAAATAAAAAAATGTGCATATCAACTAGCTTCATAAAAAAACTCATGTAGATTACATATTTTATGCATCATTCATTCTTTCATAATGTACCTATGTTGTTCTCCTATGAAAATAAAGTGAAAGGATACACATCCATACCCCTCTAAATGAAAAAGAAAAAAAAGTTTTATTCAATGAGTTGTGTAGTGAAGCCCGAGCATACTCTTTAACGATGTTAAAATAATAGGGCAAAGACAAAAAAGAAAAAAAGAGAGAAAACATGTTGAATTAAGATGGAGAAAAGGATTTCTTGAAATCAATTCTGAATTTTTCTTCAAGAAGAGATGAATAAAATTACATGATGTATTCTTTTACTCAATTCTCATGAGTTAGATGATACTTCCAGTGCACGCATCATTCCATAAAAAATAGTAGGCATTAGGATTAATGCATTTCTCATTTCCTTCATACAAAAGATTCTTCATGTTTTATTTTCGCATAAATGATTCAGATGTTACATGTGATTCTTCATAAGAAACCTATTTCATTCCACCCATTGCTCTTTATGGCAGGAAATATATATGATTGATTCCCTCATTTATTATTATAAGGGGAACTGATTCCAATTAGTTTGGTAGGTAGTAAAGCTAAATGTAGATAGGGAGTCACATGATGCACCAAACGAATGCCCTATTGACTATGATATTAACTTCTCTATTTATAGTGTTTCATTAATCTATGGGTGGACATTTTTAATGAACATTTTTGGTCACTTGAGAGTAGTTATTTGCTCAGTGGTTGGTAAGGGCCATCTTGAGATTGTATTATTATTTGTCCTTTTGCTGACTTGTCTCAAACAGATCCAAGGGTAGTGTTTGTCAAGGACAAGCAACATTTAAGCATAGGGGATTTGATGAACTAAATATTATCCACTTTTCACAGGCTATTTTATTATGTATTTCATGCATATTTTCTCATTTTGCACTACTTATGCATTGTTTATCATCATTACCCTGTGGCATATATTTGTATTCAATATTACCTATTTTCACCATACCATATTGATTTATCATATTTAATTGGACTTACGTTCTATATTTTTGAATTTTAGGCAATTTGAGAAGTCTTGAGTCAGTTTGGTGCTACCAACATCCGTGTCGATGGTACAAAATTGTGGAGAAAAAGAACATACTTGAATCGAAGACTTTCAATGCTACTGACCCAATGGTTGGTACTACCAACTTTCAAGATAGAGACACATCCTATGCAGATAATTACCACCTACCTATTGTCGGTGGTATTGACTTTTATATGAAGAATTCGTCAGAGAAGTCAGAAGGAAACTCGGTGTTGTTGATGCTTCATTGGTAGTACCAACACTTATTAAGATTCACAAATCTACAAGAGGACTCAGTGCCACCGACTTTCGGTCAGTGGTACCCACTTGGCACGATAAGATGAGATAAAACATCTTGATTAATCTGACATTCAAGACTTAATGACACCCTAAGTCTCTCTTATGACAATGAGGGGAGTTTGCCTATACCTAATCATTATGTTATAGTTCATTTAATGAAGGAAGAGAGTCAGGAGAAAAGAAAGGAGAAAAGAAAGCACATTCCAAACAATTTAACTACTTGTAGTGGACAGATTTGTAGCTAGAGGGTAGAAAATCATCATGATCATCAAAGAGAGATATCTAGATCATCTTGTCTAGAGTTTTTACTAGTTCTCTAATGTTTTACTCATTTTCTCCTCTACCAACTATGTATATGACAACAGAAGTCATACGAGACTAATTCGCTAGTTCCTTAGGACCTGAGAGAATCCAGGTTATGCACTGTATTTGAAATTATGATTTGATATATATGTTTCTCTCTAGTTTCTAAACATAATACTATGATGGCATAATGAAGTGACTATACCTGATCAACATAGCTAATTTATTTGATCCTGAATTGCTTCGAGAGAGGGATTTAGGACTAGAAAAGTTATAGTATTACATTGTATATAACATCTTGAGAGAGGGCTTACAATTGTGACGGGAATATCCCAGAGGATACGATATAGAACCTAGCTAGTAGTTAAATCACCACGAGAGTAGGGTTTATATAAGATTTGGTAAGAAATTACACTGTGGAGAAGGTAATTATTTCTACATGTCCCTTAGTTTAGGTTTAGGAGAAATAAATATTAATAAATAATGTTAATTGCAGTGTGAACTGTGGTAAAGCTATGATCCTAAGGAATCAATCCAAACAGTGATCACAACCCAATTAATTTAGTTTTAATTCTTGGAATAAATTAATTAATCAATCAATCACTTCTTCATTAGGTCTAGTTGATCAAGTCACAACTAGTGATAGTCTTTGGATAATGTTTCACTAATTTCAACACTCAGGCATCACAAGCCTATATTACGTGGTACGTGCACTTATGTTTTATGCGTGCAGTTTACATGCATCACCCACTTGAGGGGGTTATTTATACTATCATACTCACTCACTGGGGTATTATAATGATGTGCCCACTCGTTGGAGGTAACTTCTAATCATTCCCATTGTTTTGTGTATTTATAATATCATATTCATTTGTTGGGAGTATTTCAATGGCTAACACACTATATAGGGGTAATTTTTATAACTTCCATGCATGCATTTTATTAGAGATAATATCCTGGGCTTGATTAAGTTATATTTTTTTAGAGTGATACTCATATGGGCATTATAGATTGCAAAAAATAAACAAACAACCAAAATATCAGTTACAGTCCATTCCAGAAAACTTTGGGAAACCATAGAAATTTATAAGGCGAGTATTCATAGGTGTTACCACGTACCTTTCCTCAGAGATTACTTAATTACTATTCTACTATTCTAAACACAAGGACTCATTTTCGTCCTCCATCTTGATCTTTCATGTAATCCTTTGGAGTATCTAAAACCAATTGTCCCATGGGTTTCAAGCATTCTTCAAACCAACTGCCTTGTGTGTTTCAGCGGCGACCTCCCTGGTTATTTGTTTCCCTTCTCATCCAGGATTGACCATCGTCGAAAGAGTTAGTCCCAAAACCCTAAGGACCCTCCTTATCCATCTTTCACTACCATCAAAAGTCCTTGGGGTGATGCCAATCCACTCCGCTGTCGTAGATCTGAAGTTGAAGGTAGAAAGCACTCCATCACAAGGGCGGAGGGAATCCACGGGAAGGACCAAAACCATATCTCTAACAGGGTATGAGTTAGACGTGGCATGGTTTTGGTTTGCATTTGAGGGTCGATTTAACCATAATGTCCATAAACAACATCCTAGCGGCTACAACCTGAATCCATTCATCAATATTTGTAGGGGCGGCGAGCACATGGCCGTGGGCAACATGTACTGAGTCGTGGTATCATGGTAGCATACCCTTTACGTCGACACATTGTTGACAGGGAGTTCATCTACGATATCTTCCTCTTAACCCAGTGGGCTCATCTGTATATGGGTATGATATCTCCACATTGGCAGGATTATGAGATGATGACTTTGTGCAACGCTACAATCTTCAAAGTGACCTTGGATCAGGTGGAATTGGAATCTGGGCCAGCTGACTAGAATCTACTACAGTGTTTATCCTGTGGACACTGAAGTTGCATCAAGTTCTAAGATGTGATTCTTGGAGATCATTTTAAAATGCGGAGGATGGGCCAACAAACCATTAATTGGTTTTCAAAAGAGATGTACGATGCTAGGTAGGCATATCATTTTCCCTTCTACATTTGAATCAGACTGCCGGTTTATACATAAAAATGATGGTTTTCAAGTAATTTATGTATTTGATCTTCCATCTTCCACTTCTAAAATGTGGTACTTGGAACATAGTTGATTTCACTGCATTTAAATTTGACAAAATTATTTATGTTGGAAAGATTACCAAGCACACCCATCATCCTTTACGACTATAGGGAAAAGCATCTGAATTAATTGTGAAACAAGAAATGGATGACGGTATAATTTTCATATTAGAAAACATATATGGATTATGAAAACTGAATAGGATCAACAATGATTGGCTTATATTGTAGACAAGCTTCTTGTTGTTGGCCCCATAAACTTCTTATGTCATCTGATTTGACATTCTTCCTAGGTACGTTCCAATGAAATCTATAATTTTCCATGTACTTTGACATTGTAGTTTCTTTCTATTATTAGTTAAGATAAGAGTGAGACTTTTGCACTCAAGGTAATTGCTCTCATCATCAATATTATTAGTTGTTAGTTTTATATGTTTAAGCATAAAACTATTTTATGTTGTTAGGTATATATACATGTAGAATCAGTTCTTGAATACCTTTCAAGAGGTAAGAACAACAACCCATCGTACCTAATGATGATATTTTTCTGGTTTGAGTTCTATGAAGCTATTCTATATACAAATCTTCCTTCATGCTTTCTGAGTTAATTATATAAGATTCTTTGATCATCTTTTTTTCAATATCGACAGAAGATATTAGAAAACATAGATCGATTGTGAAAACTGAGTAGGATCAACAACGATTGGCTTATATTGTAGGTAGGCTTGTTGTTGTTGGCCCCGTAAACTTCTTATGTCATCGGATTTGACATTCTTCCTAGGTAAGTTCCCATGAAATCTGTAATTTTCCATATACTTTGACATGCAGTTTCTTTCTATTATTGTTAAAATAAGAGTGAGGTTTTTGCACTCAAGGTAAATGCTCTCATCATCGTTGTTAGTTGTTAGTTTTACATGTTTAAGCATAAAACTACTTTTATGTTATTACGTATATATACAACATGTAGAATCAATTCTTGAATACCTTTCAAGAGGCAAGAACAATAACCCATCATACCTAATGATTATGTTTTTCTGGTTTGAGTTCTATGAAACAATTCTGTATACCAATCTTCCTTCATGCATTCTGAGTTAATTATATAAGATTCTTTGATTGTCTTTTTTCAATATCGATAGAAGATATACAGTTATGTGCAAAGACTCCATTGCGTATTACTACAACCTTTAGCAACTAAACATTCCTAGGTTCCACATCTTTTTATACAATAATAAATATAATATATGCTAGAATGGATGATGAATGACTGAGTTGTGGAGTAGCTCATTGGTTCATCTATAAACATAAGAAATAGTAGGTTTTCTCATCACCATGAGCAAATCAGATACATCACAATATAATAATATTAGACTTTACTGGTTAGGATTCTTTTCTGTGATGTTCTTCAACTACAATGAAAATACATTATTGTCTTTGTCTCCATTCATAATAAATTATATTGCACAAACCACATTTTATATGCAATATTGACTTAGACTGGTAGAGGTACATTTAAAACACTTTCTGCAGAATGCATTTTCTGTTTTAGCGTATTGAATACAAAATCTATCTACATGCCATTTTCTCTATAAAAAAAGACCCCACAATGTCATACGAAGATCTAAATAGTGATCACCATAAACATGCCTGAATATAAATACAATAGCATCCGGTCACAACAATGGAGTGATACCCAATACATGCAGTTTATCACCTGATCCACCATATTGTAATGACTGTAGCTATATGGAATCAAAGGCCATTAAAGGGAAGATTATATTGAATTGGCATGTGTTGTCACTAACATGAAATTTGATAGTTGTTATGTCTCTATTTACATATTGATGCGTTGAAAAGGTAAATTATATTGTTTGAGACGGTAAATGTGGAGGACATGCTTACACATGTATTACATCTTGTCTAAATGTAGTTGATATTCTAGGAGAAAATTATATGAAATGACTTAATCAATCACCTTCTATCGTGGTCATAATTTTCTTCTCATTAATAGATCTTATTCCTAATTCCTAGAAAGTGATGAATTGTACATATCACAAGAGAATTGTGATGTTGTGTCAATGTGCAACATCAATTTCCATGCATGCATTTGCAGATATTTTTCTATCACATGATTGAAATTGTTATGAAATTTGGTCACGTTTTTAAATTTGATATAATTGTATTAGGATGATAAACATGAACGTGAGGTATCATGTCACACTAAACATTTCATAAAATATTTCTTACATTTTTCCCTCTTCACTCAAAGAAAATATTAAACACGTAGGTCAGCTTCCTCCTTGGAATCTTATTAAGTTAGCTTTTCTGCATATATGACCCAAGTAATACATGAACATAATCATATATAATTTTTATAGATTGTACCAGCTAATTTAAAGCTTTTATTCAAAGGTATGAATGGACAATTAGATTTTAATTAAATATTTATTGTAAGTAATGATTGGTTTTATTATAGACTTTAGGAACAATTCATGTGCAAAGCACGTACAATGACTAGTGTCCAATTAAACAAGAGCAGATGCAACCAATCAAGAAATCACCCTGTAATTAATACATAACACTAAAGTATTACTATTGTGTTCACAAAATATCCATTATGAATGACTTGGGCTCCAAGTTAGGATTTCAGGGTCAAATTAGGGTTTGATTAGGGTTAGGCTTCCCAAACCCTAATTATTAATTTTTTAAGGCTTTTCATCTTAGGAAAACTCTAAGTTTGGCAACATATGAACTTTTAAACCTAAATTAGACCCAAGAAACTTTTTTTATCCACAAGGATTAAATATTACTAATTTATCAAGATTTACTCTTCAACTTCATTAATCTTATGAAATTAGGGTTTATATGTATGGAATTACATTAAAGTTTGCATCTTTATGCACTTTTGGAATTTGAGTTGGAATTAGATCATGAAACGAATTTTATTGAATTGCTCATATTTTTATGATCAAAATATGTATATCTTGTATTTTGATCTGCCAATTAATTACTAGGATTTTTGTAAATTAATTTGTTTTGGGCCAATTATATCCTGCCACATAGCCGGTTGATTGGGCCAGAGCGTGTGACATGAGGCCTTGGTTGAGCCAATTGGATCGCATCATGTCGATGGGTGCTCACATTGCTAAGTGAGAAAAGAAGGGAAAAGTTGGAAATGACCCTCACCTCTCAGAAATCGGATGAGGGAATAGCCGACTTTTCACCCAAGGTAATTTTCCACCTCTGTGGCTTTCTTGTTTAGGAGTAGAGAGTCAAACATGTGGTTGACTTTGAGCTTCAGGCTTCCTGGGTGGCAAGCAACGATGCCCCTCTCCTTGACACACCTCTTTGGATTTTAGGGTGGTGCTTAATTGTTCGGAGGAGGCACATATAGGGAAAGATGGTGATCAGGTTCTTCGACAAGGCACAAAGAGAAGGCAAGAGGAAAAAGATAGGGATATTGGAGGAATTAGGAGTAGGGATAGCAACAACGGATCTTGTGGAGTATTTCTAGAGGTAATGTGGTCTCACAAGGTGGTTTCTACCCCTTATATATATATGGCCTTAGGGGTGTTGGTTGACGAGCGGACAACAGTTTGGGGAAGCTTTTATGGCCTTCCAAAGTTGGCAAAACCTAAAATAGGAAGATTTAAGATCGCAACTTGAATTCAATAAGATGATTTTTATTCATTCACAATGATCATATAGGGAGAGAGACGTGAGAGGGAACAAGGAAATGATATGCCTATTTCCTAAATTGACTCGGGGTAAATGATGACCTGTGATTCATCAGATCTTGACCCAACTGACAATAGACCACGTGAATATTAAAGGGTCGAACCCTTGTTTCAAAATCTGATTTAATGGTGACATTTTATATATTGATCAATAACCCCTTTCACCCTAGGAGAACTTAATTAATTCATAATCTCTCTTCCTTTAACCAACTGACCCAAATTTTAGAGGAATTTTTTTAATAATTAAATCTCATTGTGGGAAAGATTTGGTTGTAGAATACACAAGTTAAATACCCTTTTCTTTCCCTTTAAGCAATTGCTTTATTTGAATATTTGAAGGCATCAATTAACTCCTTTTCTTACCCAAATTTTGAAAAAATCCTAATTATGTATATTTTCTCATTAAGTATGATTTAGGATTAAAATATGGCTATTGGTTATCTACAACATGACTTTTCTAAAAAATTTGACTCAATGCTCTTATTTAATCACCCATTATCCATTACCCTTAGGAGTTCCTTTATTATTGAATTTTCCACTCTTTCTTTAGCCAATAATTATCAATGGATTATTGAAAATAGTAAAACATAAAAAATTCCTTTATTATGAAGAATTTACATTCTCAAACCAAAACGTTCAAGAAAAACATACAAAATACCAATCTCTCTAATATGTCCTTAACAATTCATTATTTGCATTCAAATATATGTACAATTACATGTAAAAATCCAGGTTATAACATCCTTTCCCTCTTACAAGATTTTTGTCCTCACAATTTGAATAGTCATCCAAAAAGTTGGGGATGAGACTTTTCCATGTCCATCTTTAGCTCCCATGTGGCTTCATCCTCACCATGGTGCTTCCAAAGAACCTTCACCACCTCAATATTTTTATTTTGAAACTCTTTCACCTTGGAATTCAAGATCCTCATAGGTTACTCAAGGTATGGAAACCTTACTTGGAGTATGATAGGTTTGATGTTCAACACATGGTAAGGGTCCTTCACATAGCACTTGAGATTGGACACATGGAATAGGTCATGCATCATGCTATATTGTGATGATAAACCTAGATGATAAGCAGCCTCACCAATCCTTTCTAAAACCTCAATAGATCTACATAACATGGACCTAGTTTTCCTCTTTTTTAGCTATAGCTCACAGGGGTTGGATTTTCAGAAAAACATGATCACCTATAGTGAATTACAAATATGTTCGCTTTGCATAAGCATACAACTTCTATCAATACTGGGATTTCTTCAGCGTCTGCTTGATTAAAGAGAAGTTATCATCATATGATTGTAGTTTCTCTGACCTGAGCAAGTCCCTCTCACCAACATCCTCCTAGTGAAGAAGTGACCAAAAAGACCTCCCATAAAGATCTTGATATGGAGGCATCCCGATAATATCTTGGTAACTATTATTGTAGGCAAACTCAACTAAGGGTAGGTATTATTTCCATGATCCACCCCAATCTAGCACACATTCTATCAAGAGATCTTCTAGGGTCTGGATCGTACATTTTGATTGACCGTCAATCTGTGTATGATAGGTTGTGTTGAACATTAGCCTTGTACCGAGTTCCTCTTGAACTTGTTTTGACAATTTTGTGGCGAACTTGGGGTCACGATCATAGATAATCAAACTTCGACCACCATGCAAACAAACTATCTCTTTAATATAAAGCTCAACTATGTATGACACCTTGGTACTCATCTTCATGGCTAGGAAGTGTGCCAACTTGGATAGGTGGTCCACCACGACCCATATAGAAGCATGTCATAATCTTGTCTTGGGAAGACCCATCACAAAATCCATGGTGATCTGGTTCCATATCCATACAATTGATTGTAGTAACCCACCAGGTCACTGGTGTTCAACCTTCACCATTTGGCACATAAGACAACTAGCCACATACGAGGCTATGCACACATATGAGGTTATGTCTCTCTTCATTCATGATAACCAAATGTTCCATTGTAGGTCTTTGAACATCTTAGTAATGATGGGTGTAAAGTGTACTTGGATCCATGAGCATCTTGTAGGATGTTATCCTTTAAAGGCCAATCCTCGGGAACCAAATATGACTTCTATATTAGATTCTACCGTCCACACCCACCAAGAGGTGTGTTTGAGGCTTCACCATCAAACCCTTCATCTTTTCTAGCTCTGGGCTGACTAATCGGGCTGCTAGAAGCTTGGTCAACAAGTGTGGCATGATATGTATATTGTCCTAATGGATCCTATCTGTCAAAGCATGTGGAGTCCATCTTGAAAATTCTTCCAGTCTCTTCCACTTTATAACTGAACTACTTGCACAACTGAAACATTTTTGACTGAGGGCATCGACTACCATATTGGCCTTACTGAGATGGTAGGTTATGGTGAAATCAAAATACTTTAGATATTCTACCCAACATTTTTGTCATGAGTTCAAGTCCTTTTGAACTAAAATGTACTTCAAGTTCTTATGGTCGGTGAAGATGTCAAAGGTAGCACCATACTGATAATTTTACCAAATATTCAAAGCATAGATAATCACTGCAAGTTCCAGATCATGGGTTGGATAATTCAACTCATTGGGTTTGAGATGTCTAGAATTACTCTAACACACATCCTAAGTCCATCTTTGATGCGTCAGTCAAGATGGATAAACCATTATTACCTGAGAGTATGGTCAAAACAAGGGCCGAGGTAAGCTTTTCCTTTAACTCCTGGAATTGTGCTTTGCACATGTCAGACCAAATGAAATTCTCATCCTTCTAAGGGAGTTTGCTGAGGGGAAAGAGGTCTTAAATAAATCCTTGATGAATCACTGGTAATACCCGCCCAATGTTAGGAAACTACAAATGTAGGATGGGTTTTTTGGTGATGTCCATTCTTGAACGACTGCTACTTTGACAGAGTCCACCAATATAGTTCCTCGAGATATAACATGCCTGAGTAACATAACTCAATCTATCAAAAACTCTCATTTTGAGATTTCATGTAGAACTTCTACTTTCTTAGGATATCAAGGACCTTAGATAGGGGTTCAACGTATTGTTTTAGGTTATTAGAGTTGACTAGGATGTCATATATGAACACTATGAAAAAGGTGTGGAGAAAGGGCTGGAACACACTATTCATGAGGTTCATACACACACTTGGAGCATTAGACAACCCAAAAGGCATTACCAAAAACTCATAACGGCCATAACAGGTTCAAAAAGTGATTTTTGGGATGTCTCCATTCTTAACTCGCAACTGGTGATATCCATATCGTAGGTCAATCTTGGAGAAATTTGAGCAGTTTTGTGCTGGTCAAATAGGTCATATATGTGGGGTACAGGATACTTATTCTTAATGGTAGCCTAGTTTACCATTATGTAGTCTATGAAAATGTAGAGTGAGATGTCCTTCTTCTTCTAAAAGAGGACCGGTGCTCCCCACGAGGATGTGTTGGGTGAGATGAAGCCCTTTCATAGTTGTTCTTGTAGTAGCTTCTTTATCTCAAGAAAATTGGCTAGAGACATCCTGTAAGGTGTCCTGGAAATTGGGTTTGTCCCATGAGATATCTCTATTGAGAAATGCACCTCCCTCTCTGGAGGTATATCTGGAAAATCATCCAAGAACACATCATCATAGTCCTTGACTACCTCTATTTCCTCTAAGGGTTGCACCTTCTGCTCTTGTTCAATCACTGCAACTAGGAATACTAGACAACCTTTAGCTACCATTTGTTCTATTTCATGGCTGACACATAAAGGTTAGCAATGACATCTTTTCTACCTCTACTGGTAAAGGTTGGATGACCTAGCTTCTCTATCCTTATTTTCTTTTCTCTATAGTCTATCTTTGAATTATAGTTATAAAGCCAATTCATTCCTATAATGATGTCAAAATCATTCATATCAAGAAGGATAAAGTCGGTAGGGAGTTCCTTATTCATATATTTTATAGGGATGACTGGTGTTTTTAAAGGGGATGTGAAGATACGACCACTAGGGGTAGTGACTTACAAAATGTTTCTAAATTCCTTGAAATCCAAACATAGCATAGTTGTGAGATTCCTCGAGAGGAAAATATTACTAGAACTAGAATTGAATTAAGATTTAATAGTATGTCCCATAATATCGAGCAATCCTACATTGTATTTATTACAGTCAAAACTATTATGTATTTCATGGTAAAGGATAGAGAATGAAGTTTCTAGGGATGGTTACCTTCTAATAGTCAGTTTGGATTGGCCTGAGCTTCCTCATTATCAATGATGAAGACTTGAGCATGTCAAAGCTCTCCAGCAACTGGGGTTGTCCTCTATGGTACTGTAGCTACTACTTGGGCCACCACTATGCCTAGACCTTGAGGTTAGGGAGAGGATAGTTTTCTATGAAGTGTCCCTCTTACTGACAGAGATAACACACTTGTTTCTCATAGCGGCATTTTGTAGGGTCCCTTTTCTTGTAGGTGTGACATTCAGGGTGACTATTCTCCTGACAAGGTTTTTCCTTTCTTTCATTTCTACCCTTGCCATTGTTACCAACTTGTGCCTTTCTATTATCATTCCTTGGGGCAGAAGTGCCTTCAGTGAAACCCAAATATCCTTTGGGTGGTTTTTGAGTAGGTATGATGGTCCTTTCCATGTCTAAAGCAGAGTTGAGGAACTTAGTGAAGTTTGGGGTTTACTAGCCATCACATAGTGTTTCAGTTGGGAGTGCAGGAAAACAAAGTGCTTAATGAGCCGTTCCTTAGTTAGCAGGTAAGAAAAGAGCTCCGGAAGATGGAATTTTCAAGAATAATCCTCCATCAACATGTTTACTTATCAAAGGAGTATGAACTACCTCTCCTTCTCCTTCTTGGTAGAGTCGTGGATAAACCTCATGGATAATATGGTGCGGAAATCTACCCATGCCATTGACTCTTCAGCCAAATCCCAGTCAACAATGTAGTTTTCCCACTATATCTTTCCTACTCCTTCAAGAATGTGAGAGAGGAAGAGGACCTTCTTGTTGGGTTGCACCTCCAAGATGCGGAAGTTGTTCTCTACATCTAGTAGCCAGGCATATGCCTTGTTGATGAATTCTATTTTTTTCTCACCCCAGAACTTCTCTATGTTTAGCTTGATGAAGTCAAGGATGGTGGCTCCAAGATTAGGGCATACAGGTAGGGGTTCACCATTCTTGTCTTTGGCAACCTCTTTGAGGGCTAGGACACTAATGGCCTCAGTGAGCTTCATCTTTTACTCTAGCCGGAACATCTTTGGGGTTTGGATCACCACTTTCCCAATTGAGTGTGTCCACTAGAATCAGGGTTATCTTCATCCTTGGGTCCACCATTAGGGACGGTATCATCTTCTACATGTGGGATCACAAAGGAGATGAACTCTTTCTTGAGGCCTCTCTCAACAGAGGCCTCGTCTGACCTCTTTTGTTTCTTGGAAGACTCAACTTCCATGAATATCCTCTTCTTCAATGAAGTCATCCTCTTGTTGTGAAATACCTTCTTGTATGGGTGGTCTCGGCGTGTGTCATCAAGTATGGTGGTGGTCTTGGTGCAGGCCATATTGTTTCACATAATAAATCAATCTCAATTTTAATTTAGGGTATTTAAAGTAGTATAAGTTTATGTCCGTGAAATCTTGATTACATACATTAAAAGTTGGTACAACTGAGTTGACGCCAGAAAGGCGACTTGATTTCGCAAGAAGTCAGTGCCACCAAGACATTGTCGATGGTATCAATGGTATTGGGATTGCACAACCTAACTTAAGAGAATCGGTATCACTGACACATCAAGTTGGTACCACCGAGTCTGCCCAATTAGGCCAGCCGCAGATTTGCTTCTAATCCAATGGTGGATGAAATTTCAGACCGTAATTCATGCCTATGACTTAGGAAGACGACGACCAGACCTAGGGAGTAAGCCATTTTCATTATACAATGACCAGAGATAAAGAATACAAGAACAGAGGGCAAAAAGCTTCACCGGGATTGATCTTAGCACCTACGGAGGACATTTCTGCCGCCAGAAGACAACAAACCACACATACTACAGAGGAGATCGCCTGGAAGGATCCAGGGGTTACCTTAGTTTTTACTATGTTCCCCACATTTTTTGTGACATCCCCGGATTTTCTAAAACTTAATCTGATGTGTGACGTCTAAATTGAAACCCTCACCTCAGCGAGCATTCAAATTTAAACATCCCACACTAGGCTAAGAAGAAGAAAATCAGAGGAAGTCAGAAGGAAACACAGTAGTACATGTACATGAACAATAATAAAACCATACACACATGTTCACCATTCAACATATAATTACAACATGAATTGTTACAACATTTGATATTACATATTGAACATCAAACTTAAACATATACACGTACTACATCTAAACAATAGGATCTTAAGACAATAGGTCCACCTGTACATCAGCTCGCTACACAACTCTCAACAATCCTGGATCTTCAAGAGCATAACCACAACCTACAAAAGATTACATGCGGTACACGTCAGCACAATATTTCAAGAATATTGTACTGAGTACGCCTACGTGTCTTTTATATACCTCTCATCATATCTTGGCAATAAGATAAAACTAATATACTTGGCAGTAACAAAAGAATATAAGAAAATCGTATACTTGCACAAAGATACTTATCAACAAAAGAGAACACATATTTTAAGCTCGTTTTCCATTATATGCTCGTGCATCCGCCTACCAATGGGATAGATGCATTCAGGCCTTATGATCCGCTTACCAAAGAGATAGATCATTGTACATGTGATCCACTTACCAAAGAGATAGATCACTCACTAGCACTATGCTTACCAAAGAGATATAGTGCTTTCATATAATGGAACAAATATATTATGTTTGATGTGTTCATAGCCATAAGTATGGAAAATCAGGCAACATATCATACAAGAACAATAATTTCATCCAATACCATATGCCAAGTATTTTACTACTCATATAACACAAGCATATTGTATAATAAGCCAAGTAAGAGGTAATAGCGTACCTTCCAAAGAGATAGATCATTCTAATCACATGTTCCTCATGTCATCTATATCTTTGGTTAAACCTGATCAAGACAAGACCATATACTATCATCAGGTTCTCATCCTATTATATCTCATCTTAACCCTAGTCGTGTTCATATTAGGGTTTAGCTTAGTTCATTAGGATATTCCCATCATTACTTGTATTCTTGTCTTATAATTATCTCACTGATGTTATTTTCCAGATTACATCTCATTATCAAAGTTCATCATCTGAACATTAGGTTCCATATCCTTTTTGTGCACATATTAACCCTAGGTTACATCATTAACCTAGCTTGGGGTTTTATAACATGTATTAATATTCATCTTCATATAACATGGATTTTGTTCATCATTATGATCTCATAAATAAAACTGAGGTTCAATATACTAATATGAGCTTTCTCTGTAAATTTCATCATTTATAGAGCACGTGTGTATTTATTGCATTTTATTAGGGTTATCAACCCTAATTAGACATATTAAGAAAATTACATGATTTCCTACATCATCATGACCATAACTGACATCATATGCATTATAAACATGAAATATGATTTACAGGTATTTTCTCATAATTTTAGGGAATCGTTTGATATTTATTATCCATCATAAGAGCATTTCACAACTAACACGATATCACTAATATTAGTGCATCGAACGCCTGATATTATAGTTTCATATTATTCTACTAATTTTTCTAATAATAACGATACCTTATTTGCATTTTTCTGACATTCGAGCGAATTACTATGAATTATCTAAGAATTGTATATTTACTGAATGTTTTACCTTTTTGGGCCATTTGCCAGCCGACACGTGGCTACCAGAGTTGGGCGCAGCTCCTTGCTGTTGAGCCGGTCTGGTTCTTTGATCAGGACCTGGTTCACCCGTCCTCCCCTTTCTTCTCGCGTGATGCATCCTGCCGCACCTCTATCTTGCGGAGATGACGCCGCACGGCTCTCAGCCGGCGAGGAACCGGACATCCTCCAGTGCTCCTCGCAACTGACATGACCATTCTTGAGATTCAGCACTGAACTACAGCCTCCTGCGGGTGCTCATGTCTGCTGATGTACCTCTCAATCTGCACCTCCACGACCTCGCCAGACGTAGCCATCCCCGCGGTGGAAAAGGGGGAAAGCACAGTCTACTCCTCCTCATGATCCTGGGCACTATGGTTCTTTCTCCGGTGAGGGAGCAGATAACATTGCCTCCTCCTCACCAACCCTAACCATTGCAAGGAGGTTTGATGCCTCCTAAACATCCTGGTGTCATCGACGAGCATCACTCACGCCATGGCTGAAAGCTCGGCAAGGAACCTGCAACCAACAGGATGCCACCACCACAGGTTCGCTTCTACCTTTGCCTACTCGCAAACGCCTCCGGATCTCCATCCTTGTGGTCGTGTGCCGCTTGCGACCACTGCAGCAAAGCAATAGGGGACCACCAACCCCGCTCTTTGCAGATCACCGTGACAGAGAGTCACGCAATGTCCCTGTTCGCCCGGTCTGCCTCTCGTCTGGTCCAAAGCCACCGTCAAGACCCCTTTTCAATCTCTCTCATCATGCTTCCAGGGCTGTCGCTGCTTGGGTCGGCACTAACGACTTCGAAGCCCTACCTCCATGAGGCCGATCAGTGGTGCAGTTTGTAAGCCACTGCTGGTGGCGATGCAAAATACCCAAGCTAAGACTTGAGCTCTGTGGTAGCGAGCATGCTTGTGGAGATGGAGGGCTCACACTTAGTAAAAACTGAACCAATAGTCACTCAAGGCTCTCGGAATGTGGTCCTTCTTCTAGTCTTCATTCTCAGTCCACGTTCTCCCAATCGTGGACGACCCTCACCTATACACTATAGCAACTGCCACAAGGTAGATGAGTCGTCCGATTTAGCACATCCAAGGGTTGCAAAATCAAGATCCGTGGTCTCTCCCTAGTTAGGGACACGGCCATATCTTGTGCACGATCGTGACATATGACATATCACAGCTGATCAAGGCCTAAGTTCCAAATATGAAATCTTGCCCTATTATTACATAATATTTAAACCTAAATATCTCCTGCTGGGAACATTGAAATAATCCGAAACATTGACCGTAGTTTTATCATAACTCAAGCTATATTTCAACCAACTTTGGTTCTGAGACTCACTCATTTAACCATTTAATATGTACTTTAAAAGGGCATAAACTTAAAGATCTTAATCATGATATCAACACCAATTAGCATCCATATTTTGTCAAAGCACTTGGAACTCTTCAAATTACTTAAAGATATGAGTTCACCTATGTCATTGGGCATTTAGGATTCTAAAAGTCCACTCCATCACATCCTACACACCTTACAAGATATTTCGTCCTCTAAATTATGCCAGAAGAACCACTTTGCCACATCATATACATCTTAAAAGAACTTTCGTCCTCGAAAGTCAACCATATTCGTACTTCAAGGAAAACTACCATGACTTCATCCACATGTAGGAAACCACTCTATGTGCAACATATCCAAGAACAAAGCTCCATAATCATATACAAACCACTCTTAGGAGGTTTTTAAGACATTCAAGGTGGATCACACCCTTCATAGAAGGCTCAAACAAAGGTTTAGAAACTTAGATTATGTCATTACATATCTCATATATTAGGACTGGATCCTTAACTTCACCGATGCATTAGGGTTCCACATCATATTACCATATTCCAAAGGCATTAACTAAAGTTAACCCATTATAACATTTTAGTTAGATCATTGTTAGAACATGTTCATCATTAACATATGCCTTTTAGGAGGGAGTTAACTATAATTAACCCACATTATCCGTATAGATCATATCAAGGTGTTATAATCATTATGTTGTGCTAGATGTTAAACTATATTTTCCATCTTTATTAAGCACTAATATTAACACCTCATGTAACTTGTTTCATTGATATGATTTTATTTCATTACTCATAACAAATTACAACATTTACTAGTGATTTCATCACAAGAGTAACACTTTAACATTATCATCATTATTCATGTATATGGTTAACCATTTATGTATTGATATCTATCAAACCATCTCTAGGTTTCCATCATATTATGTCTGTATATCAATCTCAAGATTAGATCACATTCTTACACATGTTCTATCATGATTGTTCTAAACAAACTTATATGAGTGGCTTGTCAAACATATATCAAAACTTCATCTAGTCCAACTGGGGTTCTCTTGACCCATGTCATGAGAGTAGTTCCATGCTCAGTCTCTCTGAGCTAACTCAACTATATGAGTATTCCATATGCATAAACTTTATCTTTCCTCTCTTAGTCTAGGGTTCTCAGGTATACCTCATTGGCACACGTGTTAGCCTTACAAGCTCTAGCCACATTAGCACAACCCAAAACGTGCTACAACATCTTCTTCATAGGTCTCTACCCATGATACATCTTACCCAAAGCTCTCTCACTTATACATGCAACCACTAGATTCCTATGCGGGAAACCACCAACCCGAGCATGAGGCTTCACCGAAACTAACATAGCTACCTCCTCCAGGGTCTTGGGCTCTCTCCCTCGCCCAGATGGCAGGTTCTCATATAGATGTTCACATATGCATATATATCCAGCCTCTCTCTGTCTCTAGGGTTTGGTCCTCCCAAGGACATCTAGGGTTCAAGATAGCTATAGGAATCATGCATAAGCAACTCAACTCAATTACTCAGGAGTAGTCTAGTTTAGGACATATCATATCACATATCTCATACTTCTCATATCGTGGAGTCTAAGTTCTCTGACCTTCTCCGTGTGGGTCTCACTCTCTCTTGAGCTAACCCCAAAATTGGTCCTAACACTAGAGGTCCTCCTTCGGAAAAGAGATTGAGGCTCTTGCTGATTCACAACCTTGTCTTAACTTAACTTATCTCATCTCATAAAAGAACTCATACTTGCGTCATCAAAACTTATCTCAAATCCTCAAACAGAACTTAAGTCCTCGAAGACAAACATAGATTATCAACCATCTTATATCATCTATATAAGACTTGCATCACATCGTCAAAACTTATATCATCTATTCTATCTATCATATATTCCAACAAGGCTCTAGACATCTAATCTAGAACTACTCTCTCTTCTAGACTGATGTCATTCACTTTCACTTAGGTTACATGACCACCTCCTACTTATACTTGTGTGGGGACACATTTTTGTAATACATATACATAATAAAATATTATATAGTTTTTCTCCGATAAAACAAGCGTCAGAGAAAACTATCAAGGTTCGATCCGTTTGGAATCAAAAACCAAATCCTGAAAACGAGTGTCCCACACATAGTAGAGAGTACAGTGTCATGAAAACTAGTGAAATGGGTGAGAACATGGTGTAGACTAGTGTAGCTACCCCAGACAACGAGCACCATATACCTAGGATTTCTCTTCCCTTGATGCACGTCATTTCCAAATAGTGCAACGTCCCATACCGCTGCACTACAAGGAAAGAACGACATCTAAGGACTTGCTACACAACAAGCACCAGTCTAGACCTAGTTCTCAGACATCTAGGTGCTAACCTAGAGGCTAGGTCAGATCTAGTCTCTAAAAGACGACTAATCTAACCCTAAAAGATTATTAAGGTCAAGGTTCTTTAGTTTTGAGTTGCATAATGAGCAAATGTTAGGCTTTTCTATTGTTCATGCTCTGATACCACCTGTGACGTCCCCGGATTTTCTAAAACTTAATCTGATGTGTGACGTCTAAATTGAAACCCTCACCTCAGCGAGCATTCCAATTTAAACATCCCACACTAGGCTAAGAAGAAGAAAATCAGAGGAAGTCAGAAGGAAACACAGTAGTACATGTACATGAACAATAATAAAACCATACACACATGTTCACCATTCAACATATAATTACAACATGAATTGTTACAACATTTGATATTACATATTGAACAGCAAACTTAAACATATACACGTACTACATCTAAATAATAGGATCTTAAGACAATAGGTCCACCTGTACATCAGCTCGCTACACAACTCTCAACAATCCTGGATCTTCAAGAGCATAACCACAACCTACAAAAGATTACATGCGGTACACGTCAGCACAATATTTCAAGAATATTGTACTGAGTACTCCTACGTGTCTTTTATATACCTCTCATTATATCTTGGCAATAAGATAAAACTAATATACTTGGCAGTAATAGAAGAATATAAGAAAAGCATATACTTGCACAAAGATACTTATCAACAAAAGAGAACACATATTTTAAGCTCGTTTTCCATTATATGCTCGTGCATCCGCCTACCAATGGGATATATGCATTCAGGCCTTATGATCTGCTTACCAAAGAGATAGATCATTGTACATGTGATCCGCTTACCAAAGAGATAGATCATTCACTAGCACTATGCTTACCAAAGAGATATAGTGCTTTCATATAATGGAACAAATATATTATGTTTGATGTGTTCATAGCCATAAGTATGGAAAATTAGGCAACATATCATACAAGAACAATCATTTCATCCAATACCATATGCCAAGTATTTTACTACTCATATAACACAAGCATATTGTATAATAAGCCAAGTAAGAGGTAATAGCGTACCTTCCAAAGAGATAGATCATTCTAATCACATGTTCCTCATGTCATCTATATCTTTGGTTACACCTGATCAAGACAAGACCATATACTATCATCAGGTTCTCATCCTATTATATCTCATCTTAACCCTAGTCGTGTTCATATTAGGGTTTAGCTTAGTTCATTAGGATATTCCCATCATTACTTGTATTCTTGTCATATAATTATCTCACTGATGTTATTTTCCAGATTACATCTCATTATCAAAGTTCATCATCTGAACATTAGGTTCCATATCCTTTTTGTGCACATATTAACCCTAGGTTACATCATTAACCTAGCTTGGGGTTTTATAACATGTATTAATATTCATCTTCATATAACATGGATTTTGTTCATCATTATGATCTCATAAATAAAACTGAGGTTCAATATACTGATATGAGCTTTCTCTGTAAATTTCATCATTTATAGAGCACGTATGTATTTATTGCATTTTATTAGGGTTATCAGCCCTAATTAGACATATTAAGAAAATTACATGATTTCCTACATCATCATGACCATAACTGACATCATATGCATTATAAACATGAACTATGATTTACAGGTATTTTCTCATAATTTTAGGGAATCGTTTGATATTTATTATCCATCATAAGAGCATTTCACAACTAACACGATATCACTAATATTAGTGCATCGAACGCCTGATATTATAGTTTCATATTATTCTACTAATTTTTCTAATAATAAAGATACCTTATTTGCATTTTTCTGACATTCGAGCGAATTACTATGAATTATCTAAGAACTGTATATTTACTGAATATTTTACCTTTTTGGGCCAATTGCCAGCCGACACGTGGCTACCAGAGTTGGGCGCAGCTCCTTGCTGTTGAGCCGGTCTGGTTCTTTGATCAGGACCTGGTTCACCCGTCCTCCCCTTGCTTCTCACGTGATGCATCCCGCCGCACCTCTGTCTTGCGGAGACGACGCCGCACGGCTCTCAGCCGGCGAGGAACCGGCCGTCCTCCAGTGCTCCTCGCAACTGACATGACCGTTCTTGAGATTCAGCACTGAACTACAGCCTCCTGTGGGTGCTCAGGTCTGCTGATGTACCTCTCGATCTGCACCTCCACGACCTCGCCAGGCGTAGCCGTCCCCACGGTGGAAAAGGGGGAAAGCACGGTCTACTCCTCCTCGTGATCCTGGGCACTATGGTTCTTCCTCCGGTGAGGGAGCAGATAACATTGCCTCCTCCTCACCAACCCTGACCATCGCAAGGAGGTTTGACGCCTCCTAAACATCCTGGTGTCATCGACGAGCATCACTCACGCCATGGCTGAAAGCTCGGCAAGGAACCTGCAACCAACAGGATGCCACCACCACAGGTTCGCTGCTACCTTTGCCTACTCGTAAACGCCTCCGGATCTCCATCCTTGTGGTCGTGCGCCGCTTGCGACCGCTGCAGCAAAGCAATAGGGGACCACCACCCCCACTCTTTGTAGATCACCATGACAGAGAGGCACGCAATGTCCCTGTTCGCCCGGTCTGCCTCTCGTCTGGTCCAAATCCACCGTCAAGACCCCTTTTCAGTCTCTCTCATCATGCTTCCAGGGCTGTCGCTGCTTGGGTCGGCACTAACGACTTCGAAGCCCTACCTCCATGAGGCCAATCATTGGTGCAGTTTGTAAGCCACTGCTGGCGGCGATGCAAAAGACCCAAGCTAAGACTTGAGCTCTGTGGTAGCGAGCATGCTTGTGGAGATGGAGGGCTCACACTTAGTAAAAATTGAACCAATAGTCACTCAAGGCTCTCAGCATGTGGTGCTTCTTCTAGTCTTCATTCTCAGCCCACGTTCTCCCAATCGTGGACGACCCTCACCTATACACTATAGCAACTGCCACAAGGTAGATGAGTCGTCCGATTTAGAACATCCAAGGGTTGCAAAATCAAGATCCGTAGTCTCTCCCTAGTTAGGGACACGGCCATATCTTGTGCATGATCATGACAGATGACATATCACAGCTGATCAAGGCCTAAGTTCCAAATATGAAATCTTGCCCTATTATTACATAATATTTAAACCTAAATATCTCCTGCTGGGAACATTGAAATAATCTGAAACATTGACCGTAGTTTTATCATAACTCAAGCTATATTTCAACCAACTTTGATTCTGAGACTCACTCATTTAACCATTTAATATGTACTTCAAAAGGGCATAAAATTAAAGATCTTAATCATGATATCAACACCAATTAGCATCCATATTTTGTCAAAGCACTTGGAACTCTTCAAATTACTTAAAGATATGAGTTCACCTATGTCATTGGGCATTTAGGATTCTAAAAGTCCACTCCATCACATCCTACACACCTTACAAGATATTTCGTCCTCTAAATTATGCCAGAAGAACCACTTTGTCACATTTTTCTTCTTCCTTTCTGTGTGTTTTGTCATGAAAACCATGTGAGGATAAAAACCTTTGTTCTTTAGGACCCGGGAGTAGCCCAGATATACACTGCAGTTGATTTCTATGCATTAATTAATATCAATTTATCTCTTATTACTAGATATAATTCTATGGATGTTGCTTGTTCTATTTATGCTTGATCACCATGAATGGATTAATAGACACTTAATCATCTCGGGAGAGGGATTAAGGGTTGGAAAACATAGAATTACATTTTTATTGTACCCTTTAGGAAAAGTGATGAATAGACGAGGGGAGAAACCCTGAGTATTTATTTAAAACACCTAACTAATCAAACGAATAACCGCGGGAGTGGGATTGTAATTAGTATAGGTAGTGAATTACACTACGGAAGCAGATAATTCTGGCTATAGGCTTCCTATCCGGGAATTGAGATAATAGGTATAAGTGCATAGGAGAGACTGTAAGTGATATCTGTGGTGTAACCATCATCCTAAGGAACTCATTCTCTTTCTGATTTAACTCAATTAATTTAATCTATTTTCTTTAGTATTAATTTAGTAATTCAATCCAACTCAAACAACCATCATCGGCTTAGCTGATCAATTTGTAGTAAGTAGTAGTTTCTGGAGAAACACTTCCCCGTGTTTGACTCGGGCCTCACATATCCGTTATTACTGCGATACATTCACTTGCATTTTGCGCAAGGTAGACAATGCATCAAGTTTTCTTCTTACCTTCTGATTCATCCCTTCTCTACCCTCTTCTTCACTCATAAAACCCTAGTCACCCACTAACTACTTCATCTACCCTTGTGAATATTAGGGTTATGATTATTAGAGTTAAGGCATGCTCAACCAAGTTACGGTGTCACTCTTAGGAAGAAGCAAGCATATCGTCTCTCCTTGGGTCGGTAGCACAAAGATCTGGGTTGTTTTTGGGCGGCTCTCTGAGGTCAAGTTGATGCCACTGACTTTTGTGGTGTCGATGTTACCGAGCTGTGTCGATTTGTCTTATACCTAAAAACATATAAAGCATCGTAAGTGCTCAAAATGCATAAAATGCTAGTAAAAAATGATTGAAATCATATGATTTGATACAAACAAGGAAATATAGGCTAGCTATGACATTCCATGCATAATAGGTCATATAAATGTCCAAACTACACCCAAAAACAAAGGAAAATGAGCCTATAAAAGTAGCTAAAATCACATGCATCAAACTCCCGTAAGCTTGAATGTTGCTCGTCCTCAAGCAACACCCTCTCAGCTCTCTTTTATAAAAGTTAGCAAAAGGACAATGCACATACATTCTTTTCTTAAACAACCCACCTAGCAAGCCTTAAACCGACCTTCACTGACCACTGAAACACTAACTTCTCTAAAGTGACAAAAAATTACAAAAGAGATGTCCACCCTCAGTCAATGACACTATCAAGGAATTAGTTAACATCATAAATATTCATGTGTTTGCTTCATGTATTGCATGATTCCCTACACTAAATTTCACTACAGCAAACATTATCATTAGTGGCATTTTAGAAATGCCACTAAAAATAAAAAATGCCACTAAATAGGTTTAGTAGCATTTGTTGACACTTAAAAAAATGCCACTAGTACCAATGCCACTAGAGAGATAGTGGCGTAATTTGTAAATGCCACTAAAGGTTTGGCTTTAATGGCTTTCAATAAATGCCAAATAAATGGCACTAAAACATTGTTTGGCTTTTACAAAAATGCCACTATCCATCAATCGGCTTTTATAGAAATGCCACTATTGTGTATTATGATTTGTATGAAACTATTCTTATTGAGCGTATAGAAAAAGCCAATAATGACATACTAGTTGTGCATGATTACATTCTCAAGGATTTTAATCATTCAATTTTCAATTCATTGCCAAAAAATTTAAATGAAAGCCAATTTCTTTGAAGACACATTTTCAGAATTACGGATCTTTTCTATTTACAATAAAATGCAAATTACATGGGGAGGAGATTTTACCTTTCCCCTTTTGATAAATTCAACACATGTGTACAACATTTTTTTTAATACAATATCTTCATTTGATGACATTCGTGTTTCATAGTAGCCTTGCATAACACTTGCCAACTTCAAGTAATGTTGATCGCCCTTGCATCAACTTCAACATCAATCATGTTCGTCTCCTATTGAATTTTAGCCAATATCTTTTGAAAGTCTTTTCTTCCATGAAGTGAATCGCAAAAGGAAGTGTATTTTCATCAGAAGATATTAGTACTTGTGGCATCAGTTTCCCAAACAAGCCATATGGTACAACAACCTGAGATAGACAATTACAACATCACATTTACATTTGATATTGAATCATAAAGAAATTATGCTTATGGAAAGGTAGATATTGTCAAGTAAACACCGCACAAGCATAACCACCTTCTAGTTCAAGTAGGATGATGATATAATTCTATTGCAAACTTACTTCTCTTCCTTCAAATCCTAATGTTGAGAGCTTAGTTAGTAGGATTTTGCAAGCTACAAAGATTACATTGCACATGAGTGAGTGACACATTCAACCTCAAGTCTAGATCATGAATACACAAAATAAATCAAAGTGATATCATTATGTTGACTACCTAAAGATAACATTAGGGATGAATATTCACTACTAGGGGTAGATAGATAGTCATAATAAGTGGCACACAAAGATGAGGTACTAAACACTAAGTTGCATCTTTAATAAAGAGATCTATACTACAACTTGAGATAGATGTAGTGTGAGCTGGGATCATAAAATCCATGATAGATTTAAATAAGGCACTAAACAACAAACATATGAAAACTGCAAACATTTATGGAACATGAGACCATCTACAAAATAAGAGACATCTATGTTGTGTAATTGTTATGTTATAAAAGGTAAGACATATCCATTACATGCATTCAGATAAATAACTCTAGAAACATGAAGTCCAAAAAAAACAAGCTTGTCTATAGTACCCATGTCCTCTACCAGCCTAGGAATCAAACTAACCCATCAACCACAAAGTGCACAACATAACTTCCATAAATGCTAATTAGTGGATAAGATGGTGTTGCCATTGTTCCACATTATTAATCAACATTATGAAAAATAGATCAACATGCACTATGATATAAAGTAGAGCTAATAAAAATCATAACATTCGAATGAAATACTTGGAGTTCTCCTGATTGAAACTAATTATTGAACATATTCAAGATCAAATCAATCTGCATCTCTATAAACCTATAATGATAACTAGCAACAAATGTGCATATAACAACGTTTTTCTAGATAGTTGAAGTTCATGTTCCATCAGGTCCAAGGTAGAACATTACCATCAGTAAGTAGGGCCAAGATTAGTGTTGATCTGCATTCGAACTTCTTCCACCATCTATTGGGAAATCTTCATCCACATTGCTAAAAACCAAGAAAGAATTTAGGAGATATAACATCAAAAGATGAAATGGAAGCATGAAAATAAAATACCAACGACTGTAGTATATATTCCAAGGAAGAAGAGAAGAATTTTCTTTTCTCTCTTCATATCATAGTTGCAAAATGTCATTCACATATTTCTTTATATATTTTTTTCTTTGATTCCATTAAAGCATGATTTCTATATTCCATGTATGTTGTGCAATCATTTGATATTATATATAGGCAATTTGTCTAGGATATAAAATATTGTAAGTGGGGATGGTTAAACATTCAAAAAGACTATTTATCCATCTAGAATACAGATTCAAGACCCACACCACAAGAATAATTATCTTGGAATTCTCTAATATTCTAGGATTGAGAATGCTACTTTGCTTAATACATTTGACATAATGTGGTTTAGTAGATCTCATTGTCTCCATAACAGCTTAAAGTTGAGGATGAAAAAGAAATTTTAGTAAAAAAAAGTGATTTACAAAAAACTCACAACTTGAAGTATTTAGACAAACCAAACAAAAAGATTTTATGATATAAGTAAGAGTGGAAAAAATTCTTTGTTTTTTGATCTTTTTCATACATGTAGTTTTTTCCTACTCCTAGAGACTAAAATTTTAATGATGAAGCATCTATACTTAATTTCAAGTTGCAATTTATACAACTAATTTTTAAGTTGTTGGGATGAAAGCATATAAACTTCAATTTGATCTTTATTCTAGAAGCATAGCTAAATATATGTAATGTAACATCCCAGGATTTAAGGCCTCAAATAACATGGTCTTGAAAGGAATAATTGGACTATTCATATGCACATCCTTTTCCAGGAGTCCATCCCTAAAGAACTCTATAGTTAAGCGTGCTCAGCTTGGAGTAGTACTAGGATGGGTGACCATTCGGGAAGTTACCCCCGAGTGGTTTGTGGGGCCAATCATCATTCACAAAACTCTACTAGTGGCTTGGGCAGAGGGCCCAGGTGTTACATGTATTATCTCCAACTTTCCTAACTCTAACTTTGAATAAAGAATAAGTGTATTGATTTGTACAAACTAGAGTATTATCTCCACTAGAATAATAAAAACTTCAACAAGTTCATTAGAAGTACCATATGACTAAATTTTTTGGTTGAGATAATATTCAAGAAATATATATAGTTTGTAACTCCATTGTCTTCTTTTACTATGCTCAAATAATAAGTTGGTTTAAGAAGAATGAGCTTCATTTATGTTAAGAGAAGTTGTATGTATAAAAGTTATCACTTGCTCTTTACCGAGTGTGACTGCGAAGTGCATATTAGTAATTCATGAAAACATAGATTGATGTAACTCTAGTAAATATATAAAACTAAAAATTGAGGATTGAATTAATCTAAATATATACCTTAGGAATAAGAGAACCTAAATCATACAAACAACATTTAAGATAGATTTAGATATAATAAAATCAATGAAACCACAATTACATTGGGAAACAAGTACCTCAAGTATAGTTGAGAAACTAAGTGATTTAAATATACAACAAGATCAGATATAATTTTATGTTAATCAATTTTGTAAATCATTTATATGTCATATATACAAAAGAGAATGTCATTTTTAACATTGAAGGGATTGTTGATTCAAATAGTCCCTTATGCCCTATTTGGTTATATACCCAAAATTTAGCTACCCAGGTCATATTTGGAAAGGTTAAGTTGGGTCCAATCTTGATACTGGTTTTCGTTTTGTGACAAATAAAGCACATCTTGCATCTGGTAGTGAAGTGGTGTTGTTTAGGTGTTTTGCATTAAATTTGGGTAACAAAGGATGTTACTCCATTATTAATCCTCTAGTATAGGGTAGTAGAATTATGCCTCCCCTTAAATTAAGATTCTACTTCGTCAGGCTCTATCTTTGGTACAATGGAGGCTTCTCTTAGCAATTTTCCATCTTGAAAATTTGTGCCATGATTTAGGCTTATCTGTTGCAGACAAGATTTTGAAATTCCTACCTTTACTCTCAAGGGTAGCGTACCATGAGTAGTCATATATGGATTATAGCCAAATAACCCCAGGGTATGCTTTGCCTAGAAACATGGTAGATTTTTCTAAGTCTTGTTTGGAAACAAATAAGCCTAAAGTTATATTATTGTTGACAAGTTGGAGAATTGTATTAAAGAGAAAAAAATCATTGTACAAAAATAAAATCTCAATTTGGATAGACTCCTAATCCAAAGGGATATAAGATTCTACGACTCCTGATTATGGGATTAAAACTAGAGTAATGGCCTCCATTACTACGATTCAACTCCAAACACCCAAATGGCCCTACTTTTCTATGTGGATTAGAATGTGCCTAGTTGGACAAGGCAAAATCATGGTTGGACCCGGTTGTTGGTATGTATGCCCTAAGATCCAATCATTGGATGATTGGTGGGATACATTAAGATTGATTTGATAAGCATCAAAGGCAAGCTTCCAATTCTTTCTAGTTCAGTCATATGAGATAATGATAGAACAGATTGAATGTCTAGAGTATGACAGTACTCAATGACGTATGCTTTTAGGTTGAGGACCTGAACGATGAGATCATACGGATGCTAAGAGTTTGTACATTATTATTGTGTCCCTAGTAGGATGTCATTGTGGAAGGTAGATAGACATCAATGACACACAAGACTAGATTGTGGTGTTGGTTGATGACAGAATCTCATTAGTCATGATATGGAGATATCAAACCAAACACATAGGTACTTGTTAGAGAACAAGTATACCAGACAGACCCACCGTGAGTTTGACACATGGAACCATGACATAGTAGTCAGAGTCAGTTCTCAGACTGATGGTGGTGAGTGTGATTCTTTGACCTGAAATCACTACTCTCAACACATGTCGTTGGGTACACTTTTACATCATCAAACATAGTCCTAAAACATGGGTTGTTATAAAGGTGATGATTGGGTGGCTTTGACACATGGGGATTTTGAGGGGTGAGTGATAGATATGGGATTTGTCCCTCCTGAGGGAGTTTGATATCCATGGCGACTTGATGAGTAGGATTGAGACAGGCTTGCACGCATGTGTGAATCAGTATGTGATATTGATGTCATACATATCTCCTCCAATCTACTCTAAGATCAAGAAAGTGAATGAACGTTGACAGGATGACTATTCCATGCCTTGAATTCATTCGGGATATCAGCGAAAAAGGAATTATACATTCACTGTAACACCATTCATGGATTGTAGGATTGAAAGTTGTTCTCCAACTTTCCTTTTCACTTGGGTAGCACTCATGTGTGACTAGGCACCGCTCTTTGCTTGTGAAGTCATAAGTGCTATGGACTTTCACTACCAATGTGAAATGGACCTGTAGGGTCACACACATAGGATTTAACCTGGAAGAGGAGTTTATCCAGAAACGATGTTTAGATTGATTACTAAAGGAGTTTAGTCGTTCAATTAAACACTCAATCAATTGATAGCTCAGTATCATGGTGTCCAAGGTGTCAGACCAATTGATTAGAGTATCAGATGATTGAAACTGTGATTGACTGATTTGCACAAGTCTGCTGCCCCAACCGATCGGCTCATGGGATGAACCGATCAACTCAGGTTGGTGAACTGGTCGGCTCAAGTTGTAAGTCGATCGGCTCATGTATCATGAAATGATCTGCTCAATTGTTGAACCTGTCGATTCATGTGACCAACCAAGATCGTTTGGAAAGTCAGAAGATTATTTTGCAAATACAATTTGTTTCACTTGTACAAATTCGATTTGGACAAGGATTAATATTTGATTAATCGGAAACAAATATGAAAGTCAATTTGAGTTGGACTAGGACCACAAACCGATTGGCTGATGCTTGAAACGATCGGCTCAGGTGCCCCAAACGATCGGTTCAGGTGTGAATCGATCGGCTCAAGTCCCCAACCGATCAGTTCATGCTTGAAACGATCGGTTCATGTGGCACATTTGGTTGTTTTGTGGAAAAATTTGAACCCTTCTACTCCTATTTAATCCCGCATTGCCTGGGGTAGAGAACCCTGTCCCATGACCCTCCTATATATATAGGGGTATTGGGGGCTTCTCAGGAACAACAACTCAGAGCACCAGTTGCTCTGCAAAGTTGTCATCTGTCTGGTTGTGGTAACCGAGAGAGCCCGAGCAAGTGCTACCTGATAAGGGATGCATAGCAAGGGAAAGACAACTGTAGAAAAGCAACTGGTGGCAGGAGAGTGTGTTGGTGACTAGTACGCTGACAGGAGGGTACGACTCCTTCCGATTCCTTGTGGGATAAGGAGATCAAAGTTCCAGGTGGTCCGTGTGGACTACTTCAAAGATGGGAGAATTCTGCCGCTCGGAGGACAACTATCAATCTCGTCAGTCCCGGTGAGACTAGGAGCTGCACAGACACCGTCCAAGACTGGAGGTGAAGACCGCGCAAGCCGCGAGGTAACGTCGCCAAACAAGCCTCGGGACAAGGTATGTCTCCACAAACCATCCTTCCTATTGTATAGACGTTGATGTGATTCCTTTATTCTGGGTTTAGGAGAAGAAATTTTTGTTTCCGATGCAAACAGTGGTCTCAGAGCCATGTCAACTGCTCTATACTTTAGTATTATCGATGTGATCGATTTTAGTTTGTCGCCTTTATTTATTGTGTATGATGCGAATAATGATGGCTTTGTGCATGTCCAATCTTAAATCCACAAATCCCAATATAAAAATTTGATATGTAATATGAATGCACTCGATATGTGTCACCCTTAAATGAGTTTTTTGGTGAATGTATAGCATGGTTATGTCCAATAAACCCTATATATGTGTGCAGGGTTGTATGTGGTTGCTTGCATCTCGATCTGTGCACTGATTCTCCATCTCTTATTCTTGATGTAACTCGAGATAACTCGACATTTATTTCCTACCTTTTCTCCCCCCCGAATGTAACTCGGGGTTTCCCAATTTAAATGTAAATAGGATAGATCTTTTATTTCCTATTACGTCAAAGAATGGAGGACATCTGACGACGAAAGTGAAATGACTGGTTCAAGGAGTGAACCGATCAGTTGGCGATCCAGACAATCAGTTTGAGGAGCAAGACGAGTGGGTGGCGACCTGAGGAGATGCACGATGATCAGGCGAACGGATCGGTTGGAGGAGCCAACCGATCATCTAGTGGCACCCAGACGATCGGCCAGGACGAGCAGGTCATTCATGTGATGAGTTGATCAATTCAGATGGCTATAGCACTTCATCATGGACAGGTTGCATGTGATGTAGACCTAGATGACCGTGATTCCTCTTGGCTCATGGAATCACATTAGGATGGCCATAATCATCGTTTTTATCATTTCACATGTTTTCTATGGGATATAGCATGTATATGATACATACTATGTATTGTGGTGATTAGATATGTATATGTATCTATTAAAACCAAATCCTTCATTAAATATTAAAGTTTAGATGCCTTCCAAATGTGACACACATTAAAAGCTTGATCATCCAAGTGTGGGCACGCCCTAGCGTGGTGCACCGTCTATCTCGTGGAAGCATGAAGGATGGATATGTGGGTTTGCCCTAGCAGGGTGCATATTCATCATGTTGGCTTTGGTTCGGACTTAACAAGGTGACCTAGATAGGATCTAGCACCTTGAGGAATGGAGATGATCATGGAAAAGAGTTGCATATGACATCTTTCAAGAGTTGCATATGATGCAATTGGCAAAAGTTGCCTACTTGGAAGATCTAAGTTGTGGGTGACATCCCTAGCTGGTCCATGACTCAGAGGATTTCAAGATCTTGACCCACTAGAAGATTGTACGTTGCAATCTTCCTAATTGATGGTGAGGGCCATCAATTTGAATAAAATAGTGGGAGCAATAATTAATTAAAGTCCTAATTATATCGTTAATTTTTCAAATCAATCAAATAAGTCAAAATTGAATTTTGGACTAAATTGCATATGTTTCCTTTTGTAGTACAAATGATAACAAACAACAATCACTTTTCATTGTGATCGATCCTTGAAAAGGACAAGATGAATGGGACAAACTTCCACGACTGGTTTAGGACATTGAGAATTGTTCTCACTCAAGAGCGAAAGCTCTATGTCCTGGATACTCCAATTCCAGAGGAACCGGCTCCTACCGCACCAAAGGCAGAAAGGGATGCTTATAAGAAGCACTATGATTATGCCATTGATGCAAAGTGCTTAATGTTGTGCTCCATGAACCATGAGTTGCAGAGACAACATGAGAACATGGGTGTCATTGAGATGATTCATCATCTCAAGAACATGTATGAAGATCAAGCACGGCAAGATAGATATGATGTCTCTAGGGCATTGTTCAAGTGTGTCATGACAGAAGGAGATCCAGTTGGTCCTCACATGCTCAAGATGATTGGGTATGTAGAGAACCTGATGAGACTGGGATTTCCCCTGAGCCAAGAGTTGGCTACTGACATGATACTGCAATTGCCAGAATCCTACAGTCAGTTTGTGATGAACTACAACATGAACAACTTTGACAAAGTTATTGGACATGTTGAGGACAGTCGAGGCAAAGATGAAGAAGGACAAGCCTAAGTCTGTGATGATGATCATCAGCAAGAAAGGCAAGTCCAAGTGCAAGGGCAAGGACAATGCTAAGAAAGGTTCTGATGCTAGCCAGCAGCCCAAGGCGTCTTCAGCTCTCAAGGCCAAGGGAGGCATGACCAAGAGAGGCAATTGCCACCATTGTCAAAAGCCAGGACATTGGAAAAGGAATTGTCCACTCTATCTGTAAGAACTAAAGAAGAAGGAGGCGACAGATGTCTCCACCTGAAGGTGTCATGAAATAAACTTGTAACACTTTTTGAGGTATATGATACCAAGATATAAAGTGTAAAGCACCCAATAAATGGCGTAAGTGTTGCCACAATATATAGGCGTACTTTAGTTTATTTTCAATCTTGAAGGCATGTAATTGAGTTATGAACTTCTATTTCATATTTGCCAATAGATAGAAACACATTATTTTTGCATATTGTATTACAATGATAGCAATTAATGATGTTGATGTTTCAATTTCAAAGATATGATCTTTATGGCAATGCCTTGTTTATCTTGTGGTACTTGGTATGCATAAGATAAAATGATACTTAAAAGTTATTGATTACTCAAACAATCAAATTAGCATAAATCATGAGAAATTCATTTCTAGTTTCCATGTGATGGATAAGCTAGACTCTTTTGGTTAGAGAACCAGTAAGAGACGTGAATCCCTGGGACATGATTAATCGATCTTCACTAATGGTAGTGGGAGAATGATTATCCTATTAGGTATAATGCATGTGATGTATTTACATACCTATTGGAGTTAATGCTAGTGCTTCAAATGGTGTTTAGAGAAATACCAATATGAATATCTTGAAGTGTTCAAGAATATCATAGATGAAGTACAAATTTGGTAAAGTGTAATTCTTGATGAGATCAATGAATGAAATACTTGAACCAAATGTTTGAGGACCTTGTGAGTGATTATGATAGTGTATCACAGTGAGCTCATGATTAAGGCATGGTGATGTCTAAATCAAAAGGAATCATACTCGAAGGAGTTAGAGGATGACTATCAAATAACTAATTTCTTCTTAAATAAAGAACACCCCACACTAATAAAGGACATTAAGAATCATAAAGGGTTGTGAGTTCTTATATCCTTGACATATACACCTCTATTATCTATGTGATGAGTTGGTCATGAGATGAATCAACTATCTAGATGAATATGAGGAACCATATTTTGAGTTATGGTTTATGACCATTACATCCTAAATGACTTCCATATGAACCATAAGGTATGACCTTCATGGTAGCACCCATTGGGATGAAATCCATAAGTGCGAATGAGTCTTAAGACACATGGATAACATTTTGAGAAGGATGATACTTGCTGATTGCAACTTAATGACTAAAAGATTTGGCATACAGATACTAAAACCGCATTCCTATGAGGAATAAAACAAGGATGTGTATGTGACACAACCTATAAGGTTTATGAATCCATTAATGCAAATGAAGTCCATAAGTTACAATGGACTAATCAATGTGATTGATTGAATATAAGAAACTTAGAACTGTGATCTTTACTTTGATGATATAGTCAAAGGGTTTGACTGATATGTCAAAGATAAGGAAGGGATCTGTGATTTAGTGGGAGTGTATTGACATTCCACATGTTGATGTGAAATGGAAATGTTCTAGAATGGAAATCCAAAGTGGTAATTATCTTTAGGGAAGAGAGAGACGTTTCCTATGTGATAGGAATAGATATCTATAGAGATAGTTCTAGAAAACCTCTTGACCTGGAAAAAGAGAGCATACATTGGAAATCTATACTGAAAGGTTTAGTATACACAGATTCAGTGGGAGAAAACTTGTCCATGTTATATGGAGTTAGTATCCCAAGGCCTAGTATCCAATTCTTATGAAGAATGGGAACACTAAGAATAGATATGGATCTATCATGTATGTAATCATCCCATCATCTTGCATGTATGGACATAGCAGGAATAAAATACATTCATCATCTTGTATGTAGGACATGACAATATGATGTGCTCATCCTGATAACTCATATGTGGGACATGACGAGTGGATGTTTTTCTAGTTCTAGTAAGCGTTACTAGAATACCATAATAACTTGATAAGTACTTGAGAAGTACTAGTACTATGGAAATAAGGAAGGGTTCACTGTAAAATATTACGTTGATGCGAACTTCTGAAAAAAGGACAAAAAATTAATCGCAAAATGTATATGGGATAGATTAAAGTGAATGAATAATGGAAACGTTCCAATAAAGTTGTTTTAAAAGGAAATGTCGAGTATCCGTGTGTTAGAGAACATCAGTGGATACTATATGGATCTAGGAGTTCATTGAGATGAACTTATAGATATTCTGGTCATTGATGACAAGTTAGGAGCGCTTGGTCAAGCAATGTGGCTAAAGGTTAGCAAAGGAATACTAGATCGCACATTACGACAACTCCATCTCATACGTGTGACATACAACGACGAGATGAGAGACATGCAGTTAATACTGACTTTGGCAAGGTGTCGCCATAACTCACTATGTCACCACTAGAGCACAGTAACATGTGGGACATGTTTGAAGATCACTAAGAATATGATTCAAGGGTGATTGGCTCACAGTGCAAGTGGGAGTCTGTTGGTATGTATGCCCTGAGAGCTAATCATGGGATGATTGGTGGGATACATTAAGATTGATTTGATAAGCATCAAAGGCAAGCTTCCAATTCTTTCTAGTTCAATCATATGAGATAATGATAGAACAAATTGAATGTCTAGAGAATGACAGTACTCAATGACGTATGCTTTCAGGTTGAGGACCTGAACGATGAGATCATACGGATGCTAAGAGTTTGTACATTCTTATTGTGTCCCTAGTTGGATGTCATTGTGGAAGGTTGATAGACAGCAATGACACACAAGACTAGATTGTGGTATTGGTTGATGACAAAATCTCATTAGTCATGATATGGAGATAACAAACCAAACACATAGGTACTTGTTAGAGAACAAGTATACCAGACAGACCCACCATGAGTTTGACACATGGAACCATGACATGGTAGTCACAGTCAGTTCTCACAGTGATGGTGGTGAGTGTGATTCTTTGACATGAAATCACTACACTCAACACATGTCGTTGGGTACACTTTGACATCATCAAACATAGTCCTGAAACATGGGTTGTTGTAAAGGTGATGATTGGGTGTCTTTGAAACATGGGGCTTTTGAGGGGTGAGTGATAGATATGGGATTTGTCCCTCCTGTGGGAGTTTGATATCCATGGCCACTTGATGAGTAGGATTGAGATAGGTGTGCATGCATGCGTGAATCAATATTTTATATTGATGTCATACATATCTCCTCTAATCTACTCTGAGATCAAGAAAGTGAATGAACGTTGACAGGATGACTGTTCCATGCCTTGAGTTCATTCGGGATATCAACGACAAAGGAATTATACATTCACTGTAACACCATTCACGGATTGTAGGTTTGAAAGTTATTCTCCAACTTTCCTTTTCACTTGGGTAGCACTGATGTGTGACTAGGCACCGCTCTTTGCTTGTGAAGTCATAAGTGTTATGGGATTTCACTGCCAATGTGAAATGGACCTGTAGGGTCACACACATAGGATTGAACCTGGAAGAGGATTTTATCCACAAATGATGTTTAGATTGATTACTAAAGTAGTTTAGTAGTTCAGTTAAACACTCAATCAATTGATAGCTCAATATCATAGTGTTCAAGGTGTTGGACCGATTGATTAGAGTATCGAATTGATTGAAACTACAATTGACTGATTTGCACAAGTCTGCTGCCCCAACTGATCGGCTCATGGGATGAACCGATCGGCTCAGGTTGGTGAACCGGTCAGCTCAAGTTGTGAGTCGATCGACTCATGTGTCATGAAATGATCAGCTCAATTGTTGAACCGGTCGATTCATGTGACCAACCGAGATTGTCTGGAAAGTCAGAAGACTATTTTGCAAATACAATTTGTTTCACTTGTACAAATTCCATTTGGACAAGGATTAATATTTGATTAATCAGAAACAAATATGAAAGTCAATTTGAGTTGGACCAGGACCACAAACCGATCGGCTCATGCTTGAACCGATCGGCTCAGGTGCTCCAAACGATCGGTTCAGGTGTGAACCGATTAGCTCAGGTCCCCGACCGATCGGTTCATGCTTGAAACGATCGGTTCAGGTGGCGCAGTTGGTCATTTTGTGGAATATCTTGAACCCTTCTACTCCTGTTTAATCCTGCATTTCCCGAGGTAGAGAACCCTGTCCCATGACCCTCCTATATATTTAGGGGTATTGGGGGCTTCTCAGGAACAACAACTCAGAACACCAGTTGCTCTGCAAAGTTGTCATTCTCTCTGGTTGTGGTAACCGAGAGAGCCCGAACAAGTGCTACCCGATAAGGGAGGCATAGCAAGTGAAAGACAACTACAGAAAAGCAACTAGTGGCAGGAGAGTGTGTTGGTGACTAGTACACCGACAGGAGGGTACGACTGCTTCCGATTTCTTGTGGGACAAGGAGATCAGAGTTCCAGGTGGTCTGTGTGGACTACTTCAAAGGCGGGAGACTTCTGCTGCTCGGAGGACAGTTGTCAATCCTGACAGTCCCAGTGAGACCAGGAGCTGCACAGACACCGTCCAAGACCGGAGATGAAGACCATGCAAGCCGCGAGGTAACGTCGCCGAGAAAGCCTCGGGACAAGGTATGTCTCCACAAACCATCCTTCCTCTTGTATAGACGTTGACGTGATTCATTTATTCTGGGTTTGGGAGAAGAAATTTTTGTTTCCGATGCCTTCTCTGTCTCCTCTATAACCCAACACCGGTTTCAACAATTTCCATTCAGATCATTAGGAAATGACTCCAATACAGTGAGCAAAACAAAGTGAATTACTTTCCAACAAGACAATCACTAGTTTTTAAGATTATCAATCGAACAAAAAGCTTATATTTTTTTCCACTAATAGTGTTGCGGATGGGTGGCATGTAGTCTATGTTTGGAAAAAGAGCCATATTTTTTTTCCGGATATGCTAGTCATAGGATATATTCCTAATCAAGGTACGCGTTGTTTGGTAACCAATAAGCTAAAATCCAAGAAACAATGTTAAACATAAAAATCAACATTAAAGAAAGCTCTCATTGCACAAAAAGAAAGACGATAATCGACGCGCAAAGATAGAAGCTAACCGGTGTAGGATCCCATTATACGGGGGAGGCAAGATTTTGCTACCCTATAATGGAGGATTACCCGAGAAACGACCTCCTTACCCATGTTTCAACCAAAAATATCCAGACAACACCACTTTGTTACCTAGGTAAAAGGTTTTAGTTAGTGCAAGAAGACAAGCCTTCGAGCTTTTCCAAATAGGCGTCTTTGAATTTGGATAAATTCGATTTAATGGTTAGTGTTGCATCTCTAGATCATCCTTGCACTTCCTGTGGATGTGCCAAAATTAATTTTGTGTAAGTTTGTAATCATGTTCATCTTATCATCTCTATCAGGGTTGCTTAGCTTGCTTCTCCATTGAATGCAACATGTGAATATCATGATTTTAAGACATGCATCTAATTACAAGTTTTGTATCATTCATTTACTAAAAAAACATGACTAGTTGTTGAACATTGGGTTATTTTTGTGGACATGTAAGTACAAAACTTGTTGTGCTAAGGGAAATGCTACGTGCACACCATAATACAAAACACGTTGTGCTAAGGGAAGTGCTACGTGGACACCATTTTAGAACTCATAATGGAACTCAATTCATTCTTCACCACAATACAAAAAACTAACAAATAAAATATGTTATTCTATTTGGATACACCTTTGTTTTATGGTAGGGAGTGATTTGAGTTCCATTTTGAATTTCAAAATGTGTCCATGTAGCAAGCCGGCCTGCTAAGTAGGTAGATATGGAATTAGTAGGCTGTTGTGTGAATTGATAGTATATTAGATCAGTCTTCTTATATTGATTTTGCTAGCTTCTTTCGCATTTATCGTGATTCATCTATCCATCTGGCATCAATGTCCTTACTATGTTCTGTTTTTGATGACCCAACATGAAGGAAATTTACGATAGAAAAGAGATTATATGTCATAAACAAGCTGTTAGAAATCGCCTGTACTGTAACCTCAAATAATAATACCAGGAGGACAATACCTATTTTTCAGAATTCAGATCCAAAGTGTTTGAACATCCTGAGATATCACTTCATGTTGGGTTTTGTTCGGCAGCAACATCATTCGGTCGAATGCCCTCAAATTAATTCCAGTTCTTCCTGAGAGACCATTGAATCTAAGAAACAGATAAGCGAACCAAAAAGCAACAAAGTAATAGAGAGAATCATGATCACAATAAAAGCTACTACGATCTAACATGTTCTCTGTAGGCGTTCCGGTCAGTTGTTTGTTATAAGACTTCTAAACTCAAACCATTACCGGCTGCAACTTTATCAATCATATCCTATGAAGCAAATCGGGACAGTTACCAAAATGATTTGCTTCTCACAGGCGACACGATAGTGTTATCTCTCAAAACATCATATGCGGACGATTAAAAAGTCATCTTCGCCAAAGATGTACCCACCGGTGTGGGTGGGGTGCGTGAGTATCTTGATTTGTCGATTGCGGTTGGACTGGATTGTGGGTGGCAGATTGAGTGGATCTGGCGGCTGAAGACTGCAGTGTAGGGTTAATTGATGGGAAATTTGGCGGTGAGGGTTTAAATTTTCAATCACAAGGGTTGTTTCCGTCAATCATGAGTTTTGTTTGGAAAAATAAAGCGCTCGTTTCAGTTTAAGGCGTATACAAAAGTCTAAAGAAGAAATAAATTTAATACCTGGCATTTTACCAATTGTCAGTGTGAGCATTACAAATGTCTGTATAAGAAAGCTTGTTTTGCAATAAGCATACACTGGCATTTGAGAAAACAAATGCCGCTGTATATGAATATATACCGACATTTTAAAACTATGCCGCTGTAAAAAATGCCACTAATGGATCTTTTTCCTGTTCCTGTAGTGTTCCTTTCTCCTAACTACTAGCTAACTGGAAGTAGATCTCCATGTAAATATGAACGAGGAGATAAATCGTGAAGTGTGGCCTACCAATAAGAGCAATTAATGGTGAAAATAGATGGCAATTGAAAAAATCAAGAGTACATCCAATCTATTTATGCACAAGAAGAATGAACCTATATGAATGCACATGAATGTAATGACTATTGCCTAATTTTCTTTTTCATGAGATGATGCATGTAGAACAAGCGAAGAATTTTTTTTCTTTCTTCAACTTGGGAAGTTGCACATGTGGATTATACTCTTCTTCATAAAAGAATACAGAATATACTTCATTTCTTTTATAATTTTTTTTTTCAAATTTCTTTTCAGCAAGTCTCGCATTGTGCTTCTCGCTTTCTTCCCAACTTGCTTTTGATATATTTTTTTTATTTAATTTTTTTCTTCTACATCTCATCTTCTTAATTTCAAGTTTAAGAATCCACATGGTAAATGAGAAAATGCATGTAATGGTGGAATGAATGCACTATAAGAATTATGTTGTGTAAGCTAAAATGGTATGCAAGACTATCAATGACTACGAATGCAAAACCTTTTTTTTCTTTGTGCAAGTAAACTACCTTATATGCTATGCAATGCAATAAAAGAAAAATAGTTTGAAGTACTCAAGAATTTTGAAGTGGTGAGTCAAATGAATGAATGGAAAAGATACAATCACATAACTAAGAGACAACATCTTTCATTATATTATGATGTGTCCCTCTTAAATGACATGTGTTCAGGGGGATCCAAGGGATTATTTCTCATATATTCATTTAGGATCTCATTATGGATTGGCCAGTTTGGGTTCAACATCTTCATCATCCACATTTCATTATTGAAAAAGACTTTCTTTTATGTATTGTGTCCTAAAGCTGAATAATTCAAACGCTTCCTCAGAAGGTGTTGCAGAAGGATGTTGCAACTCAATTTTTTTAAAAAAACATAACCCTAATTTTCATTTAACACCAGAGAGTACAAGCATTCAAGATTGAAACCATGCAAATTTTTAACTCCACAATTAAACTAGATAGATGTGGATCCTACTTACAGTACTAAAAAATAAGGCAAAAAAACTAACTAAAATAGCAAAACAAAATGGAAATAAAAATAGAAACTAAGAGAAAACTAGGATAAAATGTTGTTCCAGCACCCCCCCAAGCTTGAATACGACTATGTCTGCATAGTCAACACTCTCACCCAAGAGGTGGAACAACGGTACCATGGATCAGAATGGTGCAGGTGGCATGTTTGAGTCATGGGGAGGGAACATCCCCTGAAATGATAGATCGGATGGAGGCATCGACGATGACTGTGGCTACTCTCCAAAGTAGCCACGATTCTAATAGTTGTCGTAGAACGGCTACTGGTGCTGCTCAATCCTCTGCAGACATGTATGAACATTCTCATGGTTGGCCAGGAGAAGGCGTTCATTCTCAAAGATGGCATGTTGGTTCTCGTATAGCCATCCCTGAATGTCCCGCACACCAACTAGGGCCTCCTGGTGTTGCTTCTACCCAGTCTATATCTGCTATAGAATCTGATACATGGCCTACATGTTGTATGGGTCGGTCTCCTCCTGAGAAGGGGGAAGGGCTGAGGATGTCGAGGCCGCATAAGTGTGGGTCCTCTTGCACGGGACCGGTCACCGTGTGATGGGGATGGTGGGCTCCACCTCCTCATCCTCGTCGTCACTGTTGTTGTCGTCCTCGCCTCCCTACTGTGCTCTCACCGGGTCTTCTTCCTCACCTTCATTGAGTAGCCACCTCAGGTGCTCCACCCCACGAAGGTTGAAGACATGGTCAGGGAGGGTGCGCTCCCTGAAAACACCTCCCCAGTTGCAATGCACATAGATGACACTGTTATATCTCTATAGTAGATGTGCCTTGTGAAAGTGCAACAGGTCCAACTTGGACGTTTCCTCTAAAGGCCCGAGCGTAGACAAGTCCAAGTTCAGATGAAGTGCAATGGGGGTGATAAGGCCCCCAAATAGAATCGGACCCTTCCTCTTCACATTACGTCTCACAGATAACATGTGAAGTAGCATAAACAACCAAAAATTCACCGTCTCCACGCTCAATAGCCAGTAAAGGAAATAAAGATCAGCCTATTAGACTTTACCTTATGCATGACCTGACTGGGTAAAGATGGTGTTGACACAGAACCAATGTAGTATCTGAGCAAATGGGTATTCAATGTCAAACATTGAACTGATGTTCCAGTTGATATGGTAACCAACCAGCACCTCTGTCAGTTGCTCCCATGCTAGATCATAGTCGAAATTGGATGGCGCGGAGCATTCCGGTGCTTGAGGCCAGCTGAAGATATGTTGAAAGCACGTAGTGTGAGTGAATAAGTGGTGTTGAAAAGGTGAAAGTTGACCCTTCTTTCTCTCCACTCTTCGCCTTCCGTCTGCTCGGGGGCAACAATAATGTCCAGAGATGCCACGAATTCTAGGACAAGAGCCGAATAAGTCTACCAGTCGCCAAGGAAAGGATTGTCTCCCTCCAGTTCCTACTGTTGACACACCCTGCACATGTTGTCCAGAGAGCCAGTCATCTCAAGTAGATTGCGATCACCATATCATGTTGGTATCACCTTCCTGGTCCAGAGTTCCTCGTACATCCTCCTGGTTTCTACATTTTGGTGTTGGATGCGAGCTGGTCTGGGAGCCATGGTGAATAATAAGAGTGAGGATAGGAGAATAGAGCTTGAAGAAGTCTGCTGACGCCTATGGTAACTGTGCTCTGGAAGATATGAGAGGTGGATGCTTGAGGTTGTGAATGAAAATGACTTCACTTCCTCCCTTCTTATAGTTGTTCGTGACGTTGTCGGTACTACTGAAAAAAGAGTCGGTGGTACCGAGTTGCGGAGCACAATCTGTGGTCAGTGCTTGTGACGCTTACGATTGGATGACGTGATGTGTGTGGATCGCCCTTTGTCAGTGGTACCGACGGCACCGTCGGTAGTACTGACTTAGGCCGCGGATCGATGCTACCAACCAATTGATGAAGTGCATCTAAGATGTTGGATTGTGACCACTTGGATTGCTGATGTGGCTTGTCAGTAGTACCAACTTCCTTAGTCGGTGCTACTGAGATTGTTTTTTGCATTTATGTCGGTGCTTGCGAAAAATGGACTCAGTGTTTCGAGCCTGGGAGTGCCCAGATGTCGGTAGCACCGATGGGAACTATCGATGGTACTGAGTCCTTATTAGTTAAACTGCATTGCATCTTCATAGACTCGGTGGTACTGGCATTACTGGTTGGTGCCACCGAGTTGGCACTGTCAGATTGCAAAAAATGCTGACCCTATTTCAGTACCACCGACTGATTGACTCAGTGGTACCGACGTGCTTTATTCTTCACACTTCAAATAGAATGGATCAAGGTACCTTTTTCACTAAAAATCAAATTAAAAGTACATCTAAACATGAAAATTAAATCTAAGAGATGTGATAAATATTTGGTTGCCTCCCAACAAGTGTCATTGTTTAACGTCCTAGACTAGATGGTCCTTAGAGCATACAACTAAGGAATGGTACAAAGTTGCACCTCCTCTAACTTTGGTTCTACCTCCCCTCCAAAATGATATTTGAGTCTTTGGCCATTAACAAGGAATGACCGATTCCCATATATAACGGTCACAACACCATGGGGGTGAACTTTCTCAATAACAAACGGTCCACTCCACTTGGACCTCAGCTTCCCTGGATGCAGTCCAAGCCTAGAATTAAAGCGGAGGACCTTCTGCCCAAGAAGAAACATCCTATTAAGAATGTGCCTATCATGAATTTTCTTTGTCCTCTCCTTATATATCCTTGAGCTTACATAAGCATTCATCCTTAGCTCATCTAATTCATTTAATTCTAGAAATCTCTTCTTACCTACTTCATCTAAATTGAAGTTCAGTTTCTTCATAGCCCATCTGGCTTTATGTTCTCATTCTATAGGTAAATGGCATGCATGACCATAGATCAGCCTAAAAGGTATGGTACCTATTGGAGATTTATAAATTGTTCTATAGGCCCAAAGTGCATATCATTAAGCACATAAATCTAGTTCGTCCTATTGGTTGAGACTGTTCTCTCTAAGATCTGCTTAACTTCCCTATTTGAAACCTCAACCTGACCTTGGGTTTGTGGGTGATATGGGGTACCCACATGATGTTTCACCCTTTACTTGCTCAAGAGAGCTCCAAACTGCCTATTAGTGAAGTGTGAGACACCATCACTAATGATTAGGTGAGGGGCACCAAACCTACAAAAAATGTAATCCTTTACAAATTTGGACACCACTTGGGCATCGTTGGTGTGGGTTGGGATTGCTTCCACCCACTTAGACACATAGTCAACTGTAAGAAGAATGTACATGTATGAATTGGATGACAGAAACGGACCCATAAAGTAGATACCCCAAAGATCAAAAACTTCAACCTCCTGAAATACATTTAGGGGCATTTCTTGTCACTTTGAAATTGTACTTGCATGTTGACAAGTGTCACAACGATGAACATAATTATGTGCATCTTTAAACAAAGTGGGCCAATAGAACCTACTCTACAGGACTTTGGCTACCATCCTGGATCTAGCATCGTGCCCAACCATGGGTAGAGAGTGATAATGTGATAGAACAATCTCTACTTCACACTCGGGAACACACATTCTCAACATACCATCCCCGCATCACTTGAGAAGAATTGGGTCGCCCCAAATATAAAATTTTAAAGAACGAAAAAAACATTTTTTCTCCTGGTAACCCCAATATGTAGGTATCTCCTTACAAGACAAGTAATTCACTATCTCTGCAAATCATGGGTCATTAGATTGAACAACAAACAATTTTTCATCTGGAAACTCCTCAACGGTGGGGATGGCTTTATCTCTATCATTTGACCTCTCTAACCTAGAAAGATGATCAACAACTACATTTTCCACACCTGCTTTGTCTTTAATCTCAATATCAAATTCCCATAACAAAAGAATCCACCTAATATGTCTAGGTTTTGCATCCTTCTTTTGTAAAAAATACTTGATAGTGGCGTGGTCTATCCAGACTATAACCTTAGCCCCTACTAAGTTTGTCAACAATTTCAAAGGAAAACACTACTTCTAATAACTCCTTTTTAGTAGTGGTGTGGTTCATTTGTGCATCGTTTAAAGTTTTAGACGCATAATAGATAACAATAGGAATTTTATCACGGTGTTGATCCAACTCCTCTCCCACTACAAAATCTGATGCATCACACATCAGTTCAAATGGCAGGCTCCAATCCAGAGCCTACACAATCGACACAAAAATCAATTTTTCTTTAAGTGTTTCAAAATCTTTTAAACATCATTCATCAAAAGAAAAATAAACATCTTTTTCTAAAGGCTCAGACAAAGGCTTGGAAATTTTTGAAAAGTCTTTTATGAATGGGCGATAAAATCCTGCATGACCTAAGAAACTCCTAACTCCTTTCACTGATGTCGGTGGAGGTAGTGAGGAAATAACCTCAATCTTAACTAGACCAACTTCCATGCCCTTATTGGACACCTTGTTTCCAATAACTATTCCTTCATTCACCATCATGTGACATTTTTCCCAGTTAAGAACTAGGTGAGTGTCCTCACATCTTTGTAACACCTAGTCCAAATTATGCAAACAGTCACTGAATGACTCCCCATAAACTGAAAAGTCATCCATGAAAACCTCAAGGCACCGCTCCACCATATCAGAAAAATGGTGAGCATAGAACTTTAAAATGTGGTGGGAGCATTACATAAACCAAAAGGCATTTGGCGATAAACAAAAGTGCCATAAGGACAGGTGAAAGTGGATTTCTCCTGATCCTTAGGCTCTATAGAAATATGATTGTAGCCTGAATACCCATCAAGAAAACAAAAGTGAGATCGACCGGATAAATGTTCCAGGATTTGGTCAATAAACGGTAGGGGAAAATGGTCCTTCGAAGTGGTTGCATTCAACCTGTGATAGTCAATACAAACACGCCACCATGTCACAAGTCTGGTGGAAATCTATTCATTGGTCGCACTTGTGGTAACGATAATCCCCCCTTTCTTTGGAACTACCTGCGTAAGACTCACCCACATAGAGTCAGATATTGCATAAATTATACTTGCGGATAAGAGCTTGACGACCTCCTTCCTGACCACCTCAGCCATGATTGGGTCGAGATGCCACTGAGGATGAAAAATTACTTTCACTCCCTCTTCAAGACAGATCTTATGTTGGCATAAGGCTGGCGAGATCCCTTTTATATCTACTACAGACCAACCAAATGCAGCTCGATGGTTCTTCAACACAGTGAGAAGCTGCTTCTCCTCCTCATTACTAAGAGACGATGAGATGATCACTGGTAGATTTTCTTCTTCAACAAGGAACACATACTTTAAATGTGGAGGTAGCGGCTTCAATTCCAGGTCTGGTGAGTTTAAAAGAGACATGACCAAAGGAGGGGGTGGTGGTCCTAGATCTTCAAAGTGCCTTGCATAATAGCAAGGTAATGTGTTCAATAGATAAATGCACTTCTCCAGATGATTGTTACATAAGCTATCATCCACTCTGTTAGTCAAGCAAGCTTCTAAAGGTAACTATGGAGATGACCCTTGTTGACTCAAGGTCAATTAGGTCAATGATGACTCATGTCTAAATTGACTAAACCCGTGTTTTGATGATGACTAACCATTCCACATATTGGTGTCTAATGCTTCTACTTGAGTGATTTCAGATTAGGTATAGACACACTCCAAATGCCCTAACTTGCGCATATCAAATTGGAGAAAAGACAAGTCAAAGTCATACAAGTGGACGTTTTTGTAATATGATGTATATCCATTAGAATCATGTTGTAAATCACTTGTAATGATTGTATGACTTGTAATTAAGCTTCGAAAAATATCAGGAGCACTTAGATGGAATATTTGAGCACTTTAGATGCAACTTTGAAAATTGATTACAGACAATTTGTCAGTCGAGTTTCCCAGCCTGAAAACTCGACCGATCATCCTTGATCAATTTTCTGGAGTTTGCATCGGTCGAGTTTTGTTTACACAGAACTTGAACGATCAAGTAACTGACCATTTTGATTCCTAATGGTCGGTCGAGTTTTGTCAGGACAAACTCGACCGATCATTTGAGTATCGGCCTTATTGTTTACTTGATCGGTCGAGTTACCCTTATAGAAACTCGACCGATTGCACTGTACGGAAAAGTGCAGAAAAGTGTTTCTAGCCATTGTAGAGTTGCAACAAGTGAAAATAGATCAGTTGCAAGCCACAAAACAGCTAGTTTTCGTTCACAAGTGTTCCCAAAGGCTAAGAGGCATCCCCAGCTATAAATAGGACCCCTTGGGCTTCATTCCAAGGTTTAGCATTCATTGCAAACTCTATGTGAGGTTCCTATTCTATAGTTGAGTGCTTCCTACAGTCTCCTCTCTTTCTCTAAGATTAATCACTTCCTACATCCATTAGAGTGAGTAGGAAATCTGTAAGAGAGCTAGTCGTACATGTATATCTTGTGAGGCTCTTATTTCCATCACCTCCCTATCTCTCTTTTCAACCATGAAGATGAAGGTTCTCTCTCTTGGCTAATAGAGGTGAAGAAGAACAAGGGAAGGTGTCCCTTGGTGAAGATCAAGGCTGAAGACTTGGAGCTAGAGTGGGTAAGCCCTTGGATAAGGCAAAAGACTAAAGCTCAAGTGGGTAAGACCTTGGTGGAAGCTTCTCCGAGTGAAGGTGAAGTCAAAAGTTGAAGATCCAAGAAGAGTGGGTGATCCCTGCAAGGATGAAGACTTGTGCAAGAGTGGGTAAGTTCTTGGAGAAGGCCGAAGACTCTTACAAAGTGGGTAAGTCCTTGGTAAGGTTGAAGACTCTTTGTATTGGATAGGTAACTCTTTTGTTTGGTCATGCATTGTATGTCTTATGAATGAATATAAGAGTGCAATAGTTTGGAAGTCCTAGAGGTTGACCTCTCTAGACAAGTGGACTGACACACTTCTAGTTTGAAGTGTGGAACCACTCTAAATAGCTTGTCTAATTGGTGCATGTTCAAGCTCTCTCTCCCGTGCTATGCATGTTTTAGTTGCACTCAAATTACCTATATTTAGCAACCTTATATTGTCATATATCTTGAAGATTTAATGAGTTTTATTTAAGTGCTTTCATCTCTATTCACCCCCCCCTCTAGAGCATCTAATCACCCATCTTGAATCCAATAATTGGTATCAGAGTGGGTCTTCTCCAAGCATACTTCCACAAGTAGGAGAAGATGGGTGACTACCAAGGAGGGACATACTTGAGCAGCCTTCCAATCTTTGATGGGAGCAATTTCCTCTATTGGAGAAGAAGGCTCCAATTCTACATCCAAGGATCAAGTCTTGAGATGTGGCAAATGGTGAACAGCCCATACGAGCTACCAAAGACAAAGATTGAAGAATGGGATGAAGTTACCTAGAAGAAAGAAACCTTGAATGCTAGATCCATGCACATCCTCTATGCCTCCATGACCCCCACCGAGTTCAACCGGATTTTTTCTTGTGAGATAGCCTATGAGGTATGGAGAAAGCTATGCATCACTTATGAAGGGACGGATCAGTGAAGGAAAGCAAAGTCTACATGCTCAAAGGGCTACTTGAGAACTTCAAGATGGGAAAGGAAGAGAGCATAGCAAACATGTACTCAAGGCTCAACACCATTGTGAATGGTCTTGCTGTTCTAGGACATCCTATGTCTAGTGGAGAGATCAACTCAAAGATCCTTAGAACTCTCCCCAAGAGGTGGGAACCCAAGGTGACTTCAATTGAAGAAGCAAGGTCTCTTAAGGATATTCCTATTGAAGAGCTCATTGGAAATCTACAAGCACATGAAGCCACACTTGACAAGAGGGAGGAAGTAGAAAGACAAGAGAAGAAAGAGCTAAAGAGAATGAAGAAGGCTGAAATGAAGGCTCAAATTGAAGCTATCATGGAACAAGTCTCTCCATCCTCTCAAGCTAGAGAATATGCCATGTACTCTAAGGGAAAACTCTACAAAGGCAAGTCCTCCTCCATCTGGTGCTTCAGATGTGGAAAGAAGGGACACTACAAGGAAGATTTCCCACAAGGAAAAAAGACCCATCTTCACAAGAAGGAGAAATGGCACTCAAGCTCAAGTGGCTCCTTCAACTCAAGCTCAAGTGAAGATTCAAGTGAAGGATCAAGATCAAGCTCTAGTAATGAAGGAGAATGCCATTTTGCTCGTATAGCATCAACAAGTGAAGACTCAAGTGAGGTAAATCTAAACTCTTTAGATAAAGAATCTTTGATTGCTATTATTCATGATATTTGGGCCTCTCTTAAGTCTTCTAAAAGGAAAAAGAAAAAGCTTGCTAAAATTGTTGATAATTTGCATGTAGAATTAGATGATCTTGAACATGCTAATTCTTGCTTGCTTGATGATAAAAATGATTGTCTTAGCCAAATAGACTCTCTTAAACTTGAAAATGCTTGTTTGCTTGATAAGATTAGATTTCTAGAAGCTCAACCTCTCATGCCTAGTTCTAATAAATAGCATAATTTAATTGTTGATTCTCTCATGCATGATATTGATGTTCTTAAATTTGAAAACAAGGACAGAGATTTTGTTTTGCAAGAATTAGAAACAGAAAATGCCTCCTTGCTTGCTAAAATCAATGTGCATGAATCTTGTTCTAGTTCTACTAATAGAGAGAATGATGTTGCTGCTCTTCTTATTAATAGAGATCCTTATTTAACTAAAGGTCTTTGCTTAGAAAATGATCTTTTGCATGATAGAGATAATATCAATCATTTGTCTTCTACTATTACTTCTCATATGCATGATAATGATAGTTTGAGATCTTCCTTGCAAAGATTCTTAGTTGGTAAAAAGAGTCTGAATGACATCCTACATCACACTACCAAACAAATTGGTAGACATGGTTTAGGATATGATAGTAGTCAAAGGAACAACAAAGATAAAGGACCTCCAATATTCCATGGAGAATCCTCTAATTCCAAGACTATGGGCACATGCAACTATTGCAATGACTTTGGTCATTATTCTACTTGTCCTTTTAGGAAAGCACCCAAGAGCAATAGGACTTGGGTTGCCTCTGGACCCAAAAACATGATTGGGGACCATTTCATCTTTCCTCTTGTAGGTACTTGCAAATGGATTGACTTGAGCGATTGAACTGCCAATTGACTTCTCAATCCACATGAAAGAAGAAAGGTGAGATGTGTAGAGGGTGACAACAAATGGAAAAAGGAATGGTAAGCACAAAGGTAATGTTTCTCTTGCTTATAACCTATTCAAACATGTATTTGTCAAGTTAGTGTGCACTATGCATATGGTTTTTGAGTGAAAAGTGGTATTTTGTGTTTCTCTTCACACTCTTGCTCAAAAATTGTTTCTAATGCTTCAATAGTGCATTATTAACTTGCCTAGACATGTTTGGATATTGTTTGCATTTTTAGCATGCCTCTAAATATGTTTTTATGAAATATATGTGCTTTTTGACAGCTTCTCTGTCGGTCGAGTTTGCCCTGCTTGAAACTCGACCAATAGGCACCTATGGGTGTTACCAACAGCTTTCATCGGTCAAGTTGTCAATGTACAGACCTCGACCGATAACACTGTGCACAGAATATACATTTGGCTTATTGAATGAGAATTTCCCTCTCAACTACATTTTCTCAACCAATAGCCTTATTCTTTGGCACTCTCATTTGGTACCTTTATATATGCATATTACCATGCTTTAATTTGTCTATCTTGCTTACAACTCTATCTCTCTAATTGCTCTAAATTGGTATATCTATATCTTGCAATTACTTGATTTGAGTTGTTTTACAGGTTTTGATGATGATCTCTTTGGATCTCTTGGTTGTGTCTAAAAATTGCTTCCGTTGTACTCTAACTTGCTACATCTATCTAGGTGTATATCTGGTTTTGATACAACCTTGAGGTTCTTAGTGGTAATCATCTTATGGTAAGGATGCATATCTAGTGAGTTATATCCTTTCATGCTTCTAAAATTGCTTATCTCTTTGTTTGGATATATCTCTACATCTACTCATAGCTTGCTTTATCTTGTGTATCTTTTGGTATCTCTTTCTATGATCTAGATCCTACTAGCGGTCCTAACTTGTGATAACATCTACTAGTAGTTCATATAAATGTAGTTCTAGCCTTGTTTAAAATTGCATCTTTGCTCATCTATATGCTATGCTTGTATTTTGTCTCATATATGCTCAAGCTTGTTCCTTGAGTTTCATATCTACTATCTTGAGTTTCTTGCAAAACTTTATGATACAGGATACATAGATCTACATTGTGTGTAGAAATTGGAGTATTTTTGGATTTTATGCAGATTTTGCTCCAATTTCAGTTTTTGGTGCAAGACTAGTGTTTTTCATGCAGAAACAACCTTCTGAGCAAGATTGTTTCTCTACAACACTTTATCTTGCCTTTTGGGTTGTTTAAGTATATGCTTTAACTTGCTTTTCTTTCTATGCTTGGACAAGCCCCTATCTGTGCTCTTCTACTCTCCTTATATATATTTGTGTTATCTCCTTTCTCTTTAACAAGTGATGTTCCTTATTTTCTTCATAATCCCACTTTTTGAAATGAAAAAGGGGGAGAAAAGTATGTCTTCTTTTAAAAAGAGGAAGAAGGCATGTCTTACATGAAGAAGAAAAGCATGTCCATATAAAGGGGAGAAGGTAAATGGGAGAAGACATATATGTGTAGAACATATATGAGTAGAAGACATAGTATTCTATAAATGTTATGAAAGTTAACCATGCAGGAGAAATAGCATCAATGAAGGGGGAGTATGAGAACTCCATGTGCATCAATTGAGGGGGAGCATATGAGCTCAATCCTATTGAAACCCCTAGGTTTCTCCAAGGGTATGATTTTACTTTAAACCTTTCAATACATTTATGGAATGGTTTGTCATCTACAAAAAGGGGGAGAATGTTGACTCAACGTCAATTAGGTCAATGATGACTCACATCTAAATTGACTAAACCTGTGTTTTGATGATGACTAACCATTCCACATATTGGTGTCTAATGCTTCTACTTGAGTGATTTTAGATTAGGTATAGACACACTCCAAATGCCCTAACTTGCGCATATCAAATTGGAGAAAAGACAAGTCAAAGTCATACAAGTGGACGTTTTTGTAATATGATGTATATCCATTAGAATCATGTTGTAAATCACTTATAATGATTGTATGACTTGTAATTAAGCTTAGAAAAATATCAGGAGCACTTATATTGAATATTTGAGCACTTTAGATGCAACTTTGAAAATTGATTATAGGCACTTTGTTGGTCGAGTTTCCCAGCCTGAAAACTCGACCGATCATCCTTGATCAATTTTCTGGAGTTTGCATCGGTTGAGTTTTGTTTACAAAGAACTCGACCGATCAAGTAACTGACCATTTTGATTCCTAATGATTGGTCGAGTTTTGTCAGGACAAACTCGACCGATCATTTGAGTATCGGCCTTGTCGTTTACTTGATCGGTCGAGTTACCCTTATAGAAACTCGACCGATTGCACTGTATGGAAAAGTGCAGAAAAGTGTTTCTCGCCGTTGTGGAGTTGCAACAAGTGAAAATAGATCTGTTGCAAGCCAAAAAATAGCTAGTTTTCATTCACAAGTGTTCCCAAAGGCTATGAGGCATCCCCATCTATAAATAGGACCCCTTGGGCTTCATTCCAAGGTTGAGCATTCATTGCAAACTCTATGTTAGGTTCCTATTCTATAGTTGAGTGCTTCCTACAGTCTCCTCTCTCTCTCTAAGCTTAATCACTTGCTACATCCATTAGAGTGAGTAGGAAATTTGTAAGAGAGCTAGTCCTACATGTATATCTTGTGAGGCTCTCACTTCCATCACCTCCCTATATGTCTTTTTAATCATGAAGATGAAGGTTCTCTCTCTTGGCTAAGATAGGTGAAGAAGAACAAGGGAAGGCATCCCTTGGTGAAGGTCAAGGCTGAAGACTTGGAGTTAGAGTGGGTAAGACCTTGGATAAGGCAGAAGACTAAAGCTCAAGTGGGTAAGACCTTGGTGGAAGCTTCTCCGAGTTAAGGTGAAGTCAAAAGCTGAAGATCTAAGAAGAGTGGGTGATCCCTGCAAGGCTGAAGACTTGTGCAAGAGTGGGTAAGTCCTTGGAGAAGGCCGAAGACTCTTGCAAAGTGGGTAAGTCCTTGGTAAGGTTGAAGACTCTTTGTATTGGATAGGTAAGTCTTTTTTTTGGTCATGCATTGTATGCCTTAGGAATGAATATAAGATTGCAATAGTTTGGAAGTCCTAGAGGTTGACCTCTCTTGGCAAGTGGACTGACACACTTCTAGTTTGAAGTGTGGAACCACTCTAAATAGCTTGTCTAATTGGTGCATGTTCAATCTCTCTCTCCCTTGCTATGTATGTTTTAGTTGCACTCAAATTACCTATTTAGCAACCTTATCTTGTCATATATCTTGAAGTTTTAATGAGTTTTGTTTAAGTGCTTTCAACTCTATTCACCCCCCCTCTAGAGCATCTAATCACCCATCTAGAATCCAAAAACCCTATCACATAATCAACCTTTATTTCTTCTTTTACAGCTTGGTCAGAGTCCTCCCCGTCATCTCCTGGATAGTGCATAGTTTGAGTCAAAGAAAGTACCTTAGTGTTCTCCATGATTTCTACAGATAGAGTGCCTTTATCTACTCTTCTCATCACATGAGCCATATCCAAGAATGGCTTACCCAAAAATAAAGAAATTTTATTGTCTACTTGTTGAAGCTTGTTGCACTGTGCCTTATCTCCCCTTTCTTGGGAATGCTCTGACATCTTTATTTCAAATCTATCATCTAGGATTCCCATGGTGAGGCATCCTCTGCCCATCTCAAGTATCATGTCTATAGTATCTTGGAATGGTCTCCCTAGTGGGAGTTTATTATCATGGTCGTCTTGCATCTCCATAACCACAAAATCTATAGGAAAGCCGAACCTGTCTACCTTCACTAGAACATCTTCACAAATTCCATATGGCTTCACTACAGAGTTGTCCGCCAACTGGATTGTCATGCTACTCCTTCTAGTTTCTTTGAGTCCAAGCTTCTTGAAAGTAGATAGGGGCATCAGATTGATACTTGCCCCTGAATCACACAAAGCTTCTCTGAATTTTGTCTTCCCAATAAAACATGTAATATTAAAATAGACAAGATCCTATCTTTTGGGTGGCAGTGCTCCTAAAATAAAAGCACTGACTTGTTCTTTACGCACCACCACGTCAGCTTTTGGGATCTTCCTCTTCTAAGTAATGATATCTTTTAAGAACATCCCGTAAGATGGTATTTGTTCAATTGCATCAATCAAAGGTATGTTCACTGATAGTTTCTGAAAGGTGTCTAGAAACTTCTTGAACTATCTATCCATCTTTGTAGCCTTCAAACTATTTGGAAATGGCACCAGAATCACATGTGCCCTCTGTGAGGAGGAATGTATGCTTGAGTCTTTTTGCCTCCTTCCTCATCATCTTATTCCTGTGTGGTCTTCTCTTGGTCTTTAGTGTCTACTTCTTCTCTTTCAACTAGCTTAGCTTGAGTGTCTGCATCTTCTTTCACTACAATTTGTGGTGCTCCATTTAGTATCTTATTACCACTATGGAGTAGAACCTCTTTCACCTGTTGGTTTCTAGTTGGTACATTGGTGTTCGCCGGAAAACCCTACTGTATTGGCTTCTTCAAAGCATTCACATCTACTGCAATCTGGGATATCTGTGTTTCGATACTGCAAATGCATGCCCCTTGATTCTACAAGTCCCTCTGTGTCTGTGCAATATGCAGCTCATTCTGACTCACCAACTTGCCTAGCATCTGCTCGATCTTATCAATCTTCTACTATTCCGGTGTGTATTGGGCTTGACCACCGAACTGTTGCGGTCTTGGTGGCTACTGTTGTGCTTGAGAAGGATCTTGTTGGAAGTTATTGGGGTCCTTCCATGAGAACTTGGGGACTTTCCTCCATGAATAATCATTATTCATGTACTGACCCTGGCGTACATATTTGTACTCCTCTTCCTCTTCTTCATTAGGGCCTCTATCTGGAGCACGTAGTGACTTAGCAATGAGATCCAACTTCTCATTCAAGGTAGATATCACTTTAGATTCACTGACACTCTTTATTCTGGCTTGTGTCTCTCTTTCTTCTCCCCTGGATTGATTCTTTGACATATTCTTGAGGATCTCTAAGCAACAAGCGGGCTTATTGTTTAGAAAGAACCTTGCTCATGTGTTGTCAAGAGTTGTTCGCTCCCCTTTGTGCAAACCATAGTAAAAGATCTTTCCCTATCTCTACAGATCAATGCCATGATGAGGCACTTTCCTAAGCATGTTCTAGAATCTCTCCCATGCCTCAGAATATGACCAATCAACTTGTTGTCTGAAGTTGTGAATCTTCTTTACTAGATCATTAGTCTTTTATGGTAGAAAGTAGCATTCAAAGAACGCATCAATCATCTGGTCCCACGACTCTATGATCTCATCATCTAAATTATTAAATGATGACTTTGCTCTGTCTGGAAGTGAGGACAAAAATAGCTTGAGGTAGATTGTGCTAGCTGGGATCCTGTCTATTTTTACCATGTCACAACTCTCTGTGAAATTTCTGATGTGTGTCACCAGATCTTCAGAAGGATGAACATGGAACGCTTGGGCCTTGACTAGAGCAATGAGTCCAGCCTCTATCTTGTAACTTCCCACATTTATAGCTTGTCTTTTGATAGGCCCTTTCTGGGCCATAGACGATGAAGCTTTGATTTTCTCCCATATAGTTTGCTCTTCATGTTCCTATACTATGTCCCCCATTTCTCTCGGTTCATGTACCACTAGTGCCTCTGTTTCTTCTAACACAAGAGGATTCGGTGAAGGCATTCTGCTGAACCTATCCACAAGCCTGCCATGTACTCACTCTCCCTACAAAAACTCTACTTGCCCAAAACCTAGTGAAGATAGTTCACCGTACTCTAGAGCTCTAGTTCGCACCATGCATTTTTGTACCTGAAATGAAGAGAATGAATGTCAGTTTCGGAAGATGATTATTAAATGAAGAGATTGTTAGGATTCAGTTTGAATAATAAAAAAATGACTCAGAGTGGCCGAGTGCAGCACTTGTAGTGCTGGATGTTGACGCTTCCCCAACAACGGCGCTAAAAACTTGATGTGTTGTCTATCGTGCACAAAACGCAAGTGAACGTATCACAATAATAACAGACCTGAGAGGCTCAAGTCGAACACGGGGAAGCGTTTCTCCAGAAACTACTACTAACTATGAATCGATCAACTGAGTCGATGATGGTTGTTTGAGTTGGGTTGAATTACTAAATTAATACTAAAGCAAACATATTAGGACTATAAACTAAAATAGCATGATTTAATAAAAATATTTACATGGATATCATGATTACAAAGTTATTTCCTAAAGTAGCGCAATTTTGTACAAAAGCGACAGAACTTTTGGCATTTTAATGTGGTAAGAACAAAAAGCACCAAAACATTGGGCGATTTAGACCAAAAGTGCCAAAACATTGGGCGTTTTAGATCGGAAGCGCCAAGAAGGACAACATTTTTAAGTGAATATGCCAGAAATGATGGTGTTTTTATCAAATATGCCAACTGCTCTGGCATTTTTATCAAATACACCAATCATTATAGCGTTTTCATTTCCTCCCTGTCGCGGCGCTCCAGAGCCTTCAAAGCCTAGCGTGGTGAAGCTATGTCACGTCCCTTCCGTTGCAGGGGGAAGAGGACGGTAGGTGGTTGTTTTGAATGCTTTGATGAGTCTTTATAGATCTCTTCCACACTCCATCCATCCTCTTGTCTTCCCTTCATCCTGCACAGGTAAAGTTCTCCTTTTTCTTCATGTTCTCTTCCTTCTGTTCCTTTCCTTCCTGTGCTCTTCCTTTAGTTACTTTTCTACTTCTTCTTTGTTTATCCTTATTCTTATACTATTCTACTGTTTCGATCAGTGCAAGTCGCAAGTTTGGGTGGAGATCTATCACTGTCCGGGGTGCGTGGCTTCCTTCTTCAGCTGTGAGTTCTTTGTCGATGTCCGGGGTGTGTGGCTGCCTTCTTTAGTCGTGAGTTCTTTGTCGCTGTCCAGGGTGTCCAGGGTGCGTGGATGCCTTCTTCAGTTGTGAGTTCTTCATCACTGTCTGGGGTGGCTTCCAGTTCTTCTTCCGTGGCTGTTCTTGGTGGCCGTTCTTCCTCTGTTCTTGGTGGTCGTTCTTCCTCAGCCTACGAGAGAGCAACAGCCAACAATACTAACCTGTAAGGTGCTTTTTTCCTTTTTTTCCCTATTTTTATCCTCTCCTGATTTCCTCTTCTTGTGATTTCCTCTTCTCACCTTATTATTCTCCACTAGTTCCTCCTCTCGCGATAGTTGCGTTTCCCTTTTTTGACTATCCACAGTTCTTCCTAGGCCTATGATGGACAGCCCTGCAAATGCCATCTTAGCTATTATGAACTTGTTCTGATTTTGGCTATTATGAACTTGTTCCAATTTTTCAAGGTCTTGTTGACTTTGCCACATGGGGATATCACCTCAAACACCGTCATTCTAGGCACACAGCCTGTTCTAAGTTGTAAGTTTTTTCTAAACATTGATTGAGTTTAAATCCAAAATAATATTATGGTTCCTTGCAAGCACCTAAAGAGTATTGCCGGTGGAACATTGGGTGCTCGCCACCTCCTCTATTTGTTTTTATTAAGTCTTCACACATCTATATTGTATGGTGCAAACTTAGTTAGATCTTTATTTCATTACAACAATTTTGTATACCAGATGAAGGTCTCCATTGTCTTTATAAGGCTCTTCTTGGTTGTAGCCAAAATAACAGTAAGAACACACTAGTCGAATGCCTTGCTTGTGTGCAAAAGGTCGTGCACGCAGATAGACAATTCATATGCATTGTATTGGGAAACCACAATTATGGCTCGAATGTGGAAAGAGTGAAGAACATTAGTTCTTAGGTAGTGTATGTTATCTGTGAACACTAAAAAGTTTTGGTAAAAAGGAGCAGTTCTACGTCACATTGGGTATGGTTTTCTTTTTGCTATATTTGTTACAATTTTACTTTATAAGTTGGTTATTTTTGAAAAATTAGTGTAAACATTATTGTTACAAAGATGACTACATTATCCATAAAAATTGCCTCTTCTTTTCTACAACGCACACCACAGTAGGTTAGTCATATGCCAGTTCTTTACCATCTTTTTTTCTTTTCTAGGATAACAGTCAATAAAGGGAAACAAAAATGTGAAAAGAAAAAGAAACTTGACTATCATGGACAACCATTTAAAAACTTTCTAATACAGAAAGATATAATTTAATTGACTCATTCATTACCTTATACTACTGGCTATCATTTGATTGAAGATTGTATTATCTTTATACTAAACAGGTAATCGTGACACTAAATTTATAGGACTAGGTATCAATTAAAAGACAGTCTTTGTGGTGTACCGGTTAGATTCCCTTAACCTACTATTTTGTTTCTTTTTTTATTCACATGACATTCATTTTATTTCTTAATTTGTACTTGTTTATGTTGCTCTAAATTGTATGTTTGTTTTATGATTGAGTTTGAAGATATGTAAGGTTTAAATTTGTTAGAAATAACTCAAACCATAATCGGGCTTCATCTAATATATATTTTTGGCTCAGCCAATGTCACACTACCTACGCACACAACATGTTTTCTGACCTTACATGATTATTCCTTCTTATATTTAGGCTATTACTAAATAAATGTTAACATTTTAAATGTAGTAGACAACTTGCGGAAGTGCACAACATTTAAGATACGGGCACTAGTGATTCTTGGAGCATTAGTCTGCGATAGCTTCGTGTCACACGGTAAGTTTAATTTACATATTCATCAATTTATAATTTATATGAACTGTAATAAATTAGGACTATATGTAATTTGATTTGTACATAGTCTGGATTTTTTTTGGTGTGGACTTTGTTTCATATGGACTGTGTTTGATTGAGAATTTTTTGAACTGGAATATTGATTGTAATTAATTTGGACTGTATTAATTTGGACTATAATTAGTTTAGATTATACTTTATTTGGATTGTAATTAATTTGGATTGTATTCAACTTGGACTGTAATCATTTAGTTATTTTTTTATATTCTTTTTTGTGTTTTTTCATGATCCTTTTATGTCCTAAACGGTTGTTGAATGTTTACATATCTATGCAAATTGTGTGTGGTTTGATATCATGTAGGAATGATGTTCTGATATTTTGATATTATATGTAGAGATTGTTGTCTTTGTTTTTTTCTAAATCTTATATATCAATACCAAGTTGAAAGAAATTATTTTTGAAAAGAAAATCTAATATATGAAAGGGAAAGTATTCAAAATGAGCTCCAACAAAATTTTCAAATCAAAGATATTTTTCCCAAAATATATATCATTTTAGGTTGTCGTCTTTGGTATTTATCAAATCTTATATATCAACACCAAGCAGTAAGAAATTATTTTTTAAAATTATATCTAAAATATCAAAGGGGATGTTTTCAAAATCGACTTCAACGAAATTCATAGCATGCCAATGTATAACACTTTAGATGAGAAAGAGAGGGCGAGAAAAAAACAATTGTATCTAACTTATATAATGAGAAAGTAGACCCAAGATGTTTTTATACAAATATTCATAAGGACTTTGTGATAATGTATTTTAATATATATCTGATATCATATATGTATAACACTACACAGCCATCTACTTAAATTGTATCATTTTTATCTTACATTCACCAGTGAATCAATTCAGGAAAATGTCCAATGTCTCAACCAACTTTGTCATCCATTATGGTGGCAACTTATTGGATGATGGGTCGTATTGTAACGAGGTTTGCATGCCTATTCAAATTGCCAAAACAACCACTTTTTTTGAAATGATGGCATACATGCATCCGATTCTTGATATACACTCAATGATGTGCAACCATCGTCTAAGATATAACTTTCCCAAAGATATACGTCCTAGTTATGACTTGTTTCCTATTGAAGTAGTTGATGAGGATAGTTGGAAAACCCTTCTTAGTATCAAATGGGAGGAATATTGACCTTTATGTTGAGAGATATAATCTACCAAATGAGAGAATGAGTCAGTTCTAAAATGATCATGATGTTGCTATTGATGATGATGATAACGATGGTGATATTAATGATGATATTGATGGTGACGCTGATAATGATGATAGTGATGGTGACAGTGACGATGATGAGAATGACGATATTGATATTAATGATGACACTGGATTGCTGCAACTACGTATTGATGATAGTAACTATGAAATTTTTATGATCCTAAAACATGGAAGGACGATTGGGTAGATCATGCAAATAATTATGAATAATTCAGAAAAGATGATTGGGTTGAAAAATATGAAGTCCCTATAGACATGGAAGAGTCTCAAGTGGTTGTGAGGCATGGCTCTAGTATAGGTGAAATATTTGACACAAAGGAAAATCTCCTTCATAGGTTGCAATCATGGTCAATCAGTAATAATGTCCAATACCAAACAAAGCGATCCAATAAGACTTACCTCACTTTAATATGCTTACACAATGAGAAATGCTCATGGAGGCTTCATGCATGTGCTTCTAAGAGGGTTGGTGGTTTGTGGAAAATCACAAGTTATAGTGGTGAACACACATGCCACCGTTCAATTCTATACAAGGATCACTCACAATGCAAGTCATGATATATTACAAGGATGATAATGTCGATGTTGTGAGCAAAACTTGACATGAGTGCTCAAGAAGTGATGGAAAAGGTTAATGCAGAATTGAATGTTACTATCTCCTATAAAAAATCTTGGCATGCGCGTAGAAAGGCTATTTCTGCAATCTTTGGAGATTGGGAGGAGTCATATGGCTCGGTGTTGAGATTTCTCTGATGTTTAGGGCAAGTGTTTCCGGGGATGGTATACAATTTTCGAAACACTACAACAACTGATGGAATGTCACATTGGTTCAAACGTGTGTTTTGGAGTTTTGGGCCATGTATTGCGGGTTGGGCTCACTGTCGACCAATACTAAGTGTTGATGGCATCTTTTTATATGGTAAGTATGGAGGGACACTACTTATAGCGACTGGGATTGATGCAAACAATGGATTGTTTCCTTTTGCCTTTGTAGTTGTTGAGAAGGAGAACAAATCTTCTTGGATATGGTTCTTGAGATGCATGGAGCAACAAATTCCAATAGTTAGTCGAAGGAATAATCTTTGTTTCATATCTGATAGGATATGTGGTCTTGATAAAGCTATGCAAAAAGTTTTTCCTCGCATCACACAATGGTTTTGTTTGAGGCACTATAGGGACAACTTTCATAAGAAATTTAATTCCACTGAGTTGTACAACTTAATGTGGAAGGTCGGTAAGGTGACTTAAATGGTTGAGTTTGATAAGCTCTTAGCAACTATAAAATAAATTGACCCGTCTTCTCTCAATTGCTCCTGAAGCAACACCACTGAATGTGGGATCTTTCATGTGATGGCGGCCCAAGATATGGTATAAAAACTAACAATTATTCAGACACAATAAATGGAGTTTTGAAGCGTGCTCACAACCTTCCCATTCAAGCCCTTATTTGCAGCACATATTATCAATTGGTATCAATGTTCTTTCAAAGAAGAAACTTAGGTGCAAAGTTAACTAGTTCATTCACATTGAAAATATCTGCTAAATTAGTTAAATTGGAGACCAAGGCAAGGAAACTAAGGATTAGTTGTAGGATAAATGAGTTTGATTTTATAGTTGAAGATACATATGAAAGAAACTATCAGGTGCATCTCTTCCAAAATCCCATTGCTTGTCTATGTACTTGTGGTGCACCTCTAGTTTATCACTTGCCATGCTCACATGTACTTGCAACCACTGAATCGATACATTACAGACATCATCAGTTTGTCAGTACTTGGTATACTCTAACCAAATATCAAATGACATATGCTCCCCAATTTAGAGGCATTCCTGATAAGAGGTATTGGCTTGATTTTGAGCCGTATATTGGGGTTGTTCCTCTACTACTGCCAATTTTCACTCCATGTGATGGATGACATAAGATAAAGAGGAGGAAGAATAATATGGATATCGATCCCAATCAAGCTACATACAAATGTGGAAAATGTGGGGGTCATGGCCACAATGAAAGAACTTGTAGAAACAAATGATGCTTAGTAGTAGGATAGGATATTATGTAAAAGTCATGAATGTAATCCTACTAAGTAGTAGGATAGGATATTATGTAAAATTAGTGAATGTAATCCTACTTAGTAGTAGGATTGGATATTATGTAAAATTAGTGAATGTAATCCTACTTAGTAGTAGGATAGGATATTATGTAAAATTGGTGAATGTAATCCTACTTAGTAGTAGGATATGATATTATGTAAAATTAGTTAATGTAATCCTACTTTTATTGCTCATGTGAGGAGGGCGGGATGAATAAAATTGCCTCCTGACATCCCCTAATAGAGGGTGATGTATGAAATGTTACTTTGCTAATAATATTTGTTTGAAACTTATGCTCACTAAAGGTTACTTTATTTGAATATTTTCTAGGAATGGTGAAGTACAATGAGACTTTGTGGATCACATGTCATTCCATTGAGGTTGGTAGGTGGGAGTTGACGGATGTAGATGTTTTGGGTTATATACACACAACTGGATTTGCATCTGTCACTAAATTGTCTAGAGTACTTTTTGATTCTGCCTTGGTCACATCACTTGTTCAAAGGTGGCATTCAAATACAAACTCATTCCATTTTCCTCTAGGAGAGTTAACCATCACTCTACAAGATGTCGTAGTGTTTCTAGGGTTAAAGGTTAATGGTGATGTTGTTGTAGCGCACTATCCTATAGGGCCAAATGATGACCAATATAGTTCTTGGACGGCCCTTTGTGACAATATTCTGGGGTCACATCTAGATGGACTTGATCATGGTTTTGTTCATCTGAGCTGGTTGCATTCTACATTTTCAAATATGAATTTGGAAAATGCAAATGACCAGGTCAAGTGTCGGTACACCAGTGCATATTGTTTATACCTAATTGGTTGCTTCCTCTTGCCAGATGGTACTGGAAATGAAGTCCATCTTCACTACCTCCCACTTCTAGTTAATTTTGAGCAATGCAGCATGTACTCATTGAAAACTACTAGAGGGGGGGGGGGTGAATAGAGTTTTATAGATAATTTAACAATTATTGAACTCAAGCAACCACAATGTAAATATTGGACAAGGAGACGCAAGGTTTAGAGTGGTTCCAACTATAGCAAATACTATAGCCATCAATCCACTACCCGGTTGCTTACCCAACCGGGATTTGAAAAGAAATTTATTTTATTACCTCTTCAAGGAATTTACATAAAATACAATCTCTTTTCCTAAACCCTTCAAGCAGCCTTCACCTAGAAGTAATCGCCAACCTTGAAGCAACCTTCCCTTGAAGTAGATGCACCAACTCCCGTTGCACCAGCCTTCTGAAGTAGCTTCCCTTGCGATAGCCTTCTTGAAGTAGCTTGAAGTCCCCTTCTCCACCTGAGAAGTCAACCCTCTCCAATCCGCAGCCTCCAACCCTAGGAGTAGCAAGGAGAGTACAAAAGATAAACAGGAACAAGAAAGGAAATGGAAATTACAACTTATCCTTTAAGCCCGAGGCTTGATATGCCTAGATCAAGCGTAAGATCTCCTAGCCAAGTATGTGAACTTGTAATTGCAGTGGATAGGAGAATATAGCCTATAGGACATGAGATTGAGCTAAGGAGAATGTAGGCCAATGATCACAGTGCTCAAATTGCTTGCAAAAGATTGCTCAAGTATGCTCAAGTGTATTCTCAAGTGTAACAAGTGAATTCTAGTGTCCTATGGCTTGTCCTATTTATAGGAATGGCCTAAGTATGCTTAAGGACGTTCTAGACAACTTCTAGGGGTTTCTAAGTGCTTAACTAGCCGTTAGGTACAAAGTTGTTGCTTTAACAACGGCTAATTAATTTATTCTGCAGTTGCTGTCAGAGACCATCTCGGTCGAGGAATGGTCGACCGAGACACCTACTCGGTCGAAGTTTTGTCGACCGACAGGCTCTCTGGATTAACGTTCATTTGCAACTGCCAACTACTTTGTCTGTTGTGTCTAACGGCTACTTTGGATCTTTCTCGGTCGAGGTGTTTGTCGACCGAGAGTGTCTCGGTCGAGGAGTTTGTCGACCGAGAATGATCCTGTTTCAAGGTTTCAATTTAAGCATTAATTATATGTGTGAGTGTGCAAAGGTGATCCTAATTAAATGGGATGACATGTCTAACTATGGTGTTTGGCTAGGGAAAATCTAACGCTTGATTTACATGCAATTCTAAGTACTTGTACATTATATATTTGTACAAGTTTTACAACATTGATTACATTGCATGAAAATATAACTAAGTAAGCTCTTGGATTTTCCCTTGCTACTTTGTCATCCTGCTTAGTCCTGCACACTCAAGTAGCTTGTTAGATTAATAAGAATGAAATGTTTGTCATCATCGAAACAAAGGGATTTTTAGATGTCCATTTAGCCAACAATCTCCCCCTTTTTTAAGATGACAAACATTTCCAATATGAATATAAAACATATGAATTTCATACCTTTAGATTGCCTTATGTATCTTTTCCTCTTGTTTATAAAATGTGTGCTTATTATTCCCAATGAATTATGGAACATGAAATCCAGTTCATTTGGGAATGTAGCAACTTTCACTGTAAAGCCAAGAGTATATTTATGAAACTCATTGATTGAGTTTTTCATAAATACTAAGTTATAGTTTTATATATCTCTCCCCCTTTGTCATTTCAAAAAGATAACCGTTTTAATAAAAACTCCCCCTTAATTAGATAACCTGTTTTGATAAAAACTCCCCCTTAATTAGATAACCGTTTTGATAAAAAAAAACTCCCCCTTAATTAGATATCTTGTCAAATTGAATAAAAAAAGATGTCCATTGAAAAGCCAAAATGAACCAAGTAAACATATTTGTTTTAAGAACCGCAGATATCAAAGAAAACATCTTCCAAAGGAGTAATAAGCAATTGCTTCCTAATGTTATTAAATTGATCTAGTGGAAGTGGTTTTGTAAAAATATCAGCCAATTGATTTTCCGTATCAACATGATGAAGGGAAACATGATTCTTTGAGATGTGATCCCTTAAGAAGTGATGACGGATTTCAATGTGTTTTGCCCGACTGTGTAAAATAGGATTGTGTGCTAAGTTTATGGCGCTCGTGTTGTCACAAAAAATAGGTGTAGATGAAAAATTAAAACCATAATCGCTTAATACTTGTTGCATATAAAGCACTTGAGCAAAACAAGACCCGACTGCCATATATTCAGCTTCAGTTGTGGATAGGGCAACCGTATTTTGTTTCTTGCTAAACCAAGATACTAAGGCTCTCCCTAATAAGAAACAGCCTCCACTAGTGCTTTTGCGATCAAGTCGACAACCAGCATAATCTGCATCAGTATATGCTTTAAAATCCAAAGATTGTCCTTTTGGATACCATAAACCGAAACAAGTAGTACCAGCTAGATATCGAAGAATTCATTTAACCGCTAAAAAATGAGATTGCATAGGTTGGGATTGAAATCGAGCACAAAGACCAACGGAAAACATAATGTCCGGTCTAGAAGCGGTTAAGTATAGCAAACTACCAATCATGGCTCTATATAAGGAATCATCAATAGGTTCCCCATTTTCATCCTTATCAATTTTGATAGAAGTAGCCATAGGAGTAGTAGCATGTTTGCATTGATCCATCCCAAAACGTTTTAAAAGTTCTTTAGTATATTTTTCTTGGCTTATGAAAATTCCTGCAGGTGTTTGCTTAATTTGAAAACCAAGAAAGAATGTTAGTTCACCCATGAGGCTCATTTCAAATTCTTTTTGCATAATGTCACTGAATTGTGCGCATAATGAATCATTAGAAGCTCCAAAAATAATGTCATCAACATATATTTGCACAACTAAGAAATCAGATGCATATGTTTTGAAGAATAAAGTAGAATCTGAATTTCCAATAGAAAAACCATTATCAAAAAGATATGTCTTGAGCCGTTCATACCAATTCCTAGGTGCTTATTTTAGACCATAAAGTGCCTTTTTAAGTTTATAAACATGGTCACCTTTTTCTGGTATTTCAAAGCCAGGTGGTTGAGCAACATATACTTCTTCTTGTATGATGCCATTGAGAAATGCACTTTTGACATCCATTTGATATAGCTTAATGTTTTTATGGGCAGCAATAGCTAGTAACATCCTAATAGCTTCATGTCTAGCTACGGGTGCATATGTTTCATCAAAATCTATTCCTTCTTGTTGATTATATCCTTGTGCTACTAATCGAGCTTTATTCCTTATGACCTCTCCTGCCTCATTGAGCTTATTCCTAAAAACCCATTTAGTTCCTATGATAGTTTTGTCTTGTGGTTTAGGAACTAAATCCCATACATCATTTTTAGTGAATTGATTTAACTCCTCTTGCATGGCTATTATCCAGTAATCATCCTTAAGAGCTTCGGATACCTTCTTAGGTTCAATGATAGAAACGAAAGCCATGTTTGCAACATCTTTGAAGGAAGACCGAGTTTTGACTTTATCATTTAGATCTCCTATAATTAGTTCTTGGGGATGATCCTTGATAAGCCTAGGTGTGGGTTGTGGTTCAACTTGGGGATCGGATATAGGAGTTTTCTCACAATCATTGGAAATAGTTATATTGTCGAATTGATTAGTGAGATCAATGATATCTAGATTTTCAGATTTCAATTCTTCATGAAAAGAAACATGAATGGATTCCTCAACTTTTCTGGAGATAGTGTTATATACTCTAAAGGCTTTGCTAGAAGTGGAATATCCCAAGAAGAATGCTTTGTGTGATTTAGAATCAAACTTGTCTCTATCATCTTTGGTATTTAAAATGTAACACGTGGAGCCAAAAGTATGAAAGTAGTCAACTCTAGGTTTCTTAGAGTGTAATATTTCATATGGAGTTTTCTTCAAATGAGAGTGAACAGTTACTCTATTAAGCACATAACAAGCAGTGTTTACAGCTTCAGCCCAAAAGGTTTTAGGTGTATTGTGTTCAAGCATCATGGTCCTAGCCATTTCCTGTAGAGATCGATTTTTCCGTTCAACTATACCATTTTGTTGTGGGGTACGTGGAGCAGAAAAATTATGAGTATACCCTTGAGATGTACAAAAGGTCTCAAATGTATGATTCTCAAATTCACCACCATGATCACTTCTAATGGTACATATTTTATGTTGTAAAAGATTTTCAATCTTGGAACAAAATTGCATAAAGACATGAATAGTATCATCCTTAGTTGCAATAAAATGTACCCATGTATATCTACTATAATCATCAACAATAACAAAATAGTATCGTTTACCACCAATAGATTGTGTCCTCATTGGTCCAAATAAGTCCATATGAATTAATTCTAAGGATCTACTGGTGCTAAGTACATGTTTTGATTTAAAAGAGGTTTTGGTTTGCTTTCCCATTGTGCAGGGTTCACAGTTTTCAACTTGATCAAAAGACAAAGCAGGTAATCCACGAACAAGATCATATTTCACTAACTTTTTAATAGCATGTGAACTAGCATGTCCTAGCTTTTTATGCCATAGTTGTAAGGTATTTTCATTTGCAAGCAAGCATTTACCTACTACTGATTTCATAGAGTTTGGTTTAAGGATATAAAGATTTCCAACTCTATTTCCTTCATAAACGACATTTGTAGTGTTTTCTATCAATAGTTTGCAGCAGGTTTTGTTAAATAACACATCATAACCACTATCACATAGTTGACTTACACTTATTAGATTATGATGCAATCCATCAACAAGTAGAACATTTTTAATTTCGAGATTTGTTCCAACATTACCTATTCCAACGATTTTTCCCTTACCATTGTCTCCAAAGGTGACCGTTCCACTTTTCTTTTCTTCAAAAGTTTGAAATGCGTCCTTGTTCCCGGTCATGTGTTTGGAACAGCCACTGTCAACTACCCATTCCTGCATTAGAGTGTAGATTTTGGTACCCATGTGATGGTCCGATATGGTTAGAAACCTTTTAAGTGCTTATGTATATAAAAGTTCTGATACAGAAAACCAGTCGGTCGACAATTGTTCGACCGATATTTGTCTCGGTCGACAATTTGTCGATCGAGCATGTTACTGTATCACAAGCAAAAACACAGAAAATTTCTCAGTTGACCAATTTTCGACCGAAATAGGTGCTGTAAATTTTTGATTTGTTAAAGACATCCAGTCGGTCGACAATACTTCGACCGACCCAGAGCTCGATCGACAATACTTCGACCGACAGAATTACTGTTTCAGAAATTGCAGAAAAATGATAACAATAAGCATAGCACCTTTTGTTGAGATAAGACAATATAAATAGCAAAATTAAGCATTTGGTCATATCTCAACTACATTCCATTCTTCTAAGTTTGGGGTTTTGGGATCCAAACTAAATCGGACTCCTTAGTCTTGTAGGGGCATGAAAAACAATAATGTCCAAGACGTAAGCAGAAATTACAAGTAATAGAGTCAATTTCATTTCTCTTTCTAGTCATTGTGTTCTTGGGTACAAACATAGTTTGGGTCTTTTTGGGTTGGTTTTTCTTTGGCACATATCCCAAACCTTTTCTTCCATTGAAAACATTACCAACTTTCAATATGTTATCAAGAATATCTTTTCTTCTTAACTTATGAAGTTCTCTTTGTCACGTAGCAATGTCATTCATCTTCTTATGTATATCTTTTCTTGCTTGGTCTAAATCAGAAAACAATGAATCCTTTTCTTTTACAATATTATCATAGTCCGAATGGTTGCACAAGATAGGTTGAGTTTGATAATCTTGTAGTTTAGCTAGCAAATCAGTCTTTTCTTTTGATAGAAGATCAACATTGGTTTCAAAATTGAGTAGCTTTCTAGTGCAATCATCTAAAGATGTTTTTAAAGATACATTTTCAAGATCAATGTTGTTCTTTTCACAAGAAAGTTCATCTAATTTAGCAATGAGCTCATTATTTGATTTTATGGCTTTCTTTAGTTTCTTCTTGGCATCAACATACTTATCATGAGTTTCTTGTAAACTAGTAATTAACTCTTCTTTAGGAAGATCAACAAGGCTTACCTCTTGAGAATCTTCATTTTCTTCTCTTGCCATTAGACATTCCACCTCTTCTCCGCTTTCACTGTCACTTGACTCATCCCAGGTAGCTTTATAGGCTTTTTCTTCTTTCTTCTTATGTGAGCTTTTCTTTCCCTTCTTTGCTTTGGGGCATTCATTTTTGAAATGCCCTTTCTTCCCACATTCAAAGCACCTGGGAGTAGAGGAACTAGAAATTTTGTTAGATTTAAACCTTTTGTACTTCTTACCGTTGACGATTAAGGCTTCTTCTTCTTCTTCACTTGACTCCTCACTTTCTTGTGTGACAACTCTTGAGGCTTTGAGAGCCACATCCTTCTTCTTCCCACTTTGGTGTTCACGTTCTCTTCTTTCTTCCTCTTCTAGATCTGCTTCATGAGCTTCTAAATTACCAATGAGTTGTTCCATTTTGAGGCGAGTGAGGTCGTTTGCTTCTGCAATGGCTGTCACCTTTGGCTTGTACTTTGGAGGAAGTGATCGAAGAATCTTTGATACTTGATCTTCCTCAGGAACAGGTTTTCCTAAGGCACTCAAACCATTAACAATAGTAGAGAATTTTGAATACATTTCACTAATAGTTTCATTAGAATCCATACGAAAATGTTCAAGCTTTGTTTTAAGCAGGCTAATTTTGGAATTTTTAACTTGGGCTGTACCCTCATAAGTGATAGACAATCTATTCCAAATATCATACGCTGTATCACAATTTGAAATTCTATTAAATTCTCCTACAGAAATAGAACAATATAAAATGCTTACGGCTTTTGCGTTCATTTGGGCTTGTTTTACCGTGTTTGCATCCCATTCCGCAAAGTCATTTTGAGGGAATTGATAAGGAGTAGATACCATTCTCCATAGATCCCAGTTGACGCCTTGGAAGTAAAACTGCATCCTTCTTTTCCAGTATTGGTAGTTTGTTCCATCGAATGCCGGTGGCCTAGCAACAAGAGTCCCTTCAATGTTGAGGTTGTTGAGCATTCCATCACCCATTTCTTCAAGACCTTGTTAGGGTTCCTTGAAGCCTCGCTCTGATACCAATTGAAAACTACTAGAGGGGGGGGGGTGAATAGAGTTTTATAGATAATTTAACAATTATTGAACTCAAGCAACCACAATGTAAATATTGGACAAGGAGACGCAAGGTTTAGAGTGGTTCCAACTATAGCAAATACTATAGCCGTCAATCCACTACCCGGTTGCTTACCCAACCGGGATTTGAAAAGAAATTTATTTTATTACCTCTTCAAGGAATTTACATAAAATACAATCTCTTTTCCTAAACCCTTCAAGCAGCCTTCACCTAGAAGTAATCGCCAACCTTGAAGCAGCCTTCCCTTGAAGTAGATGCACCAACTCCCGTTGCACCAGCCTTCTGAAGTAGCTTCCCTTGCGATAGCCTTCTTGAAGTAGCTTGAAGTCCCCTTCTCCACCTGAGAAGTCAACCCTCTCCAATCCGCAGCCTCCAACCCTAGGAGTAGCAAGGAGAGTACAAAAGATAAACAGGAACAAGAAAGGAAATGGAAATTACAACTTATCCTTTAAGCCCGAGGCTTGATATGCCTAGATCAAGCGTAAGATCTCCTAGCCAAGTATGTGAACTTGTAATTGCAGTGGATAGGAGAATCTAGCCTATAGGACACGAGATTGAGCTAAGGAGAATGTAGGCCAATGATCACAGTGCTCAAATTGCTTGCAAAAGATTGCTCAAGTATGCTCAAGTGTATTCTCAAGTGTAACAAGTGAATTCTAGTGTCCTATGGCTTGTCCTATTTATAGGAATGGCCTAAGTATGCTTAAGGACGTTCTAGACAACTTCTAGGGGTTTCTAAGTGCTTAACTAGCCGTTAGGTACAAAGTTGTTGCTTTAACAACGGCTAATTAATTTATTCTGCAGTTGCTGTCAGAGACCATCTCGGTCGAGGAATGGTCGACCGAGACACCTACTCGGTCGAAGTTTTGTCGACCGACAGGCTCTCTGGATTAACGTTCATTTGCAACTGCCAACTACTTTGTCTGTTGTGTCTAATGGCTACTTTGGATCTTTCTCGGTCGAGGAGTTTGTCGACCGAGAGTGTCTCGGTCGAGGAGTTTGTCGACCGAGAATGATCCTGTTTCAAGGTTTCAATTTAAGCATTAATTATATGTGTGAGTGTGCAAAGGTGATCCTAATTAAATGGGATGACATGTCTAACTATGGTGTTTGGCTAGGGAAAATCTAACGCTTGATTTACATGCAATTCTAAGTACTTGTACATTATATATTTGTACAAGTTTTACAACATTGATTACATTGCATGAAAATATAACTAAGTAAGCTCTTGGATTTTCCCTTGCTACTTTGTCATCCTGCTTAGTCCTGCACACTCAAGTAGCTTGTTAGATTAATAAGAATGAAATGTTTGTCATCATCGAAACAAAGGGATTTTTAGATGTCCATTTAGCCAACACTCATGGGGAGTGCAGTTTTAGCTATTCTATATCGTCAGTTGCATAGATGTCATCCTGGTTCTAAGCAGAAGCGTATCTCAGGGTGTGTCCATCTATTACAGTTGTGGTCTTGGGAAAGATCATATATTGGTAGACCAGGAAGAGTGATCATGGATCAAGATCATGAGTGGCCACAAGATGCTCCATTAGGATATAGGTTTGTCACTACCATGTATATGTATGAATATATTCTATTAAAACTTTTCATCTCATAATTATCTTTTCGAACATGATAATAGATGGAACCATCTCATGGAGCATGTATGTGTTCCAAAAGGGACTGTAAGATTCTACCTTAATGAGTTTGATACACAAGAGTCAAGTCAAGTGAGAATTTATATTTTATCTAAAAATTACATTTTAGCATTTAATGAAACTTGTTCAGTAACAGTAACTTATAATGCAGTTAATGTGGATACCATATAGTGAAGAATTGTTGGCAAATTTGTCAGACATATGTCATGAAGGAAGAGAAATTGGGATGGCTCGTGTTCCTATGATATCATTCACAGTAATGGAATGGCATGTTCTTGATAGAGTATTAAAACAGTTTGGTGCTCATATCCAACCTCAACCCCAAGCTTTTCCAGAAAACCAAAGAATTGATGGTACAGGTCGAAGCACGATTGATTGGTTGAACCAATACATTACAGAACTCAACATATGGAATGATAGGAAAAATCATGTAGTTCATCTTACAAACCCCTCAGATGTGCCGCAAGTACCTAATTGGTATCACATACAATGATCAGTTGAGCCGCAAACTCTTTACTATCCTCGAGGTTATATGGAGCGAGAATATGTAAGTAAAGCCTATATCCATATTGATAATTAACTATATGACTTTGTATATGAAAATATGATATACTAAACTATATTTTTTGCAGGTTCAAAGTCAAATGGATATCAGGGGATCATTGCAAACACTAACAAATCAAACACATGTTGAGGATTGGATGAGAGCGTGTGACGAAATATACAATATTCAGAGCGCATGGTTTCAAAAAATGTCGAGTCACTTGCAGCCAAATTTGAGTTTTTCATATCCTGTGATGACTTCAGTTGGTGCTTCTCCTATTCCATCTTCTAGGAAGCACAACAATCCACACCGTACCATACTAGAGAAGGATACTCCACACCAATAGGTCACTCATCTACACGGGGACAATCGACACCAATAGGGCACTCAACATCACCAGGACAATCCATAATAGCAGGACACTCTTGGGAATGTTCACCTTCCTCAAATCCAAGAATGTTTTACTCTTATTCTTCATCATCATCAGACTATTTTGGAGTTCCTTCCAGCTTATCTTGGACTCAATCAAGTTTTAGTCAGTTTCAACATGGGGCTTTCTCTTCATTTTTTGATCAGCAAGTTCTTCATTTTTGGGATCACCTCCACTGTTGAGGACTATGCCCTCCACTCATCGACTAACACCACCACTCCCTCCAAGCATGTCTACACATACTTCTCAACAGACACATTTGAGTCCAATTCATCCTTCTCCAGATTCACATCATTCTTCAGGTCCAAGAACCCGAGGTAGTGGAAATAAGCGACATCAGGTATGCATCAATTTTTCTAGCACTTTATTTATAAAACTATATGTGGTTAAATTAATTTTTCTATTTTGATTTCAAGGTTGATTTTGCTACTTGTCAGCTTCTTTGTTTCTGTGGAATGTTCTATCACTGTGGATAATGTAGGAGAATGTTTTCTTCTTTTCATTTTATGGCACTTTTCATATTATGGCATACTTAACGTACGTATTTTCTTTGTATGAGACTTTGACTAATACCATTATCTATTTATATATTATTTTAGTTGTGTGATCATTGAGTTGTGGATAAAATGCAAGATGATGAAAATGCCAAATTGCTTGGCGTATAATGATGTTAGTTGTTGAAAACGCCAAAGTGGTTGGCGCATACATGATGTTAGTTGATAAAACGCTAATACAATAGGCGTATTTTCTTTTTTCTTGGCGTAGTTGCTTTTTTGTTGGTTTATTAATTGTTTAAGTATTGAAAACGTCAAAAGAATTGGTGGTTTCAGCCCCATTCCATTAAAATGCCACAACATTTGGTGCTTTCAATATTCCCTCAATGAAAACGCCACTATATTTGGTTCTTTGTGCTGAAAAAGGGCTACTTCTGGAAATAAGATTGGATTCATGTTATTCAGATACATATTTTACTTAGACTGTGCTATTTTAGTTTTTTATCCAAAATATTAAATGAATTGAGTAAATCAAAAAGAGAATGAGTTCCTTAGGACGATGGTTTCACCACAGATATCACTTACAGTCTATCCTACACACTAATACCTCTTATCTCAATTCCTGGATAGGAAGCCTTTAGCCAGAATTACATGCTTCCGTAGTGTAATTCACTACCTATATTAATGCAAATCCCACTCCCACAGTTATTGGTTTGATTAGTTAGGTGCTTTACATCAATACTCTGGGTTTCTCCCCTCGTCTATTTTCCACTTTTCCCGAAGGGTACAATAAATGAGTAATGCTATGTTTTCCAACCTTTAATCCCTCTGCCGAGATGATTAAGTGTCTATTAATCCATTCATGGTGATCAAGCATAAGTAGAACAAGCAACATCCATAGAATTATATCCAGTAACAAGAGATAAATTGATATTAATGCATAGAAATCAACTACAGTGTATATCCGGGCTACTCTCGGGTCCTAAAGAAAAAGGTTTTTAGCCTCCCATGGTTTTCATGACAAAACACACAGAAATAAAGAAGAAAAATGTGGGGAACATAGAAAAAACTAAGGTAACCCCTAGATCCTTGGATGTCCGGGCGATCTCCTCTGTAGTATGTGCGGTCTGTTGTTTTCCGGCAGTAGAAACGTCCTTCGTAGGGGCTCAAATCACTACCAGTGAAACTTTTGGCCCTCCGTCCTTCTATTCGTTTTCTCTGGTCTCTTTACAATGAAAACAGCTCGCTCCCTAGGTCTGGCAGTCGACCCCCTAAGTCATAGGCATGACTTATGGTCTGAAATTTCATCCACACTTGGATTAGAAGCAAATCTTCAGCTGGCCTAATCTGGCAGACTCGGTGGTACTGACTTGATGTGTTGGTGGTACCAAATCTCTTAAGTTTGGTTGCGTGATCTCGATCCCATTAATACCATCAACAATGTCTCAGTGGCACTGACTTTGTGCAAAATCCCACCTTTCTGACGTCAACTCGGTGGCACTGACTTTTTGGGTCGGTAGCACCGAGTTTTCTTGATTCATGCGGGGCGCTCTGATGGTATCTCGGTGGCACCAACTTCTTGGGTCGGTAGCACCAAGATCTAGGTTGTTTTTAGGCGGCTCTCTAAAGTCAAGTCAATGCCACCGACTTTTGTGGTGTCGGTGGTACCGAGCTGTGTCGATATACCTTGTACTTGAAAACACATAAAGCATCGTAAGTGCTCAAAATGCATAAAATGCTAGTAAAAAATGATTGAAGTCATATTGTGTGATGCAAATAAGGAAATATAGGCAAGTTATGACATTTCATGCATATTCGGTCATACAAATGTCCAAACTACACCAAAAACAAAGGAAAATGAGCCTATAAAAGCGGCTAAAATCATATGCATCCAAAATCTAGAGGTATTTTACTGTAGAAAAAATCTTCTACCTTTGTCCAGTCAGGATGCACAGTGGGCAAGAGTCATCGTAAACTGACATGTGGAGTGGAGGAATATTTTTAGCCCCTGTGCTCAGATCTCTTCTTGACACCATTGCATTTAGAAAATGCCCTAATAATTCCCTCAGACTCTATGAAATTCTTTAAATTTATTAATTATTACATATTAATGGTAAACCTATCTTTGATACCAAATGTAATAAGACCTTCCCCCTGTTATCCCCAATTAAGGTGAACCAAGAGGGAAGACGCCATTATCATATTTACAAGATCAAGTTTTAGTAATTAACCAATAATAATGATAGATTTCATTGAATGGATTTTTTTTATAACAATATGAAGATAAATTCTCCTATAGGAAGTTACATTGAAGGGTCCCTTCTAGACACCATTGCCTTTAGAAAATGTCCTAATACTTCCCATGGACTATATGAAATTCTTTAAGTTGACTAATTATTAAAGGTTAAATGGTAAAGTTGTCTCTAATACCAAATGTAGTGACACCCTCTCCCTATTATCCCCAATTATGGCAAACCAAGAGGGAAATGGCCATTATCATATTTAAAAAATCAAGGTTCAGTGATTAACCAATAATAATTATAAATTTCATTGAATTGAAAAGATTTTGAGAATAATATGATGATAAATTCTCCTCTAGAGAGTTACATTATAAGGGGAAACTAAGGTTTGGAGCATGTCATAAATCTAACTATCTAAATCCTCTAGTAGACTTTAATTGTCTTTTCTTTTGGTGTCATCTTATCTAGAAGTCCATTTCTTCATATTAATTGTAGTTTAACCTAAAATGGCATAAAATAAAAATGTCATCAACATATTGAGATATATTAAGTGGAGGAAACATAATATTCACATCTAAGAGTAACAACATAAACAACCATAGCAACAAATACTATTACATAATCAAACTTGCAAATTTCTATTATAACTTATCAACCAACATTTATTCAACCTCTATGTATACCCACTTGTTGGGGGTATTCATACTACCATACTCAGTCATTGGGATTCTTGTAATGATGTACCCACTCGGTGGAGGTAATCTCTAATCATACCCACTCACTGGGGGCATTCAAAAAATCATGCTCTCTCATCGGGGAGTAATTCAACGGCCAACCCACTATCTGGTGGTAATTTCTATAACTTCCATACATGTGTTTATTTAGAGATAATATCCTAAACTTCAACAAGTTAGGTTATATAAAGTGATACTCATACGGGTTTTACAGATTGCAAGAAGTAAATAAACAACCAACCTTTAGTTACAATCCATTTGGGAAAACTTCAAAAACTGCAGAAGTAAATAAGACGAGTATGCATAGGCGCAACCACATATGATCCCTTAGAGATGACTATATGTCCAACTAAACAAGAGAAGATGCAACCAATCAACAAATCACCCTATAATTAATGCATAAAACCTAAGTATTACTATTGCATTTACAAAATATTCATTATGACAGACTTGGGCCCCAAGTTAGGGTTTTAGGGGTCAGATTAGGGTTTTATTGGGGTTAGGCTTCCCAAAACCTAATTATTACTTTTTAAAGATTTTCATCTTAAGAAGCCCTAATTTTGGAAAGATAAGAACTTTTAAACCTAAATTAGATCCAAGATACTCTTTTTATCAACAAGGATTAAACTTTACTAATCAATCAAGATTTACTCATTATTTTCATTAATCTTATGAAATTAGGATTTATATGTATGAAATTACATTAAAGATTGCATCTTTATGCATTTTTTGTATTCAAGTGGGAATCAGACCATGAAACCAATTCAATTGAATTCTTTATATTTTTATGATCAAAATATGTATATATATGTTGTATTTGGATCTAGCGATTAATTACTAGGATTTTTTTAAAATTAATTCATTTTGGGCCAATAATAGCCTACCACATAGGTGGCCACAACCAAGCCAATCGACTCGTACTATGTTAGTGGCCCACACTTGTGTGGTTAAGTGATAAAAAGAAGAGGAAAAGGCAGAAATGACCCTCACCTCTCAGAAATAGGAGAAGGAAAGAGCCAACTTTTCACCCTAGGTTGTCTTCCACCTCCACATCGTTCTTCTTTACAAGTAGGGAGTCAACCTAGTCGTTAAATTCAAGTTTCAGGCTTCTTTGGTGGTAAGCAAGGGATCCAATCTCCTCACCACACCTCATTGGACTTGAGGGTGGTGCTTAATTGTTCGGAGGAGGCACAAATAGGGAAAGACCGAGAGGTGTTTCTCTGAAGAGGCACAGAGAGAAGACAATACGGGAAGGACATGGCTATTGGAGGAATTGTGGGTAGGGATAGCAACATCAGCTCTCGCAGAATCTTTCTAGAGGTCTTGTGGTCTCACACGGGGGTTTCTAGCCCTTATATATCTATGGCCTTAGGCAGGTTGTCCGATGAGGGGTCTACAATTTTTGGAAAGTTTTTTTGTCCTTCCAAAGTAGGAAGAAACTAGCATAGGTAGATTCAAGATCATTTCTTAAATTCATGGGATGATTTTTATTCATTCACAACGATTAGAGATGGAGAGAGGCATGAGAGGAGAAGAAGGAAACACTATGCCTATTTCCTAAACTGAATAGGGATAGATGAGGAACCATGATTCGTCTGATCTTGATCAACGACCAATAGGATGTATAAATGTTAGGAATTCAATTTAAATAAGATTGGCTGACTACGATTCTGAGTTGACCGAATCAAATGTTGAGTTGACTGACTCAAGTGTTGAGTCAATTGAAATAACACTAGTTGAACTGGAAATGAATAGATCAGTTAAAAATTATAACTGACTAGTTCAAATTTTGAATTGACTAATTCATATTGTGAATCAACAGGTTCAATGATCAATAAGATTGGATCAAGGATTGATGTTGACTTCATGTTGTGCATTAATCTTCACATTCAAGTCAATATGTTTCCAAATAGGAAATAAAGTGAGATGATTGATATAAGTGTTGGATCCAATGTTTGACATGTGAACTGACCAATTCAGAAATGAACAGATCGATTCATGATTTGCAACAACAAGGAATTCGTGAAAATCCATCTCTTCAATTCCCAATTGATCTGGAAACTATGACCCTGACCCTCCTACAAATAGAGGGGTAGTCAAGGCTTTTAGAAGACACAACTAACATTGAAAAACATTGTCCTCTCACAGTTGTGGTAATGTGTGTGCCCAAAGTAAGTCTTACCCATAAAAGGGAGAGACAACAAAGGGAGAAAAATTCAACGCAAGCACATTGACATCAAAGGACTACTCCTTCCTGTCAGCTCTAAAAGAACCATAGGTGTTCCTGGTGATCTACGTGGACTACGTAGAGGCTTGGAGGATATTGACACCATGTTCAGAGGACATTGTCAACTGCCATCTGTGCTACTATACCAGGAGGCCACTGCCGAAATCTATCTAGGTGTTGCTTGTGATAGAAGCATGCCGCTGCAAGGGTATTTGTTGCACTTTCTCCAGGATTAGGTTTATGTGATGGGGCTCTAGACGTCACATTAATAAAACCCTAAGGGAATAACCCTTAGGTTTAATAGAAAGTTGTGCACTGATTCCTCTCTCCAAACGAATGGAAGCCTTATTGCAGTATACTTAAGGGTCAAACCAAAGGACAACTTATTTAGTAGTTATACATTTTTAGAAGTATTAAGAGTAATATTTATCACCACTAAATTTGATTGATTGATTAAACTAAATTGCTGCTAGTGGCAATAAGGATTATAGAACTAAATAAATGATATTGAAAAGGATCAGGGCATGGGGTTTCACTCGCCAAAGCCTGCATAATTATTGTAGCAAGATTTGAACTCTTGAATAATAATTCACTAAATAGAGACTTAGCTACTGCATCCTCACATGATACAAATCACTGCCTAGATTAAACTCCCTTGGAACCAACTGGTCTCAGTACCCAAGTTCCTATCTCATCTAATTGGACTCCCTAACAATGGTTGACCAGTGTCGTCACATTAGTATTTCGTAAACCAATCACCTTACAATGCCTTGTTGACACTTCAGCAAGATAATAAATTGTTCTAAAATTTTAATCATGATTACAACAACCTATACCATACATGATTATAATAAATATGCAAAGCAAGTCATCAACTTGCAAGGAAAGAATATAATCATAGCGATACTTTATTTTGAAATATCATTGTTGAGTTTAGATATTGTAAAGTAGTGAAACTACCTATATACTAATATTGTAAACAATAGACCAATGAATAGTAGCAGAAGTTAAAACTTTGACTATATTCAATTGATTATAGAGTACATCACAATTTTCCCAATAAGGGTGTACATGCTTTATACAAATAAAGGATCTAAGGTAGGGGAAACTAAACTACGTCAATATGTCTCCAAAAAAATAACTTAACAAATAAGTCCATGAGGGAAGGATGAACTCCTTTTCCTAGTATTAGGATGGTTCACCATGCTCCTATTGCACACTCTGATCCTAAACATGGTTGCGATCACCCAACAAGAGGAGAATAAAACACGTGTCAATTAAAGGAATAAGGACAATTATAAACCAAAATATTGCATGAAAAAGATTTACTATGCTAAGAGGGTCAAAAGTATGAGGTAAGTAATAAATAAGAATTTTGCCATGATCAAGAATAAAAAAATTTGCATGCATGAATAACATTATGACTACAAAAAGTAATATAGTGTTTAGGCACCTACCTCACCTCAACCAATAGGGAGAGTAACTCATTCCCAAACACCTAAAATATATATAAAAGTGGGGAGAGTGGTCACATTCCCCATGGCTCATGACCAACTATTGGTGGTTGTACACATGTACACTATATTAATTATTTAATCAATAATTCATCATGCTAAGTAATTAAATTGGCATAGTGGAAATAAAACCAATGTAGCAGTGGGGTTCAAAACCCACAAAGTGTTTGAAGTAAATGAGCGAAAAGAAGGAAATAGAAAGATTCAAAGGCTAAGCATATGCCTCATTAGGAATATTAGGGTAGGATTATGAAATACCCAACTGAAGGATAAGGGATTGCACATTCCTCACTTGAGATTCGTAGAGAAGACTTTTCACCAACTAATTTTGTCCAGTGACACTTTTACTCCGATTTGGGAAGCATGGGTAACAAAGGGATTTCACCCGATGGAATCTTCCCTCCATTGCTCCAGTGAGCAGCATGGACGGAGCTCTAAGCCCAAATCACAGCTGAGATCTATGGATCCTCGGGAAAGAAGTGTATGCATGCAATGATGCACACGCCACCACAAACTTGTCGAGTTTAAGGTCAAGGTCTAGGGTGCTTAGAGATACAAGGAAGCCACCCACCATATCTAGAATAGAGGAAAGGAACAAGACACAAAACAAACCATACAGACCCAAAAAATGGGCATTCGGATTTGGCAAGTTGTTTGCGAGGGTAAGGTGGTGTCACACATCCAATTATCTTGGATAGAGGGTCATTGAAGTGAACAGGTGACCAGTTCTAGTGAGCACTCACGAACATGTTACATGGTATAGTGGTTCAAGGAACGTTGGGAAAACTGACAGTAGAGAAAGGAAGAGGGAACACTATGGAATGTTACCAGACGATCATTTGCCTAATTGGTGACAGAGAGGGCTGAAGCGACATTGAGATTGTCAGAGATGGACCATGAGAAAGTTCGGCATTCTTATAGTGTTGGTGAGCAAATTGGAAGATGAGGAGACTTGCTTGTGGCTTGAGGGTTCTCTACTCGGCCTTATATAGGCAAGAGGAGTGCTATTGGTTCCTCTATAACTCCTCAGTGTAAATGAGGACAAAAACCTAAATGGGCATTTCATGTTCAGGGCAAGGGAGAAGGCGAGTCAAGGCTCGTTGGATTCACAACAAAGTGATGAAACTAAAGGCAAAGAAAACGTGTGAAATAGATCATTGATGAGGGAGGAAGGGGTCGGAAAAATAAAGCTTGTGAAACGGCTACCTGTCGTGAGGTCAGGGATGAGTTCCTGGACGTTGGATCTTCTTTGATCCCAGATGATCAGATTGTGGTCGCCAGATGGTGTACTTGAGTGGTAAGTTAATGTGTGATAGGAAATTAGATCACAGACTATAGTGAATCAATTGCATTGAATGTAAATCGAATTAAAACCATAGTCATACTATAATCAATTCTTATAAAATTGATTTGGAGGGTCAAACATGGGTCAAATGACCTCAAATTTGGACCATTGGCTAATATTAATGCCTAGATTAATGTTATGCAATTAGATCTTATTTTTGTACAAATATGGTTCATAACTCCTATAGTGTTTATTAATCCTAATATTGATGCATTTAAAGGGTGAATTAACTTAAAAAGACTCTTCTAATGAAAGCCTTGAGTGAAATTCAAGATAGGCAACATATATAATTTCAAGAGTCATATCTCACCACATTATTCTCTTTTAATATTTTATTGCCAAATAAGAGGAGAGATGTAACATACTGAAATCTCATATGTACCTCTTTGTACTCTTTTCTATAAGTTTTGTCCTTCATTTTCGTTCCATTTGTCCTTGGTTTTGATTTAAAAGAAATTAAGATGGTTATTGGATAAATGTTTCCCATATATTCTTATTTCAAGGTTGCATGCACAAATGCCTCAGTTAGAATTAGATAATGGGTTTAAAATGCAATTTCACATTAAGTAATAAAAAGGGATAAAATAATTCGTCCTAGAACCTTCTAGTGTTTCCTAGAATATGAGAGATATGAAGATAATCCGAATTTTATAAAAGGAAGAAGATAAATGTAATAATTAAGGGTGATATGAGAATTTATGGGTAAAGAAGATAATTACAAAGATTTTTGCAACAAATATTATAATCTGAAACCATCATGATAATTTGATAATTTAATTCGTTTCCTTGAACAAAAAGTAACTTAAGGGTCAAGTATCATTTAAAATGGAACATAAATATAAATATTAATAACATTATCAAGAGAATATAGGAAATATGCCAATAAAGAGAAATAAAATACTTAATGTTCCCAAATCAGGAAAATAACTTCAAATTCGTATTCTAAACATAAAAATAAGCCTCTGTGCAAATTTGCAACTAATTTGGATAATATATGAATAATGAGTAAAATAGGAGAGAGAAGGTGTGTAGAATGTTCTATTTATTTAATAAATATAAAGATAATTTCAACTTGTGAAGATAATTGCAAAATCGTGTTCCAAACCTTTAAGGAGACTTATGGGTAAAGTTACACTAATTTTAGATAATGTTATCAGCTCTTTTGAAGGAGGAAAGAGAAAATGATATATTAATTATTTCACCTATCAAACTTTCTCAAAATGCAAAACTAACTCCATAATTGGATTCTACGCGTCGAAATGAGTCAGGATATAAAATTTCATAATTTTTGGACAACGTTTGAGCCTCCAAAAGAAGAGAGAGAAAAACATTTAAAAATCTAATAGATTTAATCGACTTTTGATAAGGGTTATTTCCCTGATCTAATGCGAGATCGGACGGCTCAGAATCCTTGATGGACTCGGGTCCATCGATCGGACGGTCCACGATCGTCTTCTACCTCTAGTCGAACAAGGAAACAGGTTCCTTGTTTTTGTTTTCTTAAAATCGATATATCTCGAGATTTACTCGATGATTTTTGCTCAAATCAGTTTTGTTGGACTCCTTGCGAGTTTCCGAACCGATTTATCCCAAAAAGTTTGGCATTAGATGCGTTTTCGAGAAACGCCCAACTCGGCCGCCGGCTACTTCTCCTTGATCCTACCCACATCCTAGTCTAGGGTTCCTTGCCTATAAATATCGCAACCACAGCGACCGCCATCACCTTAGCAACCTGATCGTGTATTCAATTTGGATTTTCGTGGACGATTCGACACCCAACAAGCTGCCGAAGATCCCAAGCTTGCGGCGCCTCTCCTTCTCTCCTCCGTCGACCTCGTCTCAAATTGAAGGTACCCTTGAATCCGTCGTTCTTTCTTCTTTCTTTCGAGTACATGTTTGTCGAGTTTGGTCGAGTATCGTGGATTTGCCAAAAATTGGGGCCGAGCAGTTGCTCGTGTTGCTCGGGCGAGAGGAGGAAGACGACGGGTGATTTTTTTACCATTTTGCCCCTGGCCGCCTTCTTCTCTTGAATTTTCGCGTGAGGGTTTTCCGTCTTTTCACCGGTCCGCCTGACCGCATCACGCGGCTGGTAGCGGGCGACCGCGGGACGCGGGTCGCCGCTGCCGAGCGCTTGCCGCCGCTCGGCCATCCAGCCTTGCCTACGTGGCAGGCTGTGATTGGTCGAGGCTAATTAATTTTTTATAAATTAATCTGCTGGTCAAAAATTGAAAATAAATAGTGTTTTGAAATCAGGAAAATGAGATCTATCTAATAAAAATGTTTTTGATATCTGGTTTTGATGTTTGCGAAAATGTGTTTTTAAAATCGATTTAATTATCTTAAAAATCACTAAAATTAACCCTAAGAATCCATATTTCCAAAATATACAATATTATATGTTATTTTGATCAGGAAAACCTAACTAAGATGGTTATGAGGTTTTTGAAGTCTGAATCGAGAGTTTGCGCAAAAAGTTAGTAAATTAGGGTTTTCTACCTTTTAAATGAATGCATGCGATTCTAATTTATGAATCTAATGATGTATTAGGTAATTTGGGTTTATAATTCGTGTGAAGAGTTGAAAAGGGGAAATCTAGGACACCTGAGGCTAAGGTATGTGTTTAGTACGTGTTGATTGTGCATATACCTATCAGTTGGGAAATCCTTAATCCATTACCTATTTTTCTTTATGAGGTTTAACTTGATCTAAACCCTTGAATCTTGAAACCTAAATTGCTTATTTTCCTCAAATGTATATGTAGTATTCTCTTGTTTGGGTATTCATACCCCACTGCCATGATTACATAATCTTTTGCTTATTCTTGCCATAAATATTTTGTTAGCATGAAATTAAATGTTCTATTTAATCTTTAAGTAGTGGTACTTATGTACAACCACCCATAGAGGGCATGTATAAAATCGCCCTAGGGGAATGTTTATTATTCTCCCCATTAAAAATTGTAGGTGATTGGAAATGTTTTTAATTCTTCCCTCACCTAAGGTTAGAGGTCCGGTAGGTGCCTCAACCCTACTTAGTTAGATAGACATATTAATTAACATGCTAAAACCTTTAATTATTTTGTTAATGGAAAGTTCTCTTATAAAAACCTCATACTCTTTGATATCTTCTTACACCAAATATCTAGCCTAATTTACTTGTTACAAGTTTCTTTACCATTGTTAGATTGTTAGTGTAACACATACTTTTCTTTGTTTTTCCTCTTGCTGGGTGTCTTCCCAACCACCCAGGTGTTGGAGCTGTGCAAGGCGAAGGAAGGGCTTGAAGAAAGATTCCTCTGCTGTTGATCGTTAGCTTGACAAGAAGGATGGCTAGGTTTCTATAGCTAGATCCTCTTATCTATCTTATCTTTTCTTTTAGAAAGCAATGATGTAATAAATAATAAAGTCATTACAAGGCTTGTTATTTCTTTCTTTCCGCTGCTATTGACAATTTATTATGTATCTGGAATCATGCTTATTTATTTGGAATATTATGCAATCATCCTCAAAGTCTAAATTTTTGTTAAAATTGTGGATGTTTGTATTTCCTTTAAATTTTAGTAAAGAGGTGATCTCGCCTCTTTACAACATGGTATGAGAGCCTTTGGGCGACTGTTAGGGCATGCAGTTGAGGCAAGGGTGTCTAGAAAGGATCAGGGCATGGGGGCTGGCAAGATTTTCCTCCGACCCACTAGCTTGGCATACGGGGACTCCCGTGCCCATATGATTCGGCCTGGCCTGCGCCGAAACGAACTGCCCGAAATAGTATGCTTTTAGGCAATAGCATTCTAGTTATCCTTTTTCTCATCTCTATTTCTTTTCCCTCTCATCTATGATTCTTTACTCCTGAAAATTTAATATGTTAACCCTAATTTCAGGAGAGGTGACCTGTTTGACAACACCAACCAGGAGTCCACCACCGACAACCCCGACACTCCTGTGACTCCTGCTGTTAACCAACTAGCTTCTGGTGTTCCCGCCTTCACACCTAAGCAAGAACTGGTGATGTTGCGACAGTTGTTGTCCTCCACCATGTTAGGACAACTCAACACCATTGTTGCGGTTGCCTCCAAGCCGAGGGAGTTCACCCTCACTGACTTCATCAAGATGCAGCCACCCTGCTTCAAGGGTGAGAGTGAGCCTAACATGGTGGACAAAGTCGACGACTGGGTGTTGGCCCTGGATCGGACCTTCGAGGGTATGGCATGCCCTCCTCACCAGAAGGTTCGGTTCGCGACGTACGTGCTGGATGGACCGGCGCGTGTTTGGTGGAACGGAGTTGCCCACACTCGAGACACCTCCTCCATGGAGTGGACCCAGTTCCTAAAGTTGTTCAGAGATAAGTACATCTTCCCTGCTTTCCTGAGGAAGAAGGAGGCTGAGTTTTATAGTCTCAAGCAAGGAAGCATGAGCATGGCCGACTACGTTCAGAAGTTTCTGCTGTTAGAACGTTACGCCACCAACCTTGGAGCTGATAGAAGAGCGACCTTGTTCTTGGAGGGCCTGAACTATCATGTTGGTCGAAGCCTCGTTCCACAGCTGCCACTCACATTTCAACAAATGGTGGACAAGGCTCTCACCATCGAGTCCTATCTGGGATTTCAGGCTTCCAGTGGCTTCAACAACAACAAAAGGAAGAATCCGAACCAGCATGAGAACCGTGGACGTGATCGCTGCAACAGATGCAATCGCCACCATCCTCCTGGAAGATGTCCCGCCAATAATGCACCTGCTCGTGTTGGCAACCGTCCTCCACCAACCTTCCATGAGTGCGGCCAGGTTGGGCACATCCGAACCAACTGCCCCCGTTTCCAGCAAGGGCAGAATCATGCTCAGCAGCCGCAACAGCCGAGACAGAACCCTCCACCGCGGAACAACAACCAGAACCCGAGGCGTCCGCCAGCTGAGAGGCGGAATGGGAGAGTGTTTGCTCTCAATGCTGAAGAAGATGGTGAAGGCAATGAAGTGATTGAAGGTACATTACACCTCAATTTGCATCCTTTAAAAGCTCTGTTTGATTCTGGTTCCTCCAATACCTTCATATCTAGACAGTTTGCCTCTATGCTTGAAATCGAATCTGAGTTTATGGATCATGTGTTAGATGTAAAAACTCCTAGTGGTAAAATCTGCTCCTCGTACCTCCAAACTCCTACCCTGAACCTCTGTGTATCCGGAATAATGTTTCCCACAATTTTTGTCTTGCTTGATACACTACTACAGAAATAGCATTCAGTGTCGCTTTTCTGGGCGTCGGTTATTAAGGAACACGGACGCCTTATATTAAAGGCGTCGGTTATTTAGAAGAACCGACGTATATATTCAAAGACCAGCCAAACACGGGTACCGCTTTGTATACAGCGTCGGTTGTTTATAAAAAACCGACGCCTAATGTCATCCAATTTTCGAGCGAAAAAAATAATGTCATTTTCGGCGTCGAGTCTGTAGTTAAAACACCGACGCTTATGTGCGATGGAAATTTGCGCAAAATGTGTCCTTTTCCGCGTCGGTCGTCCTTTAATCACCGACGCTGAATGTGGTTCCCGCCAAACATTTTCATGAAAATATCGTCCAAATGGACGTCGGATGTTGCGAACGACCGACGGTAAAGATGTTTAGGCGTCGGTTGTTGTAAACAACCGACACTATTTGGGAACTTCATAACCTTCGATCGCCTGACTCTTCCCCTTTCTTATGTTTCATTGCTACCCTATTTCCCTATTGCGGCGATTTCTCCGGCGATTTCTCTGCTGCTGCTACTAGTTTTTCTCCGGCGCTTCTCTCCGGTGCCCCATCTCCGGCGTCCCCTCTCCGGCCCCCCTCTCCGACGCGTTTCTTCTCTGGCACCCCTTCTGCCCGCCCTGCTGCTCCAACCACCTGCGCCGCCGCCACGCCTGACAACCGGCGCCGCCGCAACGCCTGGTGCCCACCTGCCTGCCACGCCTGAGAACCGGCGCCGCCGTACCCCCTTCTCCTTCTCCTCCGCCTGGCCGCTGCCTGCTGCGGCTGACGCTCCTGCTCGTCGGAGTCACTGCCGCTGGTTCTGGAGCTCGTCGGCCGCCACCCACGTACTCAACCAGCTCGACCTCACCCTACTCTTCTTGCCCAGGTACCTGCAGACCTACCCAGGCGCGAAATTGGTTCTTTATGTGCTGACCTAATCTGCTTGCCTAATCTGCTTGCACAAAATTGGCTCCCTACTCTGCTTGCTTAATGTGCCTAATCTGCTTTAAGTGGTCCTAATATCATAACATGATAGTTTTATTATATGATTTGTGGCACTTTAGGGTGTATATACATGCAAATTATATAAGTGATAGATGTTGGATGTTTGTCAAGGTTTCTTGAAGATTGAATAAGTGATAGATGCTGGATGTTTATTTATTTCATCTATCCATGTTGCCTATAGTTTATAACATTGCATTGTGAATTATTGCATGTTTGAAACTATGAAATTCTTGATTTATTAGATGATATTCAAGAAAACCCTAGTTTGATGAGCATGTTGTTAATCATGTTAATTATGATTCTTCTATATATTCTGATGTCATTATATAATTATGTGATCCCAACATATTAAATTGAATTAGAATGATTTCATGAATTATAGGGTTTATATAAGAATGACAACACATGTATTTGTTGGCCTAGAAACTCGTCCAAGATTTACTCAGTAGGAGTAAATCTTGGATAGTCCCCAGTTTGGGACTGTTCTTGAACACCTAATCTCACTTAGGATGTAAGTGTATAATGTGTATTGGGTTTTCGAGAAAATTTCGGTAGCATTTCCCCATTTGTTCTCTAAGTACATATGTACTTAGAGAACAACGGGGAAATGTTGCCGAAATTTTCTTGAAAACCAAATACACATTATACACTTACTAGTGAGATTAGGTGTTCAAGGATGGGATAGGTGGTACACATTTATTATATATAAGATTGACATCAAATGTGTTTGTTGGCCTAGAAACCCGTCCAACATTGACTAATATATACTTGTTTCCTAATATATACTTGTTTAAAAGGTTAACTGATGTTATACAACTTTTTCTAAAAATATATAACATCGTTATATGTACTTACACTTTGTTAATACTAATATTGTGCAGTCTCTGTCTTCCCATAACAATGACTATGAATTGGGCCTCTATGTCAATGTTAATGTTCCCTATTGAAGAACAATTGGACATCATCCTAGATGATCGTTCCTTAAACCAATTGGTCATACCCAAACATTGGCGTTTTCTAAAAGGAAGACACTACATGCCTGGTAAAGTGACCCTAACTTTTGGAAATTATTCACATGTAATCGAGGTTGAGTATGATTTGGCGGGAAATCTTGTATCAAAATCTGGTTGGCGTGATTGGATTGGAGAGCTGTATCTGGTCCGTTGGAATAGGCTTTTTCTCCGTCCAGTTGGCGATAATTCCATCAAAGTTTGGATAACCAACAACAACTGCGAGACCCCCGATCATCTTCTGCGGTATGAGCGCACGGCGTCGGATATCATCTATGAGGAATCTGAATCTGAATCTGAGGCGTGATTGGATTGGAGAGCTTCGTGACACAGCTTCATCATCAAAAAGAAGTTATTGATGCATGCGGGACCATGTTGGTGTAGTATTTAGTTGTCTATCTATCTAGACTTGTCTGTATTAATAGTTTTTTTAATTATGCGCATGTTTAGGGGTACACCAACCCCTTTGTTTAGTTATTGTTATAACTAAAGTGTGTGTTCCCATGAATGGAACTGTAAGTTTCTACATGAATGCTTATAAGTGAAGTGTGTGTTCCCATGAATGTTCCCATTTACATGATTACACTACTATTTTCTCATATTGTCTTTCCTCAAAAAAAAATTCTTTTATTGTTTAGTCTATTTTAATACGACATACTTGCTTATATCTTTCTTAATGATGAACTGTAATACGACATACTTGCTTATATACTTGTTTCCTAATATATACTTGCTTTCCTAATATATACTTGCTTTCTCTGATCATAGAATGGATAGATCATGGATGTCCATTCGTAATCGTTGCACCCCAGAGTTTATATCTGGTCTTGATCAGTTTATTAGATTTGCCGAGGAACATAGGAAAAAACCTACAGATAGGTTCTACTGTCCATGTAGGCATTGCGGTAACAACTTGAAAGTCAACACTGGTGAGGAAATCAAAAGTCATGTCATGTGCAACGGGATTGTACAAGGCTATACAGAATGGCACTGGCATGGAGAGATTTCAAAATCGAATCCAGTAGATGTCAATAGCAGTGCTTGGGTGGAAGAAGAAATTGCCTCCGATGACGTAAATGTGAACGAACCAGTTCCAGCAGACATTGTTGATGCGATGCTGGATAGTTGTAGGGTAGAGCACACCGATCCACCTCCTATCTTTACAAACATTGTGCATGATGCTGAGATACCGTTATACACAGGTTGTGCTAAGTTTACGAAGCTTAGCGCTGTGCTGAGATTGTATAAGTTGAAAGCTAACAATAGATGGAGCGACAAAAGCTTCACTGAATTGTTGACTTTGTTGAAAGAAATTCTTCCTGAAGGAAACGAGCTGCCAATCTCAACATACCAGGTAAAGAAAGTGTTGTGCCCAATGGGAATGGAGGCCAAAAAGATACACGCATGCCCGAATGATTGTGTATTATTTCAAAAGGACTATGTAGATTTGAAAGATTGTCCAAAATGTGGTGCGTCACGATATAAATTGACGACTTCGGGGGAGTCCAAAACTGGTTCTCCTGCCAAGGTGTTGTGGTATCTACCTATAACATCACGGTTTCAACGCTTGTTTGCAAATCCGAAAGATGCGAAGAATTTGAGGTGGCATGCAGATGTTAAGAAAAATAATGATGGGATCCTACGACATGCGTCTGATTCCCCACAGTGGAAGAAGATTGATGTATTGTTCCCTGAATTTGGTGAAGAAGTCAGGAATCTAAGACTTGGGCTTTGTACAGACGGGATGAATCCGTACGGGACATTGAGCAGCCAACATAGCACTTGGCCAGTCATGCTTGTTATATACAATCTGGGAGTTTGCAAGTGCAAAGGATAAGAGTCCACGTGAAGCTAAAATGTCATATTACGGTGTCATTGAAGACATTTGGGAGTTTGACTACATAGATTTCAATATTCCGCTCTTTAAATGTAATTGGGTTGATAACACCAAAGGAGTTATAGTGGATGAATTGGGTTTCACTTTGGTGAACTTTGAAATGATTGGCGAGAAGGCTGAACCATTCATATTGGCATCACAGGCAAAACAAATATTCTATATCGATGATCCTGCAAATGATAAATGGTCGGTTGTTCTTCATGGTAAAAGACAGTTCATTGAAGATCCTATAGATGAAGAAGAGTACTATGATAAGTATGATGACTCCAGTCCATTCTCAGTTGGGTTGCCAACTCCACAAAATATTGAAGCTAATGATGACTTATATGTGCGCGGAGATCACAATGAAGGATTGTTAATTGATAAAAGATCACAATTTTAGAGACATGTATGTTTATACAAATGGTAAATGTTTTCCTTTTTCTAATTTATACAAATGCTAAATGTTTTCCTTTTTCTAGTTGATACAAATGCTAAATGTTTGCCTTTTTAATGACATTTTCAGATGGCTGACCATGATGAGAATGATGTTCATGATGAGCATGAAGTCCATGATGAGCATGTTGTCCATGACGAGCATGGCGAGGATACCAATGTAAGTTCTAAAAACATATCCTGTATTTCTATAAAATTCATTATCTTCTAGTTATGTCATATATCCAAATGTTTGCTTTTTTAATACAAATGCTAATTTAGTGTGTTTATTTTTGTCAAATTTTAGGTTGATGATGCACATGTACCCACTGAAGCACTGGAGCAACTTGATGCGCAGAGAGGACATTCCAACTCGAGATATCGTCTACCGTTTCCTCCTCCTCCGCAGTAATATCCTCATCTCTAAACGTTTCTCGTAGGATTCTGAACCCCTCCCTTCCCTCTACTACATCGAAGCCATGCCGCAGTTGAACCCTTTCGCCGAGCCCTACCCGGCCAAGCAGGCGTCGCCTGAAGCACCACCGTCGTCGTCGTCTCCACCTCCATCGCAACTTGCTGTGCTAGTCCTGACAGTTTATCACCCCACATGCCTTCCTCCTCAGTTCCTGCCGCTAGACGACCACACAATGGATCCAAGAGGATTGCAGGCGTTCACCAAAGACTATAGGCTGAGTTAACTCAATAGTTAACTCAGCCTATAGTCTTTGGCAAACGCCTGCATATCCTCTTGGATCCATTGTGTGGTTGTCTAGCGGCAGGAACTGGGGAGGAAGGCATGTGGGGTCATAAACTGTAAGATATAATTGGGATGTTGATAGTGATGATGAATGATACTTTGTAAATGAATGTTTCTGAATGTTAAAACATGTATTTGAATGATTCTATATGTGTGAACGTGACAATTGAATTGATGTCTGAATGTATCTACTTGTGTGAATCTTTTTATGTTAATTTTGCAGGTTTGTGGCATGTTTGTAGGCTGATATCAATGGATGTCGTAAACCTACAGTTCAGAAAACTGAACTGCAGGTTCTCATCCTGCTGACCAGCCACAGCAGGCCTACAAACAGATTTATAAAAAAAAATATAGATATAGGCGTCGGTTATTTACCGATAACCGTCAGCACAGACTTACAGCGTCGGTTTTTTGTTGAACACCGACGCCAAAAGTGTTCGGGCGCTACAGGAAATGGGAGTCATCTAGGACACTTTTCTGCGTCGGTTTTTTAGTATATAACCGACGCACAAAGCGTCCTAGATGACGCCATTTTCTGTGGCGCGAACCCTTTTGGAGTCGGTGTTTTATAATAAACCGACGCCTTGATGTTAAATAGGTGTCGGTTTTTTAACCGACGCTGAAGTGTCCAACCTTTTAGCGGCGCCCACATAGGCGTCGTTCAGAAACCGACGCCAAAGGGGGTTAAACAACCGACACTAAAAGGCAGTTCTGTAGTAGTGATATGATTGTCTTTGACATCATCCTGGGTATGGATTGGTTAAAGAAGTATAAAGCTGTTCTGTTCTGTGAGGAATCCAAGGTTAGTCTGTTTCATCCTGATGAAGGAAGAGTGTGTGTCAAGGGCAAGAAGCGGGGAGAGCGACAGTTCGTCATCTCTGCCATCAAAGATGAAAAGCTCATCTCATAAGGGTGTAGAGCCTTCCTAGCCTCCATAGTTCTCGATGCTACACCTCCTGCCCTAGATCATGTTGATGTGGTGAAGGACTTCCCAGATGTCTTTCCTGAGGAGTTACCCGGGTTGCCACCAAATCGTGAGGTGGAATTCTCCATGGAGCTCATACCTATAACTTCACCGATATCGAAGCCACCTTACCGCTTGGCTCCTGCTGAGCTGGCGGAGTTGAAGAAGCAGCTTGAAGAGCTTCTTGACATGGGCTTCATTCGCCCCAGTGTTTCCCCTTGGGGAGCCCCTGTCCTGTTTGTGAAGAAGAAAGATGGCTCTTTGCGGATGTGTATGGACTATCGCATGCTCAACCAGGTGACAATGAAGAATCGTTATCCGTTGCCGCGCATCAACGACCTATTCGATCAGCTGAAGTCAGCCACCGTGTTCTCCAAAATGGATCTGTGAAGTGGCTACTACTAGATGCGTGTAAAGGATGATGATGTTCCGAAGACAGCGTTCAGAACTCGCTATGGGCATTATGAATTTATGGTCATGCCTTTTGGTTTGACGAATGCCCCTGCTGCGTTCATGGACTTGATGAACCGAGTATTCCGCCCGTACCTTGACAAGTTTGTAGTGGTGTTTATTGATGACGTTTTGGTTTATTCTGAGACATTGGAACAACATCGCGAGCACCTGCGGATTGTACTCAACACATTGCGAGAAAATCAATTATATGCAAAATTCTCAAAATGTGAGTTCTGGATAAAGGAAGTGATGTTTCTTGGTCACGTAATTTCTCCCAGCCATATATCTGTTGATCCTGCAAAGGTAGAAGCTGTGACAAAATGGAATGCTCCGAGAAACCCGTCAGAAATTCATAGTTTCCTTGGTCTAGCTGGTTACTATCGGAAGTTTATCAAAGGGTTTTCTGAGTTGGCTTTACCCTTGACCAAGCTGACTCGGAAGGAGGTCAAGTTCTCATGGACCCCTGAATGTGAGGATAGTTTTCAGAAGTTGAAGATGAGTCTGACTTCTGCTCCCGTGCTTTCTTTGCCTGTTGAGGGCATACCCTATGTCATCTACACCGATGCATCCCGACAAGGCTTAGGGTGTGTTCTGATGCAAGACGGAAAGGTGATTGCCTATGCTTCTCGACAGTTGAAACCTAATGAAGCTAATTGGCCTACGCATGATTTGGAACTGGCTGCTATAGTTCATGCTTTGAAGATCTGGCGACACTACCTCTATGGAGAAAAGTTTGAAGTCTTTTCTGAGCACAAGAGTTTGAGATATCTGTTGACTCAGAAGGATCTGAACTTGCGACAATGTAGGTGTATGGAATATCTTAAAGATTACAACTTCACCATCACTTATCATCCTGGTAAAGCAAATGTCGTAGCTGATGCTTTAAGTCACAAAAAGGATGTTGTTTGTGCTGCTCTGAGATGTTCTGTGTGGGAAAACCTTGAACATGTGGCCAGTTGGAAACCTCAACCGGTCGATTCAGTGGATGAAGATAAGTTGTGTGTTCATATGGCCAGTTTGACCGTTACACCAACCTGGATCTCAGAAGTCGTGTCTGCACAGTTGGAGAGTTTCGAGCTTGAAGAGTTGAAGGCTTTATCTGAGAAACCGCAATCTGACTTCTCTGTCGGAGTGGATGGTGCTATCCGCTTCAGACAAAGGTTGTGGGTACCCGATGTTGGTGATCTGAGACTAAAGGTTCTGAGTGAAGCTCATGGTTCCATGTACACTATTCACCCTGGCACAACCAAGATGTACAAGGACTTACAGCAAAGCTTCTGGTGGAAGAACATGAAGAATGATATAGCTCTGTTTGTGGCAAAGTGCTTGACATGTCAGCAAGTCAAGATTGAACATCAACGACCTGGTGGTCTTCTTCATCCTCTTGAGATTCCAGAATGGAAGTGGGAGAAGATCACAATGGACTTTGTTACCGGTTTCCCTAAGTCCAAGAAAGGTTATGATGTTGTTTGGGTGGTGATTGATCGGCTTACAAAATCTGCTCATTTCTTGCCTTTCAAAACCACGTATAAAGTTGCTGAGATGGCTGAGTTGTTTGTGGAGTGGATAGTTCGTCTGCATGGTGTCCCTGCTGTGATAGTTTCTGATCGAGATCCGAAATTCACTTCTCGCTTATGGGGTCAGATTCAGGAAGAGATGGGTATTGATCTGCGTTTCAGCACTGCTTACCACCCGCAAACTGATGGTCAGTCCGAGAGAACAGTTCAGATTCTGGAGGACTTGCTACGTGCTTGTGTGATGGATTGGGGTGGTGCCTGGGATCGATATCTACCATTAGTAGAGTTCGCTTACAACAATAGCTACCAAGCCAGTATAGGTATGCCACCTTTTGAAGCTCCCTATGGCAGACCTTGTCGTTCACCTTTGCACTGGGATGATGTTGGTGAACGTTCCCTAGTGAAGTCTGATGACATGCAGATGATGCTTGAGAAGGTACAGTTGATAAAGAAACGGATGAAAGCTGCTCAAGACAGACAGAAGATGTATGCCGATAAGAAGAGGTCTGATGTAAGCTTCTTAGTGGGAGACTATGCTTTTCTAAAGATCAAGCCTATACGTTCTATTGCAAGATCTAAAGTAAAAGGCAAGTTGAGTCCTCGCTATGTTGGACCATTTGAGATCTTAGATAAAGTGGGGTATTGTGCATATCGCCTAGCTTTGCCTCCTGCTTATGATAAGATTCACAATGTGTTCCATGTTTCTATGTTGAGGAAGTATGTTAAGGATCCCTCTCATGTGCTCACCTTTGAACCTGTGGAGATTAATGAGAATTTGACTTATGAAGAACTACCTGTGAAGATCCTTGACTCCCGAGTAAAGCAGCTGAAGAGTAAGGAGATAGAGTTAGTAAAGGTTTTGTGGAGATACCATGGTTTAGAAGAAACCACTTGGGAGTTGAGAGATGAGTTGTTACGTACTCACCCTTCCCTCTTTGTATGAGATTTCGGGGACGAAATCCTTTTTAAGTGGTGGAGTGTTGTAACATACTGAAATCTCATATGTACCTCTTTGTACTCTTTTCTATAAGTTTTGTCCTTCATTTTCGTTCCATTTGTCCTTGGTTTTGATTTAAAAGAAATTAAGATGGTTATTGGATAAATGTTTCCCATATATTCTTATTTCAAGGTTGCATGCACAAATGCCTCATTTAGAATTAGATAATGGGTTTAAAATGCAATTTCACATTAAGTAATAAAAAGGGATAAAATAATTCGTCCTAGAACCTTCTAGTGTTTCCTAGAATATGAGAGATATGAAGATAATCCGAATTTATAAAAGGAAGAAGATAAATGTAATAATTAAGGGTGATATGAGAATTTATGGGTAAAGAAGATAATTACAAAGATTTTTGCAACAAATATTATAATCTGAAACCATCATGATAATTTGATAATTTAATTCGTTTCCTTGAGCAAAAAGTAACTTAAGGGTCAAGTATCATTTAAAATGGAACATAAATATAAATATTAATAACATTATCCAGAGAATATAGGAAATATGCCAATAAAGAGAAATAAAATACTTAATGTTCTCAAATCAGGAAAATAACTTCAAATTCGTATTCTAAACATAAAAATAAGCCTATGTGCAAATTTGCAACTAATTTGGATAATATATGAATAATGAGTAAAATAGGAGAGAGAAGGTGTGTAGAATGTTCTATTTATTTAATAAATATAAAGATAATTTCAATTGTGAAGATAATTGCAAAATCGTGTTCCAAACCTTTAAGGAGACTTATGGGTAAAGTTACACTAATTTTAGATAATGTTATCACCTCTTTTGAAGGAGGAAAGAGAAAATTATATATTAATTATTTCACCTATCAAACTTTCTCAAAATGCAAAACTAACTCCATAATTGGATTCTACGCGTCAAAATGAGTCAGGATATAAAATTTCATAATTTTTGGACAACGTTTGAGCCTCCAAAAGAAGAGAGAGAAAAACATTCAAAAATCTAATAGATTTAATCGACTTTTGCTAAGGGTTATTTCCCTGATCTAATGCGAGATCAGACGGCTCAGAATCCTTCATGGACTCGGGTCCATCGATCGGACGGTCCACGATCGTCTACCTCTAGTCGAACAAGGAAACATGTTCCTTGTTTTCGTTTTCTTAAAATCGATATATCTCGAGATTTACTCGATGATTTTCGCTCAAATCAGTTTTTTTGGACTCCTTGCGAGTTTCCGAACCGATTTATCCCAAAAAGTTTGGGATTAGATGCGTTTTCGAGAAACGCCCAACTCGGCCGCCGGCTACTTCTCCTTGCTCCTACCCACATCCTAGTCTAGGGTTCCTTGCCTATAAATATCGCAACCCCAGCGACCGCCATCACTTTAGCAACCTGATCGTGTATTCAATTTGGATTTTCGTGGACGATTCGACACCCAACAAGCTGCCGAAGATCCCAAGCTTGCAGCGCCTCTCCTTCTCTCCTCCGTCGACCTCGTCTCAAATTGAAGGTACCCTTGAATCCGTCGTTCTTTCTTCTTTCTTTTGAGTACCTGTTTGTCGAGTTTGGTCGAGTATCGTGGATTTGCCCAAAATTGGGGCCGAGCAGCTGCTTGTGTTGCTCGGGCGAGAGGAGGAAGACGACGGGTGGTTTTTTTACCGTTTTGCCCCTGGCCGCCTTCTTCTCTTGAATTTTCGCGCGAGGGTTTTGCATCTTTTCACCGGTCCGCCTGACCGCATCGCGCGGCTGGTAGCGGGCGACCGCGGGACGCGGGTCGCCGCTGCCGAGCGCTCGCCGCCGCTCGGCCATCCAGCCTTGCCTACGTGGTAGGCTGTGATTGGTCAAGGCTAATTAATTTTTTATAAATTAATCTGTTGGTCAAAAATTAAAAATAAATAGTGTTTTGAAATCAAGAAAATGAGATCTATCTAATAAAAATTATTTTGAGATCTGGTTTTGATGTTTGTGAAAATGTGTTTTTAAAATTGATTTAATTATCTTAAAAATCACTAAAATTAACCCTAAGAATCCATATTTCCAAAATATACAATATTATATGTTATTTTGATCAGGAAAACCTAACTAAGATGGTTACGAGGTTTCTGAAGTCTGAATCGAGAGTTTGCGCAAAAAGTTAGTAAATTAGGGTTTTCAACCTTTTAAATGAATGCATGTGATTCTAATTTATGAATCTAATGATGTATTAGGTAATTTGGGTTTATAATTCGTGTGAAGAGTTGAAAAGGGGAAATCTAGGACACCTGAGGCTAAGGTATGTGTTTAGTATGTGTTGATTGTGCATCTACCTAGCAGTTGGGAAATCCTTAATCCATTACCTATTTTTCTTTATGAGGTTTAACTTGATCTAAACCCTTGAATCTTGAAACCTAAATTGCTTATTTGCCTCAAATGTAGATGTAGTATTCTCTTGTTTGGGTATTCATACCCCACTGCCATGATTACATAATCTTTTGCTTATTCTTGCCATAAATCTTTTGTTAGCATGAAATTAAATGTTCTATTTAATCTTTAAGTATTGGTACTTATGTACAACCACCCATAGAGGGCATGTATAAAATCGCCCTAGGGGAATGTTTATTATTCTCCCCATTAAAAATTGTAGGTGATTGGACATGTTTTTAATTCTTCCCTCACCTAAGGTTAGAGGTCCGGTAGGTGCCTCAACCCTACTTATTTAGATAGACATATTAATTAACATGCTAAAACCTTTAATTATTTTGTTAATGGAAAGTTCTCTTATAAAAACCTCATACTCTTTGATATCTTCTTACACCAAATATCTAGCCTAATTTACTTGTTACAAGTTTCTTTACCATTGTTAGATTGTTAGTGTAACGCATACTTTTCTTTGTTTTCCCTCTTGCTGGGTGTCTTCCCAACCACCCAGGTGTTGGAGCTGTGCAAGGCGAAGGAAGGGCTTGAAGAAAGATTCCTCTGCTGTTGATCGTTAGCTTGATAAGAAGGATGGCTAGGTTGCTATAGCTAGATCCTCTTATCTATCTTATCTTTTCTTTTAGAAAGCAATGATGTAATAAACAATAAAGTCATTACAAGGCTTGTTATTTCTTTCTTTCCACTGCTATTGACAATTTATTATGTATCTAGAATCATGCTTATTTATTTGGAATATTATGCAATCATCCTCAAAGTCTAAATTTTTGTTAAAATTGTGGATGTTTGTATTTCCTTTAAATTTTAGTAAAGAGGTGATCTCGCCTCTTTACAAGTGAGAAAGGAAAAGGATTATTCTCTCATTAACTAACTCTATACCACACTTTTTCTAATTTCTTGTCCCAAAAAGCCATTAAACTCTAATTTAATATAACCAACTAATTATCTCTCATAAAAGGTCAATTTTCATAATTGGACTCTAATGAACACACTACTTGAGATATTTGTGCAAAACCCATTCCTTGAAATGAATGTGGGTCAAATATAAATCACATCTTTAAGTATTGATAAATTTCAACATTGAGGCCAAAGAGGATAGAAAATATAGGAAAATTTAGGGAAAAGGCAAAAAGGATATGAAGAAAATAAAATCCTAAAAATGGTTAAATTGCAAATGATCCCAAGATTGACAATGTTACAGATACGATCTTGAATAAAGTATGGGTTGTTGTGGATTGCCCCCATGCCCTAACATAAACGTATACTTGCTCATGGTGAGAAACATAAGTAGAAAGATAGGTAAAACAATGGAAGGGGTCATGATGCCTGGTGCAGGAAAACCATGCTCTTCACTATGGCCTCCACCTCCATGCCCCTCACTAGTGTTTATGTTGCACATATGTGGCTTCTAAAAATGATTAGAGACCCTTTAGAATGAATGACAAGGGCTTCCTTTTATAAATGCATTCCCTACTATCAAAACCCTAATGTTGAATACTTATGGTCCAAGGCAGCTTATTTCAAGGGCCTTACTTAGTCAACTAGGAAACTTGTGTGGGTTACTCAATCTAAGACCTTGTATCCAGTTCTCTGGCGGACTAGCATGGGTTCAAATGAGCTAAGCTGGATGTGGAGAGCACACGTTTAAACTGAAGAATCTGGGAGACTCCGAGTAGAGAGCAGCTCAAGTCGGGTGAATGGCGGAGCCCATCACTTTTCTAGGTGATTAGAAGGTGGACATGGCTTATGGGGCCTTCCTTCCATTGAGGTATGGCATTGTGAGGGCTTTATTATCCTTCTAGGTAATGAAGCATATATTTGGCTATTTTTGCATGGAAAGTATATAAATATGTTAAAGTCTAGTAAAGGCAAGATAATTGCATTTAAGTAAATCTAAGGCTAAAACTAAGGAATAGAAACACAACAATCCCTAAAAAGTAGATAAAATTGTGTGTAAAGATGGGTATAAATGTACCCATCAAACTAACCCGAACTTAAACCTTTGCTCATCCCAATTAAATAAAAATATATAGGAGAAAAAAATTGATACTAAGATCCAGGCTTCCTCTCCCAACTGAGCATACTTTGTGGTCCCCTTTCACCTAGCATGACCAAGCGATCCTAGTTGTTTGAGGTCACATAGATACACTTGGATATCCCTTGATTGGGGCTTGTTTATCCATTCTCTAGACACCAAAACAAGTGAAGAACTGATTTCATCTCAATAATACTCTTGATCTGTCTGCACAAGGTGGAAGAGAGCACAAGTCAGGGCTAATTGGCTATTTTGGGGAGTGTTTTGATAAGTTCCCTAGGTATAAAATTTGGATGAAAGGGGAGAAGAAGGCATGCCATAGATATGTTTCCCTAGTCTATCCTCTATTTGTCTTGAGACCTTATTTGTAATTTTGTTACTTTATTCGTCTCTCCTCTATTTGATTTGAGATTTTATTTGGTTGCGTTTACATTGACCACATGCTTTTTTTTCTGCTCATTGATCTCTTTTATTTATGTCGTGTCTACAGAAGAAAAATGAAGAGGAAATATATATTTATTAGGAGGGGATGCCACCCCAAACTTAGGGTTTGTCATACAATGGATATTTTTTTCGGATGGTGAAAAGATATGAAATGATGGAAGGAAGGTGGAAACAAAACACAGACTGGTGCTTCTTGATTTTATTGTTGCATTGGAATCAGATCATCATATTATAATAGCTATTTTAGTTAATGAAATGTATAAAAGTGTTTACACATTTTTTTGCAAGCCATATCACGGACACATATGACTTGACCTTTCTGACTCTTTCTTCTAATCATCATTTCCAAGAGGAAAGGATGCTCAATTGTTGTTTTTGGGTCCTAGATCCATTCAAGACATGTTTGTTCCTTAAAATTGGCACGGGTTATCTCAAGAAAATGGAGTATTTTTACTTATATATTTCAAATTTGCATACAACAAAGTGGCCATCTAGGTAAAAGCCATAACTAACACAAAACAAAAAAACAAAGAAAATTGGTTTGCGGATGAAAAGAAGAAATCTTAGAGATGGAGTTGTGGAGACGACGTACCACCCACCCTCCAACCCTGACTTCAAAATTATGCCCTTCCCCAGGAAGAAATCAGTTTGGGATGGAGGGGATTTAATATGGATGGTGGTGGGAATGGAGGGTGTTCTTTGTTGAAGAGCAGACAACATAAATCCTAAGAATGGGTCCTTCTTCCATTGGTGAGTCCCTCTTTAAATCGTCATCATGTCCAATAGTTGTCATTATCCTCATTTGGTGGGGTCAAGGGTGGTCGTGGTTGTACACCCCATTCTCTATAGCCTGCATCCAGCCAACACCTTATCTCGATGGTGATAGCCTATTGATCGAACAACCAATTGATGATTAGATTTGGGTTGGGTAGTGGTAGGCCACACTGGTGTGCCAGCTGCATGAAGTGGGATTCCCAAAGGACTCAGGTTTCCTGGGAGTAGTTGAGTTGGAGTTCCTAGTCGGATGATCATGGTATCTCTTCCATTGCAATAGAGGCATGCTGAAAATGATGAAGTTCACCATTGTGATTGTCGGACGCTAATGGCATTAGTGTTTTCATAGGGGAGCAGATAGGAATTCTCAGCCTTAAAGTCTTCGTGTGGAATATGCATGCACTTTCTAATTCTTGCACCTCATTTCTTTTATACCTGCAAAATAGAGGCTTTAGGGCTACCCAAAGAGTTGGCAGTTATGATCGATTTAGGCATTAAATATGTCATCTGATCCATAAAGATCGCACATGGCATCCTAGAAGGTCTCTATCACATCAATCCATTGTGGCAACAAATATTAATGATACAAATTGAGATAATAAGGTTGTTATTTCTGAGTAGCATTGCTTCTTGTAAAAGATAAAGATGGATTTATTGAAAAGAAATTGTTATATATAAATAATAAGGAACTAATTAGGGCATCATAGCATGTCTTTATTGGCCCAAATATCTCACTCCCTCCATTCTTATCAATATGTGAGATTGCAAGATCTTTACACCATCAATTGGACGACTGTGAGGATGATTCAATGGACAGATGGAAAAGGCCATCATGGTCTTTCTACACCGCAACATATATCAATCAATCCAATTGGATTTTCAACAACATAGTTTAAAAAACGATTCTTTTTAAAAGAAAAAAAATGAAAATTTTGAAAGTTGAAAGAAAGAAATTAAAGAGTTGGGTTGCCTTCCAACAAGTGTCCTAGTTTAAAGTCACATACCCAACCAATGATATCAAAGTGGTCATGTAGAGTGCATGGGTAGGGTTTCCAAACCCTTGACTTCTGAATTCATAGGACCAGGATCATGGTCAGATGATGTACATGCCTTGCGCTAGGGCTGGTCATTGTTATCTTTGGGAATGTTGTGGTGATTTGATTATTCTGGTTCCACCTTGAAGACATTGATCAAGTTATGTACCTTCTTTAAACATTCGAGAACCTGATATTCAATAGTCTCCTTTCCTGATCGAAGGAAAAGTTTTTTGGCTTCAGCTTCTACTAAATCTCTCACGGTGGCTCAGAATGGTCTCCCAAAAATTAGTGGAAACGGATTATCCTCTTTGATTTGCATTACCAAAAAATCGCATGGGACATAGGTATCGTGTTCAAGCTTAAATGAGACGTCTTCAATTACCCCGAAGGGCTTTGTAATGGATGCATTGTCCAGTTGATGGTCATAGTTGTTGGTAGGAGGTTGGTGAAGACAAGACATTGGCACAAAGCATTTTGCATAATTGATATGTTTGTACCTAGTTTGGCAAGTCCCTTACGACATGTGTTGTCTCCTAAGAGACAATCTATCCCAAATGAGTCATGATCTTTTTGCTTTTGAGGCATTTGATTCTACACTATATCAGAGGTAGTCTATTCTAGCTTCATAGTTTCACATTCCTTGGTCACGTACATTCTAGATAGAACGGTCTTGAGATATTTGCAGCATACCTACATTTTTGCTAGTGCATCGAGGAATGAAATCAACATGGAGCTTCTTCATGGTATCTTTGAACTTCATGAATCTGTTGTCCAACTTAGTCTACTCGAGGCACCCCAATAGGGTTCACAAGGTTTATACATAGGTGTTTTCGAAGTTGTTGGCTATCAAGGGTTGACTACTGGTGTTATAACTGGTGAGTTCACAAGTATATGGGTTGGCCTGCCATAGTTAGAGGGTCTGATGTTTGGGATTCCACTGGACTATCCATCAACTGGTTATTCGAGCAACTCAAGGCTCTGATTGGAGTGCTCCCATCTTTACAAGGAAGAGCTGATACAATAGTAGTGGTTGGGGTGCAAAGTACACATTCACAAACCTTATTACTAATGCTTTCAATTGTTTCAGATGTTTGAAATTCTTTTCAAATTGACCTGTGATTATTCTGACTGGGGGCTATTGTCTAGCCTCTAGTCGAGCAATCTATGAATTTAACACCTTATGATTGGTAGTGGTGTTGGATAGTTGAGTCTGGTATGTCGCCATCATGTACTGGAGTGTATTTACTAGGTCTTGTGTTGGTGCTAGCTCGATTTGTGGAGGTGGGTCTTGGTTAGGATTCTGATACTGCTTCCATTGATGGTAGTTCCTTGTTGGGAAATTATAACTAAAATTTCTTGGATTGTGTGTAACAATGTAGATTGTTTGTGATCTATCCTATGGTGGGGTCTATTGAGAGGGACTCTCGACTCCAACTGGATTCATATACTGTAAACATGAGTGGTTACAAGCCTGACTTGGATTGTAGTATTGTTGCCCTCAAATAGTATGGATAGAATTGACTTCTTCGACTTGGGTTACTATATATTGTTGCTCAACTTCATGATCATGGAATGCATCATGTAATACTTGGCAATGAATTGTGTTGTGATCTACTGCATGGGAAAAAACGTAGGATGGCATAACAATTTGCACTTGGGGCGTCTAGTTCTTCCTCTCATATGCACTGAAAGATTTTTCAAGATTATCCTACTAGAGAGAGAGACAACCTTTAGTGATTTGGATGTAGATTTGAGTTTTGAACAATCCTCCACCATAGCTACTTTAAGAATGCCTTGTCCCCAAGGTCTAGCCAATGAGTCTAATTCTTGGAAACAAGGTTGATGATTTTTAATGTGTTGTCAAAATTATGTCCCATAAAGTTTCCATTAGAGAAGGAGTCAAGGAAATTCTTAATCTCATTGTTGACACCCTGATAGAAATATTCAATGATCTAATTTGTGGGAATGCCATGATTTAGGCACTTTCATAGGAGTTCTTTGAATCGTTCCCATGGTTCATATGAGATTTATAAAAGAGTGAAATCACCCCTTTACTAAAAATTTGAAAAATTGACATCCATTCCAAACACACTCAAAGGTTTGATGGAATGGGTATAAATTTTCAAAATTTATAAATATTGGTATACAAAAGACCATTGGAAAGCAACGAAATAAAAATTACTGACTATATTTAATTTCATATAAAGGTTTACAAAAATACATCATTCTCCCATGAGGGTTTACATCAAGATACACAAATAGGATCTAGATATAGGGAAGTCTAGACTACTACAATCTTGTCTCCAAGAAACATCTCCATCTTCTAGGTCCAAGCTAAAGATATGTTCTCCTTGTCTTATCCATCACCTTGCTCAGCACCGGGGTGGTTGGGAAGACACCGAGTAAAAGGGAAAGGAAAAAAAGGTATGTGTCACAAAACTAATCTAGGATAACAAGAAGAGTAAAGCATGTAAAAATAGGCTAGTGATCATCATATGATGCAGATAATAAGAGAATGAGGCTACATCAAAAGAAGCTTGCCAATAACAATTTTATTAAAAAGGATTTTCATGTAAGATAATTATGTCTACCTAACTAAGTAGGGTTGAGGCACCTACTGGACCTCTAACCTTAGGTGAGGGGAGAATAAGACATTCCCAATCACTTACAATATAATGGGGCGAATAAGACATTCCCCAGGGCGATTATTTACATGTGCTTTGTGGGTGGTTGTACATAAGTACCTCTACTTTTAGATTAAATAGAACATAAATGTACATGCTATAAAAAGTAGTCATGGCAAGAATAATCATATGAATCAATAAGCATGGCAGTGGGGTACCAAGACCCAAGAATAATGTTCCAAAACTGATTTATGAGGCAATTTTAGCAAAAGATTCAAGAGTATATGAAATATGGTTTAATAAAGCCTCCATAGAAAAATAGGTTAAGGCACAAATATTCCCAACATAAGCTATAAATGCACATACCTCTTCCTTAAAGTCCTAGAAACTACTTTTCAGAATCTTTAAACGAGATCAGGGTCCACCTTTCCTAATATCATTATCATATCCATATATTAGAACTATGTACATTCATTAAGGACTTAAAACCCCATAACTACGAACTTTTTCTACAAAACATAGATATAGGTCCTAAAACCATCACTATTGTCTTAGTTAGATTCTTCTGATCAAAATAACATATAATTTTATGTGGTTTGGAGATATAGATTTTTTAAGGCATTTTTAGTGATTTTTAGTTAATTAAACCATTCCCAAAAATACTTTGTCAAAAAACTTAGAATCAAGCATCAAAAATATTTTTATTAGATAGCTCATCTTTTTCTAATTCCAAAACATATTTTACTTTTATTTTTCAACCAACGAATAAAAAGACACGAATTTTCTAAAACAAACCAATAATACATTGCCATGTAGGCATATGTGTTTGAAACTGAGAGAGATAGCGAGAGAGAGGGAGAGGGGTGGGGCCCGCTGCTTGGCCCAATAACTATTGGCCAAGTCAGTGGCCTGCCTCGCTGGCACCGATCAATTCCGGTCAAAGACGCGGATCAAAACAAATCGAACAGACGAAGCTGCCCCTGGCGCGAAGTAGAGAAGGAAAAAGGGAGAGAACGCGAGCCAAAAGTGGGAACTCACACGAGGTCATCTTCCGCCTAGCCCCCAACGACATGGTTGGTGTGCAACACCTACTGTTTGTGGGGTTTTGGGAAAAATTCTATACACTATGAAACTCAATGTGTAGTTAGTCAATAGAAAGAGGGTGAGGGTACAAATTCAGAGATACCTTTAATTTCACTGGAGATGAAGATATGAGGGAGAGAACTCTGTCGCAATCCTTGTGCCTTCGACGGCTCGTTGGGGGTCAAAACGGTGATGAAAATAGCATTTGAAAAGTGCAACGAGTTGCAAAGGTGATGGCGATGTTCGGGGTAGGGGTATATATAGGTGAGGGGTGTAGGTTAGGTTTTTAGTACCCAGGGTGAGAGAAGAGCTTCGACTGCTATGGGGGTTTCTCGAACATTCATCAAATCACATAAAATTTAGGATAATTTGGTGAAGAATCTCGAGAGGAGTCCAGAGCAACAAAAACTTTGAGATTTCGTTGAGTATCGAGAGAGATAATTGCATTTGAAATTTCTGCAAACCAACCTTCCTGTTCTAGACTCAGACCGGGGTAGGAGACGACCACGAGCCATTGGATCCATGGACATGGGTCCATCGAGGGACCCCAACCATGTGATCGTGCTGGTAGGATAAAGGGGTGTGACATTTCATTTTTCCAATCCTATTATAATTCGAATAAAGTGACGTTGCATTAATTAAATATTTTCTCTCTCTTCGATTGGATGTACAAACAAAGTCCAAATTTGATGAAACTAGACACCCTAGCTATTTTCGAGGTGTAGAATTTGAATATGGAATTATTTTTTCCTTTTGATGACTTTTAGTGGGTTCATAATTCAAAACTCATTTTCTCTTTCCTCGGTCATTTATGACTCTATAGTTATCTAAATATGATCCAAATCCACCCATGTGTCCCAATTAATTTTTTAGATATGATTTTGCCATTATTTGATCATTTTAATTCCATCTATTTAATTAATTCACAAATTGAAGGTTCTACACATTTTCTCTCTCCTAACTTAACATGTATATTAAACATTATCCAAATTACATGAAAATTCAAAAGCAAAAACTCGTGATGGACCCTCCGTTAGGGTTCGCCCGTGGGGGCAGTGACGGCGGTCGAGGGAGAGGAGGACGATCCATAGGATGTGGTGGTCATGGTCAGGCGCGCACGGAAGATGTTCACCCTGCCGCTACTGGCCATGCCACCGCCATTGTCGATAGCATCCCATGTGAAGCAACTAAGAAACCACAACCAATAGAACGTTCTTATCACGATGCCATGACTGGATGCAAAGTATCTAACCAGATCAAGACTGTGTCCCCAGATACCATGACACTAAATGATATCTTAGTCAATAGAAGTGGAGCCCTACTAGCCATCACGGTCAATCCCAACTCCCTACCGCAGTTGCTCGAATCCTACAAGTATGCAGTCATCGTCAAGATGCTAGGCAGAAAAATAGGGTTTCAAGCACTTGTTAACAGACTCTGTATTCTCTGGTCCCTGATGGACTCCTTCAGAGCTATAGACCTTGAAAAGGGCTATTACATCATCCAACTAGGCAACAATAAAGACTTCGTTAGAGCCATGATCGGAGGATCGTGGTTAATCTACGACAACTATCTTTCTGTGCAATCGTGGAGCCCAAGTTTTTAGTCATCTGATAACCTTCCGTGCAAGTTAGTAGTTTGGTTAAGAGTGGTCGATCTTCTTGTATACCTCTACCAAAACCTGCTCTTAGCATGTATTGGGAACCTAGTGGGCAAGATCATAAAGATCGACACCACAACATAAACTGGAGACCGCGAGAAATTTGCTCGCTTGGCAGTGGAAGTAGATACTACACAACCACTCCTGCCTGCAATCCTCCTCAATGGCGAACATTACCGATTAGAATATGAGAATCTACCGGTGATGTGCATGAAATGTGGTAGACTGGGACACGCTGACTCTGAGTGTAACTTCGTCAAAGCCTTTGTTCCTATCGATCCATCTGCATCCAACACTGGACACCCATGCGCACCATTAACCTACTCACAGTCGATCCACACTCCTAAACCTATGAAGCGCATGGTGCACAATAAAGATGGTCACCAGAACAGTAAGCAACCTACTTCTACTGAGTTGCGTAAACCTACATCTGAGACAACCGCCAAGAAAAAGGAGGTCGACGCCCCAGGTGATAAAGAAACTGAAGAGGAAGAAGATGACCGGGAAACAATCATCCATAGGAAGAATAAAAAGAACAGCCATAACACTCAAGCGAAGCACCAGTTAAATAAAAGCCAAGGCAAAAACTCTGCGGTGATACTTAGGGATGAGCATCGGGTTGGGTCGGCCCGATCTGACCCGTGACCCAGCCCGCATAACCCGATCCAGACCTGAACCCGGTTTACAATATGGGTGGGCCGGGCCTAAAATTTAAACTCATATTTTATTTGGGTCGGGTACGGGCAGAGGTAAACCCAGGCCCGAAAACCCGAATGCCCAGATTATATTTTATGTACATTATATACCTATACATCTATCTTTGTATTGAAAGAAAAACATACAAATTTCTTGATGCAATATGTAGTATGTACCTAACCAATGGCAACATGGATATTATGCAATCAATCAACATGATTAATGAATTCATACTAGTAAGATAACCATCATTGACATGAATAAACATACTTGATTTCTTTATTTTGATCTCATTGTGTCCACATATAGGAGACGAATGATCTTTTACTCAGTGCATAGTAGATTATGCTCATCTTTTTACTCATATTCCCACATGTAGAAGACAAATGATCTTTTGCCCTTCCAAAACCTATTTCATTGTATATACGTATAGGATGAGGAGGCAAAAAGGCACAACATTGTGGACTCCAATGATTTTTTACTTCTCATACATTCACATGTACCAGAAAATGATTTGTTATGCATGGTTCTTCTTGAAACACACTATAGTGGCAAATCTGCAGACACGATCATTGCTAAGGTAGGTTATTCCTCCTCCCATAGGGTCGAGGCTCTTGGGTTTTTCGACGACATATGGATACTATGGGATGATGCTCACTGCACCGTCAATATTATCTACAACCACCGCCAACTCATTCATTGCATGATAAACAACTCATGGCACATCACCTTTGTTTATGGGAGCCCAAGCCCCATCAAACGTAAATTACTTTGGTCCAGGCTGCTCAAAATTGCCCCTACTGTGCCAGGTGCGTGGGCAGTAGTAGGGGACTTTAACACCATGCTCGACGTCATAGAAAATAATGGGGGTAACATTTCGATCATCACAATAGCTGACTCTTCAAAGAGCTTGTTCTCCATATGGGTCTTGCTGAGACACGTATGCATGGAAAATTCTTCACATTCAAGCACCTTCAACTTCTGGAAAGGCTTGACAGAGTTATCGCTAATGATGATTGGCTCAATGTAGATGGAGGGTACAAAACTACTATACTGCCTCAATTTCACTTAGACCACAACCCTATTCTTATTTCCAATATGAACATTCAAGGAGCATGAAGGCAGGTGTTCAAAACAAAAGCCAGCTGGGCCCTCCATACCAGAGTTTCAGATGGAGCATGAAGGCAGGTGTTCTTTTATAGAAGCTCTGCCCATCTTCCAACGGGCAGCCACTAAATGGGATAACCAAAAAAGGCAGGCCAAACATAAGGAAAAACATCGTATCTTACACAAGCTTGATCATTGTTAGGTACTGAATAGTAAAAATCCTTGTATTGCTAACGATCTTCTATCTATCACCCTTCAAGAACAATACATATGCATACTACTCCAGGAGGAGATGGATTGGCATCAAAAATCACATGTAACTTGGCTTCAAGCTGGTGATGGAAATACCAAGTTCTTCCACTCTTTTGTTAAAGCAAGGAGGTTACCCGGCCGCTGTGGCGCAGATGGTTCGACATGGCTTGCCCCCCACGGGGGTCCCGAGTTCGAATCCTACCGTTGCGCAGCGTATTTACCACCTCTTGGGTCATCCGAGCTCTGGCAACTGTTTGGAGAGGGGGGGGGGGCTTCGGCCCCTGTAGATCCAAAAAAAATAAAGCAAGGAGGCATTTTAGTAAGATTAGCGGGCTATGTAATGAAGAGGGAGAATGGATTGATGACCCTATAGCACTTAAATGCATGATCAGTAATTATTTTGAAGCCCTTATGTCCACAAATAGTAACATCTTAACTTAGTCGGTAACATCAAAAACTTTATTGGCTCCTTTGTCCAACTATCTCCACAACAACTAAACTTTATCAACCGCACGCCCGGGCCAGATGAAATCAAACAAACAGTATACCTGATGGCACCATCCAAGGCGCCAAGCCTGGATGGCATATACACTGAATTCTTGCGTCGAATTGGAGTACGGTTAGCAATTCTATCCTTACAACAGTCCAAGCCACGTTCAACACTAGAACCATCGACCACGGGATGGCAGATTCATATTTGGTTCTTATCCCGAAAACAAGGCAACCATCTAGTTGCCCATAATTGAGGCCAATCTCACTCAAATACTACTTCTTTAAACTTATTTCTAAGATGCTTGTGGAGCAAATAAAGCCTCATCTCAACCAATGGATTTCTGAAACACAATCCAGCTTCATTCTCGGTTGACAGATCAGTGATAAAATACTACTAGTTCAGGAAGTTATCCATTCAATGACACAGAAGACAGGGTAGAAGAAATGGGCCAACATCAAATTGGATCTATCCAAGGCCTTTGACAGAATGCAGTGGCCGTTCATAAAAGACACACTTTCTAAAACTGGGCTTTCTGATATCACTATCAAGCTTATCATGAACATCATATCATCGAGAAGCAATTATATTCATTGGCAAGGTGTCCCTCTGGACCCTTTTCACTCTTCACAGGGCGTTCGCCAGGGTGACCCCCTTAGCCCCTACCTCTTTGTCCTCTATATGGAGCACCTATCGCAAGCCATAAACTAGTCTGTAAACAACTCCCATTGGAAACCCATCTGCCTGGTGCACAATGGATCTCCTCTATCACATGTCTTCTTTGCGGATGACATAATCTTGATGGACTAGGCACACCTCTCACAGGTGAGCAACATTCTTCAAATCCTTGATTCATTTGCAACTACATCAGGCCAAGTCATTCCTAATGCAAAATCCAAGTGTTTCTTCTCATCAAACATCACTAGAGTAGAAAGACGTGTCTTCTGTAGGTGCATTGGTATTGACTACACTGACGAATTAGGGTGCTACCTTGGCATTCCTATTTTGCACCACAAAGTCAATAAGCTTACACATCAACAAATTAATGCCTCAATCAAAGAAAGAATGACAAGATGGTCAGCTAGACATCTCTCTCTTGCTGGGAGAATCACCCTCGCCAAATCCACTCCACAATCTATCCCCTCCTATACTATGCAAACGATCTATCTCTCACCCTCTCTATGTGACGATATAAACAAACAAGTTAAAAACTTCATCTGGTCTGGCGGCAGTGACCAGAAGGAGCTCTCACTAGTCTCCTCGAAGAAGATCACCTCCCCAAAATTTAAGGGCGGGCCAGGGATCAAGGATGCGAGAGACCAAAATTCTGCACTCATGCTCAAAAATGTCTGGTACTTCCTTAACAACCACCCTACCCTATGGGTCAGAGTTATGAAGGAGAAGTATATGTGAGGTGACACTATAAGCAAGAAACCAAGCTCGTCAGCCTGGGCTTACATTAAGAAGAACATAAGCACACTCTACAACACCAGCCACAGAATTATCAATTCTGGAAAGAACACCAATGTTTGGCTCGACAAGTGGATACATGGGAACTCCATCATTGACTTGAGCCCAACTTGGCACATACCACAGGAACTCAAGGACCTGAGAGTATGTTCTATGTGCGAGGATAATGGAGAATGGGATATGTCATTTGTCAATAACTTCCTACCTCCTGGCACCAAAGACCAGATCATTTCTATCCCACCCCCTATAGATGACTCAGGCTTGGATGCTTGGGCATGGCCACATGAGGAATATAGAGTCTTTATTGTCAAGTCTGTTTATGCCTGCACCCGGGCCGACCGAAACATCACGTCTCCTGGAAATTGGAATGTCATTTGGCAACTCCATGTTCCAAAATGCTTACACATCTTTGCTTGGAATCTCGAGCACTGGGCATTGCTGACCAACTCCGAAAAGCAATGTCACCACCTCAATGTGGACATCACATGCTCACTATGTAATAACAACCCAGAAACACTTATTCACTGCCTGAGGGACTGCACTGTGAGTCGTCAAATTTGGACTAGTCTAGGAGCACAAAACAACTTTTTCATGCTATCTGAAGAAGCTTGGGTAAAGGACATCATCTGCAATAGCAGAAAAGAGAAGAACTACATCCATAAGATCATTGCAAGCTGGCACCTATGGTAGTTGAGAAATGATCGCATCCATAATAGAACTAAACCTTGTTCAAGATGAAGTATTGCCTTCATAAACGAAAGAACTAACACCATTCTAAGTCTACCTGATGAGGTGAGATACCCCTCAAGGACTCCAACCCCAATCTTCAATAGACCAGTCAGTTATGATGTTATCATCTTCGTCGACGCGTCATTCAATCATGCTTCCAAGGAATCTGTAGCTGGCATCCACGCCATTGACCATTCAAGTAGATGTGTACACGGATGAGGAGTCCCCTTCTTCTCTTCATCATCCCTTGAAGCAGAGGTTCATGCCACCCTCCTCGCAAGCCAGTTGGGGCATGAAATCAGACTAAGGAATGTAATCTTGATGTCTGACTCAAAGCTTACAACGAAGATGTTGAATGATAGTCGACCACCCGCAGAAAAGCTCCAGCCGCTCTGGAGGAAATTTCAATCCACCAGCACTACTTTTGCTCAGATTATCGTGCTACACATACCACATGATCTGAACAAAGTCACTGATGAGATAGCAAAACACACTTTGCATAAGTTTCTTTCTTGTAATTCAATTCACATAAACCTCTATGGCTCCAGGCTGATATTAATGTTAGCCTGGATATTATATGGCCTGATCTAGAGAGCGAGATGAATAAATAAATCTCTAGTTACCCCAAAAAAAAAATTACATGAAAATTCACCCAGATCACTTAGGGTTCCCCTATTAAGATATTCTTTTTAGGAGATTTAACATTATTTCATTTTTGACTCATTAACATTATAGTTATTGTGAAATCACATTATAATCATTATTTTAATTATGTCTTGTCACATTCACTTTGTTGCCAAAGAATTATATTTTCATTAATATGCATAATTAGAGGTTACTCAATTATCTCAATATATTTGATCATTAATAAAATTTGGATTTACGCTTTGATTCACATACCACGTCATGATTAGGTGATTAATTAGGTGTGTACTAGGTAACAAGGTGATATGCATTTCATATTAATTAATCTATGATTAGGTGAATATATATCATTTATGTACATCAAGATATGTTATCTGATTATGACACCTAATGCCACTAATTTAACATGAATATCATTAAGGATGTATATATTACAATTATATGATTACAACTTAGGGTTTAGGATCAACGTGATTAGTATATATCATTATAGCATGCATTAATGTCAATATTAGGTTACACTTTTCTTTCTCATCATACCATTAAAGTTTATCGATTCATGACATTATTAGCATCATGTGTATCCATAATTAGTATTAATATGTGAATGACTAATATTATGTGAATTGGATATTCATTAGGATTTGAATATATGAATTATTCCTTAGATGATCATTATATGTTCATTGATATATGAACAAGCATGTTAGGGTTACCAGTATTACTTGTTTGGTTCATACAAAGGATACAAGCATACTAACCTCCTATTCATGGAGTTAGGGTTTCTAAATATAGAGTAGATAGATTTCTATATGTTATAGGGTTCCATCCCCTTAAAGTGGATTTCGTCCTTGGAATCTAACCAACCAATATCATCAAACTAACTATACTCCAATCCTTAAAAAGTTTGACCTATCAAGCAAAACATCACTAGGGTTAAAGGATGAGTCTACTACACCATGTACAAGATCCATCACAATTCCACTGTGCACTCTGATAGCTCACTTAACCCCAAACTTCAAAGTCTAGGTTCTAGGGATAAACTTATCCAAACATGTTGTCCTAAGGGACATAAGGAAACTATCTTGGTATCCACTCTCAACAAGTCATCATACACCTGAAACATAGGGTTCCCAAAGATATACAACATACAAGTCTAAGGTTAATATTGTCTAAAAGAAAACTAGTTCAGAAAATCCATATCATCTCAGGCCAGGATAGTATCATATGGATCTGGGAGTCCTAGTAAACCAGGCTAGTGGCGCGGAGGAAAATATTACCAGCCCCTAGAACCTAATCCTTTCTAGACACCTTTGCTTCAACTTCATGCCCTAATAGTTGCCCAAAGGCAAACCTAAACAACATCAAGTTATCCATATTTTTGTTATGAGTATTTTAAGGTTTTATTCATCATGATTCTAAGGTGAAACTATAGGGTCCTAAGTCAACCTTTCATCAACATATATCAAATCTAGGGTAAGCATGGAACTTAAAGGAAAAATATGTAAGATAAGGGTTCTAATTAGGGAGACAAAACTAAAATAGTTAGATTCTGACTAACCTAGCTCTGATACCATGTTGTAAAATAGTGAAATCACTCCTCTACTAAAATTTTGAAGAATTGACATCCATTCCAAACACACTCAAAGGTTTGATGGAATGGGCATAAATTTTCCAAATTTATAAATATTGGTATTTAGAAGACAATTGGAAAGTAACAGAATAAAAATTACCTGACTATATTCAATTTCATATAAAGGTTTACAAAAATACATCATTCTCCCATTAGGGTTTACATAAAGATACACAAATAGGACCTAGATAGAGAGAAGTCTAGACTACTACAATCTTGTCTCTAAGCAACATCTCCATCTGCTAGGTCCAAGCCAAAGCTATGTTCTCCTTGTCTTGTCCATCACCTTACTCAACACTTGGGTGGTTGGGAAGACACCCAGCAAAAGGGAAAGGAAAAACAAGGTATGTTTCACAAAACTAATCTAGGATAACAAGAAGATTAAAGCATGTAAAAATAGGCTAGTGATCGTCATATGATGAAGATAATAAGAGAATGACGCTACATCAAAAGAAGATTGCCAATAACAATTTTATTAAAAAGGATTTGCATGTAAGATAATTATGTCTTCATAACTAAGTAAGGTTGAGGCACCTACCGGACCTCTAACCTTAGGTGAGGGTAGAATAAGACATTCCCAGTGACCTACAATATTATGGGGAGAATACGAAATTCCCCAGGGTGATTATTTACATGCCCTTTGTGGGTGGTTATACAAAAGTACCGCTACTTTTAGATTAAATAGAACATAAATCTACATGCTAGAAAAAGTAGTCATGGAAAGAATAATCATATGAATCAATAAGCATGACAATGGGGTACCAAGACCAAAGAATAATGTTCCAAAACTGATTCATGAGGCAAGTTTAGCAAAAGATTCAAGAGTATATGAAATAGGGTTTAATAAAGCCTCATTATAGAAAAATCGGTCAAGGTACAACTATTCCCAACTTAAGGTGTAAATGCACATACCTCTTCCTTAGAGTCCTAGAAACCACTTTTCATAACCTTTAAACAAGATTAGGGTCCACCTGTCCTAATATCATTCTCATATCCATATATTAGAACTATGCACATTCATTAAGTACTTAAAACCCATAACTACCAAATTTTTCTACAAAACATAGATTTTGGTCCTAAAACCATCACTACTATCTTAGTTAAGTTCTTCTGATCAAAATAACATATAATTTTATGTGGTTTGGAGATACAGACATTTTAAGGTATTTTAGTGATTTTTCGTTAATTAAACCATTCCAAAAATACTTTGTCAAAAAACTCAGAATCAAGCATCAAAAATATTTTTATTAGATAGCTCATATTTTTTTTATTCCAAAACATATTTTACTTTCATTTTTCGACCAATGAATAAAAAGACACAAATTTTCTAAAATGGACCAATGATAAATTGCCACGTAGACATATGTGTTTGAAACTGAGAGAGAGTGAGAGAGGGAGAGGTTTGGGGCCCACTTCTTGGCCCAATGACCACTGACCAAGTCAGCGGCCCACCTCGCTGGAACCGGTCAAGGCCGGTCAAAGATGTGGATCAAAACAAATCGAAAAGATGAAGTTGCCCCTGGCTTGAAGTAGAGAAGGAAAAAGGCAGAGAACGATGGGCAAAAGTGTGAACTCACACACGGTCATGTTCCCCCAGCACCCGATGCCATGGTTGGCACGCAACACCTATTCTTATGGGGTTTTAGGAAAAAATGCTATACACTACCAAACTCAAAGAGCAGGTGGTCAAAACAAAGAGGGTGAGGAGATGAATTCAGAGATACCTTTAATTTCGTCAGGATGAAGAGACAAGGGAGAGAAGTCTGCCACAATCCCTATGCCTTCAGCAGCTCATCGGGGGTCAAAACGGCGATGAAATTAGTAATTGAAAAGTGGGACGAGTTGCAAAGGTGATGGCGATGTTCGGGGTAGGGGTATTGTAACTCCCGGGCCCACTGCCCAAGGCTCTAGTAGAGTTTCAGGAATGACGAATGGCCCCACAAACTACCACTAGCCTTAACAACACACTTTAATCTCACTCACGCGCAAGCCAGGATCAACTTCCGGACTGGTCACCCATCCTAGTACTACTCCAAGCTGAGCACGCTTAACTATGGAGTTCTTTAGTAATGGGCTCCCGGAAAAGGAGGTGCACCTTGGTGATATGGGTAGTCCAATCATTCATTTTAAGATCATCTTATCCAAGGCCTCAAATCCTAGGACATTACAATCTCCCCCACTTATACTCTTGACGTCCTCGTCAAGGCTCAACTATATGGCCTCATAATCATCCCCATTTCAGTGTTGACCCAAATGGCCCATGTACACCCAGCTCCTGATCATGGCTACCAACGCAAGGGTGGGTCCATCAACTTGGATAGCCCTTTCTAACATGCCTAGACACTACCAGCACATAGGCGGCTCCATCAAATCGGATAGCCCTTTCCAACATGTGGGGACCCCGCACGACTCAAAGACTTGCATGCCACAAGCCCATGTGGGCCCCACCTACTGGAGGGGAATTGGCTCTGATACCATTTGTAACGCTCGGGCCCACTGCCCAAGGCTCTAGTAGAGTTTCAGGAATGACGACTGGCTCCACAAACCAAGCTGAGCACGCTTAACTATGGAGTTCTTTAGTAATGGGCTCCCGGAAAAGGAGGTGCACCTTGGTGATATGGGTAGTCCAATCATTCCTTTTAAGATCATCTTATCCAAGGCCTCAAATCCTAGGACATTACAATCTCCCCCACTTATACTCTTGACGTCCTCGTCAAGGCTCAACTATATGGCCTCATAATCATACCCATTTCAGTGTTGACCCAAATGGCCCATGTACACCCAGCTCCTGATCATGGCTACCAACGCAAGGGTGGGTCCATCAACTTGGATAGCCCTTTCTAACATGCCTAGACACTACCAGCACATAGGCGGCTCCATCAAATCGGATAGCCCTTTCCAACATGTGGGGACCCCGCATGACTCAAAGACTTGCATGCCACAAGCCCATGTGGGCCCCACCTACTGGAGGGGAATTGGCTCTGATACCATTTGTAACGCTCGGGCCCACTGCCCAAGGCTCTAGTAGAGTTTCAGGAATGACGACTGGCCCCACAAACCACCACTAGCCTTAACTTCACGCTTTAATCTCACTCATGCGCAAGCCAGGATCAACTTCCCGACTGGTCACCCATCCTAGTACTACTCCAAGCTGAGCACGCTTAACTATGGAGTTCTTTAGTATTGGGCTCTCGAAAAAAGAGGTGCACCTTAGTGATATGGGTAGTCCAATCATTCCTTTTAAGATTGTCGTATCCAAGGCCTCAAATCCTAGGACGTTACATGTATATATAGGTTAGGGGTGTAGGTTAGGGTTTTAGTACCTAGGGTGAGAGAAGAGCTTTGGCCGGTTTGGGGGTTTCTCAAATATTCATCAAATCAAAAAAACTTTAGGATAATTTGGTGTGGAATCTTGAGAGGAGTCCAAAGCAACAAAAGCTTTGAGATTTCGTTGAGTATCGAGAGATATAATTGCATTTGAAATTTCCTCAAACCAATCATCTTGTCCCCGACTCAGATCGAGGTAGGGGAAAGCCATGAAACATCGGATCCATGGGCCTGGGTCCATCGAGGAACCCTGATTGTCCGATCACGCAGGTAGGATAAAGGGGTGTGACATTTAATTTTTCCAATCCCATTCTAATTTGAATAATGTGATGTTGCATTAATTAAAGATATTCTCTCTCTTCAATTGCCTGCCCAAATAAAGTCCAAATTTGATGAAACTTGACACCCCAACTATTTTTTAGGTTTAGAATCTAAATATAGAATTAGTTTTGCCTTTTGAGAACTTTTAATGGGTTAAATAATTCAAAACTCATTTTCTCTTTCCTCCTTCATTTATGACTGTATAGTTATCTAAATATGATCATATTTCACCCATGAGTTCAAATTAATGTATTAGATATGATTTTGCCATTATTTGATCATGTTTGTGCCATTTATTTAATTAATTCACAAATTGAAGGTTCTACACATTTTCTATCTCCTAAATTAACATGTATATTAAAGATTATCCAAATTACATGAAAATTCACCCAAAGGCTATTTTCAATATGTAGATCACGAATCTAAGGCTAGTTCTTTTGGAATCATTTAATATTTTATTTAATATTTTGAGGGAAACTCGTCTTTTCTTTTCATAATAAAAGAAATATAATTATTATTGTCCCAAAATTATGAAACTTGGCCTACAAGACAAACCATACCCAAGGAAAATGAATCTCAACTTATTTTTAACCAATTAGTGCTCCTTTTATGAATTTGATCCCTTAATCCAATATTACCCATATTTCTCATTTTAATTAATTCCATATCACATTAACATGTTTAAAGCAACATTATTCATTCCTTTTTCTCTTCCTTGGTCCATAAGGATAAGGGATGATCTAGAACGAATATATTTTATTAATATTTCACATGAGTGGTAAATTTGCATATTAGACCCTTATGAAAAATATATACTGAAGTATTTGTGCATAAAACCCTTTATTGGCATAAAAGGTGAACAAATGTTCACCAAACCATCATATTCTCCACAAATTAAATAGTAAGGCCAAAGAGGATAGAAATGAAAGGAAAAGATGGGAAAGAAGGTCAAAAGACAAAATGTTTAGAATTCAGTATGTTATAAGATTCTTTTGGCACTTGGTTGAATCTTGTGATTTGTCCTCTGATCGAGTATGTCATCAAGGGCACGTAGAATTCCTCTAGAACTTGATTTTCTAGAGTTTCCCATGTTGTGATTTGGTCCTCTCAAACGGCATTGTACCACACTCTGGCTTTGTTAGCCAAGGAGTATTTGAAGATTTTCTATCACATGCCATCATAAGTGGTACTCGATGGCTTCATTATCAAGCAAATGTCGTTGAATTTGAGGATATGTTCTTAATAGCCATCTCCAATCCTTCATGTGAAGGTAGAATTTTGCAAGAGACTGACCCACTGGACCTTGACTTTGATCGGATCAACTAGAGGATGGATTGGATGAGTCAAGTCAGTGCCTTTGGGGATAGAAAATCCCTTAACTCTTTGGCACGTTCTGTATCTTGGGAAGCTTCTAAGATTGTCTTTAGTTTAGCTTCTGCCTATATCTTGGCTTCTACGGTGAGTAATTCTCGATGAGCTATGATACCTGCTTCAATTCACGCTTGAATAGATGCTTCCACAGTTGTTGCGCCTGCCATGGTCTTCTCCTTGCAAAGTCTTTTAAGTGTTTTCTCGATTTTAGGAGACAACAATAATCTAGAGTATATATATACATATATATGTTATATATATATATATATATATATATATATATATATATATATATATATAGAGAGAGAGAGAGAGAGAGAGAGAGAGAGTATCTTCTCATGTGCTAGGAGTACCTGAAAAAGAGCAAGATATGCGTAAGTTAATGAGTAGAGTTCTACAAGATTTTCAATGATATTAAGAAAAAAAAAAACTTAATTACACCTAGACTTCTAAATATATATATACTATCGTTGTCCCAGGAAATGACACTAATTTTTTATGGGGCTCTAAATGTCGCACCAATAAAAAACCTAAGGGAATAACCCTTAGATTTAATTGAATGTTGTGAACTAATTCCCCACTTCACATGAATGGAAGCTTTATTGAAGTATACTTAAGGATCGAACCCAAAGGAAAACCTTTTCAAGTAGTTATATGTTCTTACAAGTATTAAGAGTAATATTTATCATTGAGAAAGTTGATTGATTGATTAAACTAATTTTTTTCCAGAAGAAACAACAACTAAAGAAGTAAATAAAAGATATTGAAAAAGACCAAGGCGTGGGGTTTCACTCACCAAAGCATGCACATTCATTCTAGAAAGATTTCAAGTCCGAAATAACAATTTTAAGTATAAGCTTAGTTGTTGCACCCTCACGGGATATAGATCATTACCTGGATTAAACTCCCTTGGAAACAACTAGTCTCAGTACCCCCACGTTCCTAACTCATCCAATTGGACTTCCTAACTATGGGTGACCAGTCTCATCATGTTAATAGATCATAACCCAATCACCTTACTATCCCTTACTAACACTTCAGAGGGATAATAAGATCGTTTTGAAGTTCTAATAACAATTACAATAACTTAAATGTACATGATTATCACAAATATGCAAAGAAAGGCATCAAATTGCAAGGAAAGAATATAAGTAGAACGATACTTTATTTGGCAATAGCATTTTTGAGTTTCGATACATGTTACAATAAAATATGAGCCATTGGGGCTAGTCATTGTGCCCAAACACAAATGTCTACTCACTCATGGTGAGAGACAATAATGAAAAATAGGTAGAACAATGGAAGGGGTCACGATGCATGGTGTAGGAAAATTAGTCTCTCCAGTTTGGCGGCCCCCTCCTTGCCCCTCGATAGGGTATGCGCTACACATATGTGTCTTCTAAAATGACTAGATACCCTTTAAAATGGATGTCATGGGTTCCCTTTTATAGATGCATTCCCCAATGTTGAAATGCTAATGTTGTATACTTCTGGTCTAAGGCAACTAATTGCATGGCCCGTACTTGGTCCATCAGGAAACTCGCATGGGTTACTCAATCTGGACCTCATTAGGTTCTCTATAGGACCAACATTGGTTTAACCAGGGTAGTCTAGAAGTAGAGAGTGCACGTCAGAACTGAAGCATCTGGGAGACTCCGAGTAGAGAGCGTCTCAAGTCGGGCGACCGACAGAGCCGATCACTTGACTATGTGATTGTAAGGTGGACATGGGATATCTTTTGGGGCCTTCCTTCCCTTGAGATATGGCATCATGAGGGCTTGATCGTCCTTCTAGGCAATGAAGCATATATTTATCTATTTCTGCATGAAAAGTATATAAAATGCATTAAAGTCTAGAAAAGGGAAGATAATTGCATTTAAGTAAATATAAGGCTAAAACTAAGTAATAAAAACACAACAGAACCTAAAAATGGATAAAATTATATGAAAAGATGGTTATATATATACTCATCAATATGCCTTCCTTCCCAATCCATAGTTGTTGATGCTATATGTTGATCAAGGGGAATATGTCAAAGAATTTTTTTATTTCTGCTACCATCTCTATAATCATATTTCCCTACATGTGGTTTATAAGTAGAAATAACCTAATGAATTATATCATAGAATGGGCACAATTCTGACAACATGTTTGATGTAAACTCTGCTCTCCTATCAGACCTCAATCTTTTAAGTATTTGACCAGGTTGTTGTACTTCTTCTTTCTTAAAATATTATGAATTTTGGTAATGCTTCATCTTTACTATTACGCAATTAGACCTAACATGGTTTACAAGCATCATCAATAGAAGTTATAAATCAATGTTTATGATCCCTAGTTGCAATCTAATTAAATCCACTAATATCGATATCCACGAAATCCAAAATATCATAATTTCTATCCTCATAATAAAAAGGTTTTCTTGGCAATTTATCTTACATACAAATTTCACTTTTACTATTATTAATTTTAGATTTAAGGATCAAATCAAGATTCATTATATGTTTTATCGATCCAACATTCACATAGACATAAAAAATAACATATATTAGACAAAATATGATTCAAGTAAACTAAATTGTCATTCAAAGTACACTTCTCCACATGTGGCCTTTAACTTCAGATAAATAAGGCATTTAGCATCCATTTCTAGGCATCTCTTTGGGTGACGCTACCGATCGATGGCTACAATGTTAGTTTACTAAGGAAGGAAAAACCAACATAGTACAATAGAGACAGTTCACATAATCGAGTCTAGGATAATAAAAATCGATGTGAACAACTTGCCCATTAGTAAATTTTATCTGAATATGGGTTTTGTTACATTGGTTTCAGTTCAAAAACTAACATAGTATAGTCATTATGATGTTGATTTTTTGAAAAACCAACAAAGGGTGCATGTTAGATTGTTGATATTGACCATATTGTAGATTTGTCTATGAGGACGACACCACACATGTTCAACATCAAGCAATGTTCCCATAAATGACATAGTAAGATATCTCATTGGTTAAAAATTTAATTGATAAAATTACTATGTGGCATCTACTTTATGCAACCAAACCAATGTCACAATATTTCTATGTCAGAAATTGAATGTCGAATATGTGTTTTTTATAGTAGGTATACAGACATGTTGTCTAGATGTTCACAAGAATGTAGAACCTACTATTCAAAAAAACAATAAGCTCCACCCTATTCAACTTAACAACAAGCCATTTCAATTTACAAAAAATTTAATAACAAACACATATATATGCACATCCAAATTCACATACAAACCTTTAATTTCCCTAAACCATTCATATACATATTTTGAAAATGCATTTAATTTTGATAATTCTCCAAAGAATTCAATACCTAGGCTGGGAGTAGCCACTAAGGCTCTTCCAACATGTATATACTTATATTCCATTGAATCAATATACTCTTAGCAATGATGATCACCACACTCTAGTTCTTGACTGATTCACTTGCATGATTAGATACCATTCTTGTGATGTTTGAGTGATAATACTTTAAAAGAGTGGTATTACTTTAGATCTCGAGTTTTAAAATAGTATGAATGCATGAAATTGATGTATTACTAGAGCCATTGGTCACATGGTTATATTTTTTATTATTTATTTGTCATCTTGAGATAGAGAAATGTTAATGATCTATATCTGGCCTAATCTCATGAGAGGAGGGAATAAACGCTTATGATGATTGCTCATAAACTATTCTAATGTTATACATGCTAGTATGTATGCCCTGAGAGACAATCATATGATGATTGGAGTGTGGCATTAGATACCTAATTTGATGATGGTAAAGGTAATTTCATCTATTATATTTGTCTCGATCATGAGACGATGACATATACATAGTAGATGTCTAAAGAATGATGTTACTCGATGACATATGTCTTCAGGTTGAGGACTTAGAACGATGAGATCATATGTACGAGAAGAGTACACACATTCTTGTTATGTCCCTAGTATGATATTAATATGGAAGAAAAATAGACAACAATAATACATAAGACTAGAGTGTGTGTTGACTGATGAAAAAATCTCATTAGTCATGATATGTGATATCAAGTCAAGCACACGATACATGTTAGAGAACAGTGTATCAGATTGATCCACCACAGGAGTGATACATGGAGAGTAGACAGAATCAACTCTCATAGTGATAGTGGTGATTGTGGTTCTTAGATCTCAAGTAACTACATTCACCACATGTCATTTATGTACTTTGACATTACCTAATGTAGTCTTGAATAAGGGTTTCCATAATGGTGATGATTGGTTGCACCCTGACAAATGGGGATAGAGTGTGAGTGATGTAGATGGGATTTGTCCCTCCTACAGGGGATTGATATCTAGGGCCTCTTCATAAGAGAGATTAAGAAATGTATGGCCGTACTCATATGACTCAATATATGATATGTGAGATGACTTGCATCTCAAACTGTCTGCTCTAGTTTTAGGAAAATGGATTGAACGTTGAGAGGATGACAATTCCATACCTTGAGTTTAATTCGAATATTAGAGACAAAGAAACTATATGATCATGGTAACACTAATCATGGATTATAGGTTGAATTTATTCTCCAACTTTCAAAATTACTTGGGTAGAAATTATGTGTGACTAGGCACTGCCCTTTGCTTGTGATGTCATAATTAGTTATGGTCATTCACTGCCAATGTAGTTTTGGACCTATAGGGTCACATACATAGGATACACTTAGATTAAAGGAGTATATTAATGAATGATGTTTAGATTGATTTATAAAGGTGTTTAGGTATTCAATTAAACAACCGAGATTCAAAATTGACTGACTGGACTCTGAATTGACTGGTTCAAGTGTTGAACCAATCAGTCAGAGTATCAGGTCAATTGGAATCAATATTGGTTGAACTTTGCATGAACTTGACAAGTGAAATGACCATCTCACAATGTGAAATGACCATTTCACTATGTGAGATGATCGGTTCACCCTCTGGATCATTTGGTTCAATTGATAATTCGATTGGAACATGGATTGATGTTGATGCCATGTTTAGCATTAATTGGGCATTGAATACCAATGTGATTCTAAATAGGAAACTACGTGAACTGACTAATTCACTTAGTGAATTGACCGGCTCATGCACCAACAGATCATTTGGGTGCGTGAACCGATCAGTTCATCATTTGCAGGTTCTACAAAAATCATGATTCTGGACCCTTCTACTCCCACACAGACTGGGAACCCTGATCGTGGCCTCTACTATAAATAGAGGGGTAATGGAGACATCCCAACACACACAATTGAGAATTAGTTGCTCTAACAATTGTTTTCCTCTCTGGTTGGGGTAACCAATAGAGAGCATGAGCAAGTCCTACTCATTGAAGGGAGGGATAGAGAGGGAGAGAACAACCAAGAACAATTGTGGAAGATCGTATCGGTGACTAGTACACTGACAGAAGGGGAAAACTCCTTCCCGTTGGCTTTAGTAGTATAATGTGGAGTTCTAGTGGTCTGTGTGGACTACTCTAGAGGTGGGAGGTTGTAGACTGCCACTAGAAGGACATCTTCAACCGTTGTCTGTGGTGCTGCACCAAGAGGCTGGTGGAGATGACTATTCGATTGCTGCTGTTGCAAAAAGAGTGTGCTACTGCCTGAAGAAGAAAAAGCACATTCTACTACAATGGAAATGTCACTGGACTTTCTCTAGGGTCAGGTACAACCTTATAAACTTTCTTTCCTAGATGCATTATTGTTGATGTGATCGTACTATTTTAAGAAACATGCATTTAAATCTTTGTTTTTGCTGCTTATATATGTGCCCCATTTTCCCTATAGTGGTATCAGAGCCACGTCAATTTATTGTTTATCTGGGACTTAAATTGATATGATAAGATTTAGTTTTCAATATTTTATTGCATACAATGAGAATATTGAAATGATTAATGTGCATATCCAATAAATTCCACATATGATTCCACAACTTATATATATAGAGAGTCAGGCTAGAATACACTCGGATGTATTCAAAACAGAATACACTCAAGTAGTTTTTAATGATTCAATATTTTTTTTTCAAAAATCTAGTCCATTGATCTTCTTAAACATCTTGTGAATAGCTCATACGCAAAATTTGAGCACATTTGGACATTTATAGGTCATGTTATAAAGACCGCAAAAATTATGCATTTCAAATTAGTTTCGTGCGTCCATTTTGCTTCCCTTGGATGAGTGACTTACACTCATCCAAATGGGCTCAAACTTTGTATGTAGCCTAGTTATAGTATGGCGGTGAAGATCAATGATTTACATTATGCAAAAAATAGTCTTGATATGCAAACACACGAGACTATATTTGTGCGATCTGTACACTCAAGTGTTGTAACATCCTCAATCTCATAGCTAATGTAATCCTTTAATGTGGGGTTTTCTAAGTAAAGGCATGCCAAGGGACGTAATGACCATAACCATGGCTAGGTATGTAATTAAGTTCACAATATGTGTAATACAAGCCATCCGATTAATCAATACACACATAATGACTTAAACGTGTATGATTATAGTCAGTTGTATATTAATATATATGAATTATTCCTATGAACAATAATGTGATAAATATATAATATGACGAGTCCACTTCATTGCTTGAGCCTTAGACCTAGCTTAGGTTTTCATATTTTGAAACCAAAGAAATAGTGATCACATGTGTCATACATGAGTGTCAATTGAGAAATTATATTGATTCAAGATTTATTTTCATGATTTGGAATACAATCAAGCTCATGGACCCTTTGAAATTCTAAGGGATGGGCCATGTGCCCTAGAGCCCAATTCCAGCCCTATTGGACCAATTAAGTTCTACAAATAGGTCCTTGGAGCACAAATTGAGAATTAAGTATTTCGTGATCATAATAAATGCTCAAGATATTTTTCATAGATGTAGAATTAAAATATAAGATTATCAGTAAAATTTTGAATGATTTTAAATTATCTAGAGACCTAGGTAATTAATTTAGTATTTATCCAATTTCACTTAAAAGGTACTTTTGGAGTGTCTATCTTATTAACCTTGACGTAGACTTTTGTCAAAGGAAAGGTAATGAAAATATAATGTTTGACACTAAACAGGCTCATGGTATAGAATATATAATTAATTATAAAAAACTAGACTTTTATGCAAAACTAAATAAACAAATAGGACTCAAACGGAGTCCGAATGAAAGGGGGTTTTGATGGGTGAGATCTCGAACAGGAAGGCTATAAAAGACTATATTCTAACAAGCGCATGGCGTTACGAATCCGAAGTTAGGGTTTTGGCTTGATTTGAGAGAGATAAAGAATACATGAAGAAGAAAAGACGAAGAGGGATCCATGGCGGCTGTGAAAGGGCAGGGCCAGGGAGTCTCTATTCTCATCCTACCAGTGCTCGGTGACGGCACCACCCAAACCATGGAGATTGGAAGAAGTTGATTGAGGTCTAGACACGAGTTGTGATGGCCTAAGCGCCGATATTAATGTCGTCGGAGGCAACCAAGTGGAGGCGACAGTGTTCGCAGGTAAAGCAGGGAAGGATTGGCCAGTGGCTTGGAGTTCTTCTGGCTTGGACCTCCAATCATGGCCTTTATCAAACCTTGTGGCACCACTCATCCAGGATGGCCAAGTCGTAGCCAATAAAGGCTCCACCTCGCATGGAGATCGCCCAGACACCAGCCGCACATGTCGAAGTGTTGCTGCTCTATTTTAGGCGTGAAACAGGGCACCTTTTCCCCAGATCAGCGAGTTATGTAGAGATCAAGACGGGGCCAGGGAGTTGAACGCTCAAGAACAAATGGAGAAGGCCGAGATGTTGGGCATCCTCCGTCGGCGGTGGGACGAGCTGCTGTGATGTAGTTGCTCACCGGACTTGGTAGTCCCAGCGGCGCTCCTACAGGAAGGAGTCGGGGGTGCTTCTCGTGCACCCGGGTCAACAAGAAGCCAGACCCATCCGAGATCCGTGAACAAGGGAAAGGAAGGGGGGGGGCACTAGTCTGAATCCACCGATCTCGAACCAACGGCTGAGATCATTTCAAGTTCAGGTATTTTTAAAAATTCATATCTTGAGATTGGAAAGTCGGATTTTATCAAACAAGATACCTGTGGAAAGCTCATGATGAGTACTATCACATAAAAATACTTCCAGATTATGATTTTGATATTTGTTATTTATTAAAAATAGTGTATTCAAAACTATATGATTTTGATGTTTGGCCAATTAAAAATAGCAAACGAATTTAGAAATTCATACAAATTTTATGGAATGTATATTTTGATATGTTTAACATTTATTCAGACCCTGATCTTTCATATATGAAGTTTTATTGATGTTTTTTATATAAACCCTAATAAGGGTATTTTGGGTATTTCACCCATGATATGATTTTTTTTAGATGACCTAATATTTTATACATGATCTTACTACACTGTGTGATTACTCTTCTAGAGATTTGATGGATTTTCTTGTGTTATCATATTTGTATTAAGATTTGGACCTGAGTGACCATTATGTGAGGGTAATAGATGATTATCTTGACAATAAGTGGTATATGTATGGCTAATTAGGTCTAATATTATTAGCATGCTGGTATTATATTTTGATTTCCTAACCAAGTCAGTAAGTTTTCTAATATGTGACTATGTTTGGTAAGTATTCTCATTATATGAAGTATATGTTCATATTAGTGTATAAGACGATTTATGTTGAGTATAAATATTATAGTAACTACATAATAAGAGTTTATTTTATTTCAACACCAATATTTTATGGTGATTTTAGATTAAAGTTATGTTTAGTCTAAATAAGAACCCTAAGTTGGTATATATAATTAGGAGGATGGGGTTTTGAGATTTAGAAATAGAAAGAGGGAACATGTGCTTGGACTTATAAAACTTTGATTATATCCAGGTGATTAAGATTTGGAACAAGAAATCAAGACTAAGTTAAGGACATCATCATCACAAGAGGTAAGTGGTTCATGCCCATGAGTATTTACATTTATCAAATCAAGTACATTTACATGCTTCTTAGATAAGACCTTCATGTCCTACATTCTGAGTTAAATATGTAAGAAATATTTTATGTGCTTATGATTGTAGAAATTCATATGCTCAATACCTTTAGTAGTGATGTGTCATGGAATGATTCTAGATCATGAAGTTAAGTTCATAAGAAGTATAAGAAAATATAGTTCTACCATATCTCTTAAATATAGATGTAACCATGTGTTGAGATTTCAAATAGGAACATGTCATAAAGGTTTCTTATATATGTAGCGATCTAAGAAATTAAGAAGTAAAATAGATTCCTTAATAAGGCTGATGTTTAAAAGTTAAGTATTATGTGAGAATATGGGTGTTGCACATGGTAGACCATGGCCCAATTTCTAGGATAAATGTACTAGTGGCATTAAAGATATTGTAACATGATTTTGTGATGATATTATCAAATTATGAGATATTAAGTCATGATTGAGTTGCACGATGAGAATCTATATGATTTCTACCTTAAGGTTTAAGATTTAAGTTCAGACAAACGTATTGAGATCAGACTTAATGAGATTAAATTGAGTATGATTAAGATGCAAGTTAAGATTTTCTAAGGTTTCTATTCTATGGTTATGATTTTAAGACTTAAGTCCATTAAGATCAGATTTTGATGAGGTTTTAACAGAGAATGAGTTATCTTGCCAAGAATCAGAAATCATACTTTAGCTATACACATTACTTAATTTACTTTTGTATATTTAGTATTTATATACTCATTTCAGGTCTTGTCTCATAAGACATTAGATTCATGTATGATATAATTGGTATAATGAAGTAATCTTACCAAAACAGAGTTTTAGAATAAAGTTTACCTAGATAAAGAGATACATGATTAAATCCAATAATGGATTCAGTTTAGAACTCAAGAATAAGAGATTTAGATTCAGTCTTAGACTACTCACTGTGTGAGTAGCCAAATGTTGAATAAAGGTACATGATATGCGTTATAGACCCAATCTCAAATATGTTGTAATTTGAGATACATATCCAAATTCTATAATAGATTATGTTCAGATTTTAAAGAGCAGAGATTCAGATTCAGATTTCAGATTCAAAATTCAGTCAATGTTTAGTACTCAGTTTCAGATAAGTTCAGATTCAGTATTTAGTAAAGATAGACGTAAGATAATTAATTTGAAACATTCACATAATGCATTATATAATAAGTCCTCACCAGAGAGTCCCGGGACGATTCAGAGGGCGCATTGCGCCAGACATTGCGGGTGTCACAGAGGGCATGTTATGCCAACAGAGGGTGCGTTGCACCATAGAGGACACTTTGGTGTCAACAGAGGGCACGTTGTGCCAACAGAGGGTGTGTTGCACCATAGAGGACACTTCGGTGTCACAGAGGAGGACTTATTGTATAATGGTGGCCACAAATAGATAAAAATCGTAAGTAAAAGATACTTTAGATTAGAGCATGTATGTAATCTCATCCATGAGTGTGATGAGAGGAATTCAGATGAGATAAGTATGACCTAGACACTTTGGCGTAGGTCATGAGACCCATGATATAGGTCTCCAGAAAAGATAGAGTAGAAAGATAAGAGTTAAAGAAGTCGAGAGATATTATGTTTTCAGATTTTAATCAGCTTTTGCTATCAGTTTTATAATGTCCAATATTATTTTTGTAACCTTGTTAGCTCTTCAGTAATGTACATTTTAGAATACTCATTCCACTTACTCTAATGACTGTTTTTCCCAATGCATGGCTGGGGACGCGATGTCCGCAGGGTTTGGAGCAGCAGAAGATTTAAAGAATAAGAAAAGGTGTAGCAGGTTTTCAAGCTTGCCTAGTGGGGTGCCATCTAACGAGACGATCCAAAGTTTAGATATCTTCTTTTATGCATGGTCTTGTTATCACAGTATATTAGATGACTTGTTTCCTTTGTCAAAACTATGTATGAATCAATTTTTCTTAAATGCAAAGTGTTTCATTTACTTTAATTGCAATGACTATCATGTTTGTGACACTCCCAGATGAAAAAAAAAATTTACTGCTTCCGCTCATGTGTTATGAAAATCTGGGTGTTACAATATGGTATCAGAGCGATTTGGTAAATGGCCACTAGGCAAACATGATTCTCATAGTCACCCTAGAGTGGAGAGGTAAGATCAAGGTTTAGGGATAAGTTCCAAAAGAAGAATACCGTAACCTAGAGTGATTAGGAGACTTAAGGTCAGAATAGATAGATATCTTAGAGGCAGAAGTCAACCTAGTTTAGATCTAAATTAGCAACCTAAACCTAGCTAATGAGATAACCTCTTCATTCTCAATGGTTATGGCCAGCCAATTGAGGATTGAAGAGGGATGTCTTAAGCAGTAGACCTTTTATGCATCTCTCATTTCTTATTGGTCCATGTGGTATGGGACACATGTATCAGTGGGTGAGTGAGAGATAGCATCTCAGGATCCCACATCTCTAGGTATGTGCCTGATCACCACATATCTAGGAATGTAGGATTTACCTGAAGGACCTTAGATTAGACAATCATGTGCATATAATGTTAGAAATTCATGACAAGGTTGAGCTAGATGCCCTAAGTATAGAGCCAAGTTTAGTTTCATAAACCCTATATATTAGTTGAGCAATAGACTAAGGTGATAAATAATGCTCACATAAATATTTTATGAAAACACATTACATATCTCTTTTCATGCAAATTTTTTTAACGTGAGTGTGCCTTATAATGAAGAAGTAAGCAGAACCCTAAGGTGGGTAGTAGCCTGGAGAAATTTCGAGGACGAAATTTATTTTAAGGTGGGTAGAATTGTAACATCCTCAATCTCATAGCTAATGTAATCCTTTAATGTGGGGTTTTCTAAGTAAAGGCATGCCAAGGGACGTAATGACCATAACCATGGCTAGGTATGTAATTAAGTTCACAAAATGTGTAATACAAGCCATCCGATTAATCAATACACACATAATGACTTAAACGTGTATGATTATAGTCAGTTGTATATTAATATATATGAATTATTCCTATGAACAATAATGTGATAAATATATAATATGACGAGTCCACTTCATGGCTTGAGCCTTAGACCTAGCTTAGGTTTTCATATTATGAAACCAAAGAAATAGTGATCACATGTGTCATACATGTGTGTCAATTGAGAAATTATATTGATTCAAGATTTATTTTCATGATTTGGAATACAATCAAGCTCATGGACCCTTTGAAATTCTAAGGGATGGGCCATGTGCCCTAGAGCCCAATTCCAGCCCTATTGGACCAATTAAGTTCTACAAATAGGTCCTTGGAGCACAAATTGAGAATTAAGTATTTCGTGATCATAATGAATGCTCAAGATATTTTTCATAGATGTAGAATTAAAATATAAGATTATCAGTAAAATTTTGAATGATTTTAAATTATCTAGAGACCTAGGTAATTAATTTAGTATTTATCCAATTTCACTTAAAAGGTACTTTTGGAGTGTCTATCTTATTAACCTTGACGTAGACTTTTGTCAAAGGAAAGGTAATGAAAATATAATGTTTGACCCTAAACAGGCTCATGGTATAGAATATATAATTAAATATAAAAAACTAGACTTTTATGCAAAACTAAATAAACAAATAATAATAGTGTTCAGACTTGCCGACTCCAGAACACACAGGTGAAATAGGACTCAAACGGAGTCCGAATGAAAGGGGGTTTTGATGGGTGAGATCTTGAACAGGAAGGCTATAAAATACTATATTCTAAAAAGTGCATGGCGTTACGAATCCGAAGTTAGGGTTTTGTCTTGATTTGAGAGAGATAAAGAATACATGAAGAAGAAAAGACGAAGAGGGAGCCATGGTGGCTGTGAAAGGGCAGGGGCAGGGAGTCTCTATTCTCATCCTACCAGTGCTCGGTGACGGCACCACCCAAACCATGGAGATTGGAAGAAGTTGATTGAGGTCTAGACATGAGTTGTGATGGCCTGAGCGTCGATATTAATGTCGTCGGAGGCAACCAAGTGGAGGCGACAATGTTCGCAGGTAAAGCAGGGAAGGATTGGCCGGTGGCTAGGAGTTCTTCTGGCTTGGACCTCCAATCATGGCCATTATCAAACCTTGTGGCACCACTCATTCAGGATGGCCAAGTCGTAGCCAATAAAGGCTCCACCTCGCATGGAGATCGCCCAGACACCAGCCGCACATGTCGAAGTGTTGCTGCTCTGTTTTAGGCGTGAAACAGGGCACCTTTTCCCCAGATCAGCGAGTTATGTAGAGATCAAGACGGGGCCAGGGAGTTGAATGCTCAAGAACAAATGGAGAAGGCCGAGATGTTGGGCATCCTCCGTCGGCGGTGGGACGAGCTGTTGTGATGCAGTTGCTCACCGGACTTGGTAGTCCCAACGGCGCTCCTACAGGAAGGAGTCGGGGGTGCTTCTCGTGCACCCGGGTCAACAAGAAGCCAGACCCATCCGAGATCCGTGAACAAGGGAAAGGAAGAGGGGGGGGCGCCCACTAGTCTGAATCCACCGATCTCGAACCAACGGCTGAGATCATTTCAAGTTCAGGTATTTTTAAAAATTCATATCTTGAGCTTGGAAAGTCGGATTTTATCAAACAAGATACCTGTGGAAAGCTCATGATGAGTACTATCACATAAAAATACTTCCAGATTATGATTTTGATATTTGTTATTTATTAAAAATAGTGTATTCAAAACTATATGATTTTGATGTTTGGCCAATTAAAAATAGCAAACGAATTTAGAAATTCATACAAATTTTATGGAATGTATATTTTGATATGTTTAACATTTATTCAGACCCTGATCTTTCATATATGAAGTTTTATTGATGTTTTTTATATAAACCCTAATAAGGTTATTTTGGGTATTTCACCTATGATATGATTTTTTTAGATGACCTAATATTTTATACATGATCTTACTACACTGTGTGATTACTCTTCTAGAGATTTGATGGATTTTCTTGTGTTATCATATTTGTATTAAGATTTGGACCTGAGTGACCATTATGTGAGGGTAATAGATGATTATCTTGACAATAAGTGGTATATGTATGGCTAATTAGGTCTAATATTATTAGCATGCTGGTATTATATTTTGATTTCCTAACCAAGTCAGTAAGTTTTCTAATATGTGACTATGTTTGGTAAGTATTCTCATTATATGAAGTATATGTTCATATTAGTGCATAAGACGATTTATGTTGAGTATAAATATTATAGTACCTACATAATAAGAGTTTATTTTATTTCAACACCAATATTTTATGGTGATTTCAGATTAATGTTATGTTTAGTCTAAATAAGAACCCTAAGTTGGTATATATAATTAGGAGGATGGGGTTTTGAGATTTAGAAATAGAAAGAGGGAACATGTGCTTGGACTTATAAAACTTTGATTATATCCAGGTGATTAAGATTTGGAACAAGAAATCAAGACTAAGTTAAGGACATCATCATCACAAGAGGTAAGTGGTTCATGCCCATGAGTATTTACGTTTATCAAATCAAGTACATTTACATGCTTCTTAGATAAGACCTTCATGTCCTACATTCTGAGTTAAATATGTAAGAAATATTTTATGTGCTTATGATTGTAGAAATTCATATGCTCAATACCTTTAGTAGTGATGTGTCATGGAATGATTCTAGATCATGAAGTTAAGTTCATAAGAAGGATAAGAAAATAGTTTTGGTTTTTCAGCTTTTGTTTTTGTTTGAGCTTTTGCTCTTTTCTGTACAGTTTCAGTAGAAAAATATATAAAGAGGGTCCCATGCTTTTCCGATAAAAAAAAAGGATAAGAAAATATAGTTCTACCATATCTCTTAAATATAGATGTAACCATGTGTTGAGATTTCAAATAGGAACATGTCATCAAGGTTTCTTATATATGTAGCGATCTAAGAAATTAAGAAGTAAAATAGATTCCTTAATAAGGCTGATGTTTAAAAGTTAAGTATTATGTGAGAATATGGGTGTTGCACATGGTAGACCATGGCCCAATTTCTAGGATAAATGTACTAGTGGCATTAAAGATATTGTAACATGAGTTTGTGATGATATTATCAAATTATGAGATATTAAGTCATGATTGAGTTGCACGATGAGAATCTATATGATTTCTACCTTAAGGTTTAAGATTTAAGTTCAGACAAACGTATTGAGATCAGACTTAATGAGATTAAATTGAGTATGATTAAGATGCAAGTTAAGATTTTCTAAGGTTTCTATTCTATGGTTATGATTTTAAGACGTAAGTCCATTAAGATCAGATTTTGATGAGGTTTTAACAGAGAATGAGTTATCTTGCCAAGAATCAGAAATCATACTTTAGCTATACACATTACTTAATTTACTTTTGTATATTTAGTATTTATATACTCATTTCAGGTCTTGTCTCATAAGACATTAGATTCATGTATGATATAATTGGTATAATGAAGTAATCTTACCAAAACAGAGTTTTAGAATAAAGTTTACCTAGATAAAGAGATACATGATTAAATCCAATAATGGATTCAGTTTAGAACTCAAGAATAAGAGATTTAGATTCAGTCTTAGACTACTCACTGTGTGAGTAGCCAGATGTTGAATAAAGGTACATGATATGCGTTATAGACCCAATCTCAAATATGTTGTAATTTGAGATACATATCCAAATTCTATAATAGATTATGTTCAGATTTTAAAGAGCAGAGATTCAGATTCAGATTTTAGATTCAAAATTTAGTACATGTTTAGTATTCTGTTTCAGATAAGTTCAGATTCAGTATTTAGTAAAGATAGATGTAAGATAATTAATTTGAAACATTCACATAATGCATTATATAATAAGTCCTCACCAGAGAGTCCCGGGATGATTCAGAGGGCGCGTTGCGCCAGACACTGCGGGTGTCACAGAGGGCATGTTATGCCAACAGAGGGTGCGTTGCACCATAGAGGACACTTCGGTGTCAACAGAGGGCACGTTGTGCCAACAGAGGGTGTGTTGCACCATAGAGGACACTTCAGTGTCACAGAGGAGGACTTATTGTATAATGGTGGCCACAAATAGATAAAAATCGTAAGTAAAAGATACTTTAGATTAGAGCATGTATGTAATCTCATCCATGAGTGTGATGAGAGGAATTCAGATGAGATAAGTATGACCTAGACACTTTGGTGTAGGTCATGAGACCCATGATATAGGTCTCCAGAAAAGATAGAGTAGAAAGATAAGAGTTAAAGAAGTCGAGAGATATTATGTTTTCAGATTTTAATCAGCTTTTGCTTATCAGTTTTATAATGTCCAATATTATCTTTGTAACCTTGTTAGCTCTTCAGTAATGTACATTTCAGAATACTCATGTCACTTACTCTAATGACTGTTTTTCCCAATGCATGGCTGGGGACGCGATGTCCGCAGGGTTTGGAGCAGCGGAAGATTTAAAGAATAAGAAAAGGTGTAGCAGGTTTTCAAGCTTGCCTAGTGGGGTGCCATCTACCGAGACGATCCAGAGTTAAGATATCTTCTTTTATGCATGGTCTTGTTATCACAGTATATTAGATGACTTGTTTCCTTTGTCAAAACTATGTATGAATCAATTTTTCTTGAATGCAAAGTGTTTCATTTACTTTAATTGCAATGACTATCATGTTTGTGACACTCCCAGATGAAAAAAAAAAAAATTACTGCTTCCGCTCATATGTTATGAAAATCTGGGTGTTACAAGTGTATTCTAGCATGACTCTCTCTCTCTCTCTTTATATATATATATATATATATGCAATTTACACATGTCACCTTAAAATTGGTTTTGATGGTGGATGTTTAGCATGGTTATGGCTAGTAACCCAATATATGTATGTGCATGGTTGTGTTTATTTATTCCTATTGTTACTCTAATTGTGAACCGAGCCTCTCTTCCCTTTATAAATATAAATTAGTACTCATCTTCCTATTCCGCTTGAATGTAACTCGAGGTTTTCTCCTATAGAATGTAATAAGAAATAAGATAGTTTGAATTTATGTTTCGTCATGACAAGATGTTCTAAACCAGACGAACCAGCTTGCTCGTGAGACGAACCGAACAACTAGAGGACCGAGGAGGCCAAACAACAAGTGGATGAACTGATCGAGTGGTGGGCCAACCGATCTACTGGAGGTGTCCTGATGTCGCTTCGGCCTGAGAACCAGGCGATCATTTTAGAAAACCAACTGAACAACCAAAAGGCTAGCCAACTAGTTCATGAGTTGAACCGATCAATCCAGATTAGTTTGAAAATAGATCGTCATCAACAACATGTTGCATATGATGTGGACCTTAGGTGGTAGTAATTCCTTGTGCCTCCAAGGAATTATAATAGAATGGCCATAACCATCACTAGTGTTTTTTAATTATTGCATGTTCTCATTTTTTATTATAGAACATATATGATATGTACTATACGTATGTGTTGATTGGATATGTATATGTATTTATATATAAAATCCATTTAAGTCTTAGATGCTCTACGTAAGAAACACACATGGAAAACTTGATAGGTCAAGTGTGGGCACGCTCAAGAACGGTGCGACGTCTATCTCATAGAAGTGTGATGGTAGAATTGTGGGTCTTCCCTAGAAGGGTGCATATTCTATCATGTTGTCTTTTGAGTTAGGCTTAAAAAGGTGACCTTAATTGGATTAAGCACCTAGAAGCATGCAGATGATCAATGACAAGGAGTTGTACATATCATCTATTAAGAGTTCATTTGATGTAATTGGCAAAAGTTTCCTACCTGATAGAATCAAGTTGTGGGTGACATCCCTAGTTAGCTCATGTTTTTGATGAAATTTGGATCTTAGCTTACTAGAAGATGGTATGCTACAATCCTCTAAATTGATACATGAGGGTTATCAATTTGAACAAAATAGTTAGAGTGATAGTTAATTAAAAGCCTAATTAATATCGTTAACTTATCAAATCAAAACAATCAAAATGTTTTGAAAAGTTGCAATATTTATTTATAGAAACTAATGTCAAACACAAGAACTTATTATTGCGAGCAATCCTTGAGAAGGATAAAACTAAATGGTATTGACTTCCATGTCTGGTTAAGGATTTTTGAGAAGTGTTCTCAATCATGAGCGAAAGCTATATGTCCTTGAAAGTCCAATGCCAAAAAAACCCACTCCAAATGTTCCTAAGGCTGAAATGGGTGCTTACTTGAAGAATTCCAATGATATCATAGACATTGAGTACCTTATTATATGTTGTATGAACTATTAGTTTCATGAAAAACATGATAACATGGACATTCTTGAGAAGATAACACATTTAAAAAAAATCATGTAAAGCATGAAAGGTATAATGTATCCAAAGCATTGTTTGAGTGCAAACTGATAGAGGGATATCCAGTAGGACCCCTTGTGCTCAATATGATTGGGCAAGTGGAGTGACTGGGATTTCTCTAAGGTCAAGAGTTGACCATAGGTATGATTTTACAAATTGTTGCATGAATCATATAGTCAGTTTATCAAATGCTTGACATTATGATTAATATAGAAGCATGGAAGAAGAAGGACAAATCCATGATGGTGATAAGTAGAAGTGAGTCCAAGGGTAAAGGCAAGGTGAAGAAGAGTTTTGAGGCTAAGTTGAAGTCCAAGTCTTCTGCACTGAGTATATGTAGAAAGGGTAAGCGTAAAAGGAATCTGTCCTTTTCATCTAATGGATTAAGGAAAGAAAGTTGCACCATTGTGACCTATTTGGACATTGGAAAGGAATATAGAGGATCTCAAGAAGAAGATGGACATTGGTATCTCTACTTCAGGACCTGAGAAGAAGTAAGCTAGAAGTGTATGGAGAAAGGGTTGCTGCCTCCATAGTTAGAAGTTGTCATTCATGTGCTCATAATAAAATTAGTGAATTGCTAGTATGTACATGCCATTGAGGAAAACATCATATGTCTTGTGTGATAAGAACATTCTGTTTCATTTTAAAAGATATGATCTTTTATGGAAATTACCTATCTCTAAAAAACTATATTTGATAGGTTTAGAGACAAATGTGTATGACACATATACTGAATGACCTGATAACTCAAACATTGTATGCCTATATCATTTTCATCTAGAGCACTTAAATGAGAAATGCATTTTTAGAATCCATATAATAGTTATCTAGACTCATTTGGTTATTGAACCAATAGCATATCTTAGTTGTTGAGCAATATGACAAAAGCAACTTTGCTAGATGTAGTGGGAGAGTGATTATTCTATTAGGAATCATACATACTGATGTATATAGACCTTTTTGAATAAATGCTAAGGGTAGATAGTGGTACCTCATTATATTTACTAATGCAATAAGTAAGTATGATATTTGTATTTAATGAAATACAAGTATGAATCTTTTGAATTGTTCAAGGAGATTGTAAATGAAGTATGTAACTAACTTGGTAAAAGTGTTAAGATACTTTGATGTGGTCGATGTTGAAATATTTTAAACCAAGAGTTTGAGGACCTTCTGGAGAGATCCTGATAGTGTATCAAAATAAAGTCCACCTGAAACATAATGATGTGTTAAAAAGAAGGTATCACACCATGGCAAGTCATGGTGCAATTATCAATAAAATGTAACTGATCTTACAATTTCTTTTGGGCACATGTTTTACACTAAAACAATGTACAGTAGAAAATGATTCAAAAGACACCATATGAGATATGGCTTGGGAAGTGTCCTGATATGTCTTTTATAGTGATTAGGATTGAAAGCTTATATAATAAAAATAGTTACTTAAAAGCTTTTTCATCCATTAATCGCATAAATGTTATTTGGTTGAATACTACTTTTATTCCAATACAAAAAAAAGTGTTGTTAACAGGATGGTTGTATTCGTGAAAGGAACTTTGTTCCGAAGAAATCAATGGGAGTAAAATTATAACTCGAAATGTTCAAGATAAACAAGAAAACATTGAACCTAAAGAGATTCAGTGGGAACAATGAGAATCACAAGTTGTTGTGGAATCTCAAGTTCCTTATGTAAAACAAAACCTTATATTTCTAGTAGAACACGCCTTGAGATATCTTATAAATCAAAAGGGTGGTAAGTTGATCATAGATGATGAGTCAAAAACCTACTAGGAAGCTATTGAGGGACCAAAGTCTGTGACATGGCTTGAGGCCATGAGATCAAATATGGACACCATGTAAACCAAAAAGGTATGACCTTGTTGGGTCCACCTAAAGGGGTAAAATCCATAGGGTGCATTTGGTTCTTTGAAAAAATACCATCATGGGAGGGGAAATTGGTTGCAAAGTGTTTCAAACTAGTTCAAGGTGTTGAGCATGATGAAGTCTTTCACTAGTTATCATGGTTAAATCTATATGGATCATGCTTGTTATTGCAGATTAGTATGACTGTGAGATTTGGCATATGGATGTTAAAACCACATTTCTTAGTTGGAATAATTATGAGGATGTGTATGTGACACAGCCTAAAGTTTTTATAAATCCAATAATGCAAATAAAGTCTATAAGATACAAATGTCAATCTTTAGAAAGAAGAAAGCATCTAGAGTTGGAATCTTCTATTTAACAAGATAGTCAAAGGGTTTGACTTGAGTTAGAATGAAGATGAAATATGTGATTACAAAATATTTAGTGGGAGCATATTTATTCCACATAATGATGAGGAATAACATCCTTATATTAAAACATGGCAAGGAAAGTACCTTCTGTATGAAGGGTTCAGGCAAAGAGTCCCATGCGATAGGGATTCATATCTATAGAAACAAATTAGGAGAGCTTCTTAGTCTAAGTAAGATAACATACATTGAAAGTATGTTGAAAGAGTTCAACATGCAAGACTCAATGAGAGAAAACTTATCCATGTTTCATGGAGTTAGTCTCTCAGGAGCCTAGTATCCCAGCTCTTGTGAAGAACATGGACACATGGATAGATACCATATGCATTCATAATGTGATCTATCTTGAATGGAATGTTATGTACTTATCCTATTATCTCGTATGTGTTGGACATGACGAGAGGATATCTAATTATCTTGTATGTATTGGACATGATGATAGGATATCTAATTATCTTGTATGTATTGGACATGATGAGAGAATATTAGTCATCTCATATGTATTAGACATGATGAGATGATATATGTATATCTGTCTAAAAATCCCGTATGTATTGGACATGATGAGAGGATATATATCAGATGTCAGTGAGAGTCACTGCATTACAATAAAGAACATCCTATTATCTTGTATGTGTTGGACATGATGAGAGGATGTCTAATTATCTTGTATGTATTGGACATGATGAGAGGATATCTAATTATTTTGTATGTATTGGACATGATGAGAGGATATTAGTCATGTCATATGTATTGGACATGATGAGAGGATATATGTATATCTATCTAAAAATCTCGTATGTATTAGACATGACAAGAGGGTATATGTCAAATGTCAGTGAGAGTTACTGCATTACAATAAACAACATCCTTAAGTGCATGAAAAGCACTAAAGGCACCCATTCCTTGAGTATGGTAATGTGGAAGAGTTGGTGTAAAGGGTTACACTAATGCAAGCTTCCAAAATGACAAATAGAATTAATGATCGCAATCAATGTTTATGTTTGACCTTACATGAGAACTATAAGATGGAAGGGGTTCTGGGCTAATGATAGTTGTTTAAATCTACAGAAAAAAGCCAAGTATCTTTGTGTTATGAGAACAATAGAGGATACTGTATGGATCAAGAAGTTCATATGGGTGAACTTGTATGAGGTTCCATCCATTGATGACACAATAGATATACTGATGACAACAATGGAGCTATTGGTTAGGATGGGAATCTTAGATAGCATACTACAACACATCCATCTCATACATGATGTCGTATAGTGAAGTTATGTGAAAATTACAAAATATAGACTTGAAGAAAATGTTGCTAACCCGCTATAAAAGTGCTTTCACAATACAAACATTATGGACATGTTAAGATCACTTGGAATAAGATTCGTAGGTGATTGGCTCTACGTGCAAGTGGGAGTCTGTTAGTATGTATGAACAGAGAGCCAATCATAAGGTGATTGGAGTGTGGCATTAGATACCTGATTTGATATTTATAAAGGTAATTTTGTCTACTATGTTTGTCTCAGTCATGAGATGATGACATATACATAGTAGATGTCTAAAGTATGATGTTACTTGATGTCATGTGTCTTCAAGTTGAGAACCTGAATGATGAGATCATATGTATGATAGGAGTACATAAACTCTTGTTATGTCTCTAGTCAGATATTACTGTGGAAGCAAAATAGACAATAGTAATACATAAGACTAGAGTGTGTTGACTGATGACAAAATCTCATTAGTCATGATATGTGATATCAAGTCAAGCACACAGGTACATGTTAGAGAACAGTGTACTGGACAGACACACCATGAGAGTCATACATGGAGACCATGGAGTGGTAGTTAGAATTAGCTCTCATAGTGAGTGGTGATTGTCGTTCTTAGACCTGAAGTCACTATATTCATCACATGTATTTCATGTACTTTGACATCATCCAATGTGATCATGAATAAGGGTTGCCATAACAGTGATGATTGGGTGCATTTTTACACATGGGGATAGAGTGTGAGTGATGTAGATGGGATTTGTCCCTCCTATAGGAGATTGATATCCAGGGCCTCTTGATAAGTGAGGCCAAGAAATGTATGGCCATACTCATGTGAGTAAATATATGATATTTGAGCTCATGTGCATCTCATACATCTACTCTAGTTAAAGGAACATGGATTGAATGTTGAGAGGATGATGATTCCATGCCTCAATTTCAATTCAGATATTAGAGACAAAGGAACTATATGATCATGGTAACGTTGATCATGGATTGTAGGTTGGAGCTATTCTCCAACTTTCCAAATTACTTGGGTTGCAATGCTGTGTGAATAGGCTGTCATAATTGGTTATGGACATTAATGTAATTCTAGACCTATAGGGTCACACACATATGATAAACTTGAATGAAAGGAGTATATTCATGAATGATGTTTAGATTGATTACTAAAGGCATTTAGGTATTCAATTAAACAACTGAGTTTCAAAATTTACTGAATGGACTCTAAATTGACCGATTCAAGTGTAGAACAGATCGGTTGAAGTGTCAAGTCAATTGGAATCAATATTGGTTGAACTTTGCCTAAACTAGACAAGTAAACGACCGTCTCACAATGTGAAATGACCATTACACTTTGTGAGACAACCGGTTTACCCTTTGGGTCGTCGGGTTCAGTTGCCAATTCGATTGAAACAAGGATTGATGTTGATGTCATGTTTAGCATTAATTTGGTATTAAATACCAATGTGATTCTGAATAGGAAACTAAGTGAACCAACCGATTCACTTAGTGAACTGACCAACTTATTCACCAACCAACCAGTTGGGTGCACCATTTGCAGGTTCCAAAAAATTAATGATTCCAAATCCTTATACTCCCACACAGATTGGGAACCCTGACCCTGGCCTCTACTATAAATAGAGGGGTATTGGGGGCTTCCCAACACACACAATTAAGAATCAGTTGCTCTAGCAATTATTGTCCTCTCTGGTTATGGTAACTAATAGAGAGAATGAGAAAGTCCTACCCTTTAAAGGGGGGAATAGTGAGGGAGAGAACAATTGAGAATAATTATGAGAGAGCATGTCAGTGACTAGTATGTCGAAAGAAGAGGACAACTCCTTCTCGTTGGCTCTGGTAGCACAACATAGAGTTCCCAATGGTCTACATAAACTACTCTAGAGGTGGGAGACAATTGTATGCCGCTAGGAGGACATCGTCAACCGCTGTCCATGGTGCTGCAACAGGAGGCTGGTGGAGACGATTCTTCGAGTGCTGCTAGTGTTGAAGGAGTAATTTTCTACCTAGAGAAGAAGAAGCACGATGCTACTACAAGGGTAACATCGCTGGACTTCCTCCAGGACCAGGTATAACCTTACACACCTTCCTTCCTAGATACAATTTTGTTGATGCGATCTTGTTGTTTTGGGAAATGGGCATTTACAATTTTGTTTTTGTTGCTTATATCTGCACATGATTTCCCTACAATACAATGGGTGTGATTATTGCATATTTCTAAGAGTACTTTAATGGTGAAACCCAACCCAAGTACTATTGATATACTGAAACATTCTAAAATGATCGAAACCCTTTTTTTCTTGTTAACTTAGATTAACTTTTCCTTTATTATCTTTTTTTATGTTATGTTTCATTAGGAAAACCTGATGTCTCCTTTTGGTTCGACCTATCTTAGCTAAGATCTCAAGTCCTAAACACCTTGTCACTGGTTCGACCTCACTTATTACTCAAGGCCCTATATTATCAATATGGGTGTCTAAGTATCGAGTTATAAACTTAAAGTATGATTACTTCCGATCTACCTCCATGGTGGACACAAGATAATAGAGATCAATAGTCTCCACTAGTAGTCACCATTGTGGCAATGTAGTTTCCCTTGAACCACTAAAGCAATATTTTTGGCTTTACTTGCCCCGATGATCGTTTCCCACATTCACAAATGTTTTTGTGTGCTTCCGAGCTTTGATCCTCTCCCATGTTTCATGTTTTTCTCAACTTTTTTCAAGGAAAGAGATGTTCTTTTGGCATCATTTGTACCAACCTCTCTATCTCTTCTCAAATGTTTCCATCTCCTCTTTCCTCTTGGGTTTAATAGGTTCCAAGAATTAGACCGTTAATGTTTTGAGCAACCATGGAAGTATCAATAAACTAATAAACCAAGATCTATTAGTAGGTTGAGCTTAGGCACTTTGGCTTTAGGACAACCTGAGGAAGATGTTAGATCGGTTAACATTGTGAGATATCACCTTTGATTCAGGCTTCGATCGGAGCTTGCACCTCCATATTTCACCTTGCACCATCTCTGAAGTGAAGAAAGTCATGTCTCAAAATGACGGTGATGCCCCAATTATTTTAATTGGAAGATTGATCAACTATGGGTATTTACATATTTTCACAAGCATGTTTGTTTCACCAACCGTGTGAGAATATTTTGATGTAAATGAATATTTTACCTAACACATTTGATTTAAGTGTAACAAACTCCTTGGTTTCTTCCATCCCTTTGCCATTTAGTTAAATCATTTTGATTTAATGGCATGCATATGGTTTCCTTTATTTGGATTGGTTTGAATTGTAAAATACATAGAAAATGCAAATGACCCCAAAAAAATATGAACACCATGTGTTAGATAGTTTTCCCAATAAAGAATCGATCTAACCTAGTTTCAAACATTGCTCTACACATATAAGATCTTCACTAATTAAATCATGAAGATAAGAGTTGATGCTCATGGACTAATGTGCATATCATTAATCAATTTTACAAGTGCTTAGATCCTAATAAAGGAAAGAGAAGTTTGACTTAGATGTCTTGGTCTAGATAACTAGGTCATGCTATACTACATTAATACTTTGGATGATTGCATGTTATTTATATAATATAGAAATTATTACATTTTATGAAAGTAGAACATGTTTTCAAAGACATTTCATTATAATCATGGTGTGTTGATAGAGTTTATGATATCACTTTTACTAAGACTACAATTAATGATCATGTAATAAACTAGTTAGAAGTTCATATTTATATTCAAGAGGGAGAAATTTGATTATGTTCCAAGATGGAGAAATCCAATTGTGATTCAAGAGGGAGACAACCCATTATGCTCAAGAGCAAAGATTATGTCCATGTTATCGTGAAGATAAAGACTGATGTTCATGCTAAGAAATGTAATTTATTAAGTTTATAAACTTCTTGCAATCATGACTTCAAGAGGTCTTTATGGACTTGCATAGCAATCATGGGATTTCCTAGCTATAAGATTCTATAAAGCATGCATATATCCTTATTTAATTCTTTATTCTAAGAAATGATTCAAGAATGTTTAGTTCAATGTGATGTCAAGATTTATTTATATCAAGTATACTTACTTTTCTGCTTCTATAATATGTCAGTACTATTTACTCATGATGTTTGTTTTCCCTTTGTATGGGTGGGGATGTGATATTCCTAAATTTTGGAGCAAATGAGGATCAAAGAAAAATTTCCAATGACTAGAAGACATAAAGATCTGTCTAGTTTGGTGTCACATCTTCCTAAATGATCAATTCATTTAACATGATTTCCTTTATGCCCTTATATTATATTTAGTATATGACTGTCCTAGCTAGTTTTAAATCTTGAGAATTAGTTGTGGTTTCTTTACCTCTAAAAAATATAAGATAGTTTTCGTTGTCATGTGTAAACTCGATAGGGGTCTACACCATCTATGAGAGGGAAAGTTTGTTTTATGTAAAATCAACCCACATGGTGGATTTCAACAAACAAATCCAAAAATGAAAAGTTATAACTAAATTGGGGGGGGGGGGGGGGTTGGGTTAGGTTCCAACACCTGCAGTTCCAATTATGTTTCTTTTCCAACTAACTATATTTGGTTCGACGTAGTTGCATCCTGCATTGAAAAAATGAATTCCAACTTGTAATTCGGTTGTGTAAGACCACATAAAACTGACCTCATGTCGTCCGGGCGCTGTCCATTTCTAAGTTAGCCGAGCTCTCTGAAAAAAGCAGACATGTAACAATAATCACGGAGAACTGTATGGGGCAACAATACTTTCAAATACTTTTTAGTTTGAGACTCCATCCAACTAGTGGCGGATCTTGACAGTAAACCTTAGGGGGACAAAAGAATCTTTATGTAGTTAAACAGACTATATTGTAATTAACCATACAATTTATACAATTTCTCTTTTAACTTCAGAATATAAAAGAAAAGATAGACTAGAAATATTTAAACTATAACATAAAAAAGCATAATTGAAACACACATATTTTTTGCTTATAAAATATGATAATTGGTTGTTTAAATTTTTGAATCAGCTAGTAGTCAAACTATTTCTAAATATTTGGCCAATATTCTCTTAAGATAAATAATCATAGTATAAATTAATTACAAATTACCTAATTTATTGTGAATTTTTTTAATAAATATCTAACATTGACACATTGGAATGATGACCAGAAATATACCACTCAAGATGAGATGCATAAGTTTAGACTATAAATAAATATAATATTTTAAAATTTACAATGAAAAAATACGGTGACATGAATAAAATTCAATCAACATACATTTCCCAAAAGATGCAGATCTTAAATCCGCAAGTCAAACATGAGATATGGAAAAATTTGAATAATATGACATTTGTAGTTCATTGGAGCCTTTTAAACAAAATAAATTGATAAATTTTAAAAGATAAAATTGTGCTTACTAAGAAATCCAACTAGATAACATTAGTAACAAGTAAATTTACTTCATATTTCCAAAATTTATATAGTACAAGAGGATTGAAGAAGAAGGGAGGAGATTAAGAAATTTATTTACATCAGTAAGAAGACAACAAGCAAAATTTGTGTTGCAATCCGTTATTGATGTCAAGACCAATCTTTCGGAAAAGAGGAAGGAGAATTGAAAACAAAATCTAGTTAGGATGGATTATACGATCTAGGAAAGAGGAAAATATAAGAAAGCTAATAGGAAAGATTGTTGGTACTTCCTACCAATTTATTGCATCAAATTGAAGTCAAGAAATGTAGAAAAAGGAATATATAATGGGAAACATGTCATCAATTATAGGGAAATATGGGAGAAAACAATTAAAATTTAAGAAAGATTTTAGATAATTTTGTGTGAATAACAATCATAGAAATTTAGAATCTATATTCTGGAAGAAACTTGAAGACAAATTTGAGCTGAAGCATGGAGAAAAATACTAAAAAATGGTTGCAAATAAATATATAATTTAGAAAGAGAAGTTGAGCTATGTTGAAAAATTAATATTTAGATAGAAATGTGTTGAGAAACATATTGAGCTTTAGAGAGAAGTAATTACGCATCACGTAACATATATTAAATATTATATATAGTCTACTTTATGGCATACTTCTAATTTATTTTTATTATATCATTCCCACTTTTTTATTATAAAAAATGAACATATTAGAATGATTATATTCACATACCTCCTCAAATCTCCTCATGATCATTCACAAATGTATAAATTTGTGCATAGGTTTGCATCTGAAATTGTAATCAAGTGGGGACAAAACGTATAATATACATGACTATCATTGTAGTTGATGAAGTAGGAGTTTATAATTTAAATACTCATTATAACTTTCATAATTTATATATTTATCTATTTTTACAAATCCACACTAATTATATTATTAATGTTAAATAGTCAAATACAATATATCTTTCTATAGTGTTACTGTTACAATTTTTTATGACTGCATCTTTATGTGTTAATTTTAAATGACTAATTGTAGTTAAGTATCATAAGTGTGATGTCACTTTTGAAATATAAGATATATTGTAATATAATTAAATTTCTATCAAATTAATTCAGATATAGAATATTAATTATTGTAGTATCATATTCCTATTTGAATAAATATTTGTAGTAATAGAATACTTTCTTGTAGTATTTAAGATCTTTGAGGGTTGCATCAACACATTACACTTAATTTGTTTTTATAAACCTAACATGATATCATAGTGAAAAATATTTTTAAAAAACTTGGGGGGTCGTGGGCCTCCATCCCTACATAAGATCCGCCACTGCATCCAAACAAATACAAACAGAGAAAAATTATTAGTTTCATCCCTTTACAACCAAACAAATCCGATATAGTTACAACTCGTTATCTTTGATTTTTAATTTTTTAATTACAAGCATGAGTTGATTTTACACGCAACCAAACTAGACTTGATCTTCTTGGTTCTGGCAGATTGAACTGATTTGTTTAATTTGTTTCCGTGTGGGGCCGCGTAGGGTTCACATGTTTCTTGATACTATAACAATGCTGGTGTATGCAAATTTCTAAACAATTCTATGATTACAGTACACAGCAGTTTGTTCAGTTTTAAACCACCAATGGAATAAAGCAGTCTGTGTCGTCGGCTAGATTGACAGACCACAGAAAAAAAAAGCAGCGTTTCGGGACGCAGTTGGTTTCCTCAATTTCATACACATCTTGAAGCCAATTGACAGTGCCATTTGACGCTGCGTGTTGTAATTACTTAAAACCAAATGCATTGAAATGTGAAACATATTACTTGGATTTTACTGTAATGGATTATATTTTAGATTTTAGTTATACAAATATTATGTTTGGTTTGAGGGATTGGAGAAGTATGGCTAATTACGGGATTTTTAGACATAATAAGAATCTCAAATTTTGGTCTTCATCGAAATTCTCCCGAATGCCAAAATCCAACATGGTCAAGACAGTGGACACAAAAAAAAAAATCTCACATTTACAAAATCCAGCAAACCAAACATCAAATTTTACTTTGTGGGATTTTGACAAATTATTTTAATAATACAGGATGGGCAGAATGAATGACTGCTGAAAATTTGCAAACCAAACGTGCCCATAATGATTTCCAACCTCCAGCATTTCATTGGGGTCCAACAAAGCAAGCCCTAAGCCGGACGGAGCTTGCCGTCAACGTTCCGTATTGTTAGTTAATCCGCAGCAGCAACCCCGGCTCCCAGCAGGCCCAAGTAAGGCTGTGTCCAGCTGCCAGGCGCCAGGCCTCTTCAGTGAATCAGTTGCCAGCCGAATTCCGAGCTGGAATATACCGAGAATCAGCATAAAAGTGGAGAAATCAGGTATTAGGGCCTGTTTGGTAGGGTGTAGCCGGATGACAAAGTGCGTGTTTGATGTACACTTTTATATTGCGAACTCACACAATTGCACCCTACTACACCCAACCAAACTAGCCATAACTTTCGACCGTGATTTCACCTCTCATATGTTATTCGAATGACCGGAGATTTGAAGCTATCATATATTATTCCCATGTTTTAGAGTATTCATTTTTATAGAAAATTTGAAGTATAATATAAAATCTATGTATTATAAGTATTATAAACTCCCACTTACTTGACCTTATATTTACGTATTCTAAAAATCATATCATGGCATTTTCTTTTGGGAGGTTAGAAAAGAAGATTTTCTCCCCCTTTTCCCAAACCGTAGCGGAGGCGGACGCCCAGAGTGTGGTAAATAACAAGGCGACAACTGTGAATCGAATCTAGATCCCTTCATGAGGGGACACCGTGCTTGACCACTCCTTGCCGGCTAATCATAACATTGTTTTGAAAGAAAGTAAGTATAAGCGATTTTCTATACTTATATGCATTATCATGTATCTTTTCTAAATCAGTTTATCCAATAATATTTTTCACATATAGAAGTATAAGGACATAAATAACTATAAGTTATAACCAAAAGCTCATGAATCTAACTCTAGCGTAGGATAGGAGATAAAGTAAATTGCAAACAACAATTTATTTATCTTTGTTTATTATCCTGGTCAAACTCTTTGTCAATTATCCTTGTTAACATCATCTGAACAAAATTAAGATTTTGCGATCGATCCGTAAATTATATTATCTTCATCAACTGCGTAGTATTTTTTTTTCATATTATGGGAGAATTACCCAAATCAAAATCTTGAATACATTTTACTTTTTCATTTTTGTAATACTGCAAATTGAATGGTTGTTTATGCTTGCCAATTTCACATGAAATGTTTAAAACTACCTCTTGTTATTAGTACTGCTACATAATGTAAATATCGACAACAGTAAAATGTAGGGTTAAGGCCCATTTGTCGAATAATGCTTTTCTACCTCACGTAGTGGAAAGACAAGTGTCTACAAGGATTAAGTCCAAACACTTTTGTGTGTTGTTCTTGCTCAGAGGGAGAAATATGAGATGACCCCAAGCTTATCATGATATGGACCAAATGGGGCATGCAAAGAACTCGGTAAATTTTATATAACGTTTCTATAATTGATACCTCAACCATAAATCACAAATTTGATAACTACCTACCTTTGAATGTGGTATATAAATTTGGTTATGCAACCTACATTTGTCTCCCTCTCTACGAATTTTGAAATTCAGTTATATTTTAAACAAAGTATCACCTCCTAGTGGGGTTCACTGTGGTGTCTAGAGACGTGAGCTAGATGAAGGCTTTGGGGTTCCTTGCCTGCAATAGTCGGTCTAGAGAAAGCAAACATGTCTAAGTGTGAATACTATGAAACCATATTCAAATTTATAGATAATTCCAAACAAACAAAAACCTTGATGTCTTTAAATTCATATGCATGAGTCTAGTTGGGATCTAATTAATTTAGTCTGTTAATTATGGATTTTGTACCGGTAGGATCTGACTCTATTTATTTTTCATTAGTGGAGGATCCTTCATGCTTCCATGAACATGTCAAGAAGTCAAGGATCAAATTAGGAGAAGAAATTCAAGTTGAATAAGAAGTGGTGGCTCCCATAATGCTACTTGTTGGCTTATTTTAATTTATTTTCTAGTGCATTTGTAAGTTAAACAGTTTATGAAAAATACATGTGCAAATTATGTTGTCGTTGTTTCACATATAGTTATCATATTACTAATTTTGGGATGTAAATTCTAGACTTTTAACCGGCCAAGTATAAGGCCACTTTTGAGTTCTACCCGAGGGTATCCAAGTGGTGCAAAACCTCCTCAACAATGTACTTGCAATGATAGCCATCTAGAAAAGGGTTCGATAATGTTGTGTGGTGTAGGCCTTAACAAGAATGTGCGTGAGTATGATGGGAGATACATCTTTCAGAAATATCATTTTAAGGTAAGGAAGAATGACTAGATGGAATTTATTTGATTTTTCCTACCCTTGAATGGGAAATCAACTATCATGAATCATTTCATATGCTAATTTTACTAAATATTCTACTTTCGAGTGGTATCCAAATACCCCATTTAGGATGCCTATATAAATATAATTTAAATTACCTTTCAGTAAAAATATTTCAAGGAACTAAACTAATGTTTGATAATGAATAACTCATGAATCCCAAAGTCTATGTAATTTGATAGCATCATGATTTAAAATAGCTCATTAAATCATAAAATTTCTATGTAAATTTCTACGGGGTAATTTGTATGGGATCTAGTTTTATGTTGCTTGCGTTTTCTATTTAAACTCAAAATTTAATGTGTTATTCTTAGAATCACTAGTGGTATATTAAAATTTTAACCAACCAAACATAACTGTGTTTTAGCATCAAGTTTAGTAAACAAGTTTCTAATTAAAGTTTAACATAGTCATCATTTAATTTCCTATTTTTATATAATTTTAGACCATGATATAAAGTTTTCTCATTACAATAAGACAAAAGAAGTTTAAAAGTTTTGATTGATGTTATCATTATTATGTGATTATAACCTAAAAATAATATTTTTAATGTTTCTCATAGCATTAAGTTTTAATCACGTGTATTATGCATATAAATCATATTATAAGTGCAACCTGTCATGTGTATTAAGAATATAAATCATATTATAAGTATAACCCATCATGTGTATTATGGATATAAATCATATTATAAGTATAACGCATCGAGTAATACCAATATGCATATAAGAATACTATTGTAATCTATAAACAATACATTATGACTCATAGTATCTTACAACAGCTCTAGGAAAGGGATAGTTGACACCCTATTCATACCTAAAAACCTCAAACAAACCTACACAAAAGGATTAAGGTTAAATTCCTAAGATGATGTGTTTTAACATTTATGTGATGTGGTGTTATGATTCAAACTTGAATAAGAGGTTCCAAATTCCTTAGATGAGGTAAGAGATTCATGCCATTGATGCATAATCACTTTTGGTTGTTGTATTGTGTGTATTTGTATTGATTATGTTAGAATTTAATTTTATTTTATGAAAGTTAATGATAATGCTGACCATATAAGTATACTAGTTTTTTTAATGCTATCTTAAATCCTATTCTCAACATATTATCATATTCACATCATTATGCTAACTTAAATTACATGCTCATTGAAAGGACTAAATATTCATGTAATTTTTTAAGTTCGTGTTAAATATTTCGAACATGTAAGATGTCAGTTGTAAGATTAAGATTCATCTTGATAAGGGAGAAATCTTGTCACTTTATAGAGGGAGAAAATACATCATATTTAAATTATAAGATTCATTAAGAAAATATTATGATAAAGTATAATAGGATCAAAAGATATGATATATGCTTCTATGTCACTTCTATGACAAGGGCCTACCAAAAAATCAAGCGCTTTCCTAGCATCATATGCTCTTAAGTGGGAGAGATTAGAGGAATGTTCATATTTGAAAATAGTTTCAATTCAAGTATGTAAGTCCCAATAATGTTCTCAAGAAATCACTACATAAATCTTTTTCAAGTAATTTTCTCGAGCTATATATTATTTCTTATGTAGAGCTCATTATTACTTATGTTTTATTATTTTTTCATGCATGTGGGATGAGATCTCCCTAGATAAAAGAAGATAGTGAGATGAAATGAGGACTTCATGCATAGAAAGGGTACCTAGTGATAATCTAGTGGTGTGACACATATGCAACAAATCAAAGTTTGCATATATGATTTCAGACTCATGTACTAATTTACTTATATTGGAAAGAATGTATGTACACACATTCCATTTTTAGTTTCATAGTGATTCATTTATTTCATTGTATATGTTCGTATTATGTGACACCTCTCCTAGATGAGGGACCATGTTGTTGAAAAAATGTGTATTTATTTCTTATTCTTATATTCTTGTCTTAAAGGAGGAAATAGATGTGTCATTGTACTTAAGCTAACAAAAATACCCTAGTCAACATACTCTATATAAAATAACCCTGAAGAAGATGTGATCGAGATATAATATAGGAATGTCGCAAGTTAGGGTCGAGTCCATATTGAGAGATGGAGCAATGGAGTTTTGGTTTATACTAGGTTCCTAAAGCAGAGAGTAGGATTTTTAGGGTTTAAATTTGAGTCTAAATTATTCTAAGCGTGCATGCATTGAAATGGAGCTAGAAATAAACCTTGTTTAAGCCTACACAAATCATCTGATGAATTAAGAAATCTACAAAATATTCTAAATTAAGAAAATAGAGACAAATGATTAATGCTAGACTGATAAGAGTAACCCTAATTATCAACTAAGAAAAGAATTAACAAAGCAAGGAAATTAGAAAAACTAAAAAAGTAACCAACTAAACCTAACAAAGGTAATCACTACACAAGAACATAATATCTAACAAAGACTAAATAACATATTCACGAAATTAACTAACTAAGCAAGAGAAACTAGCAAGACTAAAACAAGTGTGGTTTTAACAACAAATTAAGAGTAGTGGATTGTTTGGGGGTATGAAACTATCAATAATGCCAGGTCATCGTATTCCACGGACATACAACAATTATTCTATGGAACCAAACAACAATTGGTAATGAACACGGAGAGTCTAATTCATTAAGTTGGCCATGGGTGATATAGAGTGTGAATATGGGAACTAGTCCCTATCACCTCCTATCCTAACCTTACAAGGCTTAATAGACTAGGGAATGGATAAGGCCCAAGTAAGATCACCCTACTTTAAGTTTCTAGGAGTAACTATACTAATTCATTTGGTGGCAATAATGATATGGAGTATAGGAGAAGGGTGTTTCACCTCCTATTACCCTCCATCCAACCTTTCAACATGCTCTGTGTCGAGTTCATCAAGAGTCACATACCTAGATACTTAGATCTCACACCTAGGGATGACAAAGTAGAGGAATAGTAGGGAAGATACGACACTAGGTAAGGATCCACAAGTTGTACTTAGGAGTTTTTCCTCTTCTAGCCTCCCATTTCCCCTCCTTACTATACCTTTGGTGTTTTCATACATTGACTACCATATCAAGAGATATGAAATGAGAACAAGAAAGAATATATCACATTCCAAAAAATTTAAAGTGTTTTGGTTTTACAATTTCACAGCATGATACCGAAGTTACTCATTTCCCCCAAAGAATCCACCGTAGGGGCTTAGCTACTCATGGAAAAAATGAAAAAATGGAGAACAAAGAGATAGAAATAGCCATATCTCAGAGTAGATGTCTTCTTCTTGTTCTCTAATAGAATCAACGTCGAGTTCCTCCTTTATCCAAATGTGGAAAATGTAAATGGGGGTGTTATGAGATAATTTATATAAATAATCATGTTACAATAAAGAACATTACATAAGTGACTTAGTTATTTCTATTGGATGTAAGATATCGACTAATCATGAGGAATAGAAATAAATTTGAAGCCAGAAGAGGAGATATAAACTCTAATATAATGTGGAATAAGATTCTTCTCAAGGATGTATTGTGACAATCAAGATGGAAATTGAAATGATGTAATGAGGGGAAAATATAAGATTTTTCAATACTAATTATGAAATAATTTGATTGATACAATGAATAAACAAGAATAAGTTATGTCCTAGTAATTGGATATGATGTTACCCCAATTCCTTTATTCAAATAAAGGATGATAGGTGCATGAATCAGATGCTTCCATGTGATGATGAGTTTGTTTATGGAACTATAACAAGTAAAAGGCTATTACCTAGATGAACAAGATGAATGTATGCACAAAAATATCCAATAAATTAATGAGTCTTAGGTACACATGTACTAACTACCTTAATTGTAGGAAATCCTATAAACAAAATTTTGATAAAAAAACTAGTAACCTAAGAACGAATGTCAAACATGATAAATCTACCCATAATGGGTAGATTAAAAGTATAATGAAAATAAAGATACACAAGAACAATTGAGAGATAATATTATAGAACAATGGAGTATGAAATATTTTTAATTTTTAAGTTGATAGAAAGGAATTTGGATAAGTCTATAAATGATGAATAACATGTTGATGTTGGAAATCAACTATAAAGAATTTATCCTAAGAATCCAATACGAAGTTCATGATAACCATTCACTTTTGATGACAAGGTAAGATAAGCCATGACTTAGCCCTTTTCAGATATGGTACATGCCAATTGGTGGGGTTGTTGCTCTTTTCCCTAATCTTAGGATTTCGGGGCAAAATCCTTTTGATGGATTTATGGTTGAGATACCATGAAAGTAGATTAACCTGAAACTCTATCTAGTCATTCTTGTTTATAATAATGTTTTGAGATTATTTGATTAAGAGAAATCCTTAATTTGGCTCCATATGCACTTTGTTTCTCTTAATTTCATGTTTCCTTGAAAATTGTAGAGTTAATTGTGAATGCATCATAATATGAGGACCTAATTGTGAATTATGTGTAATACTTATGACCTTGTATTTTCCTTCATATTCATATATGGTCAAGACTTGAAAACAATTGGTTAATAGATTTCTCTAGTTTGATTTTAATTGCTCACTATTGGCCATGACTTTGTATTCATGATCGACCATTGACTCATGAGCTTGTTGGTCAATGAGTACACCAATTGATGGGATATATAGTTAGTAGAAGTGCTACATTGATGAGAATGATGCCCAGGTTGATGAGAATGCTATGGTGGTCGATGGAAAGGCTTCTTTAACCAATGAAGGTCTTGCATTGACCAATGGGAATTCTAGACACTAGTTATGGAAGATTTGACATTTGCACCTGACACGATTTAACTGTGCGTAAAACGCAAGTGCACGCATCAATGTAGTATAGGCCCTTGTGAGGCCCGAGTCGAACTCAGGGACACTAAATTATTGGTAGACTACTACTAACTGGTCGCGATCAGCTAAACCGATTAAAAGAGTTTGAGAGTCATTGTAAAAATAAAATAAAATAAAATAATACAAAGCAATAGATTAAGGGTTTAGTTTAATCAATTAAATGGAGATCTTTAGGATTGCGGTTTCACCACAGGTCTTCATTGTATGAATTTCCATATAATAATTCAGGTTCATCTCTCAATCCAGTTAGTGGCCTGTAGTCAGAATTGCCCACTGTCATGGTACAATTCACTACCTATGTCTAGGTTGGTTCCACCGTCGTAGTTACCTATACCCTAAACTAGGTGCATTAAAATCGACCTCTGGGTTTCCACCATTAACCGTACATCGCCTTGTTCAAGGGATTTGTTAATTAATGTGAATTTCATCTCTTTTCAACCTTTAATTCTTCTTTCAAAGTAATTAAGGGCATTACATTATCATTATGGTGATCAAGCATAACAATATAATTGAGAAAACAAAATTATACCACGGATTTAAGAGATAAATGATGAATTACTATGATAAAAATGTCATACAATGCTTCCCCGGGCTACTCCCAGTCCTAAAGATAAAGGGGATTAGCCCCACATGTTCATCTCAAAGCAAAACATAGTTGAGAAACGGGGAAACATGGAGAAAAATGTGAATAAGTAATGAAACCCCTTGAATGGAGAAGATCCAAGCATTCCTCAGCGTAGAAGGCGCGATCTACAACCTTTCGGCGGTGGGAAACACTTTCTTCGGCTTTCGGAATGGCTGGGGCGTGCTTCTGGGCTCCATTCTTCTCTCCACACCTTCTCGGGACGTGTGCAGCGGCTAATGACGTGATAGATTTCTCTTGGCCGCCGTCATTAGGTATAATCACTGAGTTCAGTTACAAAAATATCATAGCCGTCAGATTTAGATCAATATGAAACAAACTTGCATCTGACAGTGTCGATACCATCAACGCGGGTCGATGGTATCGACCCTACGCGATATCGGCAAGCCTTCTTTCTTTTCTGTCATTGCGCCTGATGCTGACTCGATACCATCGACGATGGTCGATGGTATTGACACCCTTAGGTGTCACTTTTGTCCTTTACCGTCGCTGAAGCTCCATGTGTCGATAGTATCGACTATCTACTCGCTAGCAACCTGATGGAATGTCGCTACCATCGACTTCCATGTCGATGGTATCGACTCTGTGCTCCTCCTTGCGGCTAACAACCTGTGGCTGTGTCGATAGTATCAACAGCTGTCGATGGTATCGACAGATGTAGATATGCGTTTTTCCTGAAATTGCAACACAAAACCACATAAGCCGAAATAGAACATATTATTGTAATCATTTATGCTCAAAACAATAAAATAAGGGAGAATTGATGCTGAGAAGGATCATAGACTAAAGTAAGAGAATTATGAAATATTAACCACCAAAATGACCAATAAACTCATAAAATGCGAGTGAAACAAGTCTATAAATGCGACTCAAAATCATCGCATCAAACTCCCCTAAGCTTGAACATTGCTCATCCTCGAGCAACAAAACTTTAGAATAAAATTGCAAGAGTCAACTAAAGAACAGATCGTCACAACAAACATCACCACATGATCCCCGCCAGACATTCACATTCTGGCCCTTACTAACCACGGAATGATAATTACCCTAAAGGCGACAGTAATCATCCATAAAAGATATCTACCTCAAAATTGATGAACACTATCACATAAGGCAGTTAACATAATAAAATCCTCCAGTCCAGACTTGGTGCATCTTGTGATCTTCTATTCTACGTTGCTCACCCTAACTACCATCTACATGGAAGCGGTTTTCCTGGTATTAATGAGTGAGGAGAATATCACGGCGGCCTACCAATTCAAGCAATAGGTGGATGGAATGGGTGGCTCATGGAAGAAATGGAAGCATTATATGATTTCAACATGCACAAAGCAAAAATGACCTAAATGATGCATATGCAAATGTAAATGCCCTAATGCCTACATTTGGTTGGAATGGTGCATGCACTTTCATTCCATCTCAAAGTGAGATGGAATATCTAAAAGAACTACATCATGTACCCATTCTTCTTAGTATGTAGTGAGAACATGTTCCTTTCTCCCTCTCATTACTACTTCTCAATTCTCTTTTTTTTTTCAAAATTTTTTTCTTTCTCTTATTCTTTTTCTTCAAGCCCTTATTTTCACAGCTGACAACGAATTGTTTGTGGGGCTCACTTATTGCTGCATAACTTATACATTTGAAGCCTTCAGAAGGTATGGAACAAGTTCATCACCCTTAATGTTTCAGAAGAAATAAAATGCATGATGTACTATATGCACAAAAATATGAATGCAGCTACAAAATGATGATTATGCAACTAAATGACACACACCTAATGATAATGTGCATGTATAACTTATTTATAATTTTTTTAATGCAAATTATGTGAAAATAGTTGCAACGCAAGACCTATCTACATGGAATGCAATCAAAGAGATCAAAACCGTAATGTACTTCCAATTCTTAAGGTGGAGTACGAAAATAGTGGGGTGGATAGATCACAAGACTAATTGACTGAACCTTTTAAAATTATTATGTGTCCCTCCTTACTGACCTGTGTAGTAATTAAGAGGTTTCTTTCTTCTTATTTCAAATTAAAGTCTCATTATCATTTGGTCAGTTTAGGCTCAAACAACCAATTCCGTCCACTTTGCATGAACCATAAGAATGTACAGTTGTGATTTTCTATTTTAGAGTTGACAAACCCAATTATTTCCTTAAGTTATGTGCTCAAAGTTAAACAACACAAGCTTGCAAAAACACTAAATTTTTTTAAATTTACCCCTAATTCCCAAGTACAAGCAACGAGATGACACATGACTTAAGACATCCACAATTATACTAGATAGAGTGTGGATCCTACTAACAAACAAAAATTAATAAGCAAATGACAAAAGACAAAACAAGAAAAACTAAACACTGAGAAAACTAAAGGATAGAGCTGTTCCAACACCCCCCTAAGCTTGAATTCGACTATGGCCTCATAGTCAAAAACAACATTAAAAGGTGGAACAGAAATACCAATCATTCTTCAGGTGGAGGCGGGTACTGCGGGGCCGTGGGGTCCCAAGATGGGTACTTCCCCTGAAAGCTCGGATCATACTGGGGCATGGGCGGAGGTTGTGGATACCCCCCGAAATAATTCTGGCTCCAGTAATGATCGTAGAAGGGCTGCTAATGCATCTCCATCCTATGCAACCTATCGTGGATGTGCTGTTGGTTGTCGAGGAGGAGGTGCTCATTCTCGAAAATAGCCCTCTGATTGTCAAGCAGCCGGTTCGTCGTATCCTGAATACCGACGTATGAAGCGGTATGTTGCTTCTGCGTCTCATGAATATCCTGTAGCATTGCATACATCCCTTGCATGGAGTAGGCATCCTCTCCTTGATGAGAGGGCGGAGGTGGCGAAGGCTGCGAAGATGAAGATGCACCCGGATGCATGCGGGGACGCTTCCGGGGTGCTACTCGTGTCCGAAGAGGAGTGAAAGCCTCCTCTTCCTCTTCATGCTCGTCTCCATCATTGTCGTTGTCGATGTTGCCTCCGTCTTCATCTGAGTCCTCGATGGTGATAACAGGCCATCAGAAATGTTGAGCACCCTCGATATGGAAGACGGGGTCTGGAAGTGAACACTCTTGATATGCGTGATTAACATGGCAATGTGCATATGCCAGGCCATCACGAAGCATGATGAGGTTGGAGCGGTGCAGATGCTGCAAGTTGACCTTGCTCCTGTTGGAGAGGGGAGTAAGCTGGGAGAAATTTAACCCAAGATAGGAGGCCAATGGTGTGATGAGCCCTCCAAAGTGGATTGGAGCCTTCCGTGTACTCCTCTTTACAACCAACACGTGCGTTAAGAAGAACGTGCCCCAATTACACTCTACTCGCTTCAGCAACTTGTGCAGGAAAAAAAATATGTCTCTTGAAACTTGCTGAGAGACAGGTCACCATGAGAAAACAACGTAGTGCAGAGCATGCGGTGAAGAATCCGCACAAACGGATGCTCGAAATTTGCCACTGCAACGTTGTGGTAGCTGACGGATTTCCCCAGAGGCACAGTCACAAGCTGGGTGAAAATATCATCGTAGTCCGTCCTGTTATCTGGACGCCGATACTGGTCTCTCCCATGATTCCAGTTGTAGATGGAATTAAACTGCCTCAGGGTGAGAGTGTAATCATTGTTGTACAGCCAGAATGAAACGTGGCCCTTGATCCATTCCCGATCAGTGGTGATGACGTCGTTTGGCACAACGCATATGTCCAACGACACCATGAATTCCGCCACTAGCTCCTGGTATTTGGGCCATTCATCGAAGAATGGCTGGCCGTCGGTGTGGAATTCCATCTCATCGGGCCGCCTTCCCGTATGCCTTGCCTGCCCCTTGAGAACGTAGGCAAGATTGGCCTCAAACCCAAAATTGCGGATCATGTCCCGGTCGAAGTAGCGGGTTGGCTCAATCTTGCGCTTCATCAGTTCCTTGTAAAACTTCCGGACCTCCACGGAAGGATGGACAATCCGCGGGCGTGAAATAGATGCAGTGGGTGGAGGAATGAACTCAGGGATCTCCATTGGATCCACCCGTGAAGAAGAAGCACCGAGTGTACGCACCATCGTCGCAAAGAAAGGAGGAATAGAAAACGGAGCTCGGTGAAGGTCAGAGAAGACAATCTCCGCTCGGTGAAGGCTCGGGGAAGAACTCGCTCCTTGGATGCTCGTAGCCAGGCTTTGGTTGCTCAACAAGACGCACGACACAAGTGGAGGAAGAAAGCTCTGAAGGTGTGACGTCATATGACGACTATCCATCCCTTTTATAACCGTGGTCGGCGCTGTTGTGTGCCCGTTGATACCATCAACACGAGTTGATGGTATAGACTCCTGTAGCACAATCCGTCTTCCGCTAGTATCGACGGTTGTTGATAGCCTGATTTGGGGGCCCAGATCGATGACGCGTCAATACCATCGACGGGTGTCGATGGTATCGACCCATCCCACGGTTCGACTCTCTCGATGCAGCGATCGCCGTTGATTTCCTCTCGTGGATCGGTGACATGTCGCATTGATACTATCGACGCAAGTCGATAGTATCGAATTCTACTTAGGGCAAACACCCTTGTGAGGCCCGACCGCCGCTTTCTGCCTGTAACTGGGTCGATACCATCGATAGGCCCGTCGATGGTATCGACTTCACTGAGACAAATTCGTCTGAATATCTCCAGAGATCTCGTGAGTATCGACACCTATGTCGATACTATCGACCTCATTATGGCGATCAACCTGATGGTGCGTCGATAGTATCGACGCAGAGAGATTTTTGCAGTCGCCTAACTATGCCCATCTCAATACCATCGACACAAGGGTCGATGGTATCGACCGAGCCTCAGTCCTGCACATTGAACAAACAATCAAGGTATCATTTTTACACTAAAAACAAAATCAAATCAAACCAAAGTACAAATGTGAAAGAAACTAAACTAAGCTACCGATGGTTGGGTTGCCTCCCAACAAGCGCCCTTATTTAACGTCTTAGGCTAGACGAAATCAAGCTTCATCACCTTGGAGATTTGGAGAGTGTGCCCAGGGGATCATGCGACAGTATGAACTCAACTCGATCATGGCCAATCCCCTATGTCAAAGTACCTCTCCCAATGGTAGTAACAACATCGGCCGTTGCTTGAAATGGCCTACCTAATAGAATTTCACAACCTTTAAGTTGTGGCATGTCCATGACAATGAAATCCATCGGAAAGATAAACTTGTCTACTTTGACAAGTACATCCTCGCACACTCCGTATGGCTTCACAATGGACCCATCTGCCAGCTCGATAGTCATACTAGACTTCTTTAGTTCCTTCAACCCAAGCTTTTGAAATGTGGACAGTGGCATAAGATTCATACTGGCCCCTGAGTCACACTGTGCTTGTGGAAAATATTGACTACCTATAGAACATGGGATGTAGAAACCTCCCGGATCTTTCCGCATCTGCGGTGTACTCCCATGGATAATTGAGCTCACCATCTCATTCACCCGACAAACATCTGTGTCTTTGATCCACCTTTTCTTGGTGATGATTTCTTTGAAAAACCTTCCGTAAGCTGGAATCTGTTCTATCATTTCCACTAACGGAATATTAATATGGAGCTTCCTAAACATCTCCAAGAATTTCTTGTAATGTCTATGTTCTTTCTTCGACCTCGGACTATCTGGAAAAGACACAACTGCCTCCTTTAGATGCTTATAAGATGGCACATAAGGGCTTTTTGGGGTCTCCTCCCCTAAGCTGGCTTCAACGTCACCCTCTGGCGTAGACTTTGGTACATCATTTACAACAGGTGTTACTTGTGGCGGCTCCTCTCTCGCAGTGAATGTAACTTCGCCATGATGCATGGCCTTCACCTGCTCTTCTTGCCTAGGTGTGGGCGCGATCGTGATGGGCTCTTGGCGGGCTTTTGTGAATGGGACATATCCGCCTGGTAGTCCATAATGACTGTGAGGATACAGTATTTTTGGTGTAGCCTCCGTATAAAAAATCATTTTTCCTTTATCCTAAACCTCCTCCACCGGGGGCTCTGCCTCGGTACTCACAGATATGTACTTTACTTGATGATGTGCTTGAACAACATCTGCATTCCCAGTCTGTCTTTGTTGATTTGTAAGCTTTAAGGCTGCCACTTCATTGGAAATTTGGGTCACAGTCGTCTCTAATGCCCTCATCTGCGCTCCATGGCTTTGCAATGTCTGCCCAAATTTAGTCAAGATCTCACCCTGAGACTGCAGCTGCTTACTAAACATGCTCATCATCTCCTGATTTTGCTGCACCACTTGACTAAGCAACACAGTGCTTTTATCTTCCGCCGTTGACTGTGGCTTTGCATCTAGATCCTGTAGGAAATTGTTTGGATCCTTCCATGAGAATTTTCTATCCTTCCTCCAAGCATAATCATTGTTTCTGTAGCCCTATTGTTGCATAAATTTGACCTGGGCTTCCTCATCGGATTCTGCATCTTCTTTGGCAAGCAATTTCTTGGCTAGAAGGTCTAATTTATCATTCAGCTCCTTAATGGCCCTGGACTCACCTGCGACTTTCACTTGTTCTGGTGCATCCCTATCGCCCCACGATTGCTTCTTTGCCATATTTTTCAGAATCTCCCAACACCTAGTGCCAATGTTGTTTAAGAAAAATCCAGATCCTACGGAATCTAGATTGCTTCTATCATGCTCAGAAAGAGAAAAATAGAAGATCTTGACCTGCTTCTCCTTGTCCAAACCATGGTGTGGGCACCTTCTCAGCATTATTTGGAATCGCTCCTATGTCTCAGAGTAGGTTTCACCTCCCTTCTCATTGAAATTGTGAATTTTTCTGATCAGATCATTTGTCTTCTTGGGCGGGAAGAATCTTTCAAAGAATACTTCCACCATGTGTTGGGTTTTAGGGGAGACAGAGAAGGCAGCGGAAACAAAAATTTCTCCCCCAACCCACACCGAGGAAACGCGTCAACGTCTATATAATAGGAAAGGATGGTTTGTGGAATCATACCTTGTCCCGAGGCTTGCTCGGCGACAATACCTCGCGCAATGCACGGTCTTCAACTCCGGTCTTGGACGGTGTTTGTGCAGCTCCTGGTCGCACCGGGACTGACGACTCGTCCTCCTACCGGACTATCGGATGACAGTTGTCCTCCTAAGTGGCAGTGACCTCCCGCCTCTGTAGTAGTCCACACGGACCACCTGTAACTCCACTCTCCTTATCCCACAAGGAAGTGGAAGGAGTCACACCCTACTGTTGACGTACTAGTCGCCAACACACTCTCCTGCTACCAGTTGCAACTACAGTTGTCCTTCCCTTGCTGCACCTCCCTTTTGCGGGAAGCACTTGCTCGGGCTCTCTCATGGTTACCAAAACCAGAGAGAACGACAACTTCGCAAAGCAACCGGCTTGCATTGAGTTGTACTTTGAGAAGCCCTCAATACCCCTATATATATAGGCGGTTCATGGGACAGGGTTCTCCATCCCGGGCAATACGGGACTAAAGCAGGAGTAGAAGGGTTCGAGAATTTTCCACAAAAAGCAACCGGTTCGCAACTTGAAATGATCGGTTCACAACTGAACCGATCGGTTCGGCCATTGAGCCGATCGGTTGGACCTGAGCCGATCGTTTGGGGCACTCCAACCGATCGGTTGGTGCCCTGAACCGATCGGTTCATGGTCCTAATCCGGCTCAAAAAGACTTTCCTTGTTTCGTTCTCAATTGGTATCACATACCAATGTTATTCCCAATCGAATTGGGCAATTTGAAACCAAAGGAAAAATCTTGCCGACATGACTTTCCCAACTGGTCGGTTGCACCAGTTGAGCCGATCGGTTCAACTCTTGAACCGGTCGTTTCAACCTGGGCATGAGCCGATCGGCCTGGACACTCTAGCTGATCGGTTCAGCACCTCAGCCGACCGGTTCATCACATGAACCGATCAGTTGGGAGCACAGGTTGGGCAAAATCAGTCAATTGCGATTTCAATCAATTCGATACTCCAATCAATGCGTCCAACACCTTGAACCATATGATATTGAGCTATCGACTGATTGAGTGTTTAATTGAACTACTAAACTCCTTTAGTAATCAATCTAAACATTGCTTTGTGGACAAAACTCCTCTTCCAGGTAAAATCCTATGTGTGTGACCCTGCAGGTCCATTTCACGTTGGCAGTGAAAGTCCATAACACTTATGACTTCACAAGCAAAGAGCGGTGCCTAGTCACACATCATTGCTACCCAAGTGAAAGTAGAAAGTTGGAGAACAACTTTCATCCTACAATCCGTGAATGGTGTTACAGTGAATGTATAATTCCTTTGTCACTGATATCCCGAATGAACTCAAGGCATGGAACTGTCATCCTGTCAACGTTCATTCACTTTCTTGATCTCAGAGCAGATTGAAGGAGATATGTATGACATCAATATCACATACTGATTCACACATGCGTGCGCATGCCTATCTCAATCCTACTCATCAAGTGGCCTTGGATATCAAACTCCCTCAGGAGGGACAAATCCCATATCTATCACTCACCCCTCAAAAGACCCATGTGTCAAAGCCACCCAATCATCACCTTTACAACAACCCATGTTTCAGGACTGCGTTTGATGATGTCAAAGTGTGCCCAACGACATGTGTTGAGTGCAGTGATTTCAAGTCTAAGAATCACACTCACCACCATCACTGTGAGTACTGACTGTGACTACCATGTCATGGTTCCATGTGTCAAACTCACGGTGGGTCTATCCGGTACACTTGTTCTCTAACAAGTACCTATGTGTTTGGTTTGATATCTCTATATCATGACTAATGAGATTCTGTCATCAACCAACACCACAATCTAGTCTTGTGTGTCATTGCTGTCTATCTACCTTCCACAATGACATCCGACTAGGGACATAACAAGAATGTACAAACTCTTAGCATCCGTATGATCTCATCGTTCATGTCCTCAACCTGAAAGCATACGTCATTGAGTACTGTCATTCTCTAGACATTCAATCTGTTCTATCACTATCTCATATGACTGAACCAGAAAGAATTGGAAGCTTGCCTTTGATGTTTATCAAATCAATCTTAATGTATCCCACCAATCATCCCATGATTGGCTCTCAGGGCATACATACCAACAGACTCCCACTTGCACTGCGAGCCAATCACCCTTGAATCATATTCATAGTGATCTTCAAACATGTCCCACATGTTACTATGCTCTAGTGCGAACATAGTGAGTAATGGCAACACCTTGCCAAAGTCTGTATAAATTGCATGTCTCTCATCTCTTCGCTGTACGTCACACGTATGAGATGGAGTTGCCGTAATATGCGATCTAGTATTCCTTTGCTAACCTTTAGCCACATTGCATGATCAAGGATTCCAGACTTGTCATCAATGACCGGAATATCTATAAGTTCATCTCATGAACTTCTAGATCCATATAGTATCCACTGATGTTCTCTAACACACGGATACTCGGCATTTCCTTTTAAATGGTTTTATTGGAACACTTCCAATTATCAACAAACTTTCACTTTTATATATCCTATATATATTTTGCGATTAATTTTCTGTCCTTTCGGAAGTTTGCATCAATGTAACTCTTTACATCGAACTCTTCCTTATCTCCATAGAACTAGTACTTCATAAGTACTTATCAAGTTCTCATGGTATTCCAGTAACCCTTACTGGAAGTAGACAGACATCCACTCGTCATGTCCCACATACGAGTTATCAGGATGAGCACATCATATTGTCATGTCATACATACAAAATGATGAATGCATTTTATTCTTGCCATGTCATACATGCAAGACAATGGGATGATTATATACATGATAGATCCATATCTATTCTTAGTGTTCCCATTCTTCATAAGAATTGGACACTTGGCCTTGGGATACTAATATCCATATAACATGGACAAGTTTTCTCCCACTGAATCTGTGCATACTGAACCCTTAAGTACAGATTGCCAATGTATGCTCTCTCTTTTCCAGGTCAAGAGATTTGTCGAGAACTATCTCTATAGATCTCTATTCCTATCACATAGGAAACATCTCTATCTTCCTTAAAGATAATTTCCACTTTGGATTTCTATTCTAGAACAATTCCATTTCACATCAATATGTGGAATGTGAATATGCTCCCACTAAATCACAAATCTCGTCTTTATCTTTGACATATCAGTCAAACCCTTTGACTATATCATCAAAATAAAGATCCAATTTTGAGTTGCTTGTACTCAATCAATCACATTGATTAGTCCATTGTAACTTATAGACTTCATTTGCATTAGTGGATTCATAAACCTTATAGGCTGTGTCACGTACACATTCTAGTTTTATTCCTCATAGGAATGCGGTTTTAGTATCCATATGCCAAATGTCTCAGTCATTAAGTTGCAATCAACAAGCATCATCCTTCTCAAAATGTTATCCATGTGTCTTAACACTTAAGACTCATTTGCACTTATGGATTTCATCCAATGAGTGCTACCATAAAGGTCATACCTTATGGTTCACATGGAAATCATTTAGGATGTAATGATCATAAATCATAACTCAAAATTCGGTTCCTCATATTCATCTAGATAGTTGACTCATCACATGAACAACTCATCACATAGATAATTGAGGTGTATCTGTTAAGGATATAAGAACTCACAACCCTTGTGATTCTTAATCTCCTTTATTAGTGTGGGGTATTCTTTTGTTGAGAAGAATTCAGTTATTTTTTATAACCATTCTCTAACTCCTTAGAGTATGATTCCTTCTTGATTTAGACATCACCATGCCTTAATCATGAGTTCATTATGATACACTATCATAATCACTCATAAGGATCTCAAACATTTGGTCCAAGTATTTCATTCTTTGATCTCATCAAGAATTAATACTTTACCAAATTTGTACTTCATCTATGACAATCTTGAACACTTCAAGATGTTCATATTGGTATTTCTCCAAACACCATTTGAAGTATTAGCATTTGTTCCAATTGGTATGTAAATACATCACATGTATTATACCTAATAGGATAATCACTCTCCCACTACCTTTAGTGAAGATTGATTAATCATGTCCAAGATATTCATGTCTCTTAATGGTTCTCTAACTAAAAGAGTCTAGGTTTATCCATCATATGGAAACTAGAAATGAATTTCTCATGATTGATGCTAATTTGATTGTTTGAGTTATCAATAACTTTAGGTATCATTTTATCTTATGCATACCATGTATCACAAGATAAACAAGGCATTGCCACAAAGATCATATCTTTAAGATTGAAACATCAACTTTATTAATTGCCATCATTGTCATACAATATGCAATAATAAAGTGTTTCTATCTATTGGCAATATATGAAATAGCAGTTCTCAACTCTATTTCGTTCCCTTTAGGCTGAAATAAACTAAAAGATACTCCTATCTATGGCAGCAACACTTGCTCCAATGATGGGTACTTCTTTCTTGGTCCTTTCACAAAGGCCATCACTTCTTTGCGGATATTGCATATCATATATGACATATCCATATCTTGGTATCATATACCTCAGATAAAGAAGCGGTTCATTTCATGATACCTTAGGTGGAGATTTCCATCCCCTCCTTCATCTTCTTTTGTTCTTCCAGATATAGAGGGCAATCCCTCATACACCCTTTCCCCATGTGCCTTGAGGCTGAAGACGGCTTGGACTGCTGGGTGGCATCAGAACACATCTTTGCTTTGCCCTTGTCCTTGCCCTTAAGACTTACCTTTTCTTTGATCACATCAAAGATTATGGTTTGTCTTTCTTCATCTTTGCCTCTACTATCCTCAACATGTCTAACAACTCTGTCAACGCTTGTCAAAGTTGTTCATGTTGTAGCTTATCATGAATTGTATGATCCTCGCAACATTTGCAGTATCATACCAATAGCCAACTCTTGGCTCAGAGGGAATCCTTCTTAGTCAGGTTTTCCACATACCCAATCACATTGAGTGTGTGAATCCCTTACTGGATCTCCTTCTGTCATGACATACTAGGACAGTGTCTTAGAGACATCATATGTCTCATGTTGTCTCTGCAACTCATAGTTCAAAGAACACAACATCAAGCACTCCTCATCAATGTCATCCTCAGTATGCTTCCATAAGCATACTTTCAGCCATTGATGTGGTGGGATCAATTTCATCTGGTTCTGGTATAACTAGGACTTAGAGCTTTCGCTCTTTGATTGAGAACACTTCTCATCATTATCCTAACCAATCGTGGAATTATTCCCATTTAATTTGTTGGTCTCAAAAACCGATCGCAAATAAAGCGATTTGTTGATTTACCATTTATATTAACAAAAGGAAATATATGAAATTTCAGTCCAAAACTCTTTTGACTTATTTGATTGTTTTGAAAAAGTTGACGATAAAATTAGGCCTTTAATTAATTATCGCTCCCACTATTTTAGTTCAAATTGATAGCCCTCACCATCAATTCGGAAGATTGCAACGTACAACCTTCTAGTGGGCAAGATCCTAAAATCCTCTATGTCATGGACCAGCTTGGGCTGTCACCCACAACAGAGATCTCTCAGGTAGGCAACTTTTGCCAATTGCATCATATGCAACTCTTGATAAGATGTCATCTACAACTCCTTGCAATGATCATCTCCATGCCTCAAGGTGCTAGATCCTATCTAGGTCACCTTGTTAAGTCCGACCCAAAGAAAACACGATGAATATGCACCCTGCTTGGGCAGACCCACACATTCATCCTTCACGCTTCCACGAGGTAGACGGTGCACCACGCTAGGGCGTGCCCACACTTGGTCGAACAAGCTTTTCACGTGTGTCGCATTTGGAAGGCATCTAAAACTTAATATTTTAATGAGGGATTTGGTTTTATATACATATACATATCCAATCACCACAATACATAGTACGTATCATATACATGCTATATCCCACAGAAAACATGCACAAACGATAAAAAGCGATGATTATGGCCATCCTAATGTGATTCCTCGAGCCAAGAGGAATCACGGTCATCTAGGTCAACATCACATGCAACCTGTACAAGATGAACTCTGTGCCTTGCCATCCGAGTTGATCAACTCATCACATGAATGATCTGTACTCTCCAGCCGGTCGTCTGGGCCACCAGCCGATCAGTTGGCTCCTCCAACCGATCGGTTCGCCTAGACGTCGTGCATCTCGTCATGTCTGCCACCCGCTCGTCTCGCTCCTCGAACCGGTCATCAACCGATTGGTTCACTCCTTGAACCGATCGTCTGGAACGTCAACCGATCGGTTCACTCCTTGAACCGATCGTCTGATCAGTCGTCTTGATGTCCGCCGGTCTTTGACATAACATGAAATAAAAATCTATCCTATTTATTACATTGCTTTAAAGAGGGAAACCCCGAGTTACATTCGGGGGGAGCAAAGGTAGCAACGAATCTCGAATTATTTCGAGTTACATCAGGAATAAGAGAGGGAAGATCGGTGCGCAGACCGAGATGCAAGCAACCACAAACAACCACACACAGATAGGGGTTTATAGGCCATAATCATGCTTCATACATCCACCACAAAACTCGTTTAAGGGCGACGCGTATCGAGTGCATTAATAATACATATCATATATGTAATTTGGGATTTGTTGATTTAGGATTGGACATGCATAAAGCCAATATTATTCGCATCACATGCAATAAATAAAGGCGACAAACCAAAATCGATCATATCGATATTCCTAAAATATAGAGCAGTTGACGTGGCTCTGATACCACTGTTGGGTTTTAGGGGAGACAAAGAAGGCAGCGGAAACAAAAATTTCTCCCCCAACCCACAACGAGGAAACACGTCAACGTCTATATAATAGGAAAGGATGGTTTGTGGAATCATACCTTGTCCCGAGGCTTGCTCGGTGACAATACCTCGCGCAATGCGCGGTCTTCAACTCCGGTCTTGGACGGTGTCTGTGCAGGTCCTGGTCGCACCGGGACTGACGACTCCTCCTCCTACCGGACTGTCGGATGACAATTGTCCTCCTAAGCGGCAGTGACCTCCCGCCTCTGTAGTAGTCCACACGGACCACCTAGAACTCCACTCTCCTTGTCCCACAAGGAAGTGGAAGGAGTCGCACCCTCCTGTTGACGTACTAGTCGCCAACACACTCTCCTGCTACCAGTTGCAACTGCAGTTGTCCTTCCCTTGCTGCACCTCCCTTTTGCGGGAAGCACTTGCTCGAGCTCTCTCATGGTTACCAAAACCAGAGAGAACGACAACTTCGCAAAGCAACCGGCTTGCATTGAGTAGTACTTTGAGAAGCCCTCAATACCCCTATATATATAGGCGGTTCATGGGACAGGGTTCTCCATCCCGGGCAATACGGGACTAAAGCAGGAGTAGAAGGGTTCGAGAATTTTCCACAAAAAGCAACCGGTTCACAACTTGAAATGATCGGTTCACAACTGAACCGATCGGTTCAGCCATTGAGCCGATCGGTTGGACCTGAGCCGATCGTTTGGGGCACTCCAACCGATCGGTTGGTGCCCTGAACCGATCGGTTCATGGTCCTAATCCGGCTCAAAAAGACTTTCCTTGTTTCGTTCTCAATTGGTATCGCATACCAATGTTATTCCCAATCGAATTGGGCAATTTGAAACCAAAGGAAAAATCTTGCCGACATGACTTTCCCAACTGGTCGGTTGCACCAGTTGAGCCGATCGGTTCAACTCTTGAACCGGTCGTTTCAACCTGGGCATGAGCCGATCGGCCTGGACACTCCAGCCGATCGGTTCAGCACCTCAGCCGACCAGTTCATCACATGAACCGATCGGTTGGGAGCACAGGTTGGGCAAAATCAGTCAATTGCGATTTCAATCAATCCGATACTCCAATCAATGCGTCCAACACCTTGAACCATATGATATTGAGCTATCGACTGATTGAGTGTTTAATTGAACTACTAAACTCCTTTAGTAATCAATCTAAACATTGCTTTGTGGACAAAACTCCTCTTCCAGGTAAAATCCTATGTGTGTGACCCTGCAGGTCCATTTCACGTTGGCAGTGAAAGTCCATAACACTTATGACTTCACAAGCAAAGAGCGGTGCCTAGTCACACATCATTGCTACCCAAGTGAAAGTAGAAAGTTGGAGAACAACTTTCATCCTACAATCCGTGAATGGTGTTACAGTGAATGTATAATTCCTTTGTCACTGATATCCTGAATGAACTCAAGGCATGGAACTATCATCCTGTCAACGTTCATTCACTTTCTTGATCTCAGAGCAGATTGAAGGAGATATGTATGACATCAATATCACATACTGATTCACACATGCGTGCGCACGCCTATCTCAATCCTACTCATCAAGTGGCCTTGGATATCAAACTCCCTCAGGAGGGACAAATCCCATATCTATCACTCACCCCTCAAAAGCCCCATGTGTCAAAGCCACCCAATCATCACCTTTATAACAACCCATGTTTCAGGACTGCGTTTGATGATGTCAAAGTGTGCCGAACGACATGTGTTGAGTGCAGTGATTTCAGGTCTAAGAATCACACTCACCACCATCACTGTGAGTACTGACTGTGACTACCATGTCATGGTTCCATGTGTCAAACTCACGGTGGGTCTGTCCGGTACACTTGTTCTCTAACAAGTACCTATGTGTTTGGTTTTATATCTCTATATCATGACTAATGAGATTCTGTCATCAACCAACACCACAATCTAGTCTTGTGTGTCATTGCTGTCTATCTACCTTCCACAATGACATCCGACTAGGGACATAACAAGAATGTAAAAACTCTTAGCATCCGTATGATCTCATCGTTCAGGTCCTCAACCTGAAAGCATACGTCATTGAGTACTGTCATTCTCTAGACATTCAATCTGTTCTATCACTATATCATATGACTGAACCAGAAAGAATTGGAAGCTTGCCTTTGATGTTTATCAAATCAATCTTAATGTATCCCACCAATCATCCCATGATTGGCTCTCAGGGCATACATACCAACACCATGTGGTTCCATGATTCCACATACTCATCATAAATATTATGTAGCCATTCTCGTGCATTTCCCGCTAGAGAGCTCGGAAATAGCTTCAAGTACAGTGTCTCCTGCGGGAACCTGTCTATCTTGATCATATCGCAGTTCTCCACGAATTGACTTATGTGAGTCGCCGGGTCTTCTTTCTTTAGCCCATGGAATGCATTTGACTTGACCAAGTTGATTAATGCAGGATCAATCTTGTAAGTCGGAATGTTGATCGACTGCTTCTTGATTGGCCCCTTTGAAGCGGATGAGGAAGAAGCTTTTATCTTTTCACATATTGTATGCTCTTTTACCACGGATTCTTGTTCTGAGTCGGAATCTATATCATCCAGTTGGTCTTGATTGTAATCCTCCTCGTCGTTAGGTCCCGACAGTGGAACCTATGGTGCCTGTTGCGGGTAGTTGGTGCTACGCGTCTGCACCATGCACTGGTACCTGCAAAATGGTAATTTCAATTCAGTATTGTGCCAGACGACTACAAAATATGAAAGATAAACTATGAATTTCAAAAAATGAATATAAAATAATAAAAATTAAAAAGTGGCCTAAAATGGCCGCTTGCAGCACTCGTAGTGCCGACAATTGTCGTGTCCCCGACAACGTTGCCAAAAACTTGACACGATTTAAGCGTGTGTAAAATGCAAGTGCACGCGTCAATGTAGTATAGGCCCTTGTGAGGCCCGAGTCGAACTCAGGGACACGAAATTATCGGTAGACTACTACTAATTGGTCGCGATCAGCTAAACCGATTAAAAGAGTTTGAGGGTTGTTGTAAAAATAAAAGAAAATAAAATAAAACAAAGCAATCGATTAAGGGTTTAGTTTAATAAATTTAAATGGAGATCTTTAGGATTGCGGTTTCACCGCGGGTTTTCATTGTATGAATTTCCATATAATAATTCAGGTTCATCTCTCAATCCGGGTAGTGGCCTGTAGTAAGAATTGCCCACTGTCGTGGTACAATTCAATATCTATGTCTAGGTCAGTTCCACCGTCGTAGTAACCGATACCCTAAACTAGGTGCATTAAAATCGACCTCTGGGTTTACACCATTAACCGTACATTGCCTTGTTCAAGGGATTTGTTAATTAATGTGAATTTCATCTCTTTTCAACCGTTAATTCTTCTTTCAAAATAATTAAGGGCATTAGATTATCATTATGGTGATCAAGCATAACAATATAATTGAGAAAACGAAATTATACCACATATTTAAGAGATAAATGATGAATTACTATGATAAAAATGTCATACAATGCTTCCCCGGGATACTCCCAGTCCTAAAGATAAAGGGGATTAGCCCCGCATGTTCATCTCAAAGAAAAACATGGTTGAGAAAAGGGGAAACATGGAGAAAAACGTGAATAAGTAATGAAACCCCTTGAACGTAGAAGATCCAAGCATTCCTCGGTGTAGAAGGCGTGATCTACAGACGTTCGACGGTGGGAAATGCTTTCTTTGACTTCCGGAACGGCTGGGGCATGCTTATGGGCTCCGTTCTTCTCTCCACACCTTCTCGGGACGTGTGCAGCGGCTAAAGACGTGATAGATTGCTCTTGGCCACCGTCATTAGGTATAATCACCGAGTTTGGTTACAAAAATATCACAGACGTCGGATTTAGATCAATTTGAAACAAACTTACATCTGACGGTGTCGATACCATCGACGCGGGTCGACGGTATCGACCCTGCGCGATATTCGCAAGCCTTCTTTCTTTTCTGTCATTGCGACTGATGCTGACTCGATACTATCGACGAGGGTCGATGGTATCGACACCCTTAGGCATCGCTTTTGTCCTTTACCATCACTGAAGCTCCACGTGTCAATAGTATCAACTTTAGGGTCAATAGTATCGACTTTAGGGTCGATAGTATCGACTATCTACTCGCCAGCAACCTGATGGAATGTCGCTACCATCGACTTCCCTGTCGATGGTATCGACTCTGTGCTGCTCCTTGTGGCTAACAACCTGTGGTTGTGTCAATAGTATCGACAGATGTAGATATGCGTTTTTCCTAAAATTGCAACACAAAACCACATAAGCCGAAATAAAACATATTATTGTAATCATTTATGCTCAAAACAATAAAATAAGGGAGACTTGATGTTGAGAAGGATCATAGACTAAAGTAAGTGAATTATGCAATATTAACCACCAAAATGACCAATAAACTCATAAAACGCGAGTGAAACAAGTCTATAAATGCGACTCAAAATCATCGCATCAGCACCCATTCTAGTTTATAAAAACCACTCCTAATAAACGTAGAGGTTGATTTCAGACCCCTAGTACTTATGTAAACTTGGAGTATGTCATGGTGATTGATAATAGCTCCTAGGAATCAATGACCTTGGATTTATACTTGTATGTTGATGCAGGTGGATGCATGATATTGATCAAGCTTACTTAAATGTTTATGAACTTGTTAGCTTTATTTACAACCCTAAACATGTGATATCCATATTACAATACCTATTTTCTTGGTGTTATGTCATATTATTACTGTGACAACCATCTCCACACTAAGCAAGATTACTCAAAACAAAGTGTGGAATTTTCACTAACAACATTATTACCACAAAATAGGGTAAATCAAAACTGATCAAATGCCAGGATCTCAAGCTCAACAAGACACAATTGGAGCCATACATTGTTGCCACTATATTTCATTCATAACAAAAGGTATTACACTTCATTTCTCACTGGCTATTTAGCCACAACCTGTTGCACATAATCATCTGCTCATGTATACAAACTATGTCTTTACCACTATGGTTTACAACCAAAAACTCAAACCATTGTACAACATTCACAAAACTCTCCCAAAGACCTGAGTGTATAGGGATGACACATAGGACTCTATGACTAGACAAAAAGTGCATATCCATGATCCACTAGCTATAGCTCTTTGTATTGTCAGTTTCAACCACATGATCTCTGTCTCAGCCTATCCATCCACCTAAAACAATGTGGATCCCATAGGGTGAGACCAAAGTCCCAGTGTAAGCCCCTGAACTTGCTTAAAATGTCAAACAAGATTAATTACCATAATTGAATGGTTATAACCTTAATCTAACCTTGCGATATTATTTGCAATCATAAGGCAAGCTTAAGTTTCAAATTTGGTCCAATTTGGACACTTTTTGAGCAAGTTATGCAATTTTTTGTATATTTTGCACTTTTCTACAATTTACCCAATTTAGGGATTTTCTTTGCAAATTTTTGCATCAAATATGTTCTTTATATGTTTTCTAATCATTATTGAGCTTGTTGATCCATGGGATGCTCAATTGTACCTTGAATTGGAGGAGATTCCATTCTAGGTTGAATTAGGGTTCACCCCCCATGGATGAGCCACCTTAAAGGGTATCAACTGATGGCTCCACTTGCTTGGGCATCAGATAGTGGACAACAGCTGATGTTCATCACCAGCAAGCCCGAGGTCAATGGTTCAAGCTGGCTTGGGTCACTTGAACCCATGATTCACTTATTGACATGATTAATTGATGGTTCACCCATCTTTAGACCTAAACCATGATTAAATGAAGGTAACCTTCGACCAAAAACCAGTGGCTAGATTGGGAAACCATCAACTGATGGCCTAGAATTCCCCAACAGTCAGTGGACCTGCTTCTTGCTCGTCCATGCAAGCTTTAAGCCATGGACACATGGAGAGCTGCTTGTACACTTCATGCTTTTTCTCAGCCTTATCCTCCAAGCTTTATATACTTATCCTTAGCCCCCAAAATGAAGACTTTTCCCTCTACTACTTCCATCCTACTAAGATCCTTGTTCTCTCTTTGTTCTTCAGTGGAAAACCTATCCAAGGTAGAAGAAGAAGGCGATCTCATTGGAAGAAGCATCTAGGGTTTTGATTTGCTTCCTTCTAGGATTTCTAAAGCTTCTTCTTGGTGAACTTGACCTAAACGAGTAAGTAGATCCTTCTTTCCTTCATTTCCTTCTCTGTTATTCTTCCTCCTACCTCTCCCCTGGTTGGAAACCTTGTTTTTCCATGGTAGAAATTGCTCTAGAACTCAAGAACCTATCTTTCCATGCTCTTTCTTCTAGGGTTTAGCTTCCTTGTGGAGAGGGGTACCTACTTGGCTGAGTTCAGATCTGAAACTTGAGTTTCCTTGTCTTCTTTGCTTGATATCCTTGATTCTAGAAGTCTATTCTTATTAGTATAGGTGAGTTTTATAACTTTATTCAGCTATATTGCTTACTCCAAGCTTATTTGCTTATGTTCTTTCTTTAAAACGAAGATCCTTACATTTAGAAGCCATGCTTGCTAGGGTTTCAGATTTTTATGGTGTTCCTTGTTTTGTTCCAGCTTAAAAATGAACTTTTAAATAGGTTTAAGGTAGAGGATGGTCTGTGGTAGGTTAGCAGCTCGATCGATGGTGCTAAGCACCTAGAAGTCGATGAATTAAACTAGGGTTTTCAAGCCTTTTTCCTTCACTACTACATCACCTGATGGTGACACCATGTCAATCGATGGTGACACCATGATAATCAATGGTGGCATCATGAAAACTAATGGTGATGACCAAGGATGTCAATCAATTGTCACCCCTTAGGTCAATTTTTGGTTCAATTAGACTTAATGATAAATAGTTAGTGCCTCAATGGAGGTATCAACCAATGGTGATGATAATGTAACATACGATTGTGAGGAATGATAGTAGTGATGATCCTACCAATAAATGGTGGTTCATGATGTCACAATTAATGATGGATTAGGTCACCACAACCAATGGTGAATCAATCTATTAAATGTAGCTTCAATTCATCCTTAAACCAAAGATCACTTGGTTCAATGGATCTAATGGTTGGACCAATACCCTAATTGATGACTTTGAACAATGAACCCGATCCAATGGATGAGGTTTGATGTTTCAACATCCTATGGATTAGAATGAATTACATAGTGTTATATGTGGGTATTAGTGATAAGAATTCGATGGTTCAATGACTTTAATTGGTTGTCTTACCTTTTCCGTCATATGAATATATTTAATAAATCACTATAACAAGTAGATGTGTACCCTTAATGATACATGGCTTGTTACACCAACTCTAATATGATTAATTGATAGTGATTGGTTATAATTAGACTTCTTGAATGATTAATTTGTTGATGTATTACACTCTTCTTTTGTTGAAACCACAATCTAGTACCAATTGAATATTATAGTGCCTTGCCATGTTTAACCTATGGGGTACATGTGTGCTGATTATCTTTTGAGCCTTGTTTAAGGCCTAGAATTATGATGATAATTTTGTAGGCCTTAATGTGATGGTATTATGATTTTTGGGCATGTTGGATCCCTGATTGAGGTGAAATCCTTTTCATGACCCAATAAGGTTCGAAACCATGGAACTTGTGATAAGAAATGGATATCTTGAAATGATATGATGACACATGTGGTTCATTATGATGCAATAAGTGATAGCATGTGGAAATGTGCTTAAGATTTATACTTAAAACATTTATATCTTCTGAAGTTGCAATGCTTATACACTTGATAGAAAATAATTAGGGTTTGTATGTCCATTTGTTTGATGCATTCTTAATTCACCCAATTGGCAATAACTAATCAAGTGGAACCATAATCTTGTAGTTCCCTGTGTCGTAGAGACATTTTCAATGTCAAAACTTGTTGGATGGTGAAATGAGTATTCCTAAGGCTCCTATTGGTTTGGTGTAAGTCATGAGTTCTGTGGAACTCATTTTCTGGGAACTCTAGTTCAGGTTTTGGAACTCAAGTTCCATTCACTTCCATGTGATGGTTTGTTGTAAGTGTAAATACGGAAATCATTAAAAATATTGTTAATTTTTATTGTATAATATAAATAACGAAGGATGGCAAGGACATAAAAAAATCATATCCATAAAAAATCATAATATTCTTAAATCATAATAACCGCAACAAGTGGTTATGGTGCACATGTTTCTCCTTTAAAAATATTTTATTATGGTACAATTATAACCTTTTAATAAAAATATTGTAATTAAAATCACATCATAATATTTTTATTTCACTTTGTGCATTCAAAGTATTATAATAATATCCAGATTTCATGTTCTTGTAAATATAAGTTATGGTTCATCATTGTTTCACTCAATGTAGAATATTAAATTTATATTATTTTTGAACTTTACTATATTATTTGTGCATGGTTACAGTTAATTATCATTTTTCACATCATATTATTTAAACATGAAGAATAAAAATATATTACGTAAATCAGATTGTTTTCACATGGTGCAGTGTGTTTCTTTTTCATGATGTTTGTATTTATTATTTTGTAGATCGTAATGATAATAGTGATTATAGTGTAATATATTTTACATAGTGCGATCATAGTGTTTTATATTTGTCATATTATGTTGTGGTTTTAGGAATGAACTATATCCACACCGCTAATATTTCTAGTCATAAATATTTTAATAGTGTCACTTATAACGAATGAAGAATATAATTGTATAAGCAATGTTATTAGTTGTCCCAAAACTCATTTTCCACTCTTTTTAAGAGGGAACTTAGGAAATTTGTTTTGTATATAAGTATGTAGCTCACCGGAAGTCACAGAACTCAAGTTCAAATAGTTACTTTAAATCAATCATGAAAAACTTCTCAAGGAACTCCAGTTCATAAGTTTTCCAGATCAGTTACAAGAAACCAATCGGAGCCTAAGGGAAACTCAGAGAACATATTGTTGATTATGTGGGGGTGGAAAGTTGAGGATATATCCTTGTCATCCACAAATGTAGGTTATGGAGGTTGGCAATGGTCATGCCTCAGATATTTAATGTGATTGAATTTAGTTATAGTTGTACCTCAAATGAAAGGGTTTTGTATACCCTGGTTTCTAGTGCAGTAACTTGTATACCTTGGTTTCTAGTTGTTATCAATTTGACTATATGTCATTGTTGGTAGCTTGAATGGTATGTCACTACAATTTACTCATACTGACACTCCTAGATCTTATATGGAACTAAACAACACTTCACAGTGGTCAGTTGGACTTTGAGTGGTACGACACAAGTTCCCTAGGGCATAATAAAAGATGTAATCCAAGGCGTGTAGTATATATCTTCTAGGGTTAACCACATCTAACATTGTTTGAGTAACCCTTGTTTTATCTTTACACTACATAGTTCTTACATGATGCATATTTATGAAATCTAAGTACTTCTACTTGATGCTAAAGCTTATTTTCTTAACTACTTAGCATGCTTTAACTGTTCACTTTACTTAAATTGCTTATTTAATACCATATCTGCTCAGTTTATTTATTGTTAATTGATCTATTGTAATCAATATCTGTTGGAGAGAGTTATATCTCTCGTTGGGACTAGGTTTCACATGTGGGTCACCACATCTTTTTAAGTGGTCACGGGCAATGAGGTCAATGTCGTGCTATGGATGAGAACTAACATGGTGATCAATAGATTCAGAAGGTTGGTCAACTATAGAGATTAGTAGTAGAGTCCTAGTGTCATCCCTATACTCTCAGGTTCGGGTATGGAAGATGTTTTCTAGATGAGTTACTTGTATCGACATGAGATTTTGGCGGTATGCTAGTGTATGTAGATATGGCATGTACATGTAAATGCTTCTTTTGTACACATCATGTGGCTAAGGCCATTGAGTACATATGTAAGTTCCTATTATAATATATGAGAATGGAAATGAAGGGCCTTTATGTAAATGTTTCATAATTTTCCATGATGTGAAATTTGGTTTTAATTATTCCACATTTTGACCATGTGATTAATTTAGTAGTTGATTGTGGTTTTGTTTTGAGTAATCTCATTTAGCATGATGAGGTGTCATAGTTAAGTTGGTATCAGAGCTCTATGTTCACCGAGTCTACAAGAGCATAGGAAATAAGTTTAAGCTTGTTCTTATGAATCCAACATATTTGATCATAGCTTATGCTTATGCAGATATGTCTGGAGGACATGAAGAACACACCGAAAGTAGCTATGTTGCACCAGGAGGAGGTGTAAGGAGGCACGCACGCAATGAGAGAGTGCCAAAGAAGCCCGCAATGCCTCATATGGATCTGGCAATGATGCCCAATCCTGAGTTTTAGTCTATGTTTAGACAGATGATGGCCACAATTACACATATAGCGGACATAATGCCAACACCTCAAACTAGAACAGTTATCCCTTACGTGGAGTCTCAGGGATTCGAGAATACGTTTGAACATATTAGATGTGTTGAGGTAATCCAATATGCTGGTACTTCAGATCCAAGAAATGTTAACATGTGGCTTACTAAGCTAGAGAAGGAGTTCAAAATATTAAACATCCCTGAACAAGACAAAGTAAATCATGTTGTTAACATGTTGAAAGGTAATACTGGCCACTAGTGGGTCGTAGAAGAGGAGAAAAGGCCATGAGTGGTCATAGGTAGGAAGGAATTTCAGTGGGACTTTGCCAGCCGATACTTTCCAGAGACTTATCTAGATGAGGAAATCTCTCAGTTTGAGAAGATTAGATAGGGTGCAATGACTATTAATGAGTATGAATCAAAGTTCATGGAACTTATGAGGTTCTACCCTCACATGGAAGCCACTGACAAGGAAAGCATTTGTAGTTTTGAGAAGGGCCTAAGTACAAAGCTGACTATAATGACATCTGCTTTGCAGAATAGGAAAAGGTTTTCCACCTTTGTGGAATCTATAAGGAGAATTGAGAGGTCTATCATAGAGAAGCGTGAAACTAATGCTAATAATTGACTAGCTCAATTCCAAGGACAATCATCTGGAGGTTTTAAGAATCTAAGGTTTACTCCACCACAATCGCATCAGAGGTCGACTTTTAGTGAATAAAGGTCTTTTACTCCATCCCAGTGGACCCTGAGTAGGGGTAGAGGTTGCAGTTTTCCACCTGTAGGAGCTTGTAGTACCCCATCAGTTTTAGTGACATGGCCTTCTAGGCCATGAAATGAAAGTAAGACACGTCATAAGTGTGGTCAGGTGGGACACACAAAGTGGTATTGCCCTATGAAAGAGGAGTAGGTGACTCAACAGTAAAGGTAGAGTCAATAGGGGTCACAACAATGACAATTTAGTTCTGGTAGTGACAAAGGACATGGTCAAGCATTGCAAATAGGTTCCTATGGATAGGCTAGCAGAGGACATGGACGAAAACAGGTGACAACTAGGTTCTATGATATGAGCCAACCAAAAGCAGTGGTTAATCCAAGGGTCATGACATGTCAAATGGAGTTATTTCATTCTGATTTGTCTGCTTCTTGTTTCATATCTATGCTAGTAGACCCGGGTGCAACACACACTTTCATCACAAGAAAGGTGATAGATAGTTGTTATATGCTTGTTAATCCTAGATTTGATAGTCTTCGATTAGAGACTCCTTTGGTTGGTTCCACCGAGTTGCGGGAAGTGTGCTCTTCTTGTGTTCTTTCTTTTTCTAGGATGTAGCACTCAAGTGAATTGCTTGCCACTTGACACGCATGGTTTTGATGTGAATATAGGAATGGATACCTTGAAAAAGTATAAGGTAGTATTGGATTGTAGTACTAAGGTGGCAACGTTCCATGATGGAGAGGTATAATGGGTTTTCCAAGGTGATAGGAAGATTCTTCCTACCTATTTGATGTTAGCTATGAAAGAAGAGCGATTGATGAAATAAGGATGTGAAGCTTTATTAGCTCATGTTGTGTATACCAAGGTGAGGGGTCCTAGTATCCAGGAGGTAACAGTAGTACGAGAGTTTGAAAATGCTTTTATTGATTAGTTTCCTGGAGTTCCCCCTCCTAGAGAGATTGACTTTGAGATCAATCTTGTTCCTGGATCACAATCCATAGTACAATAACTGTACAGAATGGCACCAGTAGAGATGCATGAGGTAAAGAAACAATTGAAGGAACTATTAGAAAAGCATTTTATTAGGCCGAGCACTTCCCCTTAGGGTGAGCCCATGTTGTTTATTAAGAAGAAAGGTGGTTCAATGAGGTTATGTATCGATTACTGACAATTAAACAAGGTGACAATAAAGAATAAGTATCGTTTTCTAAAGATTGATGATCTTTTTGATCACTTGAGTGGTGCCACTGTGTTTTCAAAGATACACCTCAGGTCAGGTTACCATCAGTTGAGTATTAAGGCTTATGACATACCCAAGTCAACTTTTAGGACTAGGTATGGTCATTATGAGTTTATGGTTATGTCATTTGGGCTAACCAATGCACCCGCATCCTTTATGGATTTGATGAATAGGGTGTTTAGACCTTATCTTGATCAGTGTGTGGTCATGCTTATAGATGACATACTCATATATTCTAAGGATAGTCAACAACATGAGAAACACCTTCTCTAGGCGTTGACTTTGTTGAGGCAACATCAACTATATGCTAAGTTTAGCAAGTGCGAGTTTCGGTTATCTGAGGTATCTTTTCTGGGACATGTTATATTAGCTAAAGGTATTTGTGTCGATCCCAAGAAGGTTGAATATGTACTAGAGTGGGAATCGCCCAAGACATCGATAGAGATTTGTAGTTTCCTAGGTTTGGTAGGTTATTATAGGATGTTCATCAAGGACTTCAGTTCTGTAGCATTACCCCTAACTAGGTTAACCAAGAAGGATGTTCCTTTCACTTGGAATGACAAGTGTCAACGTTCCTTTCAATTGTTGAAGGAAAAGTTGATCGATGCACTGGTGTTAGTTCTTCTAGAGTAAGGAAAAGTCTATATTGTCTTTTGTGATGCTTCAATGAATGGATTGGGATGTCTGTTGATGCAGAATAAGAATGTGATTTCTTTTGCATCACGATATCTAAAGAATCATGAGGAGAATTATCCAACACACAATTTGGAGCTTGAAACCGTGGTCCATGCCTAAAAGATACAGAGAGACACTACCTTTATGGAGAAAGGTGTCAGATCTTCACCGAACACAAGAATATACAATATATATTCTCAAAGAAGGAGCTGAATATGTGGTAGAAGAGATGGATGGAACTAATTAAGGATTATGATTGCACAATAGACTACCATCCTGGAAAGGAGAATTTGGTGGATGATGCGTTGAGCAGGAAGTCATCTTCATCCTCATCTACAGATAATGCACATGTGTATTCCTTGGCATACCACAAGAGATATATTCTAGTGTCTCTTCACAGATGAATGTACAATTGGAAGTTTCTTTGCTGGAAGGTTTGTTGGCACAATTATAGGTTAAACCTACTTTAAGACAGAATATTCATGATGCACACAAAAATGATACTATGATACAAAATATTTGATCAGGGATTTGTAGTGAAAAGTATGATGGCTTCCATGAGGTAGATGATGGTACAATTTGTTAACACAATAGGACAATAGTTCTTGATGTTGATGTATTTAGGAAGATGTTACTTGAGGAAGCTCACTCCTCAATGTATGGAATGCATCCTGGAAGTACCAAGATGTACCATAATTTGAAGGATCTATACTGGTTGCCATGTCTAAAGTGTGATGTGGCAAAGTTTGTTGCCAAATGTCTAGTTTGCCAACAGGTAAAGGATGAGCACCAGAAGCCTGCATGGACATTACAACCACTACCAATACCATAGTGGAAATGGAATCATATTACCATGGAATTTGTGGTTTGTCTTCCTAGGACAACCAAGGATCATGATTCCATATGAGTGATAGTGGACAAATTGACTAAGTCAGCTCACTTTCTACCAGTCAAGATGAAGTTTACAATAGGGAAGTTGGCACAAGTATATGTTGATGAGATAGTTTGCATGCATGGAATTCTAGTGACTATAGTTTCTGATAGAGGTCCATAGTTCACAAGTCATTTTTGGGAACGTCTGCGTTTAGCAATGGGAACACAACTGAGGTTCAACACAACTTTCCATTCACAGACAGATGGCCAGTCTGAAAGGACTATTCAGACATTGGAGGATCTCTTGAGAGCAAGTATCTTACAATTTCTGGGTAGTTGGGATATACACCTGAGTCTAATAGAGTTTGCCTATAAAAATAGTTATCAGAGAAGCATAGATATGGCTCCTTATGAGGTGGTCACATGAAATGAGGATGAGGTTGTACATTGGAAGAGAAACAACCTAGTGATCAATAGGTTCAGAAGGTTGGTTAGCTGTAGAGATTAGTAATAGAGTCCTAGCATCGTCCCTATACTCTAAGATTCGGGTATGGGAGATGTTTTCTAGACGAGTTACTTGTATCAACATGAGATTTTGGAAGTATGCCAATGTATGTAGATATGGTATGTACATGTAAATGCTTCTTTTGTATGCAGGATGTGGTTGAGGCCATTGAGTACAGATGTAAATTCCTATTAAAATATATTAGAATGGAAATGAAGGACCTTTATGTAAATGTTTCAGAATTTGTCCATGATGTGAAATTTGGTTTTAATTATTCTACATTTTTTACCATGTGGTTAATTTAGTAGTTGATCGTGCTTTGTGTTTTGAGTAATATCATTTAGCATGATGTGGTGTCATACCAAGAGAGAGATATTACTCTCCGTCAACATCTATTATAAGCATTGATAAGTTAAACAACAATTTATATTATTAATAGATAAGCAGATTCAGTTAAATAATATAAGCAAGGCAGTTATCATTGTTTCTACAGTTCAATGATCTATAACTGAGTAGTAGAACATCATATGATTTTATAAGGAATATGAACAATACATACAACCGTAATAAAATACTCAATATATGAAACATAGCAAGGGGTTCATCCAATGTTATTTGAATGTGACCCAAAGCAATAACACTACATGGCTGTGTTGCATCTCTCACTATTATGCCCTGAGGATTTGAGCCGTACCACTCAAATCCAACTAAACACTACTGAGTCAAAATTAGTACCAAACAAGATCAATGGAAGAGATAGACTCCATGATCATCACCAACACTACTCAGTCAACTCTAGTCTGCAAAGCAATGACATATAGTCAAACTACAAAAGATGCCAACTTATAGCTGCAACTATGTCCTGTAAAGACAACAAATCACAATCAAAACTATGGTCCTGTGAAACAACTAGCCTTCCTTGGTACGTGGAACTACGCTAGAGCATAGGCTGACACATGGTCATTTTATAACAAAACATCATATCACTATTTCAACAATTTAAGGATACATGGAGATATCTCCCCTTGTACCCTACATATTCAACAATTTGTGCTATGAGTATCACATATGAGTTACTTGTTTCTCCATCTAGAAAGATATTGACGCTGAAGATAGATCTATGGTACATGGCAACTACATGATTAAGGTTTCACTTTATAAGTTATGCCAATTTCGTGAATTATGGCTCCATCATATAAGTGGACATACAAAATCCTAATTCAATCTAGGAAGCGTAACTATGAAACAACTTTAGAAGATATAAAATGTATAAACTATGAACTTGTCACATCATCTCAGGATAATACTGTATCTCTGCCTTAAACTAGGCCATCAATATCATCACATATTAACACTTCCATATCAGGATGATCACTATTATGACATCATTGGGTATATTAATCCCTTATCACATCCCTGGAGGATATAACCTCACACAAGGCATTAATCCATCACTAGGTCATAATACCAATCACATTATTCATGTAACTCACTATTGTCTCATCTTGTCTTATCAGACATATAAACACCACCTATACTATAGCAATCATTAGCTATGATAACCATCACATCATGCCTCTTTAGGCATATAAATATCACATGTATCACATCACATATACACCATAGAGAAAATTAGCTCAGATCTTAATCTTTAAGCAATGTAAACAATGCATCATATGTCCCCTCAATCATGGTTAGGGTTCATGCTTAACCACATAGTGTTTTACAACATTATTTATTTACCAATCTCTAGCTTGATCACAAGTTGGAGTGTATTAAGGTTAAGCACTATAGATTATATCTAAGTGTGCACATTCACATATTTACAATTCTAGTGCACCTCATCAAGGCTCATGGCCTTCATCTATTATCATTTAATCATCTTCATAGCATACATAATCTATGACACTCAACCACCCTGGAAGTTAGAACCATGCAAGTAGGAGTGAGGGGAAGAATCATCATAAAATATTCATCCATGCACGTTTTACAAGTATAACATACTCTAGAATTAGGATTATGGTTCACTCACATAGCCAAATAGAGTTTACATCATGATTATATCACTAATTCCTAATTGAGTCACTTCCCACTTTGTTGGATCATGATTAGGGATTAACGTCAACCAAACAATCATTCCCACAACACTAGACATGGATCATTACTTACTTACTCATGCTCATATGTTAACTATATGTTCATGTATGTGTCTCGACCATCCATCACATAGGTATCTCGACCATCCATCACATAGGTGTTTTGACCATTCATGAAACAGTGTCACGTCATTATGGGGTATCAACCCCTCAGTTCTATCTCTAGAGGATTTCACCTCAAACTGTGCTCAAGGCACTCAACAGGTCATACGATTCACATTTCATAAAGCTTGTGCAAAAAATATCACAATATATCTCAACAATGATGTATCCTTATAATCATTGCCCTATATTGTACAAGGTTCACCATAGAATTCTCTTAGCTATTCATATTCATTTCACCTACAAGGTTAGGCTATCATGTATAAGAGATAGAAGGATCTATTATAGAACAATAATCTCCAAGTAAGGCAACAACATACATCATATGGCTAATAGATTAGGGATAGGGTTTATATGTAATGAATTAGGGTTTCATATCACCATTCTCCCTCTTCACCCTAAGTCCATCACCTGAAACATCATTGAGGAGTTCTAGAGTCAAACACTATGATTAGTGATTAGCTATTCAAGGTGACATCACCTCATATAGATCATTACCCTATGTATTGACCATATATACATATATGAGTATAAGTGTATCAACTCATCACTATACATGTGTTACGACCTAGACACACTCAATGTGTCACAACCACAACACTATGTTTAGACCCAAGAACATCATGGTATATTGACCTAGGATTGTTAGCCTCATTGGACTTGAGTGTCTCAACCTCAAAATCAAAGTGTTTTGACCTCCACACTTCAAGGTGTATCAACCATAACCATTCATGGTCTCAACCCACAAGGGGATAGTGTTTTGACCTCAATCACAAATGGTGTATCGACCATAACAAGGTTCATAGTCTAAACCATCATCTTCACATGTGTTTTGACATGAAACATAAAGGTATTAGTCATAACACTTTTATATGGTTGCTACCTCCAAAACCCTAAGTGTTTAGACCCTTATACATGCATGGTCACCACCACATACTATCCTACGTGTTGCTGTGACACCCCACCATCACACAGACAGTAAGGTGACACGCGAAAATGTGTGGAACCACATATTACTGAAAACACGGGTTAATTAAAACTGATTGTGAAAAGTAGATAAAGAAAGAAACTATTACATTCAAATCCTACAAGGAAACACGTAATACAACTATTATAAGCCTGATATATGTCCACGGCTTAGAGAAAGCAGCTGTCCTGCCAGCACATGAGTTCATCACTTGTTTATACATAACTGCCACATCAGGCCAGCAACAGGATATACAAAGATACATCAGGTAAACATCGTCAAAACACCTCCGAGGACCTCAGAGTACAGGGATAACTCTAGGACTCTACTACAAAACCACCAAAATAGCAACATGTTCATCTCTTGCCTTCTACTGCTCTTCTTCTTGCTGCTCGATCGCAAGCTCTAGGACTCATACGACTCATATCTACATGACACGACAATCAATATCTCCACCTGAGATGTTACTACTGTCCCTGTTGCTACCGTCCTTCCCCTGTTGTATGGTTTCTGCCTCCTCATCCTCGTCCACCTAAAAAGGTTGGATCTCACGGGGGTGAGACAATTGAAAATTGTCCCAGCGAGAGATATAACTCTCCGATAAAACATTATTATTTCAAATTAATAGTAATAAAATGAACAGAGGAATCTTCATTAAACGACATGATTTAATCATTATTAAGAAGAATAGAGAAATGCCACCTCTTAAAGTATGACAACTATAAAGTGATAAGCAGTAGATCATCTATTCTTTTAATAAGGAATATGAAGAATATGTATAATATTTATCCACTTTAGGATACAATAAGCAATGTAAAATCAATCAATGATTTTCATATTTCATCCTTGAGCAAATACGCTACACGGATGATTACATTTTTCAATCATACTTATGCCCTGAGGAGATGAGGTATACCGCTCATACTCCAACCGACCACGATTAAGTAAAGCATCGGTACCATACATACGTCAATGGAAGAGCCAAACTCGATCACCTCATCTATCTCGGTCAGTACGAGATCATATGCACGACATCTTGTGTCTCTACTAACTAGATTTCCAGGGTATACTGACATCTTCACTATAGAGTTATAGCCCATAGCATATACTCTTTTCAGGATATGGCATGTAGCCAATGCTTGGTATTGTGGAGTTATGACCCATAACCATACTCTTATTGGGAAATGGTCCATAACCATTCCTGTACATTGGATATGGCCAACAGTTACTATGGTTAGGGCTCTACATGATAAGATTTCACTTAATTAATTAAATGCATTACCATATTCTCTTAGCATCAGTCAGGTTTTCAAACATAAATTATTATAAAAAAATCTACAAAGAATGTGTAATACTTTTATCAAATACTTGTTGAAGCTTTATAAAACATTGGGATCTCAATCCCTTGTCACACCATGGGCATTCTCATCCCTTAACATCTCATCATCATGATTATGGGATATGGGTATTCAAACCCTCAGTTCATCAAAGAACACCTGTTATCACTTATCAGGTAACTAATACCTTCAGGTCATCTGACCAAGGCAAACATGATACTTGTTACACAAGCATCTCACATGGATCTTCAAGGGCCATTTAATCTCTTGTTACCTCTTGCTAGGAAACAAAGCATATTATGGCTTAAAAGGCCCATAAACAATTTATTAATAAAGCATCATAGCTCATACCTGGCTATGCCCAACATCTCATGATACCTACATGGTTAGTACTCATGATAACAGTTATATCAATTACATATCAGCACTATGCGATGTAATGGTAGCTTCACTATTCCCTCATTAGAATTAGGGTTTCTCATGACTTTCACTCTGTATTAGGGTTTCACATAACATCACATTATATTGGGATTTCACATATCATCACCCTGTGTTAGGGTTTCTCATAACATCACCCTATGTTAGGGCTTCACATAACATTTCCCTAAATTAGGGTTTCATATAACATCACCATGTGTTAGGGCTTCACACGTCTTTATCTTGAATTAAGGTTCCTTATAACTTTTCCCCAATTTAAGGTTTCATGAAGCATTCTCTTATTTTAGGGTTTTTCATTATATTCCCTGAAATGGAATTTCTCATATCATCACCCTATATTAGGGTTACACCATTACCCTAAATTAGGGTTTCACCTATCATTGCCCTAAATTAGGGTTAGGGCACATCAACCTTCTCGATTAGGGTTTCATGATCTCTTTATCAAGGATCATACCCTAAGTACATATTCTATTCATGTTGAGAGTATTGAGGTTTAACACTACATGATTATCATTCAGGTATGAATTCCTCTCTCTCATCCTCTCTAGGATGTTGATTACTTCAAGCTATATTAGATTAGGTCATACTTTCATTCAAGTACACACATTTAGGGTTAGCATAGTGTGTTGAGATATTGCTTCCTGAAGCAGCAAAGATTAACCCCTCACAGGGTACTAATCACGCTAGTACCTTAAAGGTACAACCATTATAATTATATTTAATAAACATCATTAACAATCATAAGTTTAATTGGTCTTTCATAGCTTTGAGACTATTAGATCTCCAAACCGTTTTGATACTTTTGAACCTTTAAACGGTTTTCACCTCCTTAAACTTCAAACAGTTTTGAGACTGTTTGCCCTCCAAACGGTCTGAAGACCTTTTGATCCCAAATGGTCTCAAGACCATTTGGACTCAAACAGTCTCAAGACCATTTGTTCCAAACCACCTTGAAACTGAATGGATCAATTAGGGTTTCCTTCAACCAATCAATTTAGGGTTTGCACTCATTGAACCATCCAACATTGAGACCATTGAAAGGGGATCAAAATGTAACCCTTAGATCTCCATCCATCCATGACTCTACTTGACCTCAAACGGTCTTGAGGTACTTGACCTCCAAACGGTCAACTTCTTCAGATGGTCAAAGTACCCAAATGGTTTTTAAGTTCAATTTACCCATTCGATCTTGAGATCCATTACCCATTCGGTTTTGAACTCAATTACCCATTCGATCTTGAAGTCAGTTACCCATTCAATCTTGAACTCTATTACCCATTCAGTTTTGAAGTAAATTACCCATTTGGCCTTGGGTTCAATTACCCATTCGGTCTTGAACTCAATTACCCATTCGGTTTTTAGGTAAATTACCCATTCAGTTTTGAAACCGAATCAACCCAATCAGTTTTGAAACCGAATTAGCTCAATCGGTTTTGAAAATTGTTTTCTCATTCCTTTGTTGAGGTGTGTTCTTAAGATGACATCATCATCTTCAAGCTTCAAACCTTCAAAATCAATTGTGATTCTTATGGTGATTTCAACAACTAATCAAAAGGAAATCGAGAAAGAAGAAAGGTTCAACACATGATGAATAAATTGCAAGCAATAATGACATTTAAGGGTTCAAGTTATATAACCCGCCTTCAAAATTGAATCCAAGCTTTAAGCTTCACGTTCTTAATGGTGAATGAAGCTTCCTCAACTTCCAAAGGCTCGTCCTCAAATCTTTGAATGAAATGAATGTCTAAGGTTGAAGATTGAATGAAGAAAAGAAGAAATTTAGCATTGAATTTTGATTTCCACCATGAAATCAAGGTTGAAGATGACTATGGAGCTTACCTACAGGTTGGGGAACATCCTCCTGCTACTTCTAAGCTCCCTTGTGTTCAACCAAAGCAAGGAAAGAAAAAGGAATCGAAAAAACCTTTCATGTGGATTGAAAATGGGATGTATATAAGGGAATTTCAATGAGAGAGAAAGTGATAAATAATTCCTTCAACTCCCAAAATTAGTGCCAAATACTCCCTTACATCCCTTGCATACAAAGCCATATCCCACACCTTGTAATTCCTCTTCATTATCCATGAATTAAAGAAAACAAATTAAGCACCTTAATTAATATAATAATAATATCCAAAAATGAGTGGATATTACTTTTCCTTTTACTAATGTGAGTGGGCTCTCCACTCACTTTAGATATTTCGGTGCCATTGCAAGGCACAAGGACGTCCATACATATATAAATTCAACCATCTCATTTTTGGTTGAAGGGAACTTTCATTAATATATTTATTTTTGCATTAAATTGAATTAGGGTTTCAATTATGCTTAAATGTTGATTATTTTAAATATCAGGATTCTCTCTCCTCCAAAGAGATTCAAATGAGACGCCCCTCTAATTTTCTTGTCTTTAATTAATACCAAGAAACATTAGGGACTCTCTAGAAGTGGTATTTTGCATATTGAACCCCAAATTTTGGGTAAATTGCACATTACACCAAAACTGGGTTTTAATGCACAAACATTGCTTAATAAGCTCTTTTTTGGTGCTCAGGATACCACAAGCCATACCTCTGCATCATTATCATTCTAATGATACTTAAACACTTGAGGAACATTTATCATGTAACATTTGCAAGTCAACCACTCAACTTGGGTAATTTGCACTTTAGTCCAAAATAAGCAAAACATTATTTTCAACATTATTCAAAAAGGACTAAAATTGAAACATAAGCTCCTCTTGAGCCTTAATTACTTTTCAAAAGATAAGATCAAACATATAATTATCTTTCTTAAACAAAATATCTAGGGTTAAAGCATAGCCCAGTTCAAGGATGTTACAAATTATCCACCCCTAAAAGGGATTTCGTCCCCGAAATCATCAGGAGAAAAGAGAAGGGTTCTTCCTCCTCATCTCTTCCTCTAGCTTCCACATAGCTTCTTCAATGCCACAGTGATGCCAGAGAACTTTCACAAGGCATATGTCTTTCTTTTTCAGCTTTTTAATTCTTTTATCAAGGATCATCACAGGTCCTTCAACATATGATATATCATCATTTAATTCTACCTCCACAGGTTGCAAAACTAACTCTGTGTTAGGATGACACTTTCTCAGCATGGAGATATGGAACACTGGATGCAACTTATGCAGCTCAGGTGGCAACTCCAGCTTATAGGCTACCCTTCCAATCCGTTCAATGATTGGATAAGGCCCCATAAATATAGGAGCTAACTTTCCCTTCTTTCCAAATCTAAGGAAACCTTTCCAAGGTGAGAGTTTGAGATATACTTTGTCTCCAACTTGGAATTCTAAAGGTGTTCATCGTTTGTCGGCGTACGACTTTTGTCTATCCTATGCAGTGTTTAATTGTTGTCGTATTACTTTAATCTTCTCAGTTGTCTGTTGTACAAGCTCAGGACCCAAACGTTGATACTCTCCTATTTCATACCAACATAAAGGAGATCTACAACGTCTACCATATAATGCTTTATATGGTGCCATACTATACTGTGCTGATAGCTATTATTGTAAGCAAATTCTATCAAGCTCAGGTGTAGATCCCAACTTCCTACAAACTGAAGGACACATGCCCTAATAAATCCTCCAAGGTTTGTATGGTCCTCTCAGATTCTCCATCTGTTTATGGGTGAAGGCAGTACTAAACCTTAACTGCGTACCCAAAGCTTTATGTAGTCATTCCCAAAAATGACTCGTGAACTGGGGACCTCTATCAGAAACGATAGTAGCTGGGACCCCGTGCAACCGCACTATCTCATCTACATATATCTGTGCAAGCTTCTCAATAGTGTAGGTTGTTTTGACAGGAAGGAAATGTGTTGTCTTAGTCAACCTATCAACAATTACCCATATGGAATCATGACCCTTGGTTTTTGTAGGCAAACCAACCACAAAGTCCATGGTCACATGATCCCATTTCCACTGCGGTATAGGCAAAGGTTGCATTGTTCCTGTGGGCTTTTGATGTTTAGCTTTAACTTGCTGACACATGAGACACCGCATAACAAACTCAGCTACATCCTTCTTCAATCCTGGCTACCAATACATATCCTTCAAGTTATGATACATTTTGGTGCTCCCTAGATGCATTGCATACATTGAAGAATGAGCATCCTCCAAGACTAATTTCCTTAAGTCATTGGCATCAGGTACTACCATCCTACCATGGTAACATACTACCTAATCCTCTGACTCATGAAAGCCATCCCATTTCTCACTACCATACTCTAACCTAATCTGCTAAACTATAGCATCAACTTGCTGTGCTTCTTTAATCTACTGTCTCAGAGTAGGTTTCACTTTCATTTCAGCTAACAGTCTGGCTAACAATGATACCTTAAGCTGTATATTGTTTTGCCTCAAGGAGATAAGCATATCTCTTTTAAAGCACACTAAGGAGTTTAACTGTGCTTTATCTAAGGTTGGTGATGATGATTTCCTACTTAGTGCATCAACCACTACATTAGTCTTCCCTGGATGATAATCAATTGTATAATCGTAGTCTTTGATTAACTCCATCCAGCGGCGTTGTCACATGTTCAACTCATGTTGTGAGAAGATATATTTTAGATTCTTATGGTCTGTGAAAATCTAAAATGTTTCTCCATAAAGATAATGTCTCCAGATCTTCAAAGCATGAACCACAACATCTAGCTCTAGATCATGTGTCGGATAATTCTCCTCGTGTTTCTTAAGCTGTCGAGAGGCAAAAAAAATCACTTGATTATCCTACATCAGCACACATCCTAGACCATTCTTAGATGCATCATAGAAAACTATGTACCCCTTCCCTTGCTCAGGTAACACCAGCACAGATGCACTTGTTAACCTTTCTTTCAACAGCTGGAAAGAATGTTAACACTTGTCGTTCTAGAAAAAAGGAACCTCCTTCCTGGTGAACTTGGTTAGGGGTAAAGCTATAGAACTGAAGTTCTTTATGAACCTCCTCTAATATCCCGCCAATCCTAGGAAATTGCGTATCTCCGTCGGTGTCTTTGGCTGTTCCCATTGCAGGACAAATTCCACCTTCTTAGGATCAACACGGATACCTGAGGCAGATATTACATGTCCTAGAAAAGAATCTTTTGATAACCAGAACTCACATTTGCTAAACTTAGCATACAACTTATGCTCTCTTAGAAAAGTTAAAGCCTGACGGAGGTGCTTCGCATGTTGTTGAGCATCTCTACTGTATACCAAGATGTCATCTATGAATACTATTATGAACTGATCAAGAAAAGTTCGAAAGATTCTATTCATGAGTTCCATGAATGCAGCTAGTGCATTAGTTAGTCAAAACGACATAACTATGAACTCATAGTGACCATACCTTGTCCTAAAGGCAGACTTAGATATGTCACTCTCCTTGATACGCAACTGATGATATCCCGACCTCAGATCTATCTTAGAAAAGATAGTTGCACCATGCAACTAATCAAACAAGTCATCGATCCTCGGCAGAGGATACTTGTTCTTTATGGTTACTTTATTCAACTATATGTAATCAATGCATAGCCGCATCGATCCGTCCTTCTTCTTAACAAAGAGAACTGGAGCACCCCATGGTGAAGTACTCATTTGGACAAAACCTTTCTCAAGCAACTCTTGCAGCTATTTCTTGAGCTCTACCATCTCAGCATGTGCCATTCTATACGGTGTTTGTTCTATTGGTTGCATGCCCGGGATTAGATTAATATCAAAATCAATCTCTTGGGGCGGAGGTACACTTGGAAGTTCCTCAGGGAACACATTTCCAAACTCCCTAACTATCAGAACTTCAGAAAGATTAGGTCTCTCCATTGTGGTTTTTACCACATGTGCCAAGAATGCAAAGCATATTTGTCTCATCAGCTTCTCAACTACCATAGATGACACAAGACAAGTTGGAAGAATCTTTCTATCTCCCTAAAAGATCCATGTGTCACCATCATCGGTGAACACAACTTGATTGGACTCACAATCCAAGACAACCTTATAATTTTCTAGGGTGTCCATCCCAAGAATTATATCAAACCCATGCATTTCAAGTGGTATAAGATCCACTTGAATGTGATGTTCAGAAAAGGAAAGAATGGAGGGAGAACACACCTCCCGTAACACTATAGAACCCATCAGAGGGGTTTCTAATAACATGCTATCTACTTTATGACTAATAGTCATATTGCAATCATGAATCACTTCTTGAGTGATAAAGGAATGTGTAGCACCCGGATCAATCAAAACAGATACGAAACAGGATGAAGACATATCAGAATGAAATAGTTCCATATAACCTATCACAACTCGAGGGTTGACTACTGCTTCGGGTTGATTCATCGCATAGAATCTCAATGTCGCTTGTTGTTGACCCTATGCTCAGTTGTTGGGTGTCGACGAACCATCTTGGGATGCTTGTCCACGTCCTCTAGCGCCACTAAAAAATTATCTCCTCTGAGAGCCTTGCTGACTCTGCCTCAGAGGTTGAGTCACCATTGTGTTTCTAACTGGACAATCCCTCACTAAATGTCCTACCTATCTACATTGGTGACAGGTTCTATTCTTTTGATATGGTCTAAAAGGTCCATTTGCTGACGTTGATGTTGTACTGGGAGCTCTATCCAATGGTAAACTATGACCTCTACCCTTGCTGGATGTCCACTGTGTCTGGGTGTTGAACCTTGGTGGTGCTGTTGGTGTATAAAATCTTGGTTTCTTAAAACTCTCGGACCTCTGTCCCTAGAACTGTGTATACACCTTCTTATTGTGAGCCTGACGCTTCTCATTCACGGACCTTTCTATCCATCTGACGGACTCCACAAAAGTAGAAAACCTCTCCCTGTTCTCCAAACTAGACATAGGAGTGGTCAATTCAGCGTTCAACCCCTTCGCAAAATGCCGAATTCTTTCCTCATCAGTAACTGCCATATGCGGAAAAAACCGCAAAAGCTCAATGAACTTAGCCTCATACTCGCTAATGTTCATCTGTCCTTGTCTTATCTTCTCAAACTGAGATATCTTTTCATCTAGGTAAGTCTTGGGGAAGTATCTATTGACAAATTCTCATCAGAATTCTTCCCATCCGACCTCAACACCTGGCCTCTTGCCCTCTTCTATTGTCCACCAATGGCCAACACTCCCTTTTAAAAGATACACTACATGTCTGACCTTCTCTACTTTAGGGATATTGAGGATTCTGAAAGCCTTATCCAGCTCAGTCAACCATAAATAAACATCTACTGGGTCAGCTGTACCAGCATATTTTGTGGCTCCTACCCGGTGGAGTCTCTCAAAAGTCTTGCCAGCTCCCTGTCCCTCATTATGGGATGGTGCCCTAGGTGCAGGTGGTGGTATTCTATCATCCATATGCATCATAGTTGCCATGAACTGCCCAAACAGAGCATGGAAAACTGGGTTCTCTGTCATGGCTGGGTCAAACTGGGGATGTTCAGGTGATGGTTGCTCCCTATCCTGATCCCTTGCACCTCTTCCTAGTGTAGCAATGCTGCTCTCAGTAGCATGTTCTTCGTGTGATCCAGACATCTTTAAGTTCTTCTTCTCCTCCTATATGAGAAGAAAACACTATCAGATAACTGGAAGACACTAGAACAGACTCAACAACCTTAATCCTATGTCTCTATAGACTCAGAGAACCTAGAGCTCTGATACCACTAAACTGAGATGACCCGACACCAGATCAGACCGTCACAGTGTAACTAATTGCGAAATTAAACATAAGCAGCGGAATTACTGAAAATCACTAAAAATTAAAACCATTTACTAAGAGATCCATTTCCAGGAAACTCTTATAGCAAGAACCAAAAATATTAATTTACACATACATTCTGGTTCACAAAGTACATATCATGTACCATCCCTTCTCGAGGGTTACAAGTATCAACTGCTCTGTTAAAAACTATATACAAGCAGCATAAGAACCTCGAGGCATCAAGACAAAATCTCAGATCGATCATAAAAGCACTAACTACTAACTCCTAGGACCTGAGAGTACGAAGACGACTCACATGACTCATATCTACATGACACGACAGTCAGTATCTCCACCTGAGATGTTACTGTTGTCCCTGTTGCTGTTGTCCTTCCCCTGTTGTATGGTTTCTTCCTCCTCATCCTCGTCCACCTAAAAAGGTTAGATCCCATGGGGGTGAGACAATTGAAAATTGTCCCAGTGAGAGATATAACTCTCTGCCAGAAACATTATTATTTCATATGAACAGTAATAAAATGAACAGAGGAATCTTCATTAAATGGCAGGATTTAATCATTATTAAGAAGAATAGAGCAATGTCACCTCTTAAAGTATGACAACTATAAAGTGATAAGAAGTAGATCATCTATTCTTTTAATAAGGAATATGAAGAACATATATAATATTTATCCACTTTAGAATACAATAAGCAATGCAACATCAACCAATGATTTCCGTATTTCATTCTTGAGCAAATACGCTACTCGGCTGATTACATTTTTCAATCATACTTATGCCCTGAGGAGATGAGGTATACCGCTCATACTCCAACCGACCACGATTAAGTAACGCATCGGTACCATACATAGGTCAATGGATGAGCCAGACTCCATCACCTCATCTATCTCCATCAGTACGAGATCATATGCAGGACATCTTGTGTCTCTGCTAAATAGCTTTCCAGGGTATACTGGCATCTTCGCTATAGAGTTATATCCTGTAGCATATACTCTTTTCAAGATATGACCCATAGCCAATGCCTAGTTTTGTGGAGTTATGACCCATAGCCATACTTTTATTGGGATATGGTCCATAACCATTCATGTACATAGGATATGTCCCCCAGTCATTCCTATGAGGCGTACATAGGATATTTCCGCCCATAACCATCCCAGTACATAGGAAATTTTCGCCCATTACCCCCACATATTCAAAATATGCATTCTAGGAATTCCCATAGGAAAACCTATTTCACCATCACCAATTACTGATGATGATGGATCTATGGTCAGGGCTCTACATGATAAGATTTTACTTGATTAATGAAATGCATTACCATATTCTCTTAGCATCAGTCAAGTTTTCAAACATAAATTATTATAACAAAAGCTACAAAAAATGTGTAATACTTTTATCAAATACTTCTTGAAGCTTTATCAAACATTGGGATCTCAATCCCTTGTCACATCATGGGAATTCTCATCCCTTAACATCTCATCATCATGATTATGGGATATGGGTATTCAAACCCTCATTTCATCAAAGAACACCTGTTACCACTTATCAGGTAACTAATACCTGCAGGTCATCTGACCAAGGTAAACATGATACTTGTTACACAAGCATCTCACATGGCTCTTCAAGGCCCATTTAATCTCTTATTACCTCTTGCTAGGCAACAAAACATATTATGGCTTAAAAGGCCCATAAACAATTTTATTAATAAAGCATCATAGCTTATACCTGGCTATGCCCAACATCTCACGATACCTGCATGGTTAGTACACATGATAACAGTTATATCAATTACATATCAGCACTATGCAATGTAATGGTGGCTTCACTATTCCCTCATTAGAATTAGGGTTTCTCATGACTTTCACCCTTTATTAGGGTTTCACATAACATCACCTTATATTGGGGTTTCACATATCATCACCCTGTGTTAGGGTTTCTCATAACATCACCCTAGGTTAGGGCTTCACATAACATTGCCCTAAATTAGGGTTTCATATAACATCACCCTGTGTTAGGGTTTCACACATCTTTATCTTGAATTAAGGTTCCTTATAACTTTTCCCCAATTTAAGGTTTCATGAAGCATTCTCTTAAATTATAGTTTTTCATTATATTCCCTGAAATGGGATTTCTCATATCATCACCCTAGATTAGGGTTACACCATTACCCTAAATTAGGGTTTCACCTATAATTGCCCTAAATTAGGGTTAGGGCACATCAACCTTCTCGATTAGGGTTTCATGATCTCTTTATCAAGGATCATACCCTAAGTACATATTCTATTCATGTTGAGAGTGTTGAGGTTTAATCACTACATGATTATCATTCATGTATGAATTCCTCTCTCTCTCATCCTAGCTAGGATGTTGATTACTTTAAGCTATATTAGATTAGGTCATCCTTTCATTCAAGTACACACATTTAGGGTTATCATAGTGTGTTGAGATATTGCTTCCTTAAGCAGCAAAGATTAACCCCTCAATGGGTACTAATCACCCTAGTACCTTAAAGGTAAAACCATTATACTTATCTTTGATAAACATCATTAACAATCATAAGGTTAATTGATCTTTCATATCTTTGATACTATCAGATCTCCAAATGATTTTGATACTTTTGAACCTTCAAATAGTTTTGACCTCCTTAAACTTCAAACGGTTTTGAGACCGCATGCCCTCCAAACGGTCTGAAGACCGTTTGATCCCAAATGGTCTGAAAACCGTTTGATCCCAAATGGTCTCAAGACTGTTTGGACTCAACCGGTGTCAAGACCATTTGGTCCAAACCACCTTGAAATGGAATGGATCAATTAGGGTTTCCTTCAACCAATCAATTTAGGGTTTACACTCATTGAACCATCCAACATTGAGACCATTGAAAGTGGATCAAAATCTAACCCTTAGATCTCCATCCATCCATGACTATACTTGACCTCAAATGGTCTTGAGGTACTTGACCTCCAAACAGTCAACTTCTTCAAATGGTCACAGTACCCAAACGGTTTTGAAGTTCAATTTACCCATTCGATCTTGAGATCCATTACCCATTCGGTTTTGAACTCAATTACCCATTCGATCTTGAAGTCAATTACCCATTCGGTCTTGAACTGAATTACCCATTCGGTTTTGAAGTAAATTACCCATTCAGTCTTGGGTTCAATTTCCCATTCGGTCTTGAACTCAATTACCCATTTGGTTTTGAGGTAAATTACCCATTTGGTTTTGAAACTAAATCAACTCAATCAGTTTTGAAACCGAATTAGCTCAATTGGTTTTGAAAACCGTTTGCCCATTCCTTTGTTGAGGTGTGTGCTTAAGATGACATCATCATCTTCAAGCTTCAAACCTTTGAAATCAATTGTGATTCTTATGGTGATTTCAACAACTAATCAAAAGGAAATTGAGAAAGAAGAAAGGTTCAACACATGATGAATAAATTGCAAGCAATAATGACATTTAAGGGTTCAAGTTATATAACCTGCCTTCAAAATTGAATCGAAGCTTCAAGATTCATGTTCTCAATGGTGAATGAATCTTCCTCAACTTCCAAAGGCTCTTCCTCAAATCTTTGAGTGAAATGAATGGCTAAGGTTGAAGATTGAATGAAGAAAAGAAGAAATTAAGCATTGAATTTCGATTTCCACCATGTAATCAAGGTTGAAGATGACTATAAAGCTTACCTACAGGTTGGGGCACGTCCTACTGCTTCTCCTAAGCTCCCTTGTGTTCAATCAAAGAAAGGAAAGAAAAAGGAATCGAAAAAGCCTTTCATGTGGGTTGCAAATGGGATGTATATAAGGGAATTTCAATGAGAGAGAAAGTTATAAATAGTTCCTTCAACTCCCAAAATTGGTGCCACATACTCCCCTCCATCCCTTTTATATGAATCCATCTCCCCCACCTTGTAATTCCTATTCATTATCCATGAATAAAAGAAAACAAATTAAGCACCTTAATCAATATAATAATAATATCCAAAAATGAGTGGATATTACTTTTCCTTTTACTAATGTGAGTGGGCTCTCCACTCACTTTAGATATTTCGGTGCTATTGTAAGGCACAAGAACGTCCACACTTATATAAATTCAACCATCTCATTTTTGGTTTAAGGGCACTTCCATTAATATATTTATTTTTGCATTAAATTGAATTAGGGTTTCAATTATGCTTAAATCTTGATTATTTTCAATATCAAGATTCTCTCTCCTCCAAAGAGATTCAAATGAGACGCCCCTCTGATTTTCTTGTCTTTAATTAATACCAAGAAACATTAGGGACTCTCTAGAAGTGGTATTTTTCATATTGAAGCCCAAATTTTGGGTAAATTGCACATTACACCAAAACCGGGTTTTAATGCACAAACATGGCTTAATAAGCTCTTTCTTGGTGCTCAGGCTACCACAAGCCATACCTCTACATAATTATCATTCTTATGATACTTCAACACTTGAGGAACATTTATCATGTAACATTTTCAAGTCAACCCCTCAACTTGGGTGATTTGCACTTTAGTCCAAAACAAGCAAAACATTGTTTTCAACATTATTCAAAAAGGACTAAAATTGAAACATAAGCTCCTCTTGATCCTTAATTACTTTTCAAAAGATAAGAGAAAACATATAATTATCTTTCTTAAACAAAATATCTAGGGTTAAAGCATAACCCAAGTCAGGGATGTTACAATTATAATCATATGATGCATACAATTGTATCAATTACATTATAGTTATTGAATCATAAGCATCCACTTATGCCATTTATCTTATAAACATAAACAAGTATCTTGTTATCTGATCTAGCATTATATTTAAGCATCAAGCATAGCACTGGTTCACAACCCATCATCCATATAATATCAACAACATAGGTGCGATTACAAGACAACACATCACTAGCTAGGGTTTCTAGGTTAAGCATAACCTTCACTAGAGGTACTAGTTACCCTCGCTAAAAGCCAGAAGGGTAGCACACCCCTTACCATAGGTGGTATCGGGCAGGGTAACAACCCTCACTAAAGGCCTGACGGCCAAGGCCCTTAGCCACATCTATCGACCAACTCAAACACAAGAGTGTATCGGTCAACAAGGCCTATGGGATGTTGTGCAACCAAGATAACATGAATCCATCGGGCAACTGGGGTCAGGAGGTGCATTGTGCAGCTGGGCTACGTGTGCAACATGCAGCTAGTTGTGGGATAAGGCCCTATCGGCTAGCTAGGGTCAAGGTTGCATCGGGCAACCATCTCACCACTACAACGAACAAGATCGTGGCGCCCAAGCCAATGCTATAACGCCCACCATATATACTTCACCAAATGATAGAAGGGAGCCTTACCATCCAACAAGATCAGGCACTCCACATTGACCACCACTAAGGCAAGCACTAGGTTCCACCACTCAACACAGATCAGGCAGTTCAAGACCAACCCAACTTGTATCACCCAGGCACCAAACAGAGGCACCTACAGAGATAACAACTAAGCACCATATCGACCCAGGGGATAACACCTACTAGGAGAAAGGGTCATATCGGTCCAGGCATATCGCCCAAGGTCACCAACAAGATCAAGATTGTCATACCGGGCACAAAGCCAACAAAACTCAACATGACCATATCAGCCAAAGCTAAACCCAAGGTGAGGGGTGTCAAGTAACATCACCACAAAGGTGTATCCTGCAAGGCACAAAGGTTCATCTTGGCTTGGTCATCATTAACCTCAAGATCACCATCACAAACCCTAACAGATCAAGAGAGTTGGCTCACCTCTCAACAATCAAGAGAGAGGGGTTTTGCACAACCTCCATCACATATCTCGGGCAACATGATAGATCATTTCCATATCGGCTAAGCTCCCAACCTCTACTAGGTCAACATACAACCAAGGCTCACCTCTCTAATCCATGGTGAGAGAAGAGTGTTGCCCAAGCAACTAGAGTATAGACTCGCCTCTCAACAACCAAGTGAGAGGAGTGTTGCCTATACCACTAGAGACGAACTCACTTATCAAGACCAAATGAAGAGAAATGAGTTTCGCCCAAGAAACTCAATACATATGGTTCGACCACCAAGGTCAAGAACACACCAAAAACATGAACATATATCCACAAGATACATGGCCGATAAAGGTGAAACATAACATGCAACAAGAAAAGGAAGTTGTATAGCTAGGGTTAGGAGTTATGTAACCCGCCTTAAGCAAACTCCAAGCTCCTAGCACCAAGCTCCCAAGCTCAAGCACCACCTTTGGCCACCTCAAGAAGAGAAACAAAACTTGTAACCACCATGGCCAAAGAGCAAGCGAGAAAGAGAAGAAGAAGGTGCTAAGGAAAGAGGGGAGATGCTTACCATAAGAAGAAGAATAAGGCACCCTAGGGATGGGCCACCACTAGAGGAAGAAGAAGAGTCCAAGGAGAAGGAGGAGGATCGACCTCCAACTTACAAAGGAGATGTGTCGCCCACCAAGGAAGGAAAGGAAGCAACACCAACTAAAGGGATCCTAAGCAAGAGAAAGGAGAGGCATATGTAGAAGAGGGTGAAGGAGAAAACAAGGAAAGGTGTCGCCCACCTAGGTGTTGGGTTTTAGGGGAGGCAGAGAAGGCAGCGGAAACTAAAATTTCTCCCCCAAACCCGGAACAAGGAAACACGTCAACGTCTATATAATAGGAAAGGATGGTTTGTGGAATCATACCTTGTCCTGAGGCTTGCTCGGCGACAATACCTCGCGCCTTGTGTGGTCTTCACCTCCGGTCTTGGACGGTGTCTGTGCAGCTCCTGGTCGCACCGGGACTGACGACTCCTCCTCTCACCGGACTGTCAGGATTGACAGTTGTCCTCCTGAGCGGCAGAAACCTCCCGCCTCTGAAGTAGTCCACACGGACCACCTGAAACTCCACACTCCTTGTCCCACAAGGAAGTGGAAGGAGTTGCACCCTCCTGCTGACGTACTAGTCGCCAACACACTCTCCTGCCTCCAATTGCAACTGCAGTTGTCCTTCCCTTGCTGCACCTCACTTTGCGGGAAGCACTTGCTCGGGCTCTCTCTCGATTACCAACACTAGAGAGAATGACAACTTTGCAGAGCAACTGGTTGCACTGAGTTGTACTTTGAGAAGCCCCCAATACCCCTATATATATAGGAGGGTCATGGGACAGGGTTCTCCATCCCGGGCAATGCGGGACTAAAAGCAGGAGTAGAAGGGTTCGAGATTTTCCACAAAAACAACCAACTCGTAACCTGAACCGATCGGTTCACAAGTGAACCATTTGGTTGGGGACCTGAACTGGTTGGTTGGAACACCAACCGATCGGTTGGGACCCATGAGCCGATCGGTTCACTTCTGAACCGGTCGGTTCGTGGTCCTGATCAGTTCCCGATTGACTTTCCTTCTTTTGTTTCTAATTGGTATCGAATACCAATCCTTGTTCCAATCAAATTGGGCAAGTGAAACGTAAGGAAAATTCTCACCTACCTGACTTTCCTAACTTGCTCAGTTGCACCAGTTGAACCGATCGTTTCACTTTGACCATGAGCCGATCTGTTCAACACTTGAGCCGACCGGTTCAGCAACCTCAGCTGACCGGTTCAACACTTGAACCGATCAGTTGGGAGTATAGGTTGTGCAGAATTAGTCAAATGTGATTTTAATCAATCCGATACTCCAATCAACATGTCCAACACCTTGAACAGTATGATATTGAGCTATCAATCAATTGAGTGTTTAATTGAACTACTAAACTCCTTTAGTAATCAATCTAAACGTTGCTTGTGGACAAAACTCCTCTTCCAGGTTAAAATCCTATGTGTGTGACCCTGCAGGTCCATTTCACGTTGGCAGTGAAAGTCCATAACACTTATGACTTCACAAGCAAAGAGCGGTGCCTAGTCACACATCAGTGCTACCCAAGTGAAAGTAGAAAGTTGGAGAACAACTTTCAATCCTACAATCCGTGAATGGTGTTACAGTGAATGTATAATTCCTTTTTCACTGATATCTCGAATGAACTCGAGGCATGGAACAGTCATCCTGTCAACATTCATTCACTTTCTTGATCTCAGAGTAGATTGGAAGATATATGTATGACATCAATATCACATACTGATTCACACATGCGTGCGCACGCCTATTTCAATCCTACTCATCAAGTGGCCTTGGATATCAAACTCCCTCAGGAGGGACAAATCCCATATCTATCACTCACCCCTCAAAATCCCCATGTGTCAAAGCCACCCAATCATCACCTTTATAACAACCCATGTTTCAGGACTGCGTTTGATGATGTCAAAGTGTGCCCAACGACATGTGTTGAGTGTAGTGATTTCAGGTCTAAGAATCACACTCACCACCATCACTGTGAGTACTGACTGTGACTACCATGTCATGGTTCCATGTGTCAAACTCACGGTGGGTATGTCTGGTACACTTGTTTTCTAACAAGTGCCTATGTGTTTGGTTTGATATCTCTATATCAGGACTAATGAGATTCTGTCATCACCAACACCACAATCTAGTATTGTGTGTCATTGCTATCTATCTACCTTCCACAATGACATCCGACTAGGGATATAACAAGAATGTACAAACTCTTAGCATCTGTATGATCTCATCGTTCAGGTCCTCAACCTGAAAGCAGACGTCATTGAGTACTGTCATTCTCTAGACATTCAATATGTTCTATCACTATCTCATATGACTGAACCAAAAAGAATTGGAAGCTTGCCTTTGATGTTTATCAAATCAATCTTAATGTATCCCACCAATCATCCCATGATTGGCTCTCAGGGCATACATACCAATAGACTCCCACTTGCACTACGAGCCTATCACCCTTGAATCATATTCATAGTGATCCTCAAACATGTCCCACATGTTACTGTGCTCTTAGTGCAAACATAGTGAGTAATGGCAACACCTTGCCAAAGTCAGTATAAATTGCATGTCTCACATCTCTTCATTGTACGTCACACGTATGAGATGGAGTTGCCGTAATATGCGATCTAGTATTCCTTTGTTAACCTTTAGTCACATTGTATGATCAAGGATTCTAGACTTGTCATCGATGAGCGGAATATCTATAAGTTCATCTCATGAACTTCCAGATCCATATAGTATCTACTGTTGTTCTCTAACACATAGATACTCGGCATTTCCTTTTAAATGGTTTTATTGGAACATTTCCAATTATCAACAAACTTTCACTTTTATACATCCTATGTATATTTTGCAATTAATTTTCTGTCCTTTCGGAAGTTCGCATCAATGTAACTCTTTACATCAAACTATTCCTTATCTCCATAGAACTAGTACTTCACAAGTACTTATCAAGTTCTCATGGTATTCTAGTAACTCTTACTGGAAGTAGACAAACATCCACTCATCATGTCCCACATACGAGTTAACAGGATGAGCACATCAAATTGTCATGTCATACATAGAAGATGATGAATGCATTTTGTTCTTGCCATGTCCATACATGCAAGACAATGGGATGATTAAATACATGATAGATCCATATCTATTCTTAGTGTTCCCATTCTTCATAAGAATTGGACACTTGGCTTTGGGATACTAACTCCCTGTAGCATGGACAAGTTTTCTCCCACTGAATCTGTGCATACTGAACACTTCAGTACAGATTGCCAATGTATGCTTTCTCTTTTCAAGTCAAGAGATTTTCCGAGAACTATCTCTATAGATCTCTATTCCTATCACATAGGAAACATCTCTATCTTCCTAAAATATAATTTCCACTTTTGGATTTCCATTCTAGAACATTTCCATTTCACATCAACATGTGGAATGTGAACATGCTCCCACTAAATCACAGATCCCTTCTTTATCTTTGACATATCAGTCAAACCCTTTGACTATATCATCAAAGTAAAGATCCAATCCTGAGTTGCTTGTACTCAATCAATCACATTGATTAGTCCATTGTAACTTATAGACTTCATTTGCATTTATGGATTCATAAACCTTATAGGTTGTGTCACATACACATCCTTGTTATATTCCTCATAGGAATGTGGTTTTAGTATCCATATGCCAAATGTATTAGTCATTAAGTTGAAATCAACAAGCATCATCCTTCTCAAAATGTTATCCATGTATCTTAACACTTAAGATTCATTTGCACTTATGGATTTCATCCAATGAGTGCTACCATCAAGGTCATACCTTATGGTTCACATGGATGTCATTTAGGATGTAATGGTCATAAACCATATCTCAAAATTCGATTCCTCATATTTATCTAGATAGTTGACTCATCACATGAACAACTTATCACATAGATAATTGAGGTGTATCTGTGAAGTATATAAGAACTCACAACCCTTGTGATTCTTAATTTCTTTTATTAGTGTGGAGTATTCTTTTATTAAGAAGAATTCAGTTATTCGATAATCATTCTCTAACTCCTTAGAGTATGATTCCTTCTTGATCTAGACATAACCATGCCTTAATCATGAGTTCACTATGATACACTATCACAATCACTCATAAGGATCTCAAACATTTGGTCCAAGTATTTCATTCATTGATCTCATCAAGAATTAACACTTTATCAAATTTGTACTTCATCTATGATAATCTTGAACACTTCAAGATATTCATATTGGTATTTCTATAAACACCATTTGAAGTATTAGCATTTATTCCAATAGGTATGTAAATACATCATATGTATTATACCTAATAGGATAATCATTCTCCCACTACCTTTAGTGAAGATTGATTAATCATGTCTAAGATATTCATGTCTCTTACTGGTTCTCTAACCAAAAGAGTCTAGATTTATCCATCATATGGAAACTAGAAATGAATTTCTCATGATTGATGCTAATTTGATTGTTTGAGTTATCAATAACTTTAGGTATCATTTTATCTTATGCATACCATGTATCACAAGATAAACAAGGCATTTCCACAAAGATCATATCTTTAAGATTGAAACATCAACTTTATTAATTGCCATCATTGTCATACAATATGCAAAAAATAAAGTGTTTCTATCTATTGGCAATATATGAAATAGCAGTTCTCAACTCTATTTCGTGCCCTTTAGGCTGAAATAAACTGAAAGATACTCCTATCTATGGCAGCAACACTTGCTCCAATGATGGGTACTTCTTTCTTGGTCCTTTCACAAAGTCCATCACTTATGTATGGATATTGCATATCATATATGACATATCCATATCTTGGTATCATATACCTCAGATAAAGAAGTGGTTTATTTCATGATACCTTAGGTGGAGATCTCCATCCCCTCCTTCATCTTCTTTTGTTCTTCTAGATATAGAGGGCAGTTCCCTCATACACCCTTTCCCCATGTGCCTTGAGGCTGAAGACGGCATGGATTGCTGGCTAGCATCAGAACACTTCTTTGCTTTGCCCTTATCCTTGCCTTTAAGAATTACCTTTTCTTTGATCACATCAAAGATTATGGTTTGTCTTTCTTCATCTTTGCCTCTACTATCCTCAACATGTCCAAAAACTATGTCAACGCTTGTCAAAGTTGTTCATGTTGTAGCTTATCATGAATTCTATGATTCTCACAACATTTGCAGTATCATACCAATAGCCAACTCTTGGCTCAGATGGAATCCTTCTTAGTCAGGTCTTTCCACATACCCAATCACATTGAGTGTGTGGATACCTTACTGGATCTCCTTCTGTCATGACATACTAGGACAGTATCTTGGAGACATCATATGTCTCATGTTGTCTCTGCAACTCATAGTTCAGAGAACACAACATCAAGCACTCCTCATCAATGTCATCCTCGGTATGCTTCCATAAGCATACTTTTAGCCATTGATGTGGTGGGATCGAGTTCATCTGGTTCTGGTATAACTAGGACTTAGAGCTTTTACTCTAGGATTGAGAACACTTCTCAATGTCCTAACCAGTCGTGGAAAAATTCCCATTTAATTTGTTGGTCTCAAAGACCGATCGCAAATAAAGTGATTTTTTGATTAACCATTTATTTTAACAAAAGGAAATATATGCAATTTTAGTCCAAAACTCTTTTGACTTGTTTGATTGATTTGAAAGGTGACGATAAAATTTGGCCTTTAATTAATTATCGCTCCCACTATTTTAATTCAAATTGATAGCCCTCACCATCAATTCGGAAGATTGCAGCGTACAACCTTCTAGTGGGCAAGATCCTGAAATCCTGTAAGTCATGGACCAATTAGGGTTGTCACCCACAACATAGATCTCTCAGGTAGGCAACTTTTGCTAATTGCATCATATGCAACTCTTGATAAGATGTCATATACAACTCCTTGCAATGATCATCTCCATGCCTCAAGGTGCTAGATACTATCTAGGTCACCTTGTTAAGTCTGACCCAAAGCAAACACGATGAATATGCACCCTGCTAGGGCAGACCCACACATTCATCCTTCACGCTTCCACGAGATAGACGGTGCACCATGCTAGGGTGTGCCCACACTTAGTCGATCAAGCTTTTCACGTGTGTCGCATTTGGAAGGTGTGACGACCGTCTCGCGAAAATAAGATTAACTAATGCGGAAGCATTCATCAAGCAGCGGATTGGCGAAAATTACTAAAAATTAAAACTTTTTGCAAAGGGATCCATTCATAGAAGTCCTATGTGTTGTCTCTGTACTCTCAGGTCCTTGGAGTAGTAGTTAATGATTTCGAGATTTTGGCTTAGTGTCTCGAGGGTTTTATACTACCTGTGTACAGTTAAGACAGAGTAGTTAATGTTTGTATTCCTCGAGAAGCAAAAGTACATGAGATGTATATATATGAACCAGGATGTAAAGTTTTACTTTGGTTCTGAATGAAAGAGTTTTCCTATGAATGGATCCCTTTGCAAAAAGTTTTAATTTTTAGTGATTTTCGCTAATCCGCTGCTTGATGAATGCTTCCGCATTAGTTAATTTTGTTTTCGCGAGACGGTCGTCACAGAAGGCATCTAAAACTTAATATTTAATGAGGGATTTGGTTTTTATATAGATATACATATCCAATCACCACAATACATAGTACGTATCATATACATGCTATATCCCACAGAAAACATGCAAAACGATAAAAGCGATGATTATGGCCATCCTAATGTGATTCCTCGAGCCAAGAGGAATCACGGTCATCTAGGTCTAAATCACATGCAACCTGTATAAGATGAATTTTGTGCTTTTCCATCCAAGTTGATCAACTCATCATATGAATGATTCGCTCTCTCTGGATGGTCGTCTGGTGCCACCAACCGATCGGTTGGCTCCTCCAACTGATCGGTTCGCCTGGACGTCGTGCATCTCATCATGGCTGCCACCCGCTCGGCTTGCTCCTTGAACCGACCATCAACTGATCGGTTCACTCCTTGAACCGATCGTCTGGAACGTCAACCGATCGGTTCTCGCCTTGAACAGATTGTCTCAGTTGTCGTCTCGATGTCCTCTGATCTTTGACATAATAGGAAATAAAATCTATCCTAATATTACATTGCTTAAAAGGGAAACCCCGAGTTACATTCGGGGGGAGCAAAGGTAGGAAAGAATCTCGAATTATTTCGAGTTACATCAGGAATAGGAGAGGGAAGATCGGTGCGCAGACTGAGATGCAAGAAACCACAAACAACCACACACAGATAGGGGTTTATTGGCCATAATCATGCTACACATCCACCACAAAACTCATTTAAGGGCGACGTGTATCGTGTGCATTAATAATACATATCATATATGTAATTGGTATTTGTGGATTTAGGATTGGACATGCATAAAGCCAATATGATTCGCATCGTATGCAATAAATAAAGGCGAAAAACCAAAATCGATCATATCGATATTCCTAAGATATAGACCAATTGACGTTGCTCTGATACCACTGTTGGGTTATAGGGGAGGCAGAGAAGGCAGCAGAAACAAAAATTTCTCCCCCAAACCCGGAACAAGGAAACACGTCAACGTCTATATAATAGGAAAGGATGGTTTGTGGAATCATACCTTGTCCCGAGGCTTGCTCGGCGACAATACCTCGCGCCTTGCGCGGTCTTCATCTCTGGTCTTGGACGGTGTCTGTGCAGCTCCTGGTCACACCGGGACTGACGAATCCTCTTCTCACCAGACTGTCAGGATTGACAGTTGTCCTCCTGAGCGACAAAAACCTCCCGCCTCTGAAGTAGGCCACACGGACCACCTGGAACTCCACACTCCTTGTCCCACAAGGAAGTGGAAGGAGTCGCACCCTCCTGTTGATGTACTAGTCACCAACACACTCTCCTGCCTCCAGTTGCAACTGCAGTTGTCCTTCCCTTACTGCACCTCCATTTGCGGGAAGCACTTGCTCGGGCTCTCTCTCGGTTACCAAAACCAGAGAGAACGACAACTTTGCAGAGCAACTGGTTGCACTGAGTTGTACTTTGAGAAGCCCCCAATACCCCTATATATATAGGAGGGTCATGGGAGAGGGTTCTCCATCCCGGGCAATGCGGGACTAAAAGTAGGAGTAGAAGGGTTCAAGATTTTCCACAAAAACAACCAACTCGCAACCTGAACCGATCGGTTCACAAGTGAACTGGTCGGTTGGGGACCTGAACCGGTCGGTTGGAACACCAACCGATCGGTTGGGACCCATGAGCCGATCGTTTCACTTCTGAACCGGTCGGTTGGAACACCAACCGATCGGTTGGGACCCATGAGCCGATCGTTTCACTTCTGAACCGGTCGGTTTGTGGTCCTGATCAGTTCCCGATTGACTTTCCTTCTTTTGTTTCTAATTGGTATCGAATACCAATCCTTGTTCCAATCAAATTGGGCAAGTGAAACGCAAGGAAAATTCTCACCTACCTGACTTTCCCAACTTGCTCGGTTGCACCAGTTGAACCGATCGTTTCAACACTTGAACCGATCATTTCACTCTGACCATGAGCCGATCGGTTCAACACTTGAGCCGACCGGTTCAGCAACCTCAGCCGACCGGTTCAACACTTGAACTGATCAGTTGGGAGTACAGGTTGTGCAAAATCAGTAAAATGCGATTTCAATCAATCTGATACTCCAATCAACATGTCCAACACCTTGAACAATATGATATTGAGCTATCAATCAATTGAGTGTTTAATTGAACTACTAAACTCCTTTAGTAATCAATCTAAATGTTGCTTGTGGACAAAACTCCTCTTCCAGGTTAAAATCCTATGTGTGTGACCCTACAGGTCCATTTCACGTTGGCAGTGAAAGTCCATAACACTTATGACTTCACAAGCAAAGAGTGGTGCCTAGTCACACATCAGTGCTACCCAAGTGAAAGTAGAAATTTGGAGAACAACTTTCAATCCTACAATCCGTGAATGGTGTTACAGTGAATGTATAATTCCTTTGTCACTGATATCCCGAATGAACTCGAGGCATGGAACAGTCATCCTGTCAACGTTCATTCACTTTCTTGATCTCAGAGTAGATTGGAAGAGATATGTATGACATCAATATCACATACTGATTCACACATGCATGCGAACGCCTATTTCAATCCTACTCATCAAGTGGCCTTGGATATCAAACTCCCTCAGGAGGGACAAATCCCATATCTATCACTCACCCCTCAAAAGCCCCATGTGTCAAAGCCACCCAATCATCACCTTTATAACAACCCATGTTTCAGGACTACGTTTGATGATGTCAAAGTGTGCCCAACGACATGTGTTGAGTGTAGTGATTTCAGGTCTAAGAATCACACTCACCACCATCACTGTGAGTACTGACTGTGACTACCATGTCATGGTTCCATGTGACAAACTCACGGTGGGTCTGTCTGGTACACTTATTCTCTAACAAGTACCTATGTGTTTGGTTTGATATCTCTATATCATGACTAATGAGATTTTGTCATCAACCAACACCAAAATCTAGTCATGTGTGTCATTGCTGTCTATCTACCTTCCACAATGACATCCGACTAGGGACATAACAAGAATGTACAAACTCTTAGCATCCGTATGATCTCATCGTTCAGGTCCTCAACCTGAAAGCATACGTCATTGAGTACTGTCATTCTCTAGACATTCAATCTGTTCTATCACTATCTCATATGATTGAACCATAAAGAATTGGAAGCTTGCCTTTGATGTTTATCAAATCAATCTTAATGTATCCCACCAATCATCCCATGATTGGCTCTCAGGGCATACATACCAACACTAGGGACACTTGTCCATGGGAAATACCGCCTTCTCATCTCGCCCCATACACATGTCCAAGGCAATTGCCACATGCAAGCATCATGCACCAAGTGTCCACAAGGGTGGTGACACAAATGAAGCCAAAGGTCAAGGATGGTCAAAGGCTGACACAACCACAAGTGTGATACACTCGCTTGCCCAACACAGCCTCATGGCAGACACCAGGCTCCCAAACACACCCTTGCCCAATACAAGGTCCATCAAGGCAAGGCAAGGCCCAAACAAGGCAAAACAAGGCCCCACAAGGCTCAACCAAGCCCAAGGAAACTCAAGTAGTGAGCCCAACCCTTCCTCTCAACTCTAGAGGAAGAAAGGAGAGAGAAAAACACCTCTCAAGGTGACAAACTTGCTCATCAACCCTAGACTTGGGTTATTTGCAAGTGGCACCTCCAACTCTCAACAAAGCACAAGTAACCTTAATCACCACTAGAGGTGATTAGTAAGAAACTAAACACAAGGTTAAGGCAAATCAAATAGGATAAGCCCAGAACGGAGGATAGGGTCCTTACAAGCCATAAACCCCTATAAAGGGATTTCGTCCTCGAAATCTGAAGAGAAAAGCGAGGGATACTTCCTCCTCATCTATTCCTCAAGCTCCCACGTGGGTTCCTCAACGCCACAATAATACCAAAGAACGTTCACAAGAACCAGATCCTTCCTCTTCATCTTCTTTACTCTTCTGTCAAGGATCATCACTGGACATTCCTCATAGGTCACATCTTCATCAAGTTCAACCTCAACTGGCTGTAACACTGTCCCTTTGTGTGGATGAATTTTCTTCAACATGCTGACATGGAACACCGGATGTAACCTATGCAACTCTGGTGGCAACTATAACTTATAAGCTACCTTGCCAACACGTGCTATTACCGCGTATGGACCCATAAACCTGGGTGCCAGTTTGCCTTTTCGGCGAAACCTCAGAATGCCTTTCCATGGTGAGACCTTGAGATACACTTTGTCTCCTACCTGGAACACTATAGGTCATCAGTGATTATATGCGTACAAATTTTGTCTGTCCTATGCCGCTTTCAACTTTTTCTGTATCACTCTGATCTTCTGTGCTTTCTGTTGCACTAACTCAAGACCCAAAAGCTGATACTCATGAGACTCATACCAACATAGAGGAGATCTGCACTTCCTACCATATAGAGCCTCATAAGGAGCCATGTCGATGCTCCGCTAATAACTATTGTTGTAGGTGAATTCTATCAAACTGAGATGCATGTCCATACTGCCTAAGAACTACAAAACACAAGCTCAGAGAAGATCCTCTAAAGTCTGAATAGTCGTCTCAGACTATCCATTTGTCTGTGGGTGGAAAGCGGTATTGAACCTCAACTGCATTCCCAACGCTTTATGTAACTGTTCCAAAAATGACTCGTGAAATGGGGTCCTCTATCAGAGACTATCGTTGCAGGTACACCATGCAAATGCACTATCTCATCCACATACACCTGACCAAGCTTCTTTGCTGTATATGTTGTCTTTACATGTATGGAATTAGCAAACTTTGTCAATCTATCCACTATCACCCAAATGGAATCATAATTCTTAGTTGTCCTTGGTAGACCAACTATGAAATCCATGGTTATATGATCCCATTTCCACTGCGATATCAGCAGGGGTTGCAGCGTACCTGCCGGCTTTTGATGCTCAGCCTTAACTTGCTGGCATACCGCACACCTAGCCACAAACTCGGCTACATATCTCTTCAAGCCAGGCCACCAATACAGGTCCTTTAGATTATGATACAACTTGGTGACACATGGATGCATAGCATACATCGATGTGTGTGCTTCCTCAAGCACAAACTTCCTCAAATCATCAACATTGGGGACTACCATACTATCACGACAGCAAACTAGTCCATCCTCAAACTCATGGAACCCATCATGCTTTTCGCTGCCAAACTCTGATCTTATCAACTGAACTGAAGCATCTGCCTATTGTGCATCTTTGATCTGTTGTCTCAACATAGGCTTTACTTGCATTTGTGCCAACAATCCTGCCAACAAGGAGACTTCCATATGTACATTCATATGTCGCAAAGAGACAAGTATATCCCGCCTATGGCATGCCAAGGAACTCAATTATGCCTTCTTCATAGAGTGAGAAGAAGGAGACTTTCTGCTAAGTGCATCAACTACCAAGTTCGCCTTACCAGGATGATACTCAATGGTACAATCATAATCATTGATCAGCTCCATCCAGCAACGTTGTCGCATGTTCAGCTCACTCTACGAGAAGATGTACTTCATGTTCTTATGATCTTTACAGATCTGACACACTTCCCCATAAAGGTAGTGTCTCCAAATCTTTAATGTATGGACCACCGCTGCCAGCTCCAGATCATGTGTCGGATAGTTCTCCTCATGTTTCTTAAGCTATCGCGAAGCAAAAGAAACCACATGATCCTCCTGCATTAGCACACATCCTAAGTCTTTCTTGGAAGCATCACAAAAAAAAATATCCCTTTCTAGGCTCTGGAAGCACCAACATCGGAGCACTAGTCAGCTTCTCCTTCAAGCTTTGGAAAGCTTATTGACAATGATCATCCCAAAAAAAGGGTACACCCTTCCTGGTCAACTTTGTTAACGGTAACACGATTATACTAAAGTTCCTTATAAACTTCCGGTAGTATCTTGCTAAACCAAGAAAACTACAAACTTCTGTTGGCGTCTTCAGTTGCTCCCAATCTATAACTAACTCTACCTTCTTAGGGTCCACTCTGACTCCTTCTGCAGATATCACATGACCCAAGAAAGTTACTTCTTTCAACTAGAACTCACACTTACTAAACTTGGTATACAACTGATGTTGGCGAAGAAGAGTCAACGCTAGTCGAAGATGTTGTTCATGCTTTTGACTATCGCGACTATAGATCAAGATGTCATCTATAAAAACTATAACAAACTGATCTAGAAATGGACAAAACACCCAGTTCATTAGATCCATGAAAGTAGCAGGAGCATTGGTTAGCCTAAACGGCATAACCACAAACTCGAAGTGACCATACCTCATCCTAAACGCTGAATTTGGTATGTCCTCATCCTTAATATTCAACTGATGATAGCCAGACCGTAGATCTATCATTGAGAAAGTTGTAGCACCATGCAACTGATCAAACATATCATCTATCCTTGGCAATGGGTACTTATTCTTGATCGTGACTTTGTTCAACTGCCGGTAATCTATACACAGTCACATCGACCCGTCCTTCTTCTTTATGAACAAGAATGGAGCACCCCACGGTGATGTGCTCGATATGATGAAACCTTTATCTAATAACTCCTGTAACTATTTCTCCAGTTCTTCCATCTTGGCTGGAGCCATCCTGTATGGTGTCTGAGCAACTGGCTGTGTTCCTGGCACCAGATTGATCTCAAAATCAATCTCTCGAGGTGGGGGAACACTGGGAAACTCATATGGAAACACATCCACAAACTCTCAGACAATAAGCACCTCTAAAGGCTAGGACCCTTTGCCTTGGTATCCACAACGTGAGCTAAAAACGCCTTACATCCTTATCGCAACAATTTCTCTGCCATCATCACCGACACTAAGCACGTCGGAAGAATCCTCCTATCACTTGGAAGATCCACTTCTCTCCACCGCCATCAAACACTGCCTGCTTAGAACCACAGTCCGACACAACCTTATACTTTTCTAAGGTATCCATCCCAAGTATCACATCGAATCCATGCATATCAAGTGGTATAAGATCCACTTGCATACCATGTCCCGAAAATGATAGAACACAGGAGGGGCACTCCTCTCAAAGCATTGAGGAACCATCAAGAGGGGTTTCTAGCAACATGCTATCACTCTTATAGCTAACAGGTAAGAGACCGTTGTCAAGCATAGTTCGTGTGATAAAAGAGTATGTAGCACCCGGGTAAACCAGAACAGATACAAAACAAGAAGAAGAAAAATCAGAATGAAATAACTCCATCTGACATGCCACAACTTGTGGGTTGACTATCACCTCCGGCTGACTCATAGCGTAGAATCAAGCCGTTGCTTGCTGTCCACGTCCTCTGCTTCCTTGGGAAGACGATCCCGCTTGCGACGCTTGACCACATCCTTGCCCTCTGCTACCATTGGGCTTCTGTCTATCTGACCCTTGATGATTCTGCCTCAGCTGCTATGTCACTTCAACATCTTTCCTTGGGCAATTTGAACTCCAATGCCTGATCTGACCACAAAGATGACATGACTGGTCTCGCTGTTGTGGCCTAAACGACCCTGTCACTACCACTGAAGATGTACTATGTTCCTTTGATGGCAAAGTAACATATCCTCCTACCTTACTCGAGGACCACTGTGATCATGCACTGGAACCTCTTAACCCAGAAGGTGCTGAAAACCTTGGCTTCTTAAAGCCACCAGACCTCTGCCCTAGAAACTGAGCAAGCCTCTTCTTAGTCATGGATTCTCTTTTCTCCATGACTGACCGTTCAATCCTGCGGACGGACTCCATGAACGTGGTAAACCACTCACGATTCTCCAAAGCAGTCACAAGTGTTGTCAACTCTACGCTCAGACCCTTCTCAAACCGTCTGATTCGCTTGTTGTCTGTCGTCTCCATGTGAGGACCAAACCTCAGTAGGTCCATAAACTTGGCTTCATATTTGGTGATGCTCAATGATCATTGGCGCAGACGCTCAAACTGGTTGATCTTCTCATCTAGATACGTCTTCAGGAAGTATCTCCTGAGGAACTCTCACCGGAAAACCTCCCAACCGATCACCTCACCGGGTCACTTCTCTTCCTCAATGGCCCACCAGTGGCCAGCACTGCCTTTCAGAAGATAGACAACGTACTTGACTTTGTCTTCTTCGGGGATGTTGATGATCCAGAAGGCCTTCTCTAGACTTGTCAGCCATAGATCTACATCCTCTACATCATCTATTCTAGCATAATCTGAAGCTCTAACTCGGTGAAGTCGCTCAAAGGTCTTCCCAATGCCTGACGATTCACCATGGGGAGCTTGTACTCTTAGCAGAGCCACTGACAATCTTTCTACCATGTGATTCATCGTAGCCATCAACTGCCCCATAAGGTGTTGATAGGTAGGGTTTTTGAGAATGGCTGGGTCAAGTTGGGGGACCTCAAGCACTCGATCGTCATGTGCCTACACTCTTGCTCCATCAACTGATGCAACATCGCTGCTCTCGGTAGCATGGTCTTCATGGTTTCCAGACATCTTTAAGCTTTTTCTTTCACCGAGGGAAGAAGATTATTGTAAGAAGATCTAGAAAACTCACAAGAACAGAAACAAACCTAATGCTAGATCCATATATACTCAGTGAACCTAGAGCTCTGATACCAAACCAACTGTGACACCCCGCCATCACATAGACAGCAAGGTGACACGCAAAAATGTGTGGAACCACATATTACTGAAAACATAGGTTAATTAAAACCAATTGCAAAAAGCAGATAAACAAAGAAACTATTACATCCAGATCCTGTAAGGAAACATGATATACAACTATTATAATCCTGATATATGTCCACAACTTAGGGAAAATAGTTGTCCTACCAGCACATGAGTTCATCACATGTTTATACATAACGGCCACATCAGGCCAACAATAGGATATACAAAGCTGCATCAGGTAACCATCGTAAAACATTGTCAAAACACCTCCGAGGACCTGAGAGTATAGGAATAACTCTAGGACTCTACTACAAAACCACCAAAACAGTAGCATGTCCATCTCTTGCCTTCTACTGCTCTTCTTCCTGTTTCTCGGCCACAACCTCACCACCACCACCACGTCTAGCACGACCACCTAAAAAGGTTGTAAACAAATTGGGTGAGACACACAGTCCCAGCGAGAAACATAACTCCCCGTCGAAACTATAAAACTCCAAAGAAGGGTAAAGCAGGTAAAACAGATAACTAGAATAAGTAGATTATATGAGCAACATACTGAGCATGTCTTACGGTATTATTAAACTTACCAGGATATCCGAGAGGCATATAACCTGATTTTCTTTATGGAACATGATTGACAAGATAAGATTTATAAGATCTTACCACATAACATAAGGAACGTATAATGAACTACAAGGTATAACAAGATCAACTGCACAAGCAAGGCCTCAACCAATGTTCTGTGTTTTTCCTTAAGCAATAAGTACTATTTAGATGGATTACGTATTATTATTATGCCTTGAGGAAGTGAGCCGTACCGCTCAATTCCAACCTTCAGTTGTGAAACCCAAGCCGGTACCATAAAAGGTAAATGGAAGAGCCGGACTCCACGACCTCACCACCTCGTGGTCAGTGCATGAGTACAAAACAAGCAGGACTGTAGTCTCATGCTTATGTGGCCTCAGCCACAGGGTTAGGCTACCCTCTGCCTATCCCACCTTGATATAGGTATCGACGCTAGTGAAACTACGCCACGAGCATGATCACCATGCTCTGAGCCATGAACACAATCATGCTCTTCTTATCACACATCCTGAGCCATGGGCCTGTTCACCATGCTCTAACATATTGATCAATGGGACTAAAACTGTGCACTCTAATCCTCCTCATTTTTTACTAGTAGAAACCACACATATTCAACAATATGCGCTTCCATGTTAACCCGTAGGAAAACCTATTTCACCATCACCAGCTACTAACGATGATGGATCTATGGCCAGGGAAAACTACATGATATGTTCCACTATAATTAATTAGTATATTTTAAGTGGATTATTGAGGCAACCAAGTTGTAAAACATAAACAACATTGAGTTACATTAATGTTGTCATTATCACATTATCATGGGATCTCAATCCCTCATCACAGAAAGTCGCTGCCTCTCAAGGCATCATCATTTTACATCATCACTTGGGATAACAATCCCTCATCTCATCATCAAGAGGATAACACCTCACTGGGCACTCAGCCCTTACCAGGTCCTCAGACCTATCTCATCATATTGGTGATGCATGTTATCCCATCAACAAGAATTATCATCATGCAGCGTTATTCAAACACATATACCTAATAGCTCTTACCTGGCTATGAATTCACGTGATACACCTGCATAGTTAGTATGCACATCAAGAGAGATAACTTAAAGTCACCAGACATAGATCTCACTGATTATTATGTCATTAGGGGTGCAGATGTGCATGTCATGGTTATAATCATATGAGGCATACAGTTGTATCAATTACATTATGGTTATCGAATCATAAGCATCCACTTATGCCATTTATCTTATAAACATAAACAAGTATCTTGTTATCTGATCTAGCATTATATTTAAGCATCAATCATAGCACTAGTTCACAACCCATCATCCATATAATATCAACAACATAGGTGTGATTACAAGACAACAAATCACTAGCTAGGGTATCCAGGTTAAGCATAACCTTAACTAAAGGTACTAGTTACCCTCGCTAATAGCCTGACAGGTAGCGCACCACTTACCGCAGGTGGTATCGGGCAGGGTAACAACCCTCACTAAAGGCATGTTGACCAAGGCACTTAGCCACATCTATCAGCCAACTCAAATACAAGAGTGTATCAGTTAACAAGTCCTATGGGATGTTGTGCAACCAAGATAACATGAATGCATCGTGTAGTTGGGGTCAGGAGGTGTATCGTGTAGATGGGATATGTGTGCAATAGGCAGCTAGTTGTGGGCTAAGGCCCTATCGTCTAGTAAGGGTTAGGGTTGCATTGGGCAACCATCTCACCACTGCAATGGCCAAGATCGTGGCGCCCAACCCAACTCTATAACGCCCACCATGTAGACATCACCAAATGATACAAGGGTACCACAAGGAAGCCTTACCATCCAAAAAGATTAGGCACACCATATCAACCACCACTAAGGCAAGCACTAGGTTCCACCACTCAACACATATCGGGAAGCTCAAGACCAACGCAACTTGTGTCACCCAAGGCACGAAACAGAGGAACCTATAGAGATAACAACTAAGCACCATATTGGCCCAGGGGATAACACCTACTAGGAGAAAGGGTCATCTCAGTCGAGGCATATCGCCCAAGGTCACCAATAAGATCTAGATGATCATATCAGGCACAAAGCCAACCAAACTCAACAAGACCATATCGACCAAAGCTAAACCCAAGGTGAGGGGTGTCAGGAAACATCACCACAAAGGTGTATGGTGCAAGGCACAAAGGTTCATCTCATCTTGGTCATCATTAACCTAAAGATCACCATCACAAAACCCTAATAGATCAAGAGAGTTGGCTCACCTCTCAGCAATCAAGAGAGAGGGGTTTTGCACAACCTCCATCACATATCTCGGGCAACATGATAGATCATTTCCATATCGGCTAAGCTCCCAACTTTACTAGGTCAACATCCAACCAAGGCTCACCTCTCTAATGCATGGTGAGATAAGAGTGTTGCCCAAGCAACTAGAGTATAGACTCACCTCTCAACAACCAAGTGAGAGGAGTGTTGCCTATACCACTAGAGTCGAACTCACTTCTCAAGACCAAATGGAGAGAAAGGATTTTCGCCCAATAAACTCTATACATATGGTTCGGCCACCAAGGTCAAGAACACACCAACAACATGAACATACATCAATAAGATACATGCTCGATCAAGGTGAAACATAACATGCAACAAGAAAAGGAAGTAGTATAGCTAGGGTTAGGAGTTATGTAACCCGCCTTAAGAACAATCCAAGCTCCTAGCACCAAGCTCCCAAGCTCAAGCACCACCTTCGGACACCTCAAGAAGAGAAACAAAACTTGTAACCACCATGGATGAAGAGCAAGCAAGAAAGAGAAGAAGAAGGTTATAAGGAAAGAGGGGAGATGCTTACCACAAGAAGAAGAAAAAGGCACCCTAGGGCTCGACCACCAGTAGAGGAAGAAGAAGACTCCAAGGAGAAGGAGGAGGATTGGCCACCAACTTGTAAAGGGGATGTGTCGCCCACCAAGGAAGGAAAGGAAGTAACACCAATTAAAGGGATCCTAAGCAAGAGAAAGGAGAGGTATATATAGAAAAGGGTGAAGGAGAAAACAAGGAAAGGTGTCGCAAAACCTTGGGACACTTGTCCATGGGAAATGCCACCTTCTCATCTCACCCCATACACATGTTCAAGGCAATTGCCACATGCAAGCATCATGCAGCAAGTATCCACAAGGGTGGTGACACAAACAAAGCCAAAGGTCATGGATGGTCAAAGCCCAACACAACCACAGGGGCGATACACTCTCTTGCCTGACACAGCCTCATGGCTGACACAACCATGGCCGACACAAGGCTCCCAAACACACACTTGCCCGATACAAGGTCCATCAAGGCAAGGCAAGGCCCAAACAAGGCAAAATAAGGCCCCACAAGGCTCAACCAAACCTAAGGCAACTCAAGCAATGAGCCCAACCCTTCTTCTCAACTCTAGAGGAAGCAAGGAGAGAGAAAAACACCTCTTAAGGTGACAAACTTGCTCATCAACCCTAGACTTGGGTTATTTGCAAGTGACACCTCCAACTCTCAACAAAGCACAAGCAACCTTAATCACCACTAGAGGTGATTAGAAAGCAACTAAACACAAGGTTTAGGCAAAGCAAACAAGATAAGCCTAGAACGAAGGATAGGGTCCTTACAAGCCATAAACCCCTACAAAGGGATTTTGTCCTCAAAATCTAAAGAGAAAAGTGAGGGATACTTCCTCCTCATCTCTTCCTCAAGCTCCCACGTGGCTTCCTCAACACCATGATGATGCCAGAAAACTTTCACAAGAACCCGATCCTTCCTCTTCAGCTTCTTTACTCTTCTATCAAGGATCATCACTGGACCTTCCTCGTAGGTCACATCTTCATCGAGCTCAACCTTAACTGGCTGTAACACTATCTATGTGTCTGGATGACTTTTCTTTAGCATGCTGACATGGAACACCGGATGTAACCTATGCAACTCTGGTGGCAACTCTAACTTATAAGCTACCTTGCCAACACGTGCTATTATTGGGTATGACCCCATAAACCTGGGTGCCAGTTTGCCTTTCTAGCCAAAACTCAGCATGCCTTTCCATGGTGAGACCTTGAGATACACTTTGTCTCCCACCTGGAACACTATTGGTCATCGGTGATTATCTGCGTACGACTTCTATCTGTCCTGTGCCGCTTTCAACTTTTACTGTATCACTCTGATCTTCTCTATTGTTTGTTGCACTAACTCATGGCCCAAAAGCTGATACTCACCAGACTCATACCAACATAGAGGAGATCTACACTTCCTGCCATATAGAGCCTCATAAGGAGCTATGTCGATACTCCGCTGATAACTATTATTGTAGGTGAACTCTATCAAACTGAGATGCATGTCCCAACTGCTTAAGAACTGCAAAACACAAGCTCAAAGAAGATCCTCTAATGTCTGAGTAGTCCTCTCAGATTGTCCATCTATCTGTGGGTGGAAAGCGGTATTGAACCTCAACTGCGTTCCCAACGCTTTATGTAACTGTTCCCAGAAATGACTCGTGAACTGGGGTCCTCTGTCAGAAACTATCGTTGCGAGTACACCATGCAAACACACTATCTCATCCACATACACCCGAGCAAGCTTCTCTGTTGTATACGTTGTATGCATAGGTATGAAATGAGCAGACTTTGTCAATCTATCCACGATCACCCAAATGGAATCATGATTCTTAGTTGTCCTTACCAGACCAACTATGAAATCCATGGTTATATGATCCCATTTCCACTACGGTATTGGTAGGGGTTGCAACATACCTGCCGGCTTCTGATGCTCATCCTTAACTTGCTGGCATACCGCACACCTAGCCACAAACTTGGCTACATCTCTCTACACCTCCTTCTTCCCACTCTATCAACAAGGAACTCAATTGTGCCTTCTTGATAGAGTGGGAAGAAGGAGGCTTTCTGCTAAGTGCATCAGCTACCACGTTCACCTTACTAGGATGATACTCAATGGTACAATCATAATCATTGATCAGCTCCATCCAGCGAAGCTGTCGCATGTTCAACTCACTCTGTGAGAAGATGTACTTCAAGTTCATATGATCTGTAAGGATCCAACACACTTCCCCATAAAGATAGTGTCTCTAAATCTTTAACGCATGGACCACCGTTGCCAGCTCTAGATCATGTGTTGGATAGTTCTCCTCATGTTTCTTAAGCTATCGCGAAGCAAAAGAAACCACATGATCCTCCTGCATTAGCACACATCCTAAGACTTTCTTAGAAGCATCGTAGAAAACAACATAGCCCTTTCCAGGCTCTGGCAGGAGCAACACCGGAGCACTAGTCAACTTCTCCTTCAAGATTTGGAAAGCTTGCTGACAACGATCATCCCAAACAAAGGGTACACCCTTCCTGGTCAACTTTGTTAACAATAACATGATTATACTGAAGTTCCTTATAAACTTCCGGTAGTATCCTGCTAAACCTAGAAAACTACGAACTTATGGTGGCGTCTTCGGTTGCTCCCAATCTATAACTGACTCCACCTTCTTAGGGTCCACTCTGACTCCTTCTGTAGATATCACATGACCCAAGAATGTTACTTCTTTCAACCAGAACTCACACTTACTAAACTTGGCATACAACTGATGTTGGCGAAGAAGAGTCAACGCTTGTCGAAGATGTTGTTCATGGTTTTGACTATCCCGACTATAGATCAAGATGTCATCTAAAAAACTACAACAAACTGATCTAGAAACGGATGGAACACCCGATTCATCAGATCCATGAAAGCAGCAGGCGCATTGGTTAGCCCAAACGGCATAACCACAAACTCGAAGTGACCATACCTCATCCTAAACGCTGACTTTGGTATGTCCTCATCCTTAATCCTCAACTGATGATATCCAGACTGTAGATTTATCCTTAAGAACACTGTAGCATAACTCAACTGATCAAACAGATCATCTATGCTCAGCAATATGTACTTATTCTTGATCGTGACTTTGTTCAACTGTCGGTAATCTATACACAGCCGCATCGACCCGTTCTTCTTTTTTACGAATAGGACTGGAGCACCCCACGATGATGTGCTTGGTATGATGAAAACTTTATCTAACTACTCCTGTAACTGTTTCTTCTGTTCTGCCATCTCGGCTGGAGCCATCCTGTACGCTGTCTGAGCAACTGGCTGTGTTCCTGGCACCATATTGATCTCAAAATCAATCTCTCGAGGTGGGGGAGCACCGGGAAACTCATCTAGAAACACATCCACAAACTTTCGAACAATAGGAACCTCCAAAAGGATAGGACCCTTCACCTTGGTATCCACAACATGAGCTAAGAACACCTTACATCCTTTTTGCAGCAATTTCTCTGCCACCATTGCTGACACTAAGCACATCAGAAGAATCTTCATATCACCTTGGAAGATCCACTTCTCTCCACCGTAATCAAACACGGCCTGCTTAGAACCACAGTCCAACACAACCTTATACTTTTCTAACGTATCCATCCCAAGGATCACATCGAATCCATGCATCTCAAGTGGTACAAGATCCACTTGCATACTGTATCCTAAAAAAGATAGAACATAAGAGGGGCACTCCTCTCGAAGCATCGAGGAACCATTAAGAGGGGTTTCTAGCAACATGCTATCTCTCTTACAACTAAAAGGTAAGAGACGGTTTTCAAGCATAGTTTGTGCGATAAAAGAGTGTGTAGCACTCGGGTCAACCAAAATAGATATAAAGCAAGAAGAAGACAAATCAAAATGAAATAACTCCATCTGACCTGCCACAACTCGCGGGTTGACTATCTCCTCCAGATGACTCATAGTGTAGAATCGAGCCATTGCTTGCTGTCCACGTCCCCTTCTTCCTTGGGAAGACGATCCCGCTTGCGACGCTTGACCATGTCCTCACCCTCTGCTACCATTGGGCTACTATATATCTGACCCTTGTTGATTCTGCCTCAGCTGCTATGTCACTTCAACATCTTTCCTTGGGTAATTTGACATCCAATGCCTGATCTGACCACAAAGATGACATGACTGGTCTCACTGTTGTGACCTAAATGGCCCTGTCACTACCACTAAAGTTGTACTATGTGCCTTTGACGGTGAAGAACCATATACTCTTCCATTACTCAGGGACCACTGTGATGGTGCATTGGAACCTCTTAACCCAGAAGGTGCTGAAAACCTTGGCTTCATAAAGCCACCAGACCTCTGCCCTAGAAACGAAGAAGGCCTCTTCTTAGTCATGGATTCTCTCTTCTCCCTGACTGATCGTTTAATTGTACAGATGGACTCCATGAATGTGGCAAACCTCTCCCGATTCTCTAAAGTAGTCATAGGTGTTGTCAACTCTGCGCTCAGACCCTTCTCAAACCATCTGATCTGCTCGTCGTCTGTCGTCACCATGTGAGGACAAAACCTCAGCAGGTCCATAAACTTGGCTTCATACTAAGTGATGCGTAACGAACCTTAGTGCAGACACTCAAACTGGTTGATCTTCTTATCCAGATACGTCTTCGGGAAGTATCTGCTGACGAAATCTCGTCGGAAAACCTCCCAATCGATCACCTCACTGGGTCGCTTCTCTTCCTTAATGGCCCACCAATGGCCAGTACTACCTTTTAGAAGGTAGAGAGCGTGCTTGACTTTGTCTGCTTCAGGGATGTCGAGGATCTGAAAGGCCTTCTCTAGACTTGTCAGCCATAGATTTGCATCCACTGGATCAACCATTCCAGTGTAATCTGAAAATCCAACTCAGTGAAGCCACTCAAAGGTCTTCCTAATGCCTAATGATTCACCATGGGGAGCTTGTGCTCTTGGTGGAGGCACTGGCAATCTTTCTATCATGTGATTCATCATAGCCATCAACTGCCCCATAAGGTGTTGATAGGTAGGGTTTTCGAGAATAGCCGGGTCAAGTTGGGGGACCTCAGGCACCCGATCGTCATGTGCTTGAACTCTTGTATCATCAACTGATGCAGCATCGCTGCTCTCAGCATCATGTTCTTCATGGTTTCCATACATCTTTAATATTTTTCTTCCACTGAGGGCAGAAGATTATTGTAAGAATATCTGGAAAACTCACAAGAACAGACACAAACCTAATCCTAGATCCCTATAGACTCAACGAACCTAGAGCTCTGATACCAAACCAGCTGTAACACCCCGCCATCACACATATAGCAAGGTGACACGCGAAAACGTACAGAACCACATATTACTGAAAACACAGGTTAATTAAAACCAATTGCGGAAAGCAGATAAACAAAGAAACTATTACATCCAGATCCTGCAAGGAAACATGTTATACAACTATTATAAGCTTGATATATGTTCACAACTTAGGGAAAATAGGTGTCGTGCCATCACATGAGTTCATATCATGTTTATACATAACGGCCACATCAGGCCAGCAATAGGATATACAAAGCTACATCAGGTAAACATCGTAAAACATCATCAAAACACCTCCGAGGACCTACAAGTACAGGGATAACTCTAGGACTCTACTACAAAACCACCAAAATAGTAGCATGTCCATCTCTTGCCTTCTACTACTCTTCTTCTTGCTGCTCAGTCGCAACCTCGCGACCACCTCCACGTCTAGCGAGACCACCTAAAAAGGTTGTAAACCAACGGGGTGAGACACACAGTCCCGGTGAGAAACATAACTCCCCGTCGAAACTATAAAACTCCAAAGAAGGCTAAAGCATTTAAAATAGATAACTAGTATAAGCAGATTATATGAGCAGCATACTGAGCAGGTCTTACTGTATTATTAAACTTACCAGGATATCCGGGAGGAATATAATCTGATTTTCTTTATGGAACATGATTGACAAGATCAACTACACAAGCAAGGCCTCAACCAATGTTTCATGTTTTGCCTTAAGCAATAAGTACTATTCGGCTGGATTATGTATTATTATTATGCCCTGACGGAGCGAGTCGTACCACTCAATTCCAACCTTCGGTTGTGAAACCCAATCCAGTTCCATAAAAGGTCAATGGAAGAGCCGGACTCCACGATCTCACCACCTCATGGTTAGTGCACGAGTGCAAAACAAGCAGGACCACAGTCTCATGCTTAAGTAATCCCAACCACTGGGTCAGGCTACCCTCTGCCTAGCCCAACTTGGTACAGGTATAGGCGCTAGTGAAACTGAGCCATGGGCATGATTACTGTGCTCTGAGCCATGAACACAATCATCCTCTTCTTATCACACATCCTAAGCCATAGGCCTGTTCACCATGCTCTAACATATTGAGCCACAGGCCTGAAACCACACTCTCAAGTCTACAATCGAAGTTGCACTCTAGTCCTCCTCATTTTTGGCTAGGATAAACCACACATATTCAACAATATGCGCTTCCAGGTTAACCCACAGGAAAACTTGTTTCATCATCACTAGCTACTGACGATGATGGATCTATGGCCAGGGAAAACTACATGATATGTTACACTATAGTTAATTAGTATATTTTAAGTGGATTGTTGAGGCAACCAAGTTGTGAAACATAAACGACATTGAGTTAAATTAATGTTGTCATTATCACATTATCATGGGATCTCAATCCCACATAACAGAAAGTCGCTGCCTCTCAAGGCATCATCATTTTACATCATCACTTGGGATAACAATCCCTCATCTCATCATCAAGAGGATAACACCTCACTGGGCACTCAGCCCTCACCAGGTCCTCAGACCTATCTCATCATACTGGTGATGCATGTTATCCCATCAACAAGAATTATCATCATGCAACATTATTCAAACACATATACCTCATAACTCTTACCTGGCTATGAATTCAACTGATACACCTGCAAAGTTAGTATACACATCAAGAGAGATAACTTAAAATCACCAGACATAGATCTTACTGATTATTATGTCATTAGGGGTGCAGATGTGCATGTCATGATTATAATCATATGAGTCATACAGCTGTATCAATTACATTATGGTTATGTTATCATAAGCATCCACTTATGCCATTTATCTTATAAACTGAAACAAGTATCTTGTTATCTGATCTAGCATTACGTTTAAGCATCAAGCATAGCACTGGTTCACAACCCATCATCCATATAATATCAACAACATATAGGTGCGATTACAAGACAACACGTCACTAGCTAGGGTCTCCAGGTTAAGCATAACCTTCACTAAAGGTACTAGTTACCCTTGCTAAAAGCCTAACGGGTAGAGCACCCCTTACCAAAGGTGGTATCAGGCAGTGTAACAACTCGCACTAAAGGCCTGTCAGCCAAGGCACTTTGCCACATCTATCAGACAACTCAAACACAAGAGTGTATCGGTCAACAAGGCCTATGGGATGTCGTGCAACTAAGATAACATGAATGCATCATGCAGATGGGTTCAAGAGGTGTATCGTGCAGTTGGGCTACATGCGCAATGGGAATCTAGTTGTGGGCTAAGGCCCTATCGGCTAGCTAGGGTCAGGGTTGCATCGGGAAACCATCTCACCACTGCAACGACCAAGATCATGGCGCTCAAGCCAATACTATAACGCCCACCATGTACACATAACCAAACAATACAAGGGCACCACAAGGAAGCCTTACCATCCAACAACATCAGCCATACCACATAGACCACCACTAAGGCAAGAATTAGGTTCCACCACTCAATACATATCAGGCAGATCAAGACCAACCCAACTTGTGTCACCCAAGGCACCAAATAGAGGCACCTACAAAGATAACAACTAAGCACCATATCGGCCCAGGGGAAAACATCTACTAGGAGAAAGGGTCATCTCGGTCGAGGCATATCGCCCAAGGTCACCGACAAGATCAAGATGGTCATATCGGGCACAACGCCAACAAAACTCAACTTGACCATATTGGCCAAAGCTAAACCCAAGGTGAGGGGTGTCGGGCAACATCACAACAAAGGTGTATCGTTCAAGGCACAAAGGTTCATCTCGGCTTGGTCATCACTAACGTCAAGATCACCATCACACAACCCTAACAGATCAAGAGAGTTGGCTCACCTCTCAGCAATCAAGAGAGAGGGGTTTTGCACAACCTCCATCACATATCTCGGGCAACATGATAGATCATTTCCATATCGGCTAAGCTCCCAACTCTACTAGGTCAACATCCAACCAACGCTCACCTCTCTAATCTATGGTGAGAGAAGAGTGTTTCCCAAGAAACTAGAGTATAGACTCACCTCTCAACAACCAAGTGAGAGGAGTGTTGCCTATACCACTAGAGCCGAACTCACTTCTCAAGACCAAATGGAAAGAAAGGAGTTTCGCCTAAGAAACTCTATACATATGGTTCGGCCACCAAGGTCAAGAACACACCAACAATATGAACATATATCCATAAGATACAGGGCCGATCAAGGTGAAACATAACATGCAACAAGAAAAGGAAGTAGTATAGCTAGGGTTAGGAGTTATGTAACCCACCTTAAGAAAACTCCAAGCTCCTAGCACCAAGCTCCCAAGCTCAAGCACCACCTTCAGCCACCTCAAGAAGAGAAACAAAACTTGTAACCACCATGGCCGAAGAGCAAGCAAGAAAGAGAAGAAGAAGGTGCTAAGGAAAAAGGGGAGATGCTTACCACAAGAAGAAGAACAAGGTACCCTAGTGCTCGGTCACCACTAGAGGAAGAAGAAGACTCCAAGGAGAAGGAGGACGATCGGACACCAACTTGCAAAGGAGATGTATCGCCCACCAAGGAAGGAAAGGAAGCAACACCAACTAAAGGGATCCTACGCAAGAGAAAGGAGAGGCATATGTAGAAGAGGGTGCAGGAGAAAACAAGGCAAGGTGTCGCCCACCTAGGGACACTTGTCCATGGGCAATGCCACCTTCTCATCTCACCCCATCCACATGTCCAAGGCAATTGCCACATGCAAGCATCATGCACCAAGTGTCCACAAGGGTGGTGACACAACTGAAGCCAAAGGTCAAGGATGGTCAAAGGACGACACAACCACAGGGGTGATACACTCTCTTTCCCGACACATCCTCATGGCTGACACAACCATGGCCGACACAAGGCTCCCAAACACACCCTTTCCCGATACAAGGTCCATCAAGGCAAGGCAAGGCCCAACCAAGGCAAAACAAGGCCCCACAAGGCTCAGCCAAGCCTAAGGCAACTCAAGCAATGAGCCCAACCCTTCCTTTCAACTCTAGAGGAAGCAAGGAGAGAGAAAAACACCTCTCAAGGTGACAAACTTGCTCATCAAACCTAGACTTGGGTTATTTGCAAGTGGCACCTCCAACTCTCAAAAAAGAAAAAGCAACCTTAATCACCACTAGAGGTGATTAGCAATTAACTAAACACAAGGTTTAGGCAAAGCAAATAGGATAAGCCCAGAACAGAGGACAGGGTCCTTACAGTTGCGATCTCATGCAATAAAATGTTGTGATGTTCATGGTGTCTATCCCACTACCAATAGGTCATAACACCTGGGCAGAAATAGGGAATGTCAAAACATCAACCCAAGAACAAGAACCCTACATAAAGGTGTTCTTCAAACCCATGAACAAGATCCTAGAAGATCATCTTAAGGATTGTGCTTAAGGATGTGGAACTCAAGTTTCCCATACATGCAACTATCATAAAGACCACCATTTATACTAAATGAACACATCATAAATAGAACAAAATAGTTCCATAAACAAAGAATAAGAGATCATCACTCATTTCTACAAAATCTCTAAATCAGGTACAAGGATTTTAAGGTTTACAAAAAGTATACATCATTTTTAAGATTCAACCTAGTTCAATCATAACTATCATCATTTCCTCTACTAAAAGAACATATTTTAGGATCTGGAATAGCAACATACAAAACAACATCTAATTAGGTTGAAGTTGTACATAATAGAGGAGGAAGGAGTTATATAACCCACCTATAGTTAATGATCCAAGCCTCCTTGATCTTAAGCTCCAAAGAAGAAAAGGTCTCCCAACTAGATCCAAACCTTTGATCACCATATCTCCTTGAAAAAGAAAGGACACAAATTGTTAAAGAAAAGTCCAGTGGAAAGAAAGCCCAAAACCTAACTTCGAACCAAGGTAGAAGATGAAGAAACCCTAGGTTACAACATGATTTTTGACCCAAAAGAAGAAGAAATCCCCTAGAAGTATCCCCATGGACCATCCAAAAATCTCATGGTCTATATGGAGGAAGAAGAAGATGAAGAAGAAAGGGGAAACTAGATCCAGGGTTCAAATCACTTACTAAGAGAAGAGATTCTCTAAGAAACCACCACCAAGAAGATGATCTAGAACCAAATCTACCACATGCAAGATGGATCGACTACCCTAGATTTGAGATATGCTCCTTCTTGCTCCTTAATCTCCAAGGTCAGTTCATGTTTAAGGGAGGAAGAAGAGGAAGTTGAAAAGTATCTCACACATGAAGATAAAGGGATATATACCCCAAGTGAGAGTGAGAAAATAGTTTGTGATGTATTACCATTCTAGAACGTCCAACGACACATGTCCTTAAATATCATGCTATTATCCTCTTCTACATGCAAGAATACAAAAATATCATATTTATCTAGAAAGTGTAGCGACCTCCATGGTCGCTACCATCATTGTGACATCCCCAGATTTTTAAAACTTAATCTGATGTGTAACGTCCAAATTGAAACCCTCACCTCAGTGAGAATCCTAATTTAAACATCCCACACGAGGCTAAGAAGAAGAAAATCAAGGGAGTCAGAAGGAAACAAATGGTAGCACATGTACATGAACAATAATAAAACCATACAACACATGTTCACCATTCAACATATAATTACAACATGAATTGTTACAACATTTGATATTACATATTGGACAGAAAACTTATACATATACATGTACTACCACTAAACTACAGGATCTTAAGACAATAGGTCCACCTGTACATCAGCTCACCACACAACTCTCAACTATCCTGGATCTTCAAGAGCATAACCACAACCTAAACAAAATATTTCATGCAGTACATGTCTGCACAATATTCAAGAATATTGTATGGAGTATGCCTACATGTCTTTTATATACCTCTCATCATATCTTGGCAATAAGATAAAACTAATACTTGGCAGCATTAAACAAATATAAGGAAAAGTGTATATAGGCAAAAAGATATTCATTAACAAAAGAGAACACATATGTTTTAAGCACATTTCCATCATATATCTCGTACATCTGCCCCAAGGTCTTGGTTGTTTTTAGGCCTTATGATCTACTACCAAAGAGTTTGAGATCATATTACATGTGATCTACTACCAAAGAGTTTCAGATCATATTACATGTGATCTACTACCACAGAGTTTGAGATCTAACACATGTGATCTACTACTAAAGAGTTTGAGATCACTTCAATGCACTATACTACTAAAGAGTTTAGTGATATCATATGATGGATCAAATATCTTATGTTTCATGTGTTCATAGCCATAAGTATGGCAAATCAAGAAAGATATCATACAATAACAATCATTCCATCCAATACCATATGCCAAGTATTATACTACATATAACACAAGAATGATGTATAATAATCCAAGTAAGAGGTAATGGCATACCTTCCAAAGAGATAAATCATTCTAATCACATATTCCTCATGTCATCTATAACTTTGTTAAACCTGATCAAGACAAGATCATATACTATCATCAGGTTCTCATCATCTTACTTCTCATCTTTACCCTAATCATGTTCATTGAGGGTTATCTTAGTTCATTAGGATATGTGCATCATTACTTGCATTCTTGTCTTAGATTTATCTTATTGATGTTGTTTTCTAGATAATGATTCATTATCTGAACATTAGGTTCCATATCACTTTTCACATACATTAACCCTAGGTTATATTCATTAATCCAATTAGGGTTTCAAACCATATTATGAGAAATCATCATGTAACATGAATTTCATGAACAACTACTTATATTAGAATTTCATGCACAACAGTGATCATCTAAAAGGCCCTCAGGAGGAGCCAAAAGTGAGAAAATCACAGATAGAAGAGATAAGGAAGTTGAGACAGGAAGGGTGGATGCAAACCCCTTCTCATCTTTGGAAGGTCTGGAGGAGGGAGAAGTGCAGGACCTGCTAGAGAACCACTCCCGCGATAGGAGTGGGAGTCCCAGGCAGACCCGCAGTGCAAAGAATAAGAATAAACCCCCAAACCCCAGGAAGGGGGGAGGGAACCAGAAGGTTTAAATGTCTATCCTCTTTTGGAATGTACGCGACATTTCCAGACATGGCAAGCAGGGGAAGCTCTGGCGTATAGTGAAAGAGAAGGAGGTGGAAGTAGATTTCATTCTTGAAACGAGGATTAGAAGGGAAGATGAAGATCGTGTTAAGAAACTTTTTCTGAAAGGGTGGGGGTTCATCATGAATCTGGAGCAATGCAGTGGTGGACGGATTGCTCTGGGTTGGAACACAAGCATGTGGAAGATCAAGCTTATACAGGCTACTAGTCAGGCGCTCACTGTTAGTTGTTTTAATAAAGGTGGGTTCTCTTGCATCATAACTGGAGTTTACGGTTTGAACTTGGAGGTCAACAAAGTTCTTATGTGGAAGAATCTCTTAGACACAACTCAAAATGAAGTTTTGTGGCTTGTGGTAGGGGATTTCAACAGTGTCAGGAGAATTGATGAGAAGAAAGGAGGAGGGAGGACACCTGAAAGACTGATGGACACGTTCAATAGTACGATGGATGAAGCTGGCCTTATGGAGCTGAATATGATTGGAGGTAAGACTACATGGAACAATAAGCAGAAGAAGGTGAAGAGAATTGCTTGTAAACTCGATAGGGGACTAACTAATGAACGCTGGCTGGATTGCTTTCCTAACCCGGTCATTAGGATGGACCAGAACCCTCTTAGTGATCACGCCTGGCTGAGTTTGGAGTTGGTTTACAAGACAAGGAAAGCAAGGCCATTCAGGTTCATCAATATGTGGACTGAATGGAACGGATACAAAGACACTGTGAAAAAAGGTTCGGGCATCCCTGTGGATGGTAACCCTCTTTACAGAGTGTACAAGAAATTACAAAATACGAAAGTAAAGTTGAAAAGCCGGGCCAAGGAGAAGGTGAACCTCATTAATATTATTAATAAGGCTAAGGAGGAGTACAGTATTGCAGCTTAGAATCTGAGGGAAGAGCCTCTTGATGAGGGCACTATAAATGATGAAACAGAGAAGAGCAATAGACTGAACCTGCTTGAAAAAGCTGAAGAGAAATATTTATGGCAAAGGAGTCAGATGAATTGGATTGAGGATGGTGATAGGAACAACAAAACCTACCACGCATACATTAATAAGAGAGAGATGAAGGATACCATACACGAACTCATTAATGAGAATGGGGATAGAGTGGACAGCTACGAGGAGTTGGCGGCTACAGCTGTTGACTACTTCACCAAACTGTACAACAAGAACAGAGGTGCCAGACTTGAAGGGCAGATGACGAGTAACAAAGTTAGTGAGCAAATGAATGAAGACTTGTGCAAATAAGCAACTGATGAAGAGATAAAGAAGGCCATGTTCTCCATTAACCCCAACAAAGTGCCAGGTCCTGATGGTTTTAATGGGAGATTTTTTCAAGATAACTGGAACCTCATTAAGAACGATGTGAACAACACCATTAGATGGTTTCTTGGTGGTGGCAGGATGGTGAGGGTTGTAAACCATTGTTTCATCAAACTTATTCCCAAGAATCCTAACACTTCTAGTATGAAAGAGTACATGTCCATTGCTTGTTGTTTGGCATTATACAAAATAATAGCGAAGTTACTGGCCGACAGACTTAAGGAGGTGTTACCTAACATTGTCTCGAAGGAGCAAAATGCTTTTGTCAAAGGAAGGAACATAGGGGAGAGTGCCTTACTTGCACAGGAGTTCCTTAGGGAATTCAATGTGGGAAGGTCTTCCTCAAAGGCATGTATGAAGATTTATATTTGTAAGGATGATGATCATGTTGACTGGGGCTACCTTGAGGACACTATGCTGGCTATGGGGTTCAATGGGAGGTTGGTTCAGCTCCTGAGGGAGTGTGATGAAACTACATCCTTCTCTATTCTGGTCAATGGTTGCCCTGAATGGTTGTTCTGGGCTTCGAATGGGTTAAGGCAAGGGGACCCCATCTCCCCTCTGTTGTTCACTCTTATCATGGAGGGTCTTACAAATGGTATCCATAATGCTGAGAGGGAAGGGAAACTTAGGGCCTTCAAAGTTTGTGGGACTAAGGTGTTGACACACCTTATCTTCGCGGATGATGTTTTGATCTTTTCTGTTGGACATGCTAACAGGCTTAGAGAGTACAAGTTTATCTTGGAGAAATTTGGGAGGATGATCGGGTTGTACATCAGTGATATCAAATCGAAAGTGTTCACTTCTAAATATTGTGATCATAGGTGTGGTAGGCTGAGGATGGTTGTTGGTATGCAAAGAGGAAAGTTCCCCACTAGATATATGGGGGTGCCCATTTTTGGTGGAAGTGGGAGGACTGCTGATTTTAGTATGTTGGTGGATAAGTTCAGGGAGAAGGTTGAAAGATGGATGGGCATCAATATTTCCATGGCTGGGAGATTGGTCCTCATAATATCTATTTTGCAGGGTATGCTGAATTACTGGTGCCAACTCATAGCTATTCCTTGTGGCACCTTGGAGGCTATGAGAAGGATCACTGCCAACTATTTGTGGAGTGTAGCTGGTCATGCCATTGCTTGGGACAAAGTTGCAAGGACTTTCAAGACAGGGGGCTTACAGGTGAAAGATCTGAAAGACATTCAGAAGGTGAACGACGTAAAGAGAATTGATAAATTTCTAAGGTGTGACTCTAATATCTGGATTGAATGGATGAAGTCCAGATATGGGAGAGAAATCCGGTCTGGTGGTTATAGCAGCCCCACTCGGATATGGAAAAATATGTGTGAAAATTTTGATGGAATTAGTCAGAAGTACCTAGTTGATAGTAATGGTAACTTTGCTCTTGTAGACAGCAGGTCACCATGGATCAACTTGGATCCAAGTCACGAAGTACAATGGTGGAGGCTGGTGTGGAATAGGGTTGTTCATCCGAAGTGGATCACTCTACTCTACAGGGCCATTCTGAATAGACTCCCTACTGGAGACAGATTAGCTAAATGGGGAGGCGTGGAGGTACAGCCGTGCTACTTCAGTGATGATGAGGAGGAAATCAAAGACCATCTCTTCTTCAACTGTAACTTCACCAAGACCATATGGGGTATCATCAGGCTGCAGAACAGATGGAGGATAGGAGGAAGCGACAACTTGGGGGACAATGTTAGCTGGCTGTCCGATGGGACGAACAACAACAGAGAGGTTGGGGATTTCAATAGCATTTGCTTAACTGCGGCTTGCTATGAGATCTGGTGGGAGAGGAACAGTAGAAAACACAGATATCATAAAAGATATTGTCTGGACGTTATGGACATTATAACCAATAGAGTTAGAGAGCAGGTCAAACTTAGAAAGAAAATGATATGTGCGCTTCACAAAGATACAACTTATCTCTGGGATTTTGTAGAGTAACCCCTGAGACCTGTTTGTATAGTACTGATCGGTTTTTGTGGATCTAGTCTTGTACGATGCTTGCACCTTTTTGGCAATACATTTACCATTTCCAAAAAAAAAGAGTTACATGTTATCTTCCAATTACTGAAATAAGGGTGTTCCGTAGATTTCAACATTTATTGATCATGAATGTATTTATTGCATATTAATTAGGGTTATTAGCCCTAATTATCCATATGGAGTAAATTACATGATTTCGTGCTTCGACATCATAAATTCTAACATTATATGGATTATAGACATCAAAAAGGATTTACTGGCATGTTATCATAATTTTAGAACTTCGTTTGATATTTATTATCCATTAAACAAGCATTACACATCTTACATGACATCACTGTTATCAATGCATCAAAAGCATGATATTATCATTCTAATGTGTTCTACTCATTTTTCTGAGAATTTTGATACCTTATTTGCATTTCTCTAATCAACATGCTATTTACTGTGAATTATTGGAGAACTATGTAATTCTGGCATTTTCTTACCTTTTGGCCAATCTGGCGTTGTCACGTGGCCATGTGGGGGCGCACTACTATTATGTTGGGCAAGGACCCGCCTGGGCTTGAACTGTTTGGTTCGTGCGGTTGAACTCGATTCACATGCTGGACCAAACTGGGGCCTCTGTTTGCCTTTCTCCTTCACGACTTAACGTGATTTCCCCCAACCGCAGTGTGCGCCGGCGTGCATCGAATTATTTCCACCCAAGCCGCCACTGTTAGGAGATCACGATAGGTGATCGACCATGATGTCATCCTCCTCGTCGGTATCTTCCATAGTTAAAGACTATATTGTGCCTTCTCTGTGCGAGTTGCGCAGATCCCTGTTCTGCCATCAACTATAGCCACCACAAGGCTGGGCCATGAAGAGGACTCCAACAAGCTAGTGATGGCACATGGATGCACCTCATTATCCTCTCAACATGCCATCAATTTTATAGTAGCCTCCTAGACTCCCACAGCCACACGATCCCAGAGTCTAGCTGTTGATCCCCCTTCTGCATGTGGTCACCAGTACCAGCCGTCGTCATGGTAGTGAGAACAGGAGAGAATCCTGGCCAGGCATGGAGAGTGTACAGGGAGATTTCAAAGGAACCACAACTAACGCCCGACTGCGTCTGCTCTACCCTGACTGTCATCGTGAGGCTGGGCGATTGTCTGCGGCTTCGGTCTCTCAAAATAAAATCGACACTATTTGACACAACCTCCTTCTCGTCTGCTCTGGCATGAGCCGCACTTCTGGATTCCGCCATGGACCTCCACACCAGCGAGAAAAAAATGGCCACCCACTTCTTCTGATCTTTGTCTTCTTCCCAGGTGAGGTCCACCTCATCGACTTCTTGCATAGTTCGTAGATCTAAGGCAAGAAGCAAAGCATATCCTCATAGTTCTGGGCTTCCTTCATCCTCTCTCGCTTATTCTCTTGTGTGTGTCAGTAATCGTGGAGCGGTTGAGAAAGTGAAGACCTCCTTCTCACTGTTCCCTAACCCTCACACCATAAATGCATATTGGAATTGCAGTTCTCAGAACAGCAAGGAAACTACCTATGTGTTTTCTTCTATAGGTCCACGACCACAACGTGGGCTTGGTTGAGGCTCTCTTTTCCGTTCACTCCATGATGCAATAGTAACCGTAAGGTAGACCATAAATCTAGACTGTTGAGTCCTTGTTTGTGGCTGAGATGGATTCTCCACCATGAAGAATTTGTGTCTACTTCCTTCTCAAAGGCCAGGACTACTTGATAATTAATCAAAAAGCTTATTCTCCATGCATTTGTATGTATATTATTTCACGGATTTCAAATCTAAGTATCTCCCTCTAGGAGCATCGAATTGCCAACAAATTTTAACCATAGATTCCTCACTACTCAAGGTACCTTATACATGGCAAAACTCAATTGTTATACCATCCAACTAAATTCCTCAAAAAGGCATAAAAGAGAGATCTTACTCATGATATCAACCTCACATCAACATACCTACTTTGTCAAAAGCTTGGAACTCTCAATCTAACTCAAACATATGCTTTCACTTAAGTCATTGGACATTTTAAGATTCTAAAAGTCCACTCCATCACATCCTACACACCTTAAAAGAAATTTTGTCCTCGAAATTAAGCCAGAAACCACTTTGTCACATCATATACATCTTAAAAGAAAATTTTGTCCTCAAAATTGAGCCATACTCATACTCCAAGGAAAAACTAAGGATCTTCTTCCATATGTAGGAAACTATCTTAGGTGCAACATATCCAAAAACAAAGCTCCATATCCATCTCCAAACTACCGTTAGGAGATTTTAAAACATCTAAGGTGAATCACCCCTTCATAGAAGGCTCGAACAAGGGTTTAGAAACTCTGATTAGGTAATAACATATCTCATTGTTAGGGTTTCATCCTTATCTTTGCCCATGAATTAGGGGTTCATCGTCATATTATCATGTTCTAAAGGAGTTAACTAAAGTTAACCCATTATATCAAGGTGTCATCAACATTTTATTTAGCTCGTTGTTAGAACATGTTCATCATTAACATATGCCTTTTAGGAGGGAGTTAACTATAATTAACCCGCGCTATCCATCTAGATCATATCAAGGTGTTATAATCATTACATTGTGCTAGCTGTCAAACTATATTTTCCATCTTTGTTAAGCACTAAGATTAACACCTCGTGTAACATGTTTCATTCATATAATCTTATTTCATTGTTCATACTAAATTGCATCATTTATTAGTGAATTCATCACAACATATACAATAGTTTCACATTAATCATCATTATTCATGTACATGGTTAACCATTTATGCATTGTCATCTATTAAACCAGCTCTAGGTTTCCATATTATCATGTCTATATATCACGTCTCGAGATGAGATCACATCTTACATATATTATATCATGGTTGTGCTAACAACTTATACAAGTGGCTCGTTAAACATATATCAAGACTTTATCTAGTCCAATTGAGGTTTCCCTAACCCATATCGTGAGGGTAGTGCCATGCTCAGTCACTCTGATCTCACTCAACTCTATGAGTATCTCATATGCCCCAACCATATCTTCCCTCTCCGTCTAGGGTTCTCAGGTATACCTCATTGGCACTAGTCGATTGATTTACTAGATCTAGCCACATAAGCACAAACTAAAACATGGTATGACATCCTCTTCAGAGGTTTCTACCCATGAGGCATGCTTACCCAAAACTCTCTTATCAACATAACCACTAGATTCCTACAAGGAACCACCAACTCGAGCATGAGGCTTCTCAGAAACTAACACAGTTCTACCTCATCCAGGGTCTTGGGACTCTCTCCCTCTCACCCAGATGGTAGGTACTCATATTTGTATCCACATAAAGGCATATAACCAGCCTCTATCTGACTCTAGGATTTGGTCCTCCCAAGGACATCTAGGGTTTAACAAAACTATAGGAATCATGCATAAGCAACTAAACTCAATCACTCAGAAGTATTCTAGTTTAGGACATATCATATCACATATCTCATAATTCTCATATCTTAGAGTTTAGGTTCTCTGACCTTCTCCCAATGGGTCTCACTCTCTCTGGAGTTAACCCCAAAACTGGTCCTAACACTAGAGGTCCTCCTATGTAAAAGAGCTTGAGGCTCATGCTGACTCACATCTTATCCTAACTTAGCTTATCTTATCTCATAAAATCCTAGTTACTTACATCATCAAAACCTCAAAACTAGACTTAAGTCCTCGAAAACAAACATAGTTTATCATAACCATCTTATGTCATCTATGTAAGACTTACATCATATCATCAACACTTATTTCATCTATTCCATTTATCATATTCCAACAAGGCTCTAGACATCTAATCTAGAACTACTCTCTCTTATAGACTGATATCATTCACTTTCACTTAGGTTGCATGATCACCTCCTACTCATACATGCGTGGGGACACATTTTTTTGTAATACATATATATAATAAAATATGATATAGTTTTTCTCCAGTAAAACATGCGTCAGAGAAAACTATCAAGGTTCGATCTGATTGGAATCCAAAACCAAATCCAGAAAATGAGTATCCCACACATAGTAGAGAGTCTAGTGTCATGAAAAATAGTGAAAAGGGTGAGAACATGGTGTAGACTAGTGTAGCTACTCTAGACAATGTGCATAATATGTCTACGGTTTCTCTTCCTTTGATGCACGTCATTTCCAAATAATACAACGTCCCATACCGCTATACTATAAGGAAAAATGACATCTAAGGACTTGCTACTCCAGAAGCACCAGTCTAGACCTAGTTCTCAGACATCTAGGTGCTAACCTAGAGGCTAGGTCAGATCTAGTCTCTAAAAGACGACTAATCTAACCCTAAAGATTATTAAGTTCAAGGTTTTCTTTAGTTTGAGTTGTGTAATGAGCAAACGTCAAGTTTTGCTATTGTTCATGCTTTGATACCACCTGTGACGTCCCTAGATTTTCTAAAACTTAATTTAATGTGTGACGTCCAAATTGAAACACTCACCTCAGCGAGAATCCCAATTTAAACATCCCACATGAGGCTAAGAAGAAGAAAATCACGGGAGTCCGAAGGAAACAAATGGTAGCACATGTACATGAACAATAATGAAACCATACAACACATGTTCACCATTCAACATATAATTACAACATGAATTGTTACAACATTTGATATTACATATTGAACAAAAAACTTATACATATACATGTACTACCACTAAACTACAGGATCTTAAGACAACATGTCCACATGAACATCAGCTCGCCACACAACTGTCAACTATCCTGGATCTTCAACAGCATAACCACAACCTAAACAAAATATTTCATGCAGTACACATCAACACAATATTCAAGAATATTGTATTGAGTACGCCTATGTGTCTTTTATATACCTCTCATCATATCGTGGCAATAAGATAAAACTAATACTTGGCAGCATTAAACAAATATAAGGAAAAGCGTATATAGGCAAAAAGATATTGATTAACAAAAGAGAACACATATATTTTAAGCACATTTCCATCATATATCTCGTACATCTGCCCCAAGGGCTTTGATGTTTTTAGGCCTTATGATCTACTACCAAAGAGTTTGAGATCATATTACATGTGATCTACTACCAAAGAGTTTGAGATCATATTACATGTGATCTACTACCAAAGAGTTTGAGATCTAACACATGTGATCTACTACCAAAGAGTTTGAGATCACTTCAATGCACTGTACTACCAAAGAGTTTAGTGCTATCATATGATGGATCAGATATCTTATGTTTCATGTGTTCATAGCCATAAGTATGGAAAATCAAGCAAGATATCATACAAGAACAATCATTCCATCCAATACCATATGCCAAGTATTATACTACATATAACACAAGAATGATGTATAATAAGCCAAGTAAGAGGTAATGGCGTACCTTCCAAAGAGATAGATCATTCTAATCACATATTCCTCATGTCATCTATAACTTTGTTAAACCTAATCAAGACAAGATCATATACTATCATCAGGTTCTCATCATCTTACTTCTCATCTTAACCCTAATCGTGTTCATTGAGGGTTATCTTAGTTCATTTGGATATGTGCATCATTACTTGCATTCTTGTCTTAGATTTATCTTATTGATGTTGTTTTCTAGATAATGATTCATTATCTGAACATTAGGTTCCATATCACTTTTCGCATACATTAACCCTAGGTTATATTCATTAATCCAATTAGGGTTTCAAACCATATTATGAGAAATCATCATGTAACATGAATTTCATGCACAACTACTTATATTAGAGTTACATGTTATCTTCCAATTACTGAAATAAGGGTGTTCCGTAGATTTCAACATTTATTGATCATAAATGTATTTATTGCATATTAATTAGGGTTATTCGCCCTAATTATCAATATGGAGTAAATTACATGATTTCGTGCTTCGACATCATAAATACTCATTATATGGATTATAGACATCAAAAAGGATTTACTGACATGTTATCATAATTTTAGAACATCGTTTGATATTTATTATCCATTAAAAAAGCATTACACATATTACATGATATCACTATTATTAATGCATCAAAAGACTGATATTATCATTCTAATGTGTTCTACTCATTTTTATGAGAATTTTGATACCTTATTTGCATTTTTCTGATCAACATGCTATTTCCTATGAATTATTGAAGAACTACGTAACTCTGGGATTTTCTTACCTTTTGGCCAATTCGGCATTGCCACATGACCATGTGGGGGCGCACTACTACAGTGCTGGGCAAGGACCCACCTGGGCTTGAACTATCTGGTTCGTGAGGTTGAACCCGGTTCACATGTTAGACCGAACTGGGGCCTCTGTTTTCCTTTCTCCTTCGCAACTTAACGCGATTTCCCCCAACTGCAGTGAGCGCCGGCGTGCATGGGCATATTTCCACCCAAGCTGCCACTATTAGGAGATCACGGCAGATGATCGGCCATGATGTCATCCTCCTCATCGGTATCTTCCATAGTTAAAGACTATATTGTGCCTTCTCGGTGTGAGTTGCGCAGATCCCTGTTCTGCGTCAACTGCAGCCACCGCAAGGCTAGGCCATGACGAGGACTCTAGCAAGCTAGTGATGGCACATGGATGCACCTCATTATCCTCTCAACACGCCATCAGTTTTATAGTAGCCTCCCAGACTCCCAAAGCCCCACGATCCCAAAGTCTAGGTGCTGATCCCCCTTCTGCATGAGGTCACTAGCACCAGTCGTCGTCATGGCAGTGAGAATAGGAGAGAATCCTGGCCAGGCATGGAGAGCGTAAAGGGAGATTTCAAAGGAACCACAACTGACACCCAACTGCGTCTGCTCTGCCCTGACTATCACCGTAAGGCTGGGTGATCGTATGCGGCTTCAGTCTCTCAAAACTAAATCGATGTTATTTCACACAACCTCCTTCTCGTCTGCTCCGGTGTGAGCCGCACTTCTGGCTGTCGCCATGGACCTCCACACCAGTGAGGAAAAAATGGCCACCCACTTCTTCTGATCTCTATCTTCTTCCCAGGTGAGGTCCACCTTGTCGACTTCTTGCATAGTTCATAGATCTAAGGCAAGCAGTGAAGCATATCCTCGTAGTTATGGGCTTCCTTCATCCTCTCTCGCTTATTCGCTTATGTGCATCAGTAATCGTGGAGAGGTTGAGAAAGTGAAAACCTCCTTCTCGCTGTTCCCTCACCCTCACACCATAAATGCATATTGGAATTGCAGTTCTCAGAACAGAAAGGAAACTACCTATGTGTTTTCTTCTATAGGGCCACGACCACAACGTGGGATTGGTTGAGGCTCTCTTTGCCGTTCACTCCATCATGCAGTAGTAATCGTAAGGTAGACCATAAATCTGGACTGTTGAGTCCTTGTTTTTGGCTGAGATGGATTCTTCACCATAAAGAATTTGTGGCTACTTCCTTCTCAAAGGCCAAGACGGCGGGATGATTAATCAAAAAGCTTATTCTCCATGCATCTGTATGTATATTATTTCACGGAATTCAAATCTAAGTATCTCCCTCTAGGAACATCGAATTGCCAACAAAGTTTAACCATAGCTTCCACACTACTCAAGGTACCTTATACAAAAATTTGGTGGCAAAACACAATTTCTATACCATCCAACTAAATTCCTCAAAATGGCATCAAAAGAGAGATCTTACTCATGATATCAACCTCACATCAACATACCTACTTTGTCAAAAGCTTGGAACTCTCAATCTAACTCAAACATATGCTTTCACTTAAGTCATTGGACATTTTAGGATTCTAAAAGTCCACTCCATCACATCCTACACACCTTAAAAGAAATTTCGTCCTCGAAATTAAGCCAGAAACCACTTTGTCACAATCATCAAGGTCATAACACTTCATCCATGTTCACCTTGTTTCAACCCAAACCCTAAATTGACAAAGCAAGGTCAAAACACTAAAGGACGAGTTTTGTTTCGCCCTCTAGGTTGTCGAGGTGGATACCATAACCCTTAGGTATGGTTTTGCGGTCACTACCCTCACCCAAGTGTGAGGTAATGTTTGCTACATCCAAACCTTATCTTAGTCACCACTTATACATGGTCACCCTAGAAACCCTAGAACACCATGAAGTGTTCCATTATAAAACATCAATTAAACAAGGCACCCCATGTCACCATATTCTCTCTCATGGTGACAAGGTACGAGGAACACTCTCTTCATGTGACATTTTACATATTAACCTTCAGTTATGGGTAAATTGCAAACTAGTATAAAACAAGTACTTATATAGAAAAGGTAGTTCAAATCGAAATCAAATTGAAACAAATTAAAACCAAAGACCTATGACATGATATTAAGGCACAACAGATACTCCCCAAGTATCATGTCCTCAAACTTACACAAGATGTCCTTTATGCCAAAGTGATGTCATAACACTTTTAACCAAAATCATGTTCTTTGCCCAAGCTTTACACATGATTTGTCACAGAGGACACACCCTCAACATAGAAACATTGTTCATACCTTGTATAAGTCAGATGACAATTTTAATTTGTAAGTTACCTAATCAACTTGTAACATTACAAGATAATGTTCAAAAATCTAGGCGTTTATCATATTTATCTGAGGGAAAAGGTAATACTACAATTTTAAGGATATAAATCATCCAATTATCATTATTAGAACCAAAACATTATACTATCAACTTTATTATAAACAATTGTATGTTATGGCATTTATTCACAACTATTGAATTAGGTTTAATCATTTCAAAACTATTGGCTAATAATTAGGTTTAACTCTTGGATCATATAACCAAATGAACAAATAGTTATGGAATTAATTAAAGCAACCCATGGTACTTACTTATATTATGGTGTGGTAACCTAAACCATCATCTCTTATGAAGCAGCATGTCTCCATTGGCTGATGGGGATAACACTATCATCTTTGAACACTCTCAGATGTTGAGCTTAAAATCACCATTGGCTCATGTTATCTTTAGGGCACCCTAAAGAATACAATTGTTCCTGCTAAATAAATGATAACAAGAAAGATTTCCAACTCAAGGTATTTGTAACTCAAATCATTACTTGGTGTGTCACAAAATATTATTTAACTTTGTTCTCAAGTAAATCTTGCAATTGTCTATTTAAATATTACATTCACGTTGACATCATTCTATATGGTCTATAAACCCCTAATAAATGATGTATATACTATTGGTTGGGTATTGGTAACTAGACTGACCTTAGAGTCAATCTTTTAAGGAAGCAAAACACTTAATGTCTCATTAGGAAGCATGTCTTTGATTATTTTTTTATACACAACTGGTATCTCTTGTATACGAGAATTCCTTACCTTGATATCCACCACAAATGCCAAAACACATCAAATTCATATCCAATCAACTTTTCAGCTGTCATTGTCAATACAAACACATCAGAAGAATCTTCCTATTATTTTTAAAGATCCACAAAACATCATTATTCACAGATGTCACCATCTAAGAACTAAAGTCCAAGCCCAACTAATATTTTTCAAAGTATCCATCTTAAAATCACCTCAAATCCATGCACATCAGGTTATATAAGACTCACTTGAACATCACATCCCTATAGAGAAAGAATTCTAAGGAAACATACTTCTGTTATCAATATAGTACCACCTGGGGATTGCTAACAAAGGGAAGGGGTTACCCAACTCTCTTTTGTTATCACACATGTTTACAACTGCTCATGTGTTATTTTAACATGTTTCATCCTACATTCCTTGCCATCAACATAGGGATTATAAAGATGAACACATATCATTACCCCTTCTTTTTAAATGTTCATCATTTTCCTATGCATCCCCTTGTGTCACCATGTTCTGCAACTTCACATCAAGAGAGAGATCATTATTTTTCTCGTGTTCTTTATTGAATAGGGATCATCTCCCTTATTCTCTTTCACATATTACGATAATTGCACCTTACACTTTCTTATACACATTGTTTGGTTTGAGACTAACTCAGGTTCCACTATATTTATTCATCATTTGTGCTTAATTAGCTTATCACTTCATACTTATCTTAGAAGTTCTCCTCATCATATAAGGATTTTACACCTTGACTCACTTTATTAGTGTAGAATTATCTATCTCTTTCTTTATAAACTTCTTGAAATTATAACTTCAAGAACCTCTCATACGTCATGCTCAAGTACATGTTTCATGATGTCATATCTTTCTCTCTTCGTCACAAACATTTAATGTTTAGGTATATTTTGATATAGTTCTCATCTTCTTTAGGGAAATATGAGGTATTTGCACCATGAATTCTTACTTTTTATGCTCTTTAGTTTGTTTCAAAATGATTACTTGATTAAAGTAATCTGAAAGAAATCAATCTAAGAGTCCCATACTCCCTTTCCTTCAACATTTGAATAGCTGGACAGGGCACTCAAGTACTGAGGTTGAGAACTATGCATCATATTTTATTTCATTTTCTCATCTTAGACATCATCCTAGTCCTAGTCCCAGTGTCCCTATAGACTTAGTGAACCAATAGCTCTGATACCAAAAATTGTGATGACCATTGCCACACTACGTGAGATTACTCAAAACAAAGCACAAAATTATCTCTAATAACAATATAACTACAAAACAGGTTAAATTAAAACTGATCACGTGCTAGGATCTCAAGCTCAACAAGACACAATTGAAGCCATAGACTATTTCCATTGTATTTCATTCATAGAAAAAGGTATTACACTTCATTGCTCACTGGCTATTTAGCCACAACCTATTACATATAATCATCTACTCACGTATACAAACTATGTATGTACCATTATGGTTTACAGCCAAAAACTCAAATAATTGTACAAGATTCACAAAACTCTCCCAAGGACCTGATTGTACAAGGACAACAAATAGGACTCTACGATTAGACAGATATTGCATATTCATGATCCCCTAGTTATATCTCTTTGTATTGTTAGTTTCAACCACACAATCTCTGTCTCAGCCTATCTTTCCACCTTAAAAATGTGGATCCAATGGGTTGAGACCAAAGTCCCAGAGAGAGATATAACTCTTTGCCAACATCTATTATAAGCATTGATAAGCTAAACATCAATTTATACTATTAATAGATAAGCAAATTTAGCTAAATGATATAAGTAAGGCAATTATCACTATTTACGTAGTTCAAGGATCTACAACTGAGTAATAGAACATCATATGCTTATATAAGGAATATGAAGAATACATACAACCCTTATAAAATACTCAATATATGAAACACAACAAGGGGGTCATCCAATGTTATTTGAATGTGACCCTAAGCAATAATACTACACAGTTGTGTCACATCTTTAATTATTATGCTTGAGGATCTGAGGCGTACCACTCAAATCCAACTGACCACTGCTAAGTCAAAATTAGTATCATAAAAGATCAATGGAAGACCCAAACTCCATGATTATCACCAACACAACTCGGTCAGCTCAAGTCTGCAACACAGTGACATATAGTCAAACTACAAAAGACAACAACTTATATCTATAGCTATAGTCATGTAAAGACAACTACTCATATTCAAAACTATGGTCCTGTAAAACAACTAGTCTGCCTTGGTACATGCCACCATGCTAGAGAACATGTTGAGGCATGGTCGTTCTATAATAATACATCATATCACTATTTCAACAATTTAAGGATACATGGAGATATCTCCTCTTGTATCCCACATACAATTTAAGGATACATGGAGATATCTCCTCTTGTATCCCACATATTCAACAATATGTGCTCTGAATTTCACATAGGAGTTACTCGTTTCACCATATACCAAGATACTAACACTGAAGATGGATCTATGGTACATGAAACTAAATGATTAAGGTTTCACTTTATTAGTTATTCCAATTCGGTGAATTAAGGCTCCATCATACAAGTAGACATACAAAACCGTAGTTCAATCTAGCAAGCATAACTATGAAATAGCTTCAGAAGATATAAAACATATAAAGTGTGAAGTTATCACATCATCTCAAGAAAATACTATACCACTGCCTTAAACTAGGCCATCAACATCATTACTTATTAACACTGCCATATCAAGATGATCACTATTATAACATCACTGTTGATATTAACCACTTATCACACCACTGGAGGATTTAACCTCACACTAAGCATTAAGCCTTGACTAATTCATAAGACCAATCACATTATTCATGTAACTCACTATTGTCTCATCTTGTCTTACCAGGCATATAAGCATCACATGTATTATAGAAATGATAGCTATGATAACTATCACATCATGCCTCTTCAGGCATATAAACATCACTTGTATCACATCACTTATACACCATAGCAATAATTATCGATGATCATATCTTTCCTACAAAATTAATGTTATACAAATAGAGAGAAATTACTCATGATTTTCTTATCATAGTAAACACTTTAATAAATGTAAAAAATGCATCATATGTCCACTCAATTATGGTTAGGGTTCATGTTTAGCCACATAGTGTTTTATGGCATTATTTATTTACCAATATCTAGCTTCATCACAAGTTGGAGTGTATTAAGATTAAGCACTATAGATTATATCTAAGTGTGCACATTCATATATTTACAATTCTAGTGCACCTCATCAAGGCTTATGGACTTAATCTATTATCATTTAATCATCTTCATAGCATACACAAGCTATGACACTCAATCACCCTATAAGTTAAAACCATGCAAGTAGGAGAGGGTGGAAGTATCATCATACTCTATTCATCCATGCACGTTTTATAAGTATAACATACTCTAGAATTAGGGTTATGGTTCACTCACATAGCCAAATAGAGTTTACATCATGATTATAGCACTAATCCATAATTGAGTCACTTCCCACTTTGTTGGAGCATGTTAGAGTTAGGGATAATGATTAGGAATTTAGGTTAACCAAACAATTATTCCCACAACACTATACATGGATCATTACTTACTTACTCATGCACATATGTTAACTATATGTTCATGTGTGTGTCTCAACCATCCATCACATATGTATCTCGACCATCCATCACATAGGTATCTCGACCATTCATGAAACAAGTGTCACATCACTATGGGGTATCAACCCCTCAATTCTATCTCTAGAGGATTTCACCTCAAACTATTCTCAAGGCACTCAACATGTCATAAAATTCACATTACATAAATCTTGTGTAAATAATATCACAATATATCTTAACAATGATATGCTAATAATCACCACCCTTTAGTGTACAAGGTTCACTATAACATTCTCTTATCTATGCATATTCATTTTTCCTACAAGGTTAAGGTTTCACACACATGAGAGGGAACACTGTTATAGAATAATAATCTCCAAGTAAGGAAACCACATACATCATATGATAAATAGATTAGGGTTAGTCTTTATTTGTAATCAATTAGGGTTTCATATCACCATTCACCCTCTAAACCCTAATTCCATCAGATACCACATTATTGGAGAGTTTTAGAGTCAAGAACTATGATTAGTTATTAACCATGCAAGGTCACATTATCTCATATAGATCATTATCCTATGTATTGACCATATATACATACATGAGTATAAGTGCATCGACCCATCACTATACATGTGTTATGACCCTAGACACACTCAATGTGTCATAACCACAACACTATGTTTGGACCCAAGAACATCATCATGTAGTGACTTAGGAGTGTTAGGATCAAAGGACTTGAGTGTCTTGACCTCAAAATCAAAGTGTTTTGACCTACACTCTTCAAGGTGTATCAACCTTATCCATTCATGGCCTCAACCCACAAGGGGAGAGTGTTTCGACCTCAACCACAAATGGTGTATCAACTGTAACAAGTTTTATGGTATAAACCATCATCTTCACATGTGTTTCGATACTAAACATAAAGGTATCGACCGTAACACTTTTATATGGTTGCTACCTTCAAAACCCTAAGTGTTTTGACTCTTATACATGCATGGTCACCACCACACACCATCCTAGGTGTTGCTTCCTCATGCAATAAAATGTTGTGACCTTCATGGTGTCTAGCCTACTTCCAACAGGTTGTAACACCTGGACAGAGACATGGACCGTCAAAACATTAACCCAAGAACAAGAACCCTACATAAGGGTGTTCTTTAAACCCTAGAACAATATCATAGAAGATCATCTTAAGGATCGTTCTTAAGGGTGTGGAAATCTGGTTTCTCACACATGTAACTATCATCAAGACCATCATTTATACTAAATGAACGCATAATAAATAGAACTAAATAGTTCCATAAATAAAGAACAAGAGATCATCACTCATTTCTCCAAAATCTCCAAATTAGGTACAAGGATTTTAGGGTTTACACCTAGTATACATCATTTTTAAGATTCAACCTAGTTAAACCTTAACTATCATCCTTTCATCTACTAAAAGAACATATTTTAGGATTTGGAATAGCAACATACAAACAACATATAACCAGGTTGACATTTCACATAATAGAGGAGGAAGGAGTTATATAACCCACCTATAATTGATAATCCAAGCCTCCTTGATCTTAAGCTCCAAAGAAGAAAAGGTAGCACCAACTAGATCCAAACCTTTTATCACTAGATATCCTTCAAAAAGAGAGGAACATTATGGTTAAAGAAAATTATAGGGGAAAGAAAAATCGAACCCTAACTTTGAACCAAGGTAGAAGATGAAGAAACCTTAGGTTACAACATGATTTTTGACCCAAAAGAAGAAGAAATCCCCAAGAGGTATCACCATGGACCATCCACAACACTCATCGTCAAGATGGAGGAAGAAGAAGATGAAGAAGAAAGGGGGAACTAGATCCAGCATTTGAATCACTTACCAAGAGAATAGATTCTCTAAGAAACCACCACCAAGAAGATGATCTAGCACTAAATCCACCACATGCAAGATGGATCAGCCATCCTAGCTAGAAGCTATGCTCTATCTTGCTCCTAAATCTCCAAGGTCGGTTTACATTCAAGGGAGGAAGAAGAGGAAGTCGAAAAGTCTCTCACACATGAAGAGAAAGGGATATTGTGACATCCCCATATTTTCAAAAACTTAATACGATGTGTGAGTCTAAATTGTAACCTCACCTCAGTGAGTGTCCCAATTTAAACACCACACACTAGGATAAGAAGAATAAAATCAGAGGAAGTCAGAAGGAGACAACAGTAGCACATGCACATGAATAATAATAAAAACCATACAACACATGTTCACCATTCAACACATAATTACAACAAGAATTGTTACAACATTTGATATTACATATTGAACAACAAACTTATACATATACATGTACTACCACTAAACAATAGGATCTTAAGACAACATGTCCACATGTACATCAACTCACTACACAACTCTCAACTATCCTAGATCTTCAAAATCATATGTCCACAACCTAAACAAAAAATGGCATGTGGTACATGTCAGCACAATATTCAAGAATATTGTACTGAGTAATCCTACGTGTCTTTTTATATAAATCTCATTAAGAAGCTTGTAAATATGATAAAACTATTACTTGACATTATAAAGAAATATAATAAAAAGCATATACATGCACAAAGATGTTCATAAACAAAAGAGAATACATATTTTAGGCACACTTTCCATTATATGTACATTTGATCAACCACGTGCACTATTTTACCAAAGAGATTTAGTGCTCACATGTACTATTCTGCCAAAAGAGATTTAGTATGTTCATAAATGCACTTTTATGACAAAGAGATTTAGTGCTCACATGTACTATTCTGCCAAAGAGATTTAGTACTTTCACTACTGCACTATTCTACCAAAGAGATTTAGTGCTATCATATAATGGATCAGATTATTTATGGTTCATGTGGTAATAAGTATGGAAAATCAAGCAAGATATCATACAAGAACAATCATTTCATCCAATATCATATGCAAAGTATTTTACTACACATATAACATAAGCATATTGTACAATAAGCTAAGTAAGAGGTAATGGCGTACCTTGATCAAGATATTCTAATCACCACATATGTTCCTCAGGTCAATTGTATCCTTGTCAACCCTTGATTAAGACAAGATCACATACTATCATCAGATTCTCATCATCTTAACCCTAGTATGTCTAGTTTTAGGGTTAAGCTTAGGTCATTAGGATATTTGCATCATTAGTATTAGGATACATTATTTGATTATTTGATTACATATAATTGCATTGTGTTCACATCAACCCTAGGTTACATGCCTTAGTCATATTAGGGTTTATATCACTTTAGGAGTCATCATGTTATAATCATGAATTCTATGCATCTAACTGATATCAAAGTTTCATATTAACTTCGAGTCACATATATGAGGGTATTCCATAAATTCCATAATTTATTGAGCATGTAGGTATTTGTTACATTTTATTTTGGGTTATTAGCCATAATTAGTCATATGGAGAAAATTGCATTATTTCATGCATCAACATCATAATCACTGACCTTATATAGATTATAAACATGATTTAGGATTTACTAACATTTTATCATAATTTTAGGTCATCGTTTGATATTTATTACTCATGAAATAAAAATAATACATCTTGCATGATATCACTATGATTTAAACATAAAAATACTAAATTATGGTTCCATGTTATTTTGTGCATTTTTATGAGAATTTTGATATATTATTTGTATTTTTCTGACAAAGAAGAAAATTATTGTGATTTATCAAAGTTCTAGGTAATTTAGAAAATTATGACTTTTCCTGGCCAATCTGACACTGCCACATGGCCATCAGGGCCACGACTCATGCCTCCTGCTTGAGTCATTCGTTTCATAGGTAATCTGCCCATTTCAGCCTTGGTTCGTTTAGTTCTACATGTGGACCAGTCGGTTCATGGTACTAAACCGGGTCCACTCCCTTCTCTCTCTCGCGCGTAATGTGGTTCACAGATGCTTAATGCCTGCGTTCTCTATTCCGCAAGGGGCCACCATGAGGGAAGACCTCCGATGAGCAATCTACAATGGACAATGTTTCCTCAAAAATCCCCAACTCCTCCATCATCTTCTATGACTTCTTCTGGACCTCTATGGTTGCACAATTTCTTGACAGCATCTGTGAAGCTCCCCGTCCTGCAGTTGCCAGCAAAGGCCGATGCCACGGTGGAAAGAAAAAGGGGAAAAGCCCCTCCATGTGACAATACATCTTGGTAGATAATTTGCATCACCGTAGGCTCCTCCTAAACTCTTATGAGACTTCAAAATGCAGTGGCAAAGCTTGTTCTACACCCTTCATATTCGACCTTCAGCTCTACCAAAATGCCTCATTCACCAGCTCCACAATCTTGATCGGGCCTAACAGTGTGCCGGACCAACCCCTCGGATCCCCAACTTTTCTCTCCACTGCTTGGATCCCTCTTGTAGCCTCTTTTTTCCCCTGGTCTTCTCCTTCTTCTCTTCTAGGATACGTAATGGAGAAGGGGGAGGAATGGGAAGTATATTCTTCCTCATCACTTACTCACTAAACACGAATAAGGGGCTGATAGCCTCCTTGTTTCAAAGAGAGTGCAGCTGTCTGGGTGGTCTTGCACTCTCTCTCCACAAACTTGAGGAGTGGGACAAGCAAGTCATCAGAGGATTTACTCTGTATCCTTGCTCTAACTGCAAGGTAGGAGATTAACGATAGTCGTCCGATCAAAACATCCAAGGGTCAAAAGATGTCCATGCAGTGGATCTGTGGCTCCTCATGTCTAAGGTGCATGACACATCCAACAAAACAAGATCTAAGATAAATAATTAGAACTTTGGTAAACACATACATCAATATTCAATTATTTCATGATATTCAAACCTAAATAAGTCTCTCTAGTATACTCCAATTTCCACAAAATTTTAACCATAGCATCCTTACAACTCAATCTACCTTGTACATGAATTTGGTGTCAAAATTCTATTATTTTGTCACTGAATAAAATACCTCAAAAAGGCATCAACAAAGGGATCCAAATCATGATATCAACATCAATCAACACTCAAACTTTACCAAAACACTTGGAACTCTCAAGATAAATCAACATATGAATTCCAATATTTTATTAGAGATCAAAGGTTTTACAAGATCACTCTATCACATCCTACACACCATAAAAGAAATTTCATCTTTGAAATTAAAGCCAAAATCCACTCTATCACATCATATACATCTTAAAATAATTTTTTTCCTCAAAATTAAGCCATCCTATTACTTCAAGGGAAAACCAAAAGGTTTTCATCCATTGTAGGACACCACTTTATGTGGAACATATCCACATTGGATACCTAGAACCATATATCCAACGCACTTCTAAGATATTTTAAACATCTAGGGTGAACCACCCACCATATAACATGATTTAGATGCCTAGGTTGTGTCATATTCCCAATTAGGATTTTTTATACTAATTTCACACAAGCATACGATTCAAACAACAGATTATACATGGCATTTTTCACATTTTAGGATTTTCATCCTCAGTTTATACAAAATCAGGTTCTAACATTATGTACTCATTTGGGAAGAGTTATTTATAAATAAATCAATTTTATCCATATAGATCATGACAAGGTTCCATCATCATTATATTGTGCAAAATTTTCTGACTATATTCAACATATTTATTAAGCACTAACATCAACATTATTTGGCATATATCACTAAGATGATTTCATTTCAATTTCATGTTAAGTTACAAGTTTGTTAGTGAATCCATCACTAGAATCACCAACCATGTTATGTCATTGCGATTCATGTAACATGTATCATTAATGTCATCTCATTGTACTTTCTTGTATTACGTTGTAAAGTCTAATAAATATTCATCATGAGATTAGCCAACTATTCATATTATCATCATTATTCATGTATATGGTTAACCATTTATATTTTGATATCAATTAAACCATTTCTAGATTTCCTTCATGTCATGTCCATATGTCAAATCTCAAGATTAAATCACATTCTAATCTATGTATCAGTTTTGTGCTACAAAAACTTATACAAGTGGCTTGTCAAACATATATCAAAACTTTAATATAGTCCAATTGAGGTTATCCTAACCCATACCAGAGGGTAATGCCATGATTAGTCTCTCTGAGCTAACTCAACTCAATGAGTATCTCATATGCATATTATTTATCTTTCCTCTCTTAGTATAGGGTTCTCAGATTACCTCATTGGCACTAGTGATAGCTTTACAAGCTCTAGTCACATAACCACAAACCAAACCACGATATGATGTTCTGTTCATAGGTCTTTACCCATGAGACATGCTTACCCAAAAGTCTCTCTCTAAATACACCACTAGATTCCTACATGGGGAACCACCTACTCGAGCATGAGGCTTTAAAAAAGCTTACATAGAGTCCTCCAATAGGGTCTTGGGATCTCTCCCTCACCTAGATGGTAGGTTCTCGTAATCATATTCACATATGCACATATAACCAACCTCTCTTTGTCTCTAGGGTTTGGTCCTCCCAAGGACATCTAGGGTTCAGAAAGACTATTGGAATCATGCACAAAGCAACTCAACTGATTCACTTAGGAGTATTCTAGTTTAGGACATATCGTAACACATATTTCCCATCATTTTCATATCTGGGAGTTTAGGTTCTCTGACCTTCTCTCTCAGGGTCTCAATCTCTCTAGGTTTAACCCTATAATTGGTCCCAACACTAGAGGTCCTCCTTTGTAAAAGAGCTTGAGGCTCATGTTGACTTACAACCTTGTCTTAACTTAACTTAGAAAAGCACCAATACTTGCATCGTCAAAACTTATCTCAAATCCTCCAATCTAATATTAAATGATGAAATACAAACATATATCATCATAAACTATCTTACATCATCTCTATACATCTTAGATCATCATCTAAACTCATATTATCTATTCTATCTATCATATATTCCAACAAGGCTCTAGACATCTAATCTAGAACTATTCTCTCTTCTATACTGATGTCACTCTCTTTCACTTAGGTTGCATGAACACCTCCTACTCATGCACGTGTGGGGACACATTTTTGTAATACTTACATATATAATAAAATATTATACAATTTTTCTCTGATAAAACAAGTGTCAGAGAAAACTATCGAGGTTCGATCCAGTTGGAATCAAAAACCAAATCCACAAAATGAGTGTCCCACACATCGTAGAGAGTCTAGTGCCATGCCACCAAGTGAAAAGGGTGAGAAATGGATGTAGATTGGTGTAGCTACTCAAAACATAGATGCATCATATGTCAAAGGTTTTTCTTCACATGATGTATGTCATTTCCAAATAATGCAACGTCGCATACCGCTGCACTATAACGAAAGAACGACACCTAAGGACCTGTTATACAACAAGCACCAGTCTAGATCTAGTTCTTGGACATCTAGGTGCTAACCTAGAGGCTAGGTCAGAATCCTAATGATGTTCAAGTTCAAAGTTTTTATTTAGTTTTGAGTTGCATAATGAGCAAATGTCAGGCTTTACTATTGTTCATGCTCTGATACCACCTGTGGCGTCACCAAATTTTCTAAAACTTAATCTGATGTGTGACGTCTAAATTTAAACATCACCTCAGTGAGCATCTCAATTTAAACACCACACACTAGGATAAGAAGAAGAAAATCAGAGGAAGTCAGAAGGAAACAACAGTAGCACATGTACATGAACAAAAATAAAAACCATACAACACATGTTCACCATTCAACATAAAATTACAACATGAATTGTTACAACATTTGATATTACATATTGAACAACAAACGGATACTTATACATGTACTACCACTAAACAATGTGATCTTAAGACAACAGGTCCACCTATACATCAGCTCGCCACACAACTCTCAACTATCCCGGATCATCAAAAGCATATGTCCACACCCTAAACAAAAGAATACATATGGTACACGTCAGCACAATATTCAAGAATATTATACTGAGTACACCTACATGTCTTTTTATATACCTCTCATTACTAAGATTGGCAATAAGATAAAACTATTACTTGGCAGATATAAATAAATACAAGAAAAATCATATACTTGCACAAAGATGTTCATTAACAAAAGAAAACACATATTTTAGGCACACTTTCCATTATATGTAGAGTTGATCAACCTTGTGTACTATTCTACCAAAGAGATTTAGTGCTTACATGTACTATTCTGCCAAAGAGATTTAGTACTTTCATAAATGCACTACTCTGCCAAAGAGATTTAGTGCTCACATGTACTATTCTGCCAAAGAGATTTAGTACTTTCATCACTGCACTATTCTAACAAAGAGATTTAGTGCTATCATATAATGGATCAGATATCTTATGGTTTATGTGTTCATAGTCATAAGTATGGAAAATCAAACAAGATATCATACAAGAACAATCATTTCATCTAATATCATATGTCAAGTATTTTACTACACATATAACATGAGCATATTGTAAAATAAGGCAAGTAAGAGGTAATGGCATACCTTGATCAAGATATTCTAATCACCACATATGTTCCTTAGGTCAACTATATCCTTGTCAACCCCTAATTAAGAAAAGATCACATACTATCATCAAATTCTCATCATCTTAACCCTAGTATGTCTAGTTTTAGGGTTAATCTTAGGTCATTAGGTCACATCATTAGTTGTCTTGTCATCGTTGTATTAGGTTACTGGTATTATATTCTATATTAGGATACATAATCTGATTATTTGATTACATATAATTGTATTGTGTTCATATCAACCCTAGGTTGCATGCCTTAGTCAAATTAGGGTTCATATCACTTTAGGAGTCATCATCATATAATCATGAATTATATTTATCTAACTGATATCAAAGTTTCATATTAACTTCCCGTTACATATATGAGGGTGTTCCATAATTTCCATCATTTATTGAGCATGTATGTATATATAACATTTTATTTAGGGTTATTTTCCCTAATTACTGATATGGAGCAAATTACATGATTTTGTGCATCAACATCATAATCACTAACCTTATATAGATTATACACATGATTTTGGATTTATTGACATTTTGTCATAATTTTAGGCCATCGTTTGATATTTATTACTCATAAAACAAGCATAATACATATTGCATGATATCACTATGATTTAAGCATAAAAAGACTGATATGATAGTTCCATTTATTGTATGCATTTTTCTGAGAATTTTAGTTTATGATTTGTATTTTTATGACAACGGAGCTAATTATTGTTATTTATCAAAGATCTAGGTAATTTAGAAAATTATTACCTTTTCTTGGCCAATCCGAGACTGCCACGTGGCCATCAGGGCCGCGGATTATGCCTCCTACTTTAGTCATTCAGTTCATAGGAGATCCACATGGTTTAGCCTTGGGCCAGCTAGTTCTACCTGTGGATCATTCAGTTCAGGGTACTAAACCGAGTCTGCTCCCTTATCTCTCTCGTGTAACACTGTTCACAGATGGTCAATGCCTGTGTCCTCTAATTTTCAAGGTGCCTCCATGAGGGAAGATCTTCTACAAGCAATATGTGATGGTCAGGTCTTCCTCAAAAGCCCCCAACTCTGTAATCAGCTTGTACGACTTCTTTTGAGCCTCAGCGGCTGTACGATTTCTTGACAGCATCAGTGAAGCTCGCTATCCTTCAATTGCCGACAAAGGCCGTTGCCGTGGTGGAAAGTAAAATGGGAAAAGCCCCTCCATGAGACAAGGCATCTTGGTAGAGCATTTTCATCACCACAGGCTCCTCCTCAACTCTTAGGAGACTTCAAAATGCAGTGGGAAAGCTCAATGTACCCACTTCCATATTCGACCTTTAGCTCTGCCAAAATTCCTCATTCACCAGCTCCACCATCTCGATTAGGACTAACAACATGTGGGACCAACCCCTCTGATCCCCAACTCCTCTCTCCATTGATTAGATCCCTCTTGTAGGCTCTCTTTTCCCCTGGTCTTCTCCTTCTTCTCTTCTGGGATCCATTATGGAGAAGGGGGAGGCATATGAAGTATGTTCTTCCTCATCACTTACTAACCACAAATAAGGGGTCGAGGGCCTCCTTTTTGTGAAGAGAGTGCAACTATCTGGGTTTGGTCTCACACTCTCTCTTCACAACTTGAGGAGTGGGGCAAGCAAGTCATCGGTGGAACTGCTCCCTATCCTTGCTCTAAATGCAAGGTAGGTGATGAACGATAGTCGTCTGATCAGAACATCCAAAGGTCAAAAGATGGCCACACAGTGGATCTATGGCTCCTCATGTCTGAGGCACATGACACATCCAACAAAACAAGATCTAAGCTATATAATTAGAACTTTGGTAAACACATAAACCAATATTCACATTATTTCAGGATATTCAAACCTAAATAACTCTCTCTGGGATACTCCAATTTCCACCTAATTTTAACCATAGCTTCCTCAAAACTCAAGACACCTTGTACACGAAATTGGTATCAAAATTCTATTATTTGATCACTGAATAAAATACCTCAAAAAGGCATCAAAAAAGGGATTCAAATCATGATATCAACATCAATCAACACTCAAACTCTACCAAAACACATGGAACTCTCAAGATAACTCAACATATGAATTACAATATCTTATTAGACTTTAAAGGTCTCAAAATATCACTCTATCACATCCTACACACCTTAAAAGAAATTTTGTCCTTGAAATTAAAACCAGAATCCACTCTATCACAAATGTATACCCCAAGGGAGAGTGAGAAAGTGGTTGGTGATGTGACACCATTCTAGATCGCCCAAGGACACATGTCCTTCAACCTCACAGTCTTATTCTCTCCCACATGAAAAAAAGACAAAAATCTCATATTTATTTAGACAGTGTAGAGACCTCCATGGTTTCTACCATCATAAAGGTCTCAACACTTCATCCATGTTCACCTTGTTTGGACCCAAACCCTAAATTGACAGAGCAAGGTCAAAACACTAAAGGACAAGGTTTTGTTTTGAACTCTAGGTTGTGTAGGTCAATAATACAACCCTTAGGGATGGTGTTGCAGTCACTACCCTCACTCAAGTGTGAGGTAACATTTGCTACATCCAAACCTTAGCTTAGTCACCACTTACACATGGTAACCCAGGAAATCCTAGAACACCATGAAGTGTTCCATTATCAAAAATCAATAAAACAAGGTGCCCCTTGTCACCATCTTCTCTCTAATGGTGACAACGTATGAGGAGAACTCTCTTCATGTGACATTTTTCATGTTAACCCTCAATTATGGGTAAATTGTGAACCAGTCCAAAATAAGTACTTATATGCAAAGGTGGTTCAAATCTTAATCAAATTGAACCAAATTAAAACCAAAGACTTGTCACATGATATGAAGACACTTCACAAAAGTAAATTAAGGTTTAAGTATCTCATTATACATAGTAAGCACAATTTATCATTAAGCTAGGTTACGGGCCTTACAATTACCTTGTCCGACACTCATGGTGTTCCATGGTGGAACATACCCCATATAGGTAAAGAACCATCCTATTCCCTATCTTTATCCTAGGGTAAGTTAGTCTTGTTTGGATGTTTGGTTTTAGAGATTTTGGATTCATGATATATGATCTTGGAGAGTGTTAGTCACTCTATTATATGAACCTTGTTACTAACACACTTGTAGGAGAGTGATATATATGGCTTTGTTATCTTCTTTTTCTTACATGTGCATGCAAATCCCTAATCTTGCTTTGAAATTTGATTAACATACTTAAAAGTTGAATATTAGGGTATGGTTTTTTGATCTCTTTGATCATCATGTATAGATCTTTTACATTCTTAATTGACTAATATTTCCAAATTTGTACATTGGTGTTCTAAAATGCCTTTATCTTGCCCTATAATTCCCTAATACGCTAAAAGATGATTTCTTGTGAACTGTTTTGGATAGGTGAAATGGAACTACAAAAAGTTACATGTTATATAAATTTCTTGAAAGTACTATGTTATCTTAATATCATGATCACTTAACCAAAAATGGGTTAAAAATCAAATTATATGTGAAAATATTACCAAAAATGACATATTTAGGTGTATTACAACCATATGATGGGAGAATTGGGATGCATGTTATTCTTTTTGGTTGAGTGTTGATATAGAATGAATTTAAGGGTTTTCATGAATGGTTTTTATGCTTAAATTTTATTTTAAATGATTATCCTAAACTATTGCATCTATGTATAAAGAATTTTTTTATGTGCATGCTTGAAATCGGTGCACCTTCTAGATGCTTTGGAATTTGAAGCTAAAGTTTTGTGTGGTAGTTTGTTACTGTGATTACAAGTTGTATCCTTAATTTAAAGTGCTTATAATATTCCTACGATCTCTTAGATTTGGTGTGGTCTTATTTGGTAAAGCCTTTTAATGGATAGCATTGACGGTTTGTGTCCTAATGAGTAGTCTGATTTTTAATACGATATGTATTATACCTTCTAAAGTGGTGCAAATTTAATCGAGTAATTATAAAACCTATACATAATCATGAATTAAGAATTATAATTATATGAACATGCATGATATGCATCATAAAGGTAATCAAAAAAGTAAAATAGAAGTAACTTGGAGGTCTATTAATCCAATGTGAGTTCTAATAAAGGATGGTATTCTGATCATAATAAAGATTTTTAATGTGATAATTGTTGTAATCATATGTTGATATGTATTCCATCTGTCCTCTTTCTAAATCTTAAAATAATATGTTAGAGTATGACAAAATGTGACATTATAAGATATATCTTGAATAGGGGATATACTTCTATGATTGACTCCTTGACGTTGTTACCTTGAATGCAATGATAAGGATGTCATCATTGAGAGTCCCAATGGTTAAAGACAATCCATGTTTGAATATGGATAAAATCTAAGATGTAGATAAGATGGTTAAACTATTAGATGGAAATTGATGTGATATTATTGGTTTAATAATGTTTCCCTAGATTGATGATGTACACATTTTTAAATGAAGATTTCTTTAAAATTGATAAGTAATGATGATTAGTTGACTTGAACTATGTATTCCTTTGAAACAATACAATTTAATCATTCCTCGTCATAACTCATACACTAGAGTAGTAATTGTTAATCTTATTGCATAATCAAGCATTTTTATAAATGATTATTAAGAGAAGTTCTACTTATGAGATAATGGTCTATCTTACATTTATGTATATGATCTATTAAAAATTAAATAATGGAAGGATAAATATCCAACAGTGATTCCTTGTTTAAGGCTAGTGTGCTTTAATTCGATGCTTTGGACCTTGTGTGGCTGAGATTTTTAAGTTGGGCCTTGTTTTACCCTAATTTGATGAGTTAGACCCTCGTATGGTCAAAGGAGATTCGTGGACCCTGATTCCAATGGTTTGTATATTTGAATATGTTTATATCTTCTAGTGATGTTAGACTTGATTAATGCTACAATTACATATGTATGCCTTGTTTATAACTTGCTTGATGCAATAAAAAACGAATAATTGGATTAATTAACCAAGTGTAACCCTAAATATGTTGTAACGACCCCTCCACATGTTATCCCCTATTCAAGAGGACTGAGAGCACAAAAGACATTACCATATTACAAGATCGATGTTTATTAGATAACTAGAAATAATTATAGAATTTTGCTAAATGGAAAAGAGTTAGATACACTATGAAAGATAAACTATCCACTAAGGAGTTACATTACAAAAGGAAATATACGGTTTACAACTTGAAATCAAATCTATCAATCTATGTCCTATAGAGTTACATTAAATCTTTTCTTCTGGTGCCTTCTTCTCTGGATGTCCATATTATGTAATTATTTGTAGGTTAATAACAGTTTAACCTAAAACACTGTGAAGCAAAACACACTCATTATAACAAGTTATATTGGTATGTCGGGGAAACAAAATATTCACTTGTAGGTGTAACAACACATTCTGGTGTAGCAAAAAATATGATTATGAAATTGAAGGTGCATTTTCTTTCTAACTACCCAACTTAATCTTTGTGATACACATCCTCTCTAGAATACTCATGAACCCTTTCTCTAGGGTTTAGTCCCTGTAGTGGACACAACAAAGATAGGCCTTCCTCTCTTGGCCTGATAACTAGTCATCTCCATCATAACTTTATTTGTACATAGGACTCTCTTGGGCCAAGGTGGTCTTCTCATAACCTTCTTGTTCCCAACCTATTTTTTTATGGCCTTTCAGTCCCAGCCTAGCCTCATAATGACCATCCTTTCCCAGCTTGGTATTATTGGCGATCTTCCTATCCCATCCTGATCACCTATCACCATAGTGACATTTCATGCATCCAACATGTATACTTAAATCCACCAGAGATAGTTGAGCAAGTTATACTTATATAAAGTGATACCCATAGTGACTTTATAGATTGCAGAAATTAAATAAACAATCAACAATTTATTTGCAATCAATTCAGGAAATCTTAGAAAACCATAGAAGTCATTTAAGTTGAGTAGTCATAAGCGTAACTACATACCTTTCTCAGATGTAACTCAATGTCCAAGCAATAAGTGTAGTTTGATATTAAGCAAGAAATCACCCTAAAATTAATGCATAACACCCAAATATTAATAATTTGTCCAAAATCTAACATTAAGACTGACTTGGTTTACAATTCAGAGTTTTGGGGTCAACATAGAGTTTTGGCTTCCCAAATCCTAATTACCACTTTTAATGCCTTGTTAACTTACAAATCAAAAACTTGATGTTTTATGCACTATTAATATCAAACTTAGCCAAAGATGTCTCTTTTTTACAAAAAGACCTAACTTTGTCTATTTAGGTCACTTATACATGGTATGATCATTTAGACCAACAAATTAGGGTTCTTATACTTGTAACATAGTAGTGATAACATATTTATGCACTTTTAGACTTATAGACCAAATTAGGCTTTGGAACTATTTCTATTGCATTCCTTGTATTTTTTTCTGATCAATTTTCATATATAACATGTAATCATTGCATATTCCAATTAATTACTATGATTTTATCAAAATTAAAGATGTCCAACCAATCGCAAGCCACCACCTAGGTAGTACACTCGGGTCCCAGCCTTGTCAACTTAGTTGGGCCAACCCAATGGGATCATGCCACCCAACGGTATGTGCTTGTGTGGACATCTCTAAGTCAGGAAAGTAAAGAAAGGATAAGGACTAAAGAGCCCTTACCTGATCTGAAGAGGAGACATGGGTACACTAGTCTTTTCACCCCTGAGGTTGTGTTCAACCTTGTTGCATTCAGAGCAGCTTGGGTGGTCAATGATGATGGTTGATTTTGAGGTTTTGGCCTCTTGCTTGTCAAGTAAGAAGGTTGTCACATTTGTGTTGTTCTGACAAACTCAACGAGGGCTTCAATTGCCTAGGAGGTGCTCAGAGTTGATTGTATAAAGAGAGGGTATATTCAGGAAGATATAAGGAAGAGGTAGAGGTGAAGCAAGGGGTTGGCAGAGAAATTGGAGGCAGAGACACGTTTAGGAAGTCGAGTGCAATCTTTGTGAACACATGGGAATTTTGTAGAGGGATCATACCCCTTTATATAGTCTTGGGTTGGGCATTGTCGACTCTGCAATTTGGGAAAATCCTAGGTAGCCTCACATAGGTGGAAAATCATAGGTTAGGTAGGTTCACATTGATCTCACCAAGTCCATGAAATGATTTCCAATCTTTCTCATGTATAGAGTTGTGAGAAAGTCGATCAGGAAAACACACCTTAACTACTCCATCTTTACTTGTTCGTCACGAGCTAGAAGATGATCTTTTGATCATCGAATCCTGATCCAAGGTACAGTGATGCATGTGACAATATAATGTCAGTAGGAAATTTTTTCCAAATAGGATATATGTGTGACATTTAATGTATATTCCTATTTATTCATTAACTTTAGGATTTTTAGAAAAATCCATATCTCTCTCTCCTTTTATCCTTTTAACCCCAAATTTTAAAGTGAAGCTTTTAAGTGTGGGAAAGATTGAAGATCAAAATACCCAACTAAAATGTACTTTTATTAATCTCCAAGTCTCCCTCTTTACTATATTATTTAAGGCATCAAATCAATTCTTTTCTATTTCTACCTTTTCCTTATTTTTTATTTTGATTACTTTTCTCATTAGGAACTGTGTGAAAATTCCAATATATCCTTATTATTCAAATAATTTCATTTCAATTATGTAAATACATGTGAAAAACCATGTTATAAAATCATTTCCCTCTTATAGGAATTTTGTCCTTAAAATTAAGCTAATCATACAAATAAATCAGAATGAGGCTTTTTCATGTCAGTCTTTAGCTCCCATGTGGCTTCATTCTCACCATGGTGCTTCTAAAAAACCTTTACCATATCTATCCTTTCATTCCTATGCTCTTTCACCTTGGTATCCAATATCATCACAAGTGACTCAAGGTATATCAACCTCCCTTGGAGTTCAATTGGATCAATGTTCAACACATGACTAGGATCCTTCACATATTGCTTCATATTTGACACATGGAACACATCATACGTTGTGAAGGTAAAGATAAACGATAAGCGGCCTCACCAATTTGTTCTAAAATATCAAATAGACCCATGTAAATGAACTTTTCCTATGTTCTTAGCTATAGCTTGGAGGGGTCAGATTTTTAGAAACACATGATCACCTATAGGAAGTGCAAATCTGTCAGCTTTTCATCAACATACCACTTCTGTCAATCCTGGTCTCTCTTTAGCCTTTTCTTGATCAAAGTGACCTTGTCAGCATACAACTACAATTCCTCTGACCTCAGAAAGATCCTCTCACCAACATCATCCTAGTGAAGAGGTGATGACATGGCATCTTATATAGAGCTTTGTATGGAGGCATCCCGATACTTGTTTGTGAGGTAAGCCTGTAGAGAAAATCATATGATGATTGACATGGCATACAAAGGATTTGATTAATAATAATATAATAAAGGCAAGCTTTCAATTCATTTTGTTTCACTCAGTTATGAGATAATGAGGAAATATTATGAATGTCTAAAGAATCACAATACTCAATGGCGTATGTCTTCTAGATCGTGACATGGAAGGATGAGATCATACAAATATTAAGAGTGTGTACATTCTTATTGTGTCCCTCATCAGTTGTTAATTTGGAAGGTAGATAAACACCATTAACACTAAAGACTATAGTGTGGTTTAGTTGATAACAAAATATCATTAGTCATGATATAGCAATATCAAACAAAGCACATAGATACATGTTAGAGAACAATGTATTGGACAGACCCACCTTGTGAGTGTCACATGGAAACCATAGTTTGTGGTCATAGTCATCTCTCATAGTGAGGTGGTTATGGTGATTCTTAGACCTGAAATCACTGCATTTGTCACATGTCGTAGGGTACACTTTGACATCATCAAACACAATCCTGAGACATGGGTTGTTATAAAGGTGATGATTGGGTGACTTTGACACATGGGGATATATTGTGAGTGATAGATATGGGATTTGTCCCTCCTACTAGAGTATGATAACCTAGCCACTTGAGAAGCGAGACTGAGAAATGCATGTGCATGCACATGTGAATCAATATATGATATTGAGCTCACATTATCTCAGACAGTCTTCTCTTGGTTAAAGGAATATGGATGAATGCTGAGGGGATGACCTTCCATGCATCAAGTTCATCCTAGATATCAGAGACAAACAAATTATACAATCAGTGCAACACCTTACACAGATTGTAGATTGAAGTTGTTCTCCAACTTTCCATTCACTTGGGTAGCACTGATATGCGACTAGGCACCACTCCTTACTTGTGATGTCATAAACTACTTATGGACATTCACTGCCAACGTAATATGGGACCTATAGGATCACATACAAAGGAACTCATCTAGAAGAGGAGTTTATCTTGAATGATGACTGGATTGATTACTCAAGGATTTAGGTACTCAATTCATGCAACAAATCAGCTAATTGTGATGTATGTACTGCTAGACGACCATCTCACCAAGTTAGATGACTATTTGTGGTACCAGACGATGGGCTCAAGAGTTGAGATGATCGTTTGGGTTGTCAGGCCAATCAAAGTTTGAATTGGCTTAGTTCTTACCTATGAACCGATTGGTTGAACTGGTCGGTTCGACTCGACTCACCAGACGGGTGTCTGGGTGAGCGAGACAGGCGTCTCGCCTAGGTGAGATGGCTCGGTTGGGGCCGAACGAAGGTTCTGCATGTTTTGTGAACTTGTTCGATTGCATAATACTTGTGGTGCAAGGAATTAATATGTGATATTAATTGGAATCAAATTACCAAATTCATAAGTGATTAATAAACTGCTAGATAACTATCTCGCAATACTAGAATACCATTTGGGTGCACCAGACGACTGTCTGGGTATGACATACGGCCATTTGGAGTGTCACAAGTTGTGAAAATTCAATATCTTTTGATCCCTTCCACTCCCACACAAGCATGTACAAACTGGGAACCCTGACCCTAACCTCGCCTATAAATAGAGGGGTATAGGGGGCTTCCCATAATACACCACAGAAAAGTGAGTCCTCTCTAGTTGTGGTAACCGAGAGAGCCCAAACAAGTCCTACCCGACTTGGGAGGGATATCTATGGGAGAGAACAACTGAGAGTTGTTGTTTTGGGAGAGAAATTTGGTGAGTAGTACACCAACGGGAGGGACAACTCTTTCATGTCTGTTTTCACAAATGATAGGAGTTTTAGTTGGTCTATATGGACTAATCTAGAAGCAGGAGTCCTTTGGATGCTTTTTAGGTGAGAAAAGTCATCCTGTATTTTTTGGCAAGACCACATGAGTCCTTGCAAAAGTTGTTCACTTTTGATGTTCATGGCGAAGACCAGGAGCTGCACAACCACCATCTAAGAGCAACTAGTTGACAGTTTGATTGAAGTGAGTTGTTGTCGCTCAACTTGTCTCAGGACCAAGTATAACTCGCTAAACCATCCTTTTTATTTCATAGTAGTTGAAGAAATCTTACTATAATGGGAGTACAAATAGACCAAATTTCATTCCCGCTACTATAGTTTGTTCCCATATTTCAAAACAACTGGTATCAGAGCCACGCCAATTTACTATTCCTTCTTCCTTGTAATTGCCTCCTCTCCTATATATGTAGTACATGGGTGTCCAATTTTATAGAAGCAACACGCTCGGATCCATAATGAGGATGCACGAACGTTCATTTTTCTTTGTGATCTCGTTCACCACGGGCCTTCCTCCTCGCCACAAAGGATTGCATGGACAATCCAACCCACCAACAAACAACGCCATTAGCTGGTGTTCCCTCTTCCAAAAGCAAGCTCTCAAGTCTCAACTACTGCTTGTACACAACATGACAAGTCTCGTCTTTCTCAAAGCACCCTCCATGCTTGACCACGTTGGACATACGTCAACGCGTTGCGGTTACTGGGCGAGTTTGATGCGAACGACAACATATTTTTTAAAATCTTCAATGCCTCGCTTGGATCATTGATTGAAGACATCATTCGATCAGAATGTTCCTCCCGAATCATCACAAGCAACCCAGATAGAAAGATACGACAATATTATACTATTAGAATATCTATTTCTCCTCAGACTATCGATTTTCATGCTGACACATTAGCATATTTTTCTCACTGTCGTTTCCCTTGTGAACATAATAGTAAAGTCAGATTCATAATCATCTTCTTTTTAGTCATATCTAAAAAAAAGTTAGGGGTTCCATTTAATTTTCCTACTTAGATCTTACATTGACCCATTTAGCATCTTCTTTCTATTTATCGGTTTCTCCTCTACATCATTCTTTTATAGATTTTTCTCAATTCTATCAATTCTTTTCCCACTCTTCTACCCATCATGTGTGTATCCCCTTTTCCACGTGGGGGGGTCATATATCCTTTCCTCCAAATCATAAACTCACTCTCATCATATTTTGTTTGTGGGGGGGAGGGAGAGGATAGAGAGGAGAAGAAGAGTATGACAAGAGTATGATAAAGAGCATGAGTGAGAGTATGAGAGAGAGATGAGAGTGATGATATTTATAATCCAGGCTACTATCGTGATGGAGCCTCATATTTCTTAACACATTTGTTCTCCACTTTCAGAAGCATTGAAGGATCTCCGTTGCAATGTTGACACCGAGCTTTTTGCATTCGTACCGCATTATGTGTGCCAGGACAAGAGACCTACCTTATAGAGGACATGCAGACTCGGTTTTTTACAAAAACCGACGTTAGAAGTTCTATTTCGGTCGAAAATTTTTCGACCGAAGAGTGTACAATGAATTCAATCTGTAGGGTCGGTTATTTAAAAAACCGATGCTAGAAGTTACGATTTAAAAAAAAAATCTTTAGAAATTGTTATAGAACATAAGAACAAGAAGATTCATATATTCTGGGAGAGGGGAGCATTGATGCTCAATCGTAACCATTCAAAACCACACACTCATAACAAAAATGATAATAAATATCATAATTTACAAAATGATAGAGTGCAAGTCTGAGATGACATATTACAAAAGTAAAAATATGAAATAGTATGTACTCAAACCACATACATAAATGGAGCCGACATATTTAATCCAATGCTATTTCGACTTCACTTATAAAACACTCTGACCACTCTTCTCGGAATTCATTCAAGTCCACATGTGTGTAAGGCTGAGTTGTAAAGATCTGTAACAGAAAATGCACATGCTAATATTTTATAAAAATGACTACAATCACTTGTAAATTTATGATGTTATTCTTTATTACCTGACTTATAGTCTGAATGTCATGTGATGCTTGTTTGACAATAGCTTGCATGTATTTCATTACATAGTAGCCACAAGCCCAGTCATTATTTTGCATTGGACACTACAAATAACGAATTATACTTAATGTTAGTAAACTACTATAAACAACAATTGAGATAAGAGTATATATAAGAGTTGACATATTAGAATTGAAAAATTAATTCATATAAGACTAAGCAGTTGTCAAAGTAGTTACCTTGACATTTTTCAAAGTCAATGTCTTTAATTTTGTGGGTATTTGTCCTCCAGCTTCACGAAAAGCCTTTATACCCCTATCAATTAAACGATAGTTGGTAAAATAGAAATTCTAAATAAAATATCATGTTGAAGCAATTGATTAAATTTATGCTTACTCCATAGCTGAAAATTTCAGTTTGTGACTCCTTGTTGTTTTACCCATTGGGTCAAGATAATAAAGAGTCATCAATTTTGGGACAATCACCAGTAACTCCCAATGTCTAGCTCTGAGTAAGAATAAAACAAACATTAAAATAAATAGTTTCATTCATTATTAAAATTATATTGAATAATAATACTTACTGGACGTTAAAAGGAATTAGGATAATTTCCTTCCCATCACTAGCAAAATATTTGAATGCATAAGAGAAGTACTCATTCACATCCTCAATATTTATCTCCACCTGACTAGTGACCGAAGGAACTAAGAATGCTATATTCTTTATATCAAAGTTGGTGACCTCGGTATATAAATGGCTGTTAAACATTTGTAATTATTTTCATATGTAGAAATAAGCTAAAAATTTGTATTGGAATTTTCTATATATATTTATAGATCCTTACCTTATCCATACTTCTATTATCGAAGTGTTCAGCCAATCATACCGGAACAACTCTATAATATCGTCAAGAAAAATAAAATTCTCAAAGTCCCTCCCAACTGCATCTTCTGTTAACTTGACCATCATATTTGATCCCGATCTTTGGTTAGCTAAGTATCGACACAAACCTTTAGATTTGCTTCCCAATTCGTCGAATGTAGTTTCGGGAATGAAAGATGGCCAAGGTTACCTTGTCATTGATAACCAAGTGTCTAGGCCAACCCACCATAGCACCCTCAGCTTCTTCAACTGTACTATATTCAGGATTAGGTATGGGTAGTGGTTTGTCCCCAATTCTGTCATACACAAGATGGATGGACACGGCAGATGTCATCAGTAATTTGTTGGCAATGCAATGTACCACCAAGGTTGTACACTTTGCCCGCTGCCACAACATTATATTCTGGAACCTCCACTGTAAGTTTACAGTTCATACCAACCTAGATTGAAATAATATAAGTTATATAAGAAACAGTAGAACAGATACATGTTACAACTATATATATTATCATATATTTATCATACTAATAACACAACATATAGAACAAAAATGTACTGCAGGTTGTTGTGGTGGTTCATCGGGAGTGCTCCCATGACCTTCTACAACTATAGCATGGGCTTGTACCTCATCACTTGAGAGACGTGTAGTATGAATAGGTCGAGAAGGTTGAGTAGGCTGAAATGAAGACATTATTTCTTTTACTTTCTCGCTACTTGTAGCATCCTACTCACAAAGACATAATTAACTAATGCGGAAGCGTTCACTAAGCAGCGGATTATAGAAAATCACTAAAAATTTAAAACCTTTTTCAAAGATACCCAATCATAGGAAAACTCTTTCAACAAGAACCAATGTATTACATTTACATCATGGTTCATAAGTATATATCTTAAACCATCTCTTCTCGAGGGTTACAACATCAACTGCCTTGTTAAAAGCTAAAAAAAGATAGCATAATAACCTTGAGGCATCAAGCCAAAATCTCAAAATGATACATTAAAAGCACTAAGTACTAACTCCGAGGACCTGAGAGTATAGAGACGACACATAGGACTTCTATCTACAAAACACGACAGACAGCACACTCAACCTGAGTTGTCACTGTTGTCCCTGTTGCTGGTGATGTTCTTCCTCTGCAAGATATTCTCAGTCTCTTTCGTACTCGTCCACCTAAAAATGTTGGTTCCCACGGGGGTGAGAAAATTGAAAATTGCCCCAGCGAGAGATATAACTCTCTGCCAGAAACATCATTATTGTAGTTTAATTAATATAAAATTGAGCAGAGGATAAGCAATTTAGATCATTCTCATCTTTTAAAGTATTACACCTATCTATGATTGAACAGTAACTCATCTATTCTCTTTATAATGAATAGAAAGAACATGTATAACATTTATCTACCATACATTTTCAACATCTCAAGCTTTGCTCATGTCATTCATCATTCTGATGTGTCACCCATGATTCATTCTTGTTTCTATTTGTTGGCCTTAGCCAATCTGCTAAACAGGTATTCACTTATGCCAGACATGTGATTATATATATCATCATGTCTTATTCAAGCATTAAACTATATCAATCAGGTATAAATGTTTCAGGCATTGGACTATACCAATCCTGATTACACAGCCAGGCATTGGACTTTAACCAACCCTAATTACAGGCATTAAGCCTCTGCCAGGTATTTCTAATTATAGAGGCATGGATAGCATGTGAAACATAACTATCAACATGAGATATCTAGCATCATGATTATAATCAAGAGTAGCAGTAAGATATCAACATAAGCATGACTACTATATGTACACATTTACAGTATTATGCATATCCACAACATAAGTATAATTACTATCTCTTAGTTGCACTAAGCATCATCTTTATGTAAAGAGAACAAACAAGGGTTATCATCCAATGTGAAGCGTCATGTATAACCCTAAACAGATATGCTATACGGCTGTATTACATCTTTTATTATGCCCTGAGGAAATTGAGGATACCACTCAAAATCCAACTGACCACTGCTAAGTCGAAATCAGTTCCATACAAGATCTAGGAAGTGTCGGACTCCTAAGATCTTCTCCGCCCCCGGTTAGTACGGGTCCGCCACAGCGACACAAAAGGTCAAGCTACTAACAGCCTAGTCCGTCCTTTGTACAGGCCACGACACTAGTGAAAGAGATGGGTACGCATACCCTACCTTCTGAGGTACGACCGCAGTTGTCCTCCAATATCATCACACATATAATCACCGAGACACGACCGCAGCCGTTCTCAAACTAAGGGCTAGGTATGACCGCAGTCATCCTCCCTAAACACTTGAATTCAGGATGACAAGCACCCCGCATACTCATCAGTATGCGCTCCGAGTTTCCCTTAGGAATACTCGTTTCACCATCTGGCAAGTTCTGACACTCAGATGGATCTATGGCACAAGGCACTACATGATTAGAGTTGCACTTGATTAGTTATGCCAATTGGGTGAATTAAGGCTGCATCAAACAAGTGGACATACAAACCCTAATTCACTTCTAGTAAGCATATAAATATCAAAACCTGAAAAGATATAAAACATATGAAACATAATTTCTCATCTCATCATCACATGGTAATATTCACTTGCCATTCATGAGACTACACCAATCATCATATTATCACAGGATATAAATCCTTTTCACAATAACACAGGGAATCAACCCTTATCAACATAAGAGGATTACACCTCATTCAGGGCTCAATCATTCCCATGAAACATCTTGTTACCTCTTACTAGGTAACATCTAACCATATGGCTCACAAAGCCATTAAACATCTTGTCACCTCTCATTAGGCAACAATGACATATTAACTCATGTAATATAATAGTAACACCATTATTTCCTCCATAGGGTTAGGGTTTACTATTCACATCAATTAGGGTTTCATGTTCATTTTATCAATCCAACCCTAATATATTGTTCCATACCTCTAGGAGCATCCATCGACATTCTAAGTATTTAATATTCTTATCATTTATCATTAAATGATCATCAACACAAGGTATGAGTTTATCTCTCATCCTTATCATGGTATGATTACATCATACTCATTTTAGCTTACTTATCAAGTATGTTAAACTCATTACATTTCATTGTAACAATTTACATAACACTCTCCTTGTGTATCTTATCCAAAAATATTGGATTTGAGATGCATCAAGGTATATCAATCTTGAATTGCTAAATGTGATATCTATCATGTCTCAATGTATCACTTCCCTCATCACTTCTATCTTACTTGAGTTTATTAACTTATCTTATAATAATGAATCTCACATCTTAATACTTTCATCCATCAAACTATCACCTTTACCATGATGTGGATAGATCACACACAAGGATTGTCCAACTATCTTCAATGATATGGACTCATCTCAAGTTAAGGCATTGCTTATTAATAAGGTTGCCTATCATCAACCACTTGAAATATTTCATCGTTATAGGGTATTACCCATTATTTCATCATTAAGGTTTACTCATATCATTACCCAGACATTAGGGTTATGATTTTTCATCATATTGCCCATGATTAGAATTCCATGCACTATAGCCCAAATTTAGGGTTTCACATAGCTTTACTATGTGTTAGGTTTAAGGTTTCATATGACATCACCCTCAATTAGGGTTTCACTTGGAATCATCCTCAATTAGGGTTTCTCATGGAATCACCCTCAATTAGGGTTTCACTATTCATCCCAATTAGGGTTTCATTCAATTACCCATAAATTAGGGATTCATTATTCATCCAATTAGGATTTGGCTTTTCATTACCTTATATTAGAGTTACCCAAGTCATTACCCTTAATTAGGGTTACACTATTACCCTTAATTAGGGTTACACTATTACCCTAGATTAGGGTTTTACTCAAAATTTTCCTAAATCAGGGTTAGGGTTCATTAACCTTCTCAATTAGGGTTTCTTGATCCCTTTACTAAGGATCATACCCTAAATCACCATATGAATCATACTCATGTATGAATTCATTTCTATCATTCTCTCCACTATATTTGGTTACATCAACCATCCGATCAAATACAAACAACTATGGTTGACATAGTATACTGAGTTATAGCTTCCATAAACAATTAGGGTTTGCATTTTAGGGATCATTCACAATTGAAACCATTAAGATCAAAACAATTGAACCCATTGGATCAATATCCAATTACATCAGCATATTTCCTCAAACGGTCAACCATTGCAAATGGTTAACCACTCCAAACTATTTGAAACTGTTTGGTTTCAATCAATTTGTTGAAATCGTTTAACTAATTTCATTGAAACCGATTGGTCCCAAATTTTGAAATTGTTTGCCTAAGATATTAATTGAGGTGTGTGCTTGTGATGACATCATCATCTTCAAGCTACAAACCCACGAAAGTTTCTGTGATTTCCATGGTGATTTCATCAATCAACCAAAATAAATTTCGGAAATGAAGAAAGCATCAACATTTGATAAGGAATTGAATGCAATAACAATATTAAGTGTTCAAGTTATAAAACCCACCTCCAATTCAGCTTCAAAGCTCCAAGCTCACGCCAACAATGGTGGATGAAGTTTTTGCAACTCCCCATAGGCTCTTCCCCAAGCTTTTGGATGAAAAAGTTGGCTAGGGCTGAAGAGGAGATCAAAATAAGAAGAAATCAATGATTTATTTTTTATTTCCACCATGGAATCAAGGAGAACGAAGGTCAACGACCTTACCAAAAGGTTGTGGTCGTCCTCCTGCTCCTCCACAGCTCCTTAGTCGTTTTCCAAGCAAGGTGAAAGAAAAGAATCTGAAATGGCCTTTATTTTGGCTTGGTAAAGGTACTTTTATAAGAAATTCCATGAGAGAGAAAATGCCTTATAAAAATGCATTAAATTCCAAAATTAGTGCCGCCTCTTCCCCCTTTCATTCCTTGGATACTAGGCTATCCCATATTCCTCTTATTCCTCTCAATTATCCTCAATTTAAAGAAAAGCCAATTAAGCACCTTAGATCATATTATAATAATATCCCAATTTGAGTGGATATTACTTTTCTTTATAATAATGGTGAGTGGGTTATCCACTTGCTTGAGATATTTTCGTGGCCTAGAAAAGGCAAAAAGGTGTTCACACTTGAGAAAATTAAACCATCTCGTTTTTGGTTGAAGGCCCTTCAATTATTATATTTGTTTTTGCACTAAATCAAATTAGGGTTTCAATTAGGATTAAATCTTGATTATTTTAATATCAAGATTCTCTCTCCTCCAACTTAATTCAAATGAGGCGCCCCTCTCATTTTATTTGCTCTACTTGATGCCAAGAAACATTAGGGACCTTATTGAAGTGGTAATTTACATATTCCACCCTGGGTTTTGGGTTAATTGCACATTACACCAAAACTAGGGTTTCATGCACATACATTGCTTTATCAGCTCTTTCTTGGTATTTAGGCTTCCATAAGCCATACCTCAGCATCATCTTTACTATCATGATGCTTCAACACATGAGGAACATATTATCATGCATAATTTGCACTTAAACCCCTCAACTTGGGTAATTTGCACTTTAGTCCAAAATAGGCAAAACATTGATTTCAATAATGTTCAAAAAGGACTAGAATTGCAATTTAAGTTCCTCTTGAGCCCTAATTACTTTTCACAAGATGAGATTAAACATTTAATCACCTTTCTTAATCAAAACACCTAGGGTTAAAGTATAACCCAGGTCAGGGATGTTACAAATTATAAACCCCTAACAAGGATTTCGTCCTCGAAATCCAGATAAAGGAAGACAGATGTATTTTATTCATCATACTATGTAGTCTTCACATATCATCTCCTTATTATAGAGACACCATAAAACTTTGATCAGCACCAAGTGTTTCCAGACAAGATTCTCATAGAATCAATACACAAGGCACATGCCCCACTGTCCCTCATCATTGACTATAGAGTCAACTTTGTGTCAAATAACACTTTTCTTATTCAGACAAGCATCATACATTCATTATTAGTATCATGTTTATGCAGAGCATAAACCCCTAACATATGATGTTCATATTATTTTATATAATCAGACTAATTTCACAGTTGACCACTCCAGGTAGACAACCTAACCCATCTGATAACTCTCAGATACCAGAATCTTTCACCTTGGTATCTATCACATGTGTTGGAAACACATCATATATATCTCTTCCTTTCATCTTGGAACATTAATTGTTTCATATGTCCTCCTCTTGGGACTAAAGTCCAAGATAACTGATACTTTTCTAAGTATCCATCACATGAACACATTTATCTTATGCACATCAAGTGTCCTATGACCCACTTGATTGCCATGTCTCTGAAAGGAAAGAAAACAAGGATTCATATTCCTCTTATTAATTTGTGTATTTTCAACTATTCATGAACCATTTACTCTTTATCTCATCCTAGGTTCCTTGCCTTTAGCATTGAAATTTGTAAGGATGATTGCATGTCATTATCCCTTTCTTTATTATTATCTAGCATGTTTATGATTATCTCATGATCTCATCACATTTCCCATTTCCTTATTATGGGAAAGATCTTTATTATGTTGGCATCATTATTGAACATGGTTCATCTCCCTCATTCTTATTCTTATCTTATGAGGAGTACACTTTTAGTTCCTCATACAACATACTCATCTGAGATTATCTCATACTTCTCTTTCTTATGCATGGGATATGACACATTTATTCATTCCATATTTCTGATTTCATGATACTCATTAGATTGTCTTAGAATGACTACTTGATCAGAGCAATAAAAAAGACAACAATCTAAGAGTTTCCATACCCACTTTATCATCAATAGTTGTATACCTAGCCAGGGTATATAAATACTGAGATTAAGTGGTATGCACTTTGTATACTATCATATTTCTTCTTTTCATATTATCACAAGCATAAGACTTAACATCCCTGAATTTCATTCAGGCATCTCTTCTGTACCTCATCATTTCTCAAGGAGGTAAGAACAACATAAAACATATGTAGTGTTTTACTATGCAAAACATAGGTCCTCATAGGACTAATCAAGGAGAGTTCAATCAATTCCTTTCTCAATTAATCCAGGAATTCATAAAATGACATATTTGAATAACATTATCTTGTATAACTTGTCATAATTCATGGATTATTCACTGTCTCATGGTAACTCTGCCTCAAAGATTGATTCAACATGCTAAGGTTGAGCACAGACTCAATTTAAGTCTAGAAATTCATCATTTCCTTTTGCTTCAACCTGCAGATGCTGATTACAAATCATGTTGATATCTAAAACATCATCGTTGGGGTTGGTAATCTAGGTTACAGTGCCAATGCTTGATCCACTATATACATTATTGTTGTCCTAAATTCTCCAACAGTAATACTTAAAGAAAGATTTTCTTATCATAGATGGATCAACTAGGAGATTCTTAGGCAATTGTCTCTCTCTTACCTGCTCCCATGCACCTCTTCTTGGTGCAACATTACTTCTCTCAACAGCAATCTCCTCATGTGACCCAGTCATCTTTAAGTTCTTCTTCTCTTATATGAGCAGAAGACATTATCAGATACACTGGATGATACCAGAACAAACTCTACTACCTTAGTCCTATGTCTTTGTAGACTCAGCGAACCTAGAGCTCTGATACCACTAAATTGTAGCATCCAACTCACAAAGACATAATTAACTAATGCAGAAGCATTCACTAAGCAGTGGATTATAGAAAATCGCTAAAAATTTAAAACCTTTTTCAAAGATACCCAATCATAGGAAAACTCTTTCAACAAGAACCAATGTATTACATTTACATCATGGTTCATAAGTATATATCTTAAACCATCTCTTCTCGAGGGTTACAACATCAACTTCCTTGTTAAAGGCTAAACAAAGATAGCATAATAACCTTGAGGCATCAAGCCAAAATCTCAAAATGATACATTAAAAGCATTAAGTACTAACTCCGAGGACCTGAGAGTACAGAGACGACACATATGACTTCTATCTACAAAACACGACAGACAGCACACTCAACCTGAGTTGTCACTGTTGTCCCTGTTGCTGCTGATGTTCTTCCTCTACAAGATATTCTCAGTCTCTTTCGTAATCGTCCACCTAAAAATGTTGGTTCCCACGGGGGTGAGACAATTGAAAATTGCCCCAGCGAGAGATATAACTCTCCGCCAGAAACATCATTATTGTAGTTTAATTAATATAAAACTGAGCAGAGGATAAGCAATTTAGATCATTCTCATCTTTTAAAGTATTACACCTATCTATGATTGAACAGTAATTCATCTATTCTCTTTATAAGGAATAGAAAGAACATGTATAACATTTATCTACCATACATTTTCAACATCTCAAGCTTTGCTCATGTCATTCATCATTCTGATGTGTCACCCATGATTCATTCTTGTTTCTATTTGTTGGCCTTAGACAATCTTCTAAACAGGTATTCACTTATGCCAGACATGTGATTATATATATCATCATGTCTTATTCAAGCATTAAACTATATCAATCAGGTATAAATGTTTCAGGCATTGGACTATACCAATCCTGATTACACAGCCAGGCATTGGACTTTAACCAACCCTAATTACAGGCATTAAGCCTCTGCCAAGTATTTCTAATTATAGAGGCATGGATACCATGCGAAACATAACTATCAACATGAGATATCTAGCATCATGATTATAATCAAGAGTAGCAGTAAGATATCAACATATGCATGACTACTATATGTACACATTTACAGTCTTATGCATATCCACAACATAAGTATAATTACTATCTCTTAGTTGCACTAAGCATCATCTTTATGTAAAGAGAACAAACAAGGGTTATCATCCAATGTGAAGCATCATGTATAACCCTAAATAGATATGCTATACGGTTGTATTACATCTTTTATTATGCCCTGAGGAAATTGAGGATACCACTCAAAATCTAACTGACCACTGCTAAGTTGAAATCAGTGCCATACAAGATCTTGGAAGAGTCGGACTCCTAAGATCTTCTCCGCCCCCGGTCAGTACGGGTCCGCCACAGTGACACAAAAGGTCAAGCTACTAACAGCCTAGTCCGTCCTTGGTACAGGTCACGGCACTAGTGAAAGAGATGGGTACGCATACCCTACCTTCTGAGGTACAACTGCAGTTGTCCTCCAATATCATCACACATATAATCACCGAGACACGACCACATCCGTTCTCAAACTAAGGGCTAGGTATGACCGTAGTCATCCTCCCTAAACACTTGAATTCAGGATGACAAGCACCCTGCATACTCATCAGTATGTGCTCCGAGTTTCCCTTAGGAATACTCGTTTCACCATCTGGCAAGTTCTGACACTCAGATGGATCTATGGCACAAGGAACTACATGATTAGAGTTGCACTTGATTAGTTATGCCAATTGGATGAATTAAGGCTGCATCAAACAAGTGGACATACAAACCCTAATTCACTTCTAGTAAGCATATAAATATCAAAACCTGAAAAGATATAAAACATATGAAACATAATTTCTCATCTCATCATCACATGGTAATATTCACTTGCCATTCATGAGACTACACCAATCATCATATTATCGTAGGATATAAATCCTTTTCACAATAACACAGGGAATCAACCCTTATCAACATAAGAGGATTACACCTCATTCAGGGTTCAATCATTCCCATGAAACATCTTGTTACCTCTTACTAGGTAACATCTAACGATATGGCTCACAAAGCCATTAAACATCTTGTCACCTCTCACTAGGCAAAAATGACATATTAACTCATGTAATATAATAGTAACACCATTATTTCCTCCATAGGGTTAGGGTTTACTATTCACATCAACTAGGGTATCATGTTCATTTTATCAATCCAACCCTAATATATTGTTCCATACATCTAGGAGCATCCATCGACATTCCAAGTATTTAATATTCTTATCATTTATCATTAAATGATCATCAACACAAGGTATGAGTTTATCTCTCATCCTTATCATGGTATGATTACATCATACTCATTTTAGCTTACTTATCAAGTATGTTAAACTCATTACATTTCATTGTAACAATTTACATAGCACTCTCCTTGTGCATCTTATCCAAAAATATTGGATTTGAGATGCATCAAGGTATATCAATCCTGAAATGCTAAATGTGATATCTATCATGTCTCAATGTATCACTTCCCTCATCACTTCTATCTTACTTGAGTTTATTAACTTATCTTATAATAATGAATCTCACATCTTAATACTTTCATCCACCAAACTATCACCTTTACCATGATGTGCATAGATCATACACAAGGATTGTCCAACTATCTTCAATGATATGGACTCATCTCAAGTTAAGGAATTTCTTATTATAAGGTTGCCTATAGTCAACCACTTGAGATATTTCATTGTTATAGGGTATTACCCATTATTTCATCATTAAGGTTTACTCATGTCATTACCCAGACATTAGGGTTATGATTTTTTATCATATTGCCCATGATTAGAATTCCATGCACTATAGCCCAAATTTAGGGTTTCACATAGCTTTACTATGTGTTAGGTTTAAGGTTTCATATGACATCTCCCTCAATTAGGGTTTCACTTGGAATCATCCTCAATTAGGGTTTCGCATGGAATCACCCTCAATTAGGGTTTCACTAATCATCCCAATTAGGGTTTCATTCAATTACCCATAAATTAGGGATTCATTATTCATCCAATTAGGATTTGGCATTTCATTACATTAAATTAGAGTTACCCCAGTCATTACCCTTAATTAGGGTTACACTATTACCCTTAATTAGGGTTACACTATTACCCTAGATTAGGGTTTTACTCAGAATTTCCCTAAATCAGGGTTAGGGTTCATTAACCTTCTCAATTAGGGTTTGTTGATCCCTTTACTAAGGATCATACCCTAAATCACCATATGAATCATACTCATGTATGAATTCATTTCTATCATTCTCTCCACTTTATTTGGTTACATCAACCATCTGATCAAATACAAACAACTATGTTTGACATAGTATATTGAGTTATTGCTTGCATAAACAATTAGGGTTTGCATTTTAGGGATCATTCACAATTGAAACCATTAAGATCAAAACAATTGAACCCATTGGATCAATATCCAATTACATCAGCATATTTCCTCAAACGGTCAAACATTGCAAATGGTTAACCACTCCAAACTATTTGAAACTGTTTGGTTTCAATCAATTTGTTGAAATCGTTTAACCAATTTCATTGAAACTGATTGTTCCCAAATTTTGAAATTGTTTGCCTAAGATATTAATTGAGGTGTGTGCTTGTGATGACATCATCATCTTCAAGCTACAAACCCACGAAATTTTCTGTGATTTCCATGGTGGTTTCATCAATCAACCAAAATAAATTTCGGAAATGAAGAAAGCATCAACATTTGATAAGGAATTGAATGCAATAACAATATTAAGGGTTCAAGTTATAAAACCCGCCTCCAATTCAGCTTCAAAGCTCCAAGCTCACACCAACAATGGTGGATGAAGTTTTTGCAACTCCCCCTAGGCTCGTCCCCAAGCTTTTGGATGAAAAAGTTGGCTAGGGTTGAAGAGGAGATCGAAATAAGAAGAAATCAATGATTTATTTTTGATTTCCACCATGGAATCAAGGAGAACGAAGGTCAAGAACCTTACCAACAGGTTGAGGTCGTCCTCCTGCTCCTCCACAGCTCCTTAGTCGTTTTCCAAGCAAGGTGAAAGAAAAGAATCCGAAATGGCCTTTGTTTTGGCTTGGTAAATGTACTTTTATAAGAAATTCCATGAGAGAGAAAATGCTTTATAAAAATGCATTTAATTCCAAAATTAGTGCCGCCTCTTCCCCCTTTCATTCCTTAGATACGAGGATATCCAATTTGCCTCTTATTCCTCTCAATTATCCTCAATTTAAAGAAAAGAAAATTAAGCACCTTAGATCATATTATAATAATATCCCAATTTGAGTGGATATTACTTTTCTTTATAATAATGGTGAGTGGGTTATCCACTTGCTTGAGATATTTTCATGGCCTAGCAAAGGCACAAAGGTGTTCAAACTTGATCAAATTCAACCATCTCGTTTTTGGTTGAAGGCCCTTCAATTATTATATTTATTTTTGCACTAAATTGAATTAGGGTTTCAATTAGGATTAAATCTTAATTATTTTAATATCAAGATTCTTTCTCCTCCAACTTAATTCAAATGAGGCGCCCCTCTCATTTTATTTTCTCTACTTGATGCCAAGAAACATTAGGGACCTTATTGATGTGGTAATTTACATATTACACCCTGGGTTTTGGGTAAATTGCACATTACACCAAAACTAGGTTTTCATGCACATACATTGCTTTATCAGCTCTTTCTTGGTATTTAGGCTTCCATAAGCCATACCTCAGCATCATATTTACTCTCATGATGCTTCAACACATGAGGAACATATTATCATGCATAATTTGCACTTAAACCCATCAACTTGGGTAATTTGCACTTTAGTCCAAAACAGGCAAAACATTGATTTCAACAATGTTCAAAAAGGACTAGAATTGCAACATAAGTTCCTCTTGAGCCCTAATTACTTTTTACAAGATGATATTAAACATTTAATCACCTTTCTTAATCAAAACACCTAGGGTTAAAGTATAACCCAGGTTAGGGATGTTACACTACTAATGCTTCAAGATCCTCTTGTGTAAAACCTCCTACATGACCTCTTTTAGATTGCGAAGGGACAAAATAAGACTTGAATCCTATGCTAGTTCCTAATCCCCTAATCCCCTAACATGGACAAAATAAGACTTGAATCCTATGCCAGCTCCTTACTGCGCGTGGTCGCCCCTACGTAATGCTTGAAAGAACTAGCATGTTCCCCAACAGGTGCTCCTGTCATATCAAACTGGACTGGCAATTTATCTCCTTTAGCCCTGAGCTCCGCATCAATGTAGGACCTCTACTATTCTTAGCATCACCACTACCATCCTCATGTTGCTCATGCTCAGAATGTTCATCTTCATGGTACTGATCATGCTCAAAATGTTCATCTTCACTCTCCATTTTAGAACCTGCAAGTATACATGATAAAAAAAAGTGATAATAAAAGCACAAGTGATAAGGTATACATGATAATAAAATAAATAATTCAAAGAATACATGCCTTTAGTATTGGTTGAGTTGTTAGTCAAGGAAAATTCCTTCAGCATGGTCTTGATGTTTATAATATTCATCGGTGTTATCTTCAACATTTACACTTGGAAAACCAACTGAGAATGGACTGGAATCATCATACTTTTCGTAGTATTCTTCTTCATTTGTAGGATCTACAGTAAACTTTCGTTTTCCATTAAGAACGACAGACCAATTTTTATTTGCCGGGTCATCAATATAGAATACTTGTTTTGCTTGGTTTGCCATGATGAATGGCTCATCTTTGAAACCAATCTTTTCAAAATTCACCAATTTGAAACCCAACTCATCCACTAAAACTCCTTTGTTGTTGTCAACCCAATTACACCTAAATATAGGAACTCGAAAATTTGTATAGTCCATTTCCCATATGTCCTCAATGACGCCGTAATATGACATCTCAGCTTCGCATGGTCTTTTATCTTTGGCACTAGCAAAATACAATGAACAAGCTTTAAGAGTGACCCCACTATTTTGAACTACACTACTTTCATCTTGACGCTTTGTGTAGTATGACAATCCATTAATGTCATAACCTTCATATGACATGACATCCATTTTTGGCTTAAAGGCGAGCCATTTTATGTTCTCAACAACATTATTTGGTGATTCAGATAGTTGATTAAATACTTTCTCTTCAAACCACCTAATAAATGTTCGATTATGCTCTCTTGCAAGCCACATTGAACTGGATCGCGGATGATTTCTCTTGATAAGATCATTGTGTTATGTGATGTAGCTACTAACTTCATCGATGTTGTGTAAAATATACAAATGCGCTTGTTCCCACAACTCATGGCTGATTCCTTTCACTCATCCTCCCAGAGTTCCTTTGCCACAATAAGATCCAGTGTGATGGGGATTTTTTTGATCGCTACAAGTTTCATTGCAATTCAAAAAATCATTACAAAAGTCCATCACCTCCCTAGCCACGTAACCCTCAACAATACTCCCTTCAGGACGATAACGATTCCGAACATCACCTTTAAAAACACTCATGTAGCGTTCAAATGGATACATCCAGTGTAAGAAAATTGGACCCAACATCTTCACCTCCCTTGTAATATGTACTACAAGATGAACCATGATATCAAAAAATGAAGGAGGAAAATACATTTCAAGCTGACACATGGTAACAATTACATCTTTCTGTAATTTATCGAGAGTATCAGGATGTATCACTTTGTTGCATATTTTATTGAAGAAGAAACAGAGTCTTGTGATTGCAAACCTTACATGCTTCGGCAATATAGATCGAATAGCCACAGGTAAAATTTGTTGCATTAAGGTGTGACAATCGTGAGATTTGAGACCTATCAGTTTCAGATCCTTCATTGATACCAATCTACGAATATTAGAAGAGTATCCTTGTGGAACCTTAATATTATACAAGCACTCATAGAAAGTCTTTTTCTCTTTCTTTGACAAAGTGTAACAAGCCGGTGGCAAATATGTGCGGCGACCCCTGATCTCCGCTGATAATTCTTTTCTAATACCCATTAATTCTAAATCTTTTCTAGATTTGATGCCATCTTTAGTCTTTCCTGGTATGTTCAATAGCGTACCGATGATGCTATCACAAATATTTTTTTCAACATGCATGACGTCAATGCAGTGTCTAATTGCCAAAGATCTCCAATAAGGAAGATCTTATAATATTAACCTCTTCTTGTATAGAGATTTGTCACATGCGAGTGTATGACTACTTGAACTCTTTCCAAATTCATTAACAATGTGTTTCACCCTATCATATACAACATGTCCTGATATAGGTTTAGGAGAACTTCGTTCCTCAGTTGACCCATTAAAGGTTTTGTGTTGCCTTCGATAAGGATGCACTGGTGGGAGAAATCTCCGATGACCAAGATATACGATTTTACCACCATGTTTCAGTCTTATTGAATCAGTATTTTCCTCACAAACATGACATGCTTTGTATCCTTTTATGCTATATCCGGACAAATTTCCATAAGCTGGAAAATCATTAATCATGCAAAATAACATAGAACGCAAACTAAAGATCTCTTTACGTGAAGCATCATAGGTCATAATACCTTCTTCCCATAGTTTCATTAGGTCATCAATTAGATGTTGAAGGTAAACATCAATATCATTTCTAGGTTGCTTGGGCCCTGATATCAATGTTGACAACATCACATACTTATTTTTCATACACAACCAAGGAGGAAGATTGTATATAACAATAATAACAGGCCACGTGCTATGTTGGCTGCTTAATGTACCATAGGTATTCATTCCATCTATACAGAGTCCAAGTCTTAGGTTTCTTGGTTCTTTACCAAATTGAGGGTATAATAAATCAATTTTCTTCCATTGTGGTGAATCAGATGCATGTCGTAGGATGCCATCATCATTGACCTTTAACTCACCATGCCAAGACAAATTTTGCGCATCTTCTGTATTAGCAAATAAGCGTTGAAATTGTGGTATTATTGGTAGATACCACATCACCTTGGCAGGAGAGCCATTTTTAGCCTTAGCTGAATTTGTAGTCTTATACCTTGACGCACCACATTTTGGACAATTTATCAAATTACTATAGTCCTTCTGAAATAACACACAATCATTTGGACATGCATGAATCTTCTTAGCCTCCATTCCCATTGGGCACATTATTTTCTTTGCTTGATATGTTAAAATTAGAAGCTCGTTGCCTTCAGGAAGAATTTCCTTTAACAAAGACAACAGTGAAGTGAAACTCTTATCGCTCCAACGGTTTTGAGCTTTAAGAGTGTATAATCACATCACAACACTCAACCTCGTGAACTTAGTACAACCCTTATATAATGGTTTTTCAGCATCATGGACAATGTTTGCAAATAAAGAAGGTGGATCAATGACATTGTCCCGGCAACTACGTAGCATCTCATCAATCATATCATCCTGAATCTGGTCATCTTGAATCGGTTCATCATTAACATTATCATCATTATCTATATCTTCTATGACACAACTATTAGTATCGACATTTTCTGCTCCATAATTCAATTTCTCTCCATGCCAATACCATTCATTATAACCTTGTATGATCCCATTACATATGACATGATTCTTAATTTCCTCACCAGTACCAACTTTCAAATTGTTACAACAATTTCTACATGGACAATATAGCCTATCTGTAGGTAGTTTCCTATGTTCCTCAGCAAATCTGATAAATTCATCAAGACCTTTGGCAAACTCTGGACTGCAACGGTTCTTGATAGACATCCAACTTCGATCCATTTTCTATATCACATTAAAATTAATTATAAAACTAACATTTTAATATTGATACTATAATAATATGTAAGTTTTTATTGATAAAAAGTTAATTTTATACACTAAAGTGTACCACCTATCCCATTTTTGAATATTTAATCTCACTAGTAACTGTATACTGTATGTTTAGTTTTGAAGAAAATTTCAGCAGCATTTCCCCTAAGTTCTCCAAGTACACCGATGTAAATGGCAAATAACCACTCACATATGTACCCAGAGAACAAATGGAGAAATCCTACTAAAATAATCTACAAAACTAAACATACATTATACAGGTACATCCTAACTGAGATTAAAATATCCAGAAACAGTCCCAAACTGGGGACTATCCAAAGTTTACTCCTAATGAGTAAATTTTGAACGGGTTTCTAAGTTAATATATAAATGCATTTTTTTCATATTTATATATTAAGTTAAACATCATGCATCAACCCTAAAGTGTCAATCTAGGAGTACACATGTCTAATCCAATATTAATTTCTAAAATTTATATTATGATTACATATGAAAAAAGACATGCATGTTTTTATTATTGGGTTATCAAATCATATAAAATGGAAAATACTTGTACAAATTAGCAAAGTAAGGTCGTTTCCAACAGTCCAAAGATTGAAATCATTATAATATTCAGAACTATTTGTGAACATTACAGCAAATATGATTAAAACATTTATAGCTTCAACATAAATAAGTTCCAGGTCGATCTCAGTCGACAATTAGTCGACCGAGAGCCCACCTGTGCGCAGCGTCTAGGTCCACTCTCGGTCGACAATTTGTCGACCGAGAGTGGACCTGGACGCTACACGCAGGTGGGCTCTCGGTCGACTAATTGTCGACCGAGATCGACCTGGAAGCAGCAATGGCGGCGGGCGGGGCGGGCGGGAATGAAGGGGAACAAGGAACGAAGGAAGCTCGAAATTACTTAGAAATGGCAGCGAGCTTCGTGGAGGAAGAGAAGAACTTCACAGAGAGGCGGCGACCTTCATGGAAGAGTGAAGGCGGCAACGATGAGCTTCACGGCAATGAAGAGCTTCATGGCAACGACGGGCTTCGTGGAGGAAGAGGGGAAGGCGGTGACGACGAGCTTCACGATCCTTTTCGCGACGACGACGAGATTCACGATCCTCTTGGTGGCGTGGAGAGGCGGCAACGGCTTCACGGAGAAGCGTTTGTGGCGGAATGACAAAGTGAAAATGGGTTTCGCGGTGCCGTGGGAGAGAGATTAGAAAAGAGAAAAGCGTTTCGCGGGAGGAAGAAAGACTAAAATTTTGGCTTTTTGCACGGAATGAAAAACTGTAGCGTCGGTTAACAAACAAAACCCGACTCTATAGATAAACGGTGCCCGTGTCAGGTTGTTTAATAACAATCAAACGCAAACTCGGTCGACGAATTTGTTGACCGAATTGACCTCTAGGGTCGGTTAATAGGTAAATCCAACGCTACAAGTGCTAATACAAAAAAATCTGACTCGTTTCGGTCGACGATTTGTCAACCGAGAAGGAGCAAGATTTCCTTCGTACAAGCACCTCTAGGGTCAGTTTTTTCATATAACCGACCCTAGAGGTGCTTATACATGTGTGAATAACTAAACTGGACATTGTCGGTCGATAATATTGTCGACCGAGACACCCTATAGGGTCAGTTATTAGAAAAACCGACCCTAGAGGTGCTTCTAAGAAAGAATTCTGGCTTCATTCGATCGACAAATTCGTCGACCGAATGTGTCGATCGACAAATTTGTCGGCCGAATGAAGCCAGATTTCTTTCTTAGAAGCACCTCTAGGGTCGGTTTTTCTAATAATCGACCCTATAAGGGGCATCGATCGACAAATTCATCGACCGAGGAGCTCTAAAGTGCTTCCACAACCCTAATAATAATGTTATGTGAAACTTTAATATATGGTGATGTCATATAAAACCCTAATATGGGATAATGTTATGTGAAACCCTTATATGGAATGATGTTATGTGAAACGCTAATATGGAAATGTTATGTGAAACCTTAATATAGGGTGGTGTTGTGTAAAACCCTAATATGGGATAATGTTATGTGAAATTTCAATATGGGATGATGATATGTGAACCCTAATTGATAAAGATGGGAAACTCTAACCCTAATGAGGGAATAGAGATGTTATTTTTGTATTGCATGATGTTGATATGAAATTGATATGGTTGATATGAAATTGAGATGATTGTGTAACAAATATCCTGAATACCTTGGTCAGATGACCTGAAGGTAATAGTTACCTGATAAGTGATAACCATGTTTAGTGATGAACTAAGGGTTTGAATACCCAGAATCATCAAATGTGATGATGGTGGTATTGAGGGATGTGAATTCCCAACAATGAGACTAAAGATTGAGATCCCACTGCTTTATAATGTTTTGAAAAGTACTAAACTCTATTCAAAAATTCATTCGGTCGACTATTTGTCGAACGAAAGAGCTCTAGGGTCGGTTATAAGGAAAAAACCGACCCTAAAGTCATCCTCGGTCGATAATATTTTCGACCGAGATTAACCCTGTTTCAATGTTTTAAATTAAGTACCAAGTGTGTGTGTATGAGATTAACCAAGTGATGCTTTGTCAAATTTAGCCATAATTTATTTTTCAATCATTTGAAAAACCAATATTCTTATATAACATGTATATGTCCAAATGAAGCCATGGAAAACACTTTTATTCATAACAATTTAATTCCCATGCACTTTATAAGATGAAACATGACATACTTGCTTTATAAAAAGATATATTACATCATTACAAAGATATCTCATAATCTCACTGGAAAGACCGAAGGATTACATCAATGTTTGGGTCTTTTCCAAGAAAGGGCTCATTTCCATAATATTTGACCAGTGTCTGGCACTCCAAGGCACCTGTCATGGTTAAGGCATAAGCCTCCAAGAAGGTGGGAACACGATCAAAGTGAAAGTTGGCAGCAATGTCTTAAAGTTGAATTGGGGAAAACTGAGTATGTGTGAGATCAGGAGATGGTGGAGGTGGAGTTTGATAGTAGTTGTAGGAAGGATTGTAGGGATTTATCATGCCAGGATTAAGGGAATAGGATATTCATCAGGTTGGTTAGGAGAGAGAGTTTGCATCCTTTGGTTTAAATAAGTCATGGCATTGTGATTATAATCCAATTGCCTACTTAGGTGATATTGGGAGCCAGCAATGTATGTCAAGGTATTTGTAATAGGATCATGGGGTAGGTTGGTAGGAGGAGGTGGTGGAGGTATGTATTGGGTGGATGCCTCCCCTTCAGTCCTAGCCCTTTTGTGTCCAAAGTCAATTCCTATCTTTTTCACTGTATTTTTACTTATTTTTTGGGGTTTTCTATCCCATGTGTAACCTAAGTCGTCCTCAATATTCTTCTTAAGAAAATGTTGAGTGATTTGGCATACAAAGTCAGCATAAGGTGGATTGCCAGAAAACTCAAACATATTCTTAATGATGATACGAATAAAGTTTATGGGAATACTTTTGAGAATGGCATAGATAAGGTACATACGAAAGGTGGGTACTGCAGATTTGTTTGCTCTAGGATGGATATTGGTGGCAACAATGAGATTTATGACCCTAGCTTCAGGTTTTAAATTTATGGCATAATAGGTACCCCTATCTTCATGACAAGTCATATTTGATTGAAAGATGGCTCTTTTGACATCACTAAGGCTAATTGTAGTGTTATCTTGGGAGAGTTTGTTGAGTGGAGTTCCTCTAGTGAGATCAATAAAAATTTTATATTCTTCTATATCTATGTCAAGCATTTCAAGAATACCCTCCTCAGTAAAATGGAATCCATACCCACCAACCATAGAGGAGAAGGAATCATGTTTAGGATGTTCGACTAAATTGGCATAGAATTCATTAACTAGTTTGGAGTAGTAGGATTGGAAGGAGGGATTTAGAAAATCAGTCAAATGTTGCACCTCGAAAAGTTCCTCCAAATCGACAATGCTTTGGAAGTCCATGACGTCGACTGGCCGTCGTGGAAGAGGAGTTTTTGAGGAGATCCTGAGGTAGCGGTCGCCTGCAGCTTGGTCGATGAAAGGGACGTCGTTGATGAACGACATCAGTGTAAGGCCGGTCCTTCCTTTCCTACCTGCAACTTGCTTCTTTCCGCGCATAGATGATGAAGCCATTTCGTTGCTTTGAAATGGAGAAATAGCAAGCAAGAATTGGATGTAGAGAAGCTGAAGATTTTCACAAGAATACACTAGAGAGGAGCTAGAGAAGTGAGAATGTGAAGGTGTGAAGAAATGGATCATTTTGGGTGCTATTTATAGCAAAACAGAGCCAATTTCGGTCAACAATTTGTCGACCGACGGCTGCAACGGTCGTCTATCGGTCGGCCAACGGTCGATCGAAAAAGTAGTCGTTATGACGGTCAACAGTCGTATTTATAGTCGTTACGATGGTTGAAATTTTAGCTGTTATGACAGTTGATTTTTTTAGCCGTTACGACGGTTAATTTTTTTAGCCGTTACGACGGTTGATTATTTTAGCCGTTACGACGGTTGGTTTTTCTAGTCGTTCCTCGGTCGACAAATACGTCGACCGATATGTTTCGGTTGACAATATTGTCGACCGAATGGACTTCTAAGGTCAGTTTTAAAGAAAATACCGACCCTAAAAGTTGCTTATACACATGAAAACTGACTCCTTATCGGTCGACAAATTTGTCGATCGAGAAATGCTCTAAGGTCGGTTATAAGAGCAAATCCGACGCTAGAGGTGCTTATACAGGCGTGAACTATCTGGATCCAGAATAGATATCGGTCGACGAATTTGTCGATCGAGAATGAGCCAGATTTCCTTCGTATAAGTACCACTAGGGTCAGTTTTAAGAAAAAAACCGACCTTAGAGGTAATTATCGGTCGACGAATTTGTCGACCGAATTAATCGGTCAAAATATTGGTCGACCGAGGAAGGCTCTAAGGTCGGTTATAAGTGCAAATCTGACACTAGATGTGCTTATACATGCGTGAACTATCTGGATCTAGAATAGAAATCGGTCGACGAATTTGTCGACCGAGGAGGCCTTTAAGGTCAGTTTTGTAGGAATAACCGACCTTAGAGGTGCTGAACCGAGGAGGACTGTAAAGTCAGTTATAAAGAAAAAACCGACCCTATAAGTGCTTGTATACGTGAAATGCAGCTCTTATTTGGTCGACGAATTCGTCGACCGAGGAGCCCTGTAAGGTTGGTTATAATGTAGAACTGACCCTATAGATCGAGGCGGGAAGCCAAAACCAAGCAAATTTTTGCCGCCGGAAAAATTGTATATAAGGTCGCTTATTTTAAAAAACCGACCCTATAGAGATGTACTACAAGGTCAGTTATTTTAAAAACAGTGACTCAAAAGGTCTTAAGTGGTGTCCGCATTTTTATAGACATATAAGGACGGTTATTTGGAAAACCGACCCTATAGAGATACACTACAAGGTCGGTTATTTTAAGAAAAGCAACCCAAGAGGTCTTAAGTGGTGCCCACATTTTTTATAGACATATAAGGTCAGTTATTTGGAAAACCGACCCTATAGAGTTACACTACAAGGTCAGTTTATTTAAAAAAACCGACCTAAGAGGTCTTAAGTGGTGCCCAAGTTTTTTTTAGACATATAAAGTCGGTTATTTGGAAAAACTGACTCTACGGGTAGTGACGTTATAACCCATTTCTGTACTAGTGTTAATTCATCCAGTTTTATCTTCACCGAGCTAATTTCATCACATCTTCTCCGAGCTGTATCCGTTGTTATAGCATCACCTTCCGCTGATCTACGTGTGACTTTCCTTGATGGATGATCTCTTTTCCCATCAAGCCCCCAAGGTTCATGGGCCAGAGTTATGGTACATGCATTGTATAATCAACACATCGTTTGTTCGTGTTCATGTCACGTTATACACGTTTGTCAGACGATTTGAAGATTGCACTACTACTACAATCGTCATTGTGTATCTGTGTTTGTGTCACATTAAGTACGTGGGATGTGTGATCGTTCTCTCTTTTCCACTCACACATTCCTTTCTAATGAAGATGGCGTAGTCATGGTATTTATGATCGTCTGATCCAAGTGACAAATTTCTATTGTAGTATTCAGATTCGTTCATCAGATGATTCTTACTTCCATATGCACTCCAAAAGACCTTTAAAGCTCGAGGATCTCCAACATGCATAATACAATTCCAAAGAAGAGAGGCATCGTCATCATATTATTTAGGGGGAGTATTGTTTAAGGAGGAGTATTAATCTTTTGTATGGGGAGTGACATTTATCTTTTATATTTTCTATCTTTCATTTATCATTTCTTTTATTGTTTATTATAGTCACGTAAACCCAAGCTTGGATATGTGTTTCACCCATGGTCCAACTTAAAGGGGAGTGTTAGAATATTAGCCTATTTAGTTAATAGCTTAATTATTATATTGTGTACATGGTCATGTTGCCCATGGCCCATTAGGGTTTAGTCTGCTTCCTTGTAATTTCCTCCTCTCCTATATATGTAGGACATGGGTGTACAATATTTTATAACAATTCAATATACAATCATTTATTATTTCTCACAATTCTTTTTCTCCCAATTTTTAGAATATTTTTTTTTATTTTCAAGTATACTAAAAGTTAGATCAGCCATTCTTGCTTGATTCCTCAAGCATTGTGTTGTCAAATTGGGTTAGATAAGTATTATATTATTTATCTAAAACACCACACATCTTATTTTCTTTTGGAAACTTGCATATCATCTCATATTTCTATTATCCAATAACTCATAAATCCATTAATATTTATTTGTACAAAAAAATATTATTCCTTTTTCTTATGTTTCAAGGACATATTTGCAATGCAAATTGTCTCATAAGTAATATTATCATTCTATTAATAATATTACTGGAGAATTTACTTATCAATTCATGACTTATATTTATATAATTCAATTTCACTAAAATTGAGGATATTACATTCACCCCTCCATAAAAGGAATTTTGTCCCAAAAATTCAAACCTAGTAAGCTTAAGGTGAATGATAACTCAACTTAGTTTCAAATCTTAGGCTTAGAAACCCTACTTATGTATCTTTAACATCTTTTATTGATATGAAAAATCCTCGCTTTATTACTAAGATTAGTATTTGAATTCAATTCAAGGTATACCCACATTCTTAGTATTTACATGATATCATCCCTTGGTGATTACATTTTTCACTTGTAATTTCAATTTCACTTGGTGACTACCTTTTCACCTAGGTTTCCATTCTATTGTTCATTTATGTCTACATAAGAGTGACGTTACACCTTAAACCCTAGATTATGTCATTAAAACTCAACTTAAGGTATTCATTCTCATATGTCAATTTTAAGCATAACATGTGGTTATCTGACCTTTCAGTCCCTCATAATAAGATGAAATAATCATTTGATTGTAGTCAAAATACAAAGTTCATCCCATTCCAAGAGCAGAGGTGGTGTACTCGCACATTATCTCGAAATTTCATATTTTAAGTTGAATCATTCTCAGTATGACTCTAAATTGTACTTACTTTTAATTCAATATTCTTATATTTCATGAAGTCAATTTCCTTTCTCACTCTTGAGTTTGTGCACAAGTCCTTTTAGGATTTCATTATTACATGACTTCTTGTATCTTTTATATTTAAACCTCATGTCTCATTAGACTTAGTCACTTCCTCAAGGTTTCTCAGGGTACATGTACCTTTACAGTGATCTCATCTTGGTCTCATGGCATCATGAACTTTAGGGACCATTTACCATGTGGGCCTCATTGTCTCATGATGGTGGCCAATCTCCTGGCCCATGGGCCTTGGGAAAACATGGTTGGCTACCTTTAGACCCTATGGTCCTATGCATTTAGGGCACAATCATTTTCTAATCTCATCAGTCTTGTGTACCTTTATACATCCCTACTTTACCTAGGATTTACTTAGGGCTCTACCCTGCCAAGGGTTTATTGAACTATCACAACTTGATCAATCTTTGACCTGGATTTCCTTCATCTCTTGGGGTACATATTATTCTCTTATGTAATTCTTTAACATGGATTTCCTTCATCTCTTGGGGTACACATTATTCACTTTATGTCCCTTCATTGGTCTCATGGTGATCTTCACCTCCTGGGCTTGCTCTTTCATAGTGGTCTTCCTTTCCTGGCATGACCTATTAGTGACCTTCCTTTTCCTACTTGGTCACTAGTCATTGCAATGACTTCCTCTCATATTGTCCTTCCATTCTCGGCTTGGCCTATTGGTGACCTTCCTATCTCGGCTTGATCACTGGTCATTACAAACACTTCCTCTTATCTCATCCTTCCTTTCTCGGGCTTATCATGTTGGTGACCTTCCTATCCCATCTTGATCTCCAGTCATGGTAACGACTTTTTGTTATATTTCCCTTCCTATCTGGGCTTGGACTATTGGTTATATTCCTATCCCAGCTTGATCACCAGTCATTACATTGACTTTCCTTTTTATATCATCCTTCTTATGTCGTCTTAGCCGATTAGTAACCTTCCTATCCCGGCTTGGTCACATACTTTCATCCACTTCCTTAGTGACTTTCCTTATGTCCCCAAGATATCGCATACTTAGGTTCAAAGAATGTTTGTGATTTCATATTTTATATACTTAGTCCTTCACACTTTAGGTGACATTCAATGTTACCTCAATCCTTAAATTGTTTGGTGAACTCATCCTTCTGGGGAAGGTCCTAACCTAGGCTGTCTTATTGACTCTTAGGAGGACGTTAGGCTCTCTAACCACATCTTGAACCCAAGGTCTTAGGGTTTGGCTCCCCTATAGGTCCTTTTCCCACTATTGGGTTGACTCACCCTAGGTCGGGACACCAATATACCCTAAAAGTTTCATATTTTCATTTTTATGTAACCATTGGTTGCTCATATTTCTAAAAACCATTTACATTAGAGCCTTGCCCACATACATGCATGCATGGGATACTGGGTCACCTAAATTCATTTTTTTCTTTCATTTTCCTTTCACCCTAATTAGGGTTCATATGGGTAGAGTTACCCTATCACCCACACTACTCCCATTTCCTAGAATTAAGGTTTCGGGTTCAGGTTAGGGATTACACAACCTACAACCTTGTATCGTAGCATTTCTATATCCCTTAATCCACTACGGTTTTCCTAAACCCACCCTAGTTTTATCTAGGGTTTAACCTAGCAAGGTAAAACCCATAAAACACTTTTCTTTCTTTATTTTGTCATCATTTTCACATTATATGTACATTTATTATTTCCACACTATATGCACATCAATTGGCAGAGGATACCTTAATCCTACTTCTTCTCAAAACCAAAACTTGAGAAGAGGAGGGAAGTATCTTTTAAGGTTTATGAAGCAAGAGGATGAGAAGTGGTTTGAATTACATATGAGAAGACTTATAGGAAACACTGCGTCTGGAAAACCCTAGGTTTTGGCCAGGTCGGTATCACATTGGCTAAGGGATCCTTGTATACCAACTTAATGGTGCGAAGAAAATATTGCCATCCCCCAAAACCATGATTCATTCTAGACATCATTACCATCAAGTCGTGCGTTAATAATTTTCCTAATATTTCTATAGATTATTTGAAATTATAAGCTATTAAATATTATTAGAAAAATCTGGGGCTCAGATACCAATGTAATGACCTCACTTTTTAGCATCCCCCAATTAAGGGAAAACCCAAAAAGTTGAATTTCATTACCTAAAATTTTCGAAGGATCCAGATTTTTGCCAAATAACAAATAATAGATAATAGTTTCCATAAATTCAAATATTATTTACAACGTGCTCCTCTATGGAGTTACATGATTTTATATCATCAGAACTACACATATGAAAAGAAGTATATATCTAATCCACCTTTACTTAACTGTAATTCCTTCAAGTATATTTCTTATGATATCTTCATTTTTAGCATGTACCTAAAATAGTGTGAAACAAAAGTACATATCAGCATATCAAAATATATGGTGTATATAAGGTACATGCAAAAGTGTGCAAGTAATATAACATCATATAATCAATCAATTATTTAAAAATAAGTATTGGCATTTTCTTTTGATATTCTAACCCATGATAGATATGCTTGTTTGGGTGTGATTACTGTCCCTCCAGGACTTGTTTGCATCACCCCTCTATGCATATCATCCTAGGGTTTAGAACATGATATCTTTATTTATGTGATACTCATAGTGACATTATAATTGAATACAATGTAAATAAACAACCAACAGTTTATTTGAGAAATCTTCAAGAAACACTTGAAAAATAATGGCAAACTAATGTGGGTAGTCATAAGTGTAACCAAGTACCTTTTGTAGAACCATTAAGATCTTGCAGTCATACTTTAAGCATATTATCCAATCTAGCAAGCACACCAAGCAATCAACATTTAATCTACATGTATGTAAATCCTAAAGTGGTACCATCACATTAATTAGATAAAACCCTTCTCGAGTCCTAATATCGGGTTTAGAGTTGTCTCAGGTTTAGGATAAGGAATTAAGGGGAAAAAACCTAATTCCAACACATATTAAACATTATGTGAAACCCTAATTATTGTACCTATCCTTTCATTATGATCACTTAGGTTCAAATGTGTTCATTAACAATATTGCAAGTTATGATCTTTAAATCTTTATTCTTCATATGTATGCTTATCCACTTTAGGAACCCTAAATATCATCATTATGATCATAATCATCTTGAATTACTATCATGTTTAGCAATATCATATTACAACAAGAATAAAAGAAGTCAGTGCATTTAACACCTAAATCATCAATTCTAGGGATTCCATTTACTAATTACTACTTAATCTTATATTAACCCTACTTTTAGAATTGGGGTAAGATTTATGTCTCAACAATATTTTATTTGGGATGAGAGAGAAGGTTAGGTTAGTAAGGTTTTATCTCCATCGAGTATCCTTTGAATCGTGTACCTATATATAGGTTCTCTCTTGTTCTATCTTTCTCATTTCTCCTTTCTCTCTCTCCTTGACCTTCTATAAACATATAACTATTTCCTTTCCAATGATCTCTCCTTTATTCCATAATTCAATACCAACTAGGAAGGATTACATTCCTCTTCCTAATCTTTCCTCCTCTCATGGTTACTACAAAACACACATGTAAATGTAAGATAATATCTAATAGGTTTCCAAAGTGATGGCACATATATCCATACATGTCCTTCAAGTATTTCTTTAATTATATTTCCATCTTGCCAAAAAGCCATAAAGGAAAGTTATAAATACATGTCACTTTATTGGATAATTTGATCATGAATTCTAATTATTCTACTACATCTGTCTTTTATATATTCCTCCAAATTAAATATCCTTATTTTAAGGAAACTTCATAATACCTTTTCCAAGTTATATTTAGCAATTTGGGATTTATTGGGATGTATTTCCCATACAAAACTTTCTCCTTATAAACATTATTTAAAATAATGCCATTATCTCATGGAATGCCATTTTTCTCCTAACTTCTATAATTCTCTTCTTTTCTTTATATTTTCAAGTATGTCAAAAGTTAGATCAAACCATTCTTGTTTGATGCCTCAAACGTTGTGTTGCCAAACTGGGTTTGAAAATTATTCCATTAGTTATCTAAAACACCACACATCATCTTTTCTTTTGGAAACATGCATTATATCTCATATTTCTATTATCTAATATTTCATAAAGCCATTAATATTTATTTGTACACAAAATCTCTTATTCCTTTGTCTTGTGCCCCAAGGACATATTTTATATTTAAATAGTCCCATAAGTAACATTATCATTCTACCCATTATATCATTGGTGAAATTACTTTTCAATTCATGGCTTATATTTATATAATTCAATTTCATCAAAATTGAGGATATTACAGTGTTGGCCTTGAATGCTAGGGGGAGATAACTCTTAGTTACCAACTTCCACTATTGTATATATAATGGCTTAGTAATCTGAGAGATAATTAGGGATAAAGAGGTAAAATTGGTATTAGGAGCATTTGGGTTAGGTGGGTATGACAACCATGGTTTTTACCATTGTTGTGGGGGTAGTTATAGATATGGCATTGTATGTGGGAATGGCCATGTTGGAGGTTTCAAAATGTTAGGGAAATAGTGGTGAAATGAATGTTTGTTGGTGTGGTTGTGGTGGTATCCATAAATGTGGTGGATGGAGGAGGAGGCGGTCATCTATCTGGGAATGACTATCTTGATGGGGCTGACACCATTGCCAGTTTGGCTAACACAATTTTGGTTCTTGAAATTGCCACAACCATTTTGCCTAGTATGGTCGTGGTGCCTCTGATGCCCTAGTCCTTACAAAACCTAGAATTCCCCCATAACCTGGGGTCTTATAGCATGGTTGTAGCCATTTACCATGGCCATGTTAGGGGCTTTCTAATGCACTTTAGTGTTGAACTCGTCCATCCATGGTGCTTTTTGCTCAAATTCGTCCATTATAATTTAGGGAAGGTTGGGAGTTCTCTTAGTCTCAGTATGTACTCCTCCATGATTAGGGAAGATCTATGATCAGCCTACTTCTCTTCCTTCCATCAAACATTCACAAAGTATCCATAATTACATTTCATGACAAAACCATTTATTTGGAATAAAACATGTATTTAAAGACATGTTGATGTAAAAATAAGCCAAAAAGACATAAGATGGAGACCAAGTTAAGGGCTCCATCACCAAGTTAGGTACGAACCCAACAAAGTTAAAAGTAATAGTTTTCCAATATTAATTCCTATCATTTTCTCAGTTATCATCAGTCAACGGGTTTCCATCATGTATCTCCATCGATCAAAATTATATCAACAAACCAATATGGCTTGACTATAGAAGAAAGTGGATACACTATATTTTTTTATTTTTCCTCATTCCACCACATGTTTCCATCAAATGAGTTCCAAAGCAAAAAACAAGGGTTGACCTTGATGATGGGGCCCAAAAGAGAGTTTTTCTGACAATTTATAGGAAAAAAGTATCTGATTTTCTCCCACTGACTCTTACCAAGGTTGGTTTGCTTAGATCTTCATGTTTTGTTTATGCTTCTTTGTTCTATTTTATGTTTTTTTATGGAAAGATATTTATCTTGTTTCCTCTTTTCTCCCTTCACCTCATAGAATATTTGACATAAGGTAGCTCGATAAACCTTAATTTACCAACGATGAATCATGCCCATGATCATATTATGAGGATGTTGACTTGATTAGGTACAAATCATGTAGATCCCAGAAAAATAGTTTAGAAAAGAATGATCATATTGTTTTTTAATCATTTCTATTATCTTGCATAACAGTTACCTAATTCATATGTTTTTTAATAATGATTGACTTTTACTTGTATAATTGGTTAAAATAAGCATATGATATCATCCCTTATGGATATGTTTCTACTCACATAGACATTGGCTAATGATCGAATGACCAAAATTTTTTGGGCATCAAGCAGAGACACCAGTCATTCATCTCTATTCTCCCGACGAGTGACCTTACCACCTCTAGGTGAAGGTTTTACCCAATGCATTGTTCAGAAGTTCATGTACTGTAGTCAATGGATGTAACTGAATTTTTTATTGTTTGTGCTTTGCACTTAGGATGACATTGGGTAACAAAAAGAATGTGTTAATAAGTTGAACTAGTGACCTGAATGTAAATAGTTTCAAAAAGGTCAAAAATGTAATTAATGGTTCATGCTTTCTGAACTTGTGAACTTAATGAAAAATATTACCTGTTATCTTGCTTTTTTATCATGTATTGAGATTTATGGTTATTGTTTGTTATAAATGTTTAATGTTTGGGGTTAGCATTGAGCTAAACCTCAAGTTGGGTCTCAACAATAGAAGTTTGATTGATTATTGGGAATGGGTCATGACACATACAATGGTGTCTCACCACAATGTTCTACCATAGTGTTTCATTTTTAGATAAGGTGTTGTAGGTAGATAGAAGGTTGCCTCTAGTGTCAATTGCACACAACTAGCGTTGAGCAGTACATGTTGATCAGGAGAACAATGGAGTAGTAGTTGAAGGGATGGTGAAACCGTTTTAGCTATCTCAGGAAACAAGTGTTGTTCAAGAGGATACGTCAATGCTCTCTTGTGTGTGTTTTCTTGGTGACAATTTTGTTATGGGCTAAGTAGGAATGCTAGGTACAACCTTAGTGTGAGAGGATAATAGGAGGGAAGAAAAAGTAAAATATATAATGGCCGTCTAATCCGAATTCTATATTTAAATTTATAGTTATCAGTCATTTAATTATCAATTGAACCACATTCAAAGTATAAATTTTTCCTTTATTTCATAATTTATCCATTTTCGAGTGCAAATCTTTATAATTGCAAGTGATGTTAATTTGAAAATATATCATACTATGACCACAAACCAAGATGTTTGACATCCGTATTGCAATTCCTTTTACTTTTTTGAATCTACGTCAATGGCAACATGCAAACATATTTAACAAACCCAAACCAATCAGTTTCATCCACTTGTAAGTAATGTCATAATAATTCATTCTTATCCTTTTTACAATAATTACATCTTGGATTATGTAGTGACATTCATCTTCTTCCTCATTCAACTAAATTTTAATGACCAAGAGTGTAATTTAATGTAGTGTTGGCTTAGCATATTTAAATAATTAGGTTGCACCAATTACATAACTTCATGCAATGTATATCTGGAAACATTTAAATGTTTCCTATCAGGAAACATTTAACTAATTTATTATTCTTAGTCTTGTAGTGCGTTGTAATGTTACCATTAAATTGACCTCATCTATTAGATCTCAATGTTACCGACAAACCAATGTTGTCTATATTAGAGAAGATCTATTTAATAATGGACTGAACTTTACTGCTTACGATTATGATGGTTTTTTCATAAACTATTATTCACAAAAAATCCTTAATTTTCCAAGGAAAAATGTTAATGTATATTTTGAATAATGATTTTTAGAATGCAATATTACTCCCCACCTTTGTCTCAATTTTGATTACCAGGACAGATCTTACACACTTATGTGCATTTAGTTGAGGATCCTATTTTATAAATAATGAAACCTTATATGGATTTACAATCGATGATTTACCCCTCTGAATCATTTATAGTAGTTCAACCAAATCTCGACTAGTGGTCAATTATGTACCAATGTAGATGTTTTCCACAATAACTAAATAGAGATTATGTACTTAAAGAATCACAATTCTACTAGTTGCAATTTAAAGAACATTGTGAGTTTTACAATATTTCAAACAAAGAAGGAGAGTAGAGAGATTCATGGGACTTCAACAAGCATGACGAAAAGCAATTACAGACCATCTATGTCAAGGTTTGATGATTATGTTGTTTTTTCTACATATTTTAAAATAATATTCAGAGTCCATATATAGACATAAAACTATAAAACTTGTGCTAATTTGGATTGTAATATAGAAATATGTGGATTTTTTTTATAATATGGGTGTTCTATATTCTACTATGTAGTGGCGGATCTTGACTCAACGTAATTAATCATACATGTTATTAAATTTCTCTCTTGACATAAATGCTAAATGCAGTTAAGCATGCATGTTATCTCGTCAATGTTTTATGGTAGCATTTTAGAACAAAAAACATGTAAATGTTAAATAATTAAATAGTTATTATAGGGTTATACGGAGACCAATAAATTAATATTACTAACACATTAATTTACTTCATATTTTATTAACATGTGATAGCATTAAGGAAATGACAAGAAAAGAGGAGAAGAGAAAAAGATTTTTAATTTAGATAGATAAGGTGTATGAAAAGAGGGAATAGAAGGGAATGAATATGAAATATAGTCTTTTTTTCTACTACATATGCGACACAAAATTGGAGTCAAGAAAAGAAAAATGTGATGAAAAACATGGAAAAAAATTCAATAGGAAAACTAATATACAAAGAAGGATTGTAGTCAAAGTTTGCAAATAAAGTTAATAGAAACCCAAAATATAGAATTAAAAATTAAAAAAACTCAGAGAAAGGTTTGATACAAAATGTGGAGGAATATAGACAAGATTATTAGAAATTGAGTAGGTGATGTAGAGAGAGAAATTGAGTTATAGAGTGAACATAGATATTAAGATAGAGATTTTTAAAGAAACAAATTGAAATATAGAGAAAAGTATTGATACTCCCAAAATATATACTAAAAAGTAGAATAAATTAAAAAAATACATGATGTGTCTCGATTCTAACAAATTTATCTAGAATATATTAAGAAATGTATCAAAAATAATATATCATTAACTTTGTCATGATTATATATAAACTAGATCTTTACATTGAGGAAGCCATCAATCCCAACATGGTTAATTAACAATACATAGTATGATAGTGTCAACCATGTGTCTATCATGTATAATTTGTTTTTTAGATAAAATATATATGTTGCATTATCTGGTTAAAGTGTATTACAAAATGCTTCATGAAAGTGTGGACAACAAATTGAGCAACAAATCTTTTATAAAGTCCCTCATTTCGTTTATGTATATTTTTTGTGCTAATATTGTAAGTTAATTTGTTTCTCTTGGTAGGTGTAATGAACGCTAAGAGCAATGTAAATACATATATAATGATAAATTGTTCATGTTACATGGTGTCACAATAGATTAGTAAATATAATTAGTAAAACAATATTTAAAACATCACGATATTTTTCAAAAATAATGAAAAATTATCTATAATTATAAAACTTACCCTAAAACTATATATAATCTACTTTTCTTACATACTTTTTTTACTATAACATTTTACTGAATCTCATAAAAATAAATATATATATATATATATATATATATATATATATATATATATATATATATATACATACATACAAATATGATTCGCTCATCCCATCTCATTTTTGTTTACCATAGATCAAGTATTGTATATGTATATAACTAAAAAAGTAGTAAAATGGAAAGACAATCTATAATAATATTGTGACAATAATTATAAAAAATGAAATGGAATTTTATTCTTTAAGTAATAGGTATGAGTTTTTTAGATATTGATCCTTTTTTCCCCAAATTACACTAGTTTCTTTAATAATGTTAAAGTTATTAAGTACAATGTATAATATTATATTTTTACATTATAATTGTCGATGATTTATTTTTCTTTTAATATTAAATAATTAATTGTAATTACATTTCATAACAAAGACATATCTACTAAAATAAAAGATAATTAAAATGATAGTTTACCAGTTCCTCCAACCATAAATTTTTCTAACATTTATTGTTATTTTACATTTAAAAAATTGATTGAGAGGAAATTAAATGCATTGTGTCATTAGAATCCTAATTGAATAACTATTCATAGTATTAAACTTGTTTGGGGGGGCATTAACACAGTCTAACTTAATACTTTTTTCAAATTCCGACATGGTAATTTAGTAAAAAAATATTTTTTCATAAATTTGGGGGGGGGGGGGGGTGCATGCTCCCCCAACCTATGGTAGACCATATCATGTTGTGTATATTTATGATGAAAGTTGTCCTTCAAACTCATGTCCATCAGGAAATAACCCTAATACAAGCAAACTCTAGTGATGCTAATGCAAGAGATAGATGCATTGATATGGCAACACACATACACAAAACCAAACATACAAACATATGTGTAGACACTAAACATATTTCTCACTGATGATGTTGGTTGAGCAACTTCTTCATACAGTCTTATGCATAGGCATGGCATGCATCTTCCCTGACTATGATGGGATCCTAACTATAGTAATATGCAACTATGAATACATTCTCAACGTTTACTTAGGATTGTTATAAAACATTAGATTTTATTATAATTAATCTTTTCCTCTTAATTAAAATTTCATGACAATGGACTACAACTTTTTGACATATGATGTCAACAAAAATGTCCATGATAGTGTGTTTCTATATCATTTAAAACTTTGGATTGGTTTCCAAAACTTTGGTTTTTACTATCATGAAGTCTACTACACTATGTTACAGTGCAACATCCCTATGTATGCCAATGTTCCCATTAAATGTTTATAATCTAGATATATGAGCATATTCATAATTCACATTCCTAACGAATTCCAAATTCTTATTATTTGATCATGAAAGAAATAAATACATAAATATTATCTATAGGAACCAATTTTATCTAACATGATAACATTACATTAAATTTTGGCCAAATAAATAAAACACAATGAAAATTTATTTCAAAAATTTCACATATAGATCATGTGTTACAATTTTTGCAAAAGTAGATACTACATATGATAATTTTTTAATATTTATTACAAAGAAAACAACTTATGAGTTGTAATTCACAATAAAAAACTTCACTTATGCCCTTGGTTTTATATAGGCTATAAGGGGGTTGAGCCTTGTATTGGTGAATTAAGTAGTATAAGTGCTATTTTCCTCTTCTCACGTAAGCTCCCATTCAAATTCTTGTATGAATCTACCAATAGTAGAACAAAAGATGTACATTGCTTGAAGTGATCCTGCACACACCCTCTTGCCTCCTCCAAATGCAAATGTTTTGTACAAATCCATAGGATTGTATTCACCACTAAGAAACCTTTCATGTTTCTATTGTTCGGGCTCGGCCCAATTATTTTCATCCATGTTGCATGCATAAAGATTGATCATAACCTGCAATTAAATAAAGAATAAAAATGTGATGTTTTAGTATACATTCAAAGGAAATTCTGATGAACTGAATTCTCTAGATATTAATGACCATCAATACTACCTACATAAAGATAGTTATATTTCAATAAGAAAAATAGTAGGACAATTACAATTCAAGTGATAATAATAGTAGTCCATTATATGTTTCACCTTACTACCAGTAGGAATATCATAACCCACAATATTTGTATCCTTTGATGCATATCTCATTGGTATAAGAGGAGCTGGAGAATGTAGCCTCAAAGCTTCATGGAATATAGCATTAAGGTAAGGGGTTTTGGAAAAATGTTCCTCATTCAACTTTTCTATCCCACAAGCTTATTTGATTTCTCAATAGAGGGTTTTCTGTCCAATGAAACACTATATGTTATACATGAGAACATTATAGCACCATTGAAAAAAAAACTAAGAAAATAATCTAAAAAATGCATTATTAATGATGATAAAAATGACAAAAATGTACTTATAATTTAAAGTAATTTAGCATTATTTCAAGTTAGTTATTCTATATAAGAATTGCTAAATAAAATCATAGTTGTGACTTCCTTTTTGGGTATTTGTTGTTGAATTATAACAATGATATAATTTAACAATTAATTATTTTGTAGTAATTAGTGTTCAACTATAGAATATTACTTAAATATGCTCAACAAAATTTTCTTTTGATAATGGGGTTTCATGTCTTTTGTTGTGTGTTAATGCTTGGAAGCTCATTTTATAGTATACTAGCCTAAATCATCATATTTATTTTTTTAGTTTAGTTCTAGAAGACTAAACTTCAAAATCCTTATAAATATCAAGTTTGTAAACAAATCTTGATCAAGAGAAAACTCTTAATAAGCTAGAGTTGATTTTCATGTTAACATAGATTTCTAGATGCGCATGTGTTTATTCTCTTAGATGTATATTGACACATAATATTTTTAGGTTAATTTTACTCTCGTACAAACTTGGTAGGGAACCACTCCCTCACATAAGTAGAATTGACAAGTCAGCAGAGCTTAGTTTATTGTGGAGGCCCATGTGGGATAGAGGGATGGTTCATATATATATGGATGATCTATTGTTTTCCTTATAGGTATGTGATGTTTGTTTTTAATTCAGTGGACAAAGACTTTAGAACCTTTCTTTAAAATATGCTCATTGTTTTGGTGTATACAACTCATGTGCCATTCACTTAGAGGACTAAATAATAGAGGGATATTACAGTCACTATAATTTACCTTGATATGATAAGAAAAATATGGAATTACTCTATGTTAAAGAGTGAAACATACTAGGAACCATGTGGAATCTTCTTTGCAATTGTTCATTCATCATGGAAACTTAATTTTTTGGGGAATAGTGTGTGTGGAAACAAAGTAAAACTCAAAATTTCTTAGTGATGTATTTTGATCGAAGTATCATATGTACATGCACATGAATGTATTGGATATGTCATCTTTGAACAACAAAAGTATGTGTACAGAGCAAGTCGTTGAAAATAGGTTGAAATGTGCATTTTATTTTAATCTTAACTATTTTGTTTTTGAGAATTAACTTCATATGACAAATGTTAGGTTACCTCCTTGACTAAGTTACATGAACAGATGTTGTATAACCTAGAATATAAAAATGGTTTGTGTATCTAGATAATATTTGTTAACTATTTTATTTTATCTTAAAAAACAAATTCAAGTACTTTACATTATAAGAAGCAAAAACTAACCTGAGACACATGGTCTTTTGCTATCTCATATAATGCCCACTCATCAGTTACAAGAGTAGTATCTGAAGTTTCAATGATTGATTCCCAGATATGTGTTGCTATTTCTTCTTCAGAAAATGCATTTTCTTCTTATAGTAGGAAATCTAAGTAGCAATCTATTTTCTACAATAAAAAATATATTCTAAAATACAATAAACTTTCTTTATTTAATGGTACTATCTTCAAATAAAATGTCACCATGCCATAATAGGAAGTGTAACCTTTACAGATGCTATTCTTTTCTTTTGATCACAGATCAAGGCTTTTGTAACTACTGCCTTGTGCATGGAAAGCCTGGGAGCTTGTAAACTCAAGTTTGGAACCCATTTTATATAAGGAAAGAAATCCCTCCAGTCAACTTCAAGTGCTCCTAGCATTGGATCAGTCACTAAAATTTGTAGCATCTCTTCTCTTGATATAACTTCACCCATATCCTCTACATATACAGATTTAACATACTCTCCTATTGACTGCAATTATATAAGAATTTAAATACCATCTAATTTTTTCATAATGTAGAGTATCTCTGATAATATTTTTAGACAATGTTTCATCATCTTAGTATACAAAATTTAATGCAATGGCCATAACATTAAAATGAAGTAGTTTTTGCTTTCAATGAATATAACCTTAGTATAACTATTGGAATTGATACCAAAAAGTACAAACATGAAAGGAGTTTTAGATCCCTACCAAATTTCATTGAAATACGCACAAATAAAAAGCCTTTCTTGTAGCAATCATTCAACATGCTACTTTTTTTAGTTATATGGAAAGACATGAATGTTTTCTCCAACCTTATTATGTATAAAATTGAGATGTGAACATAAATATCTATTTTCAATACATGGACAATCACCAATTGGTTATGAAAAGTGCATACATTATAATTGAGAAAATGATGTATATAGAGTGACAAACATAAAAATCATGAATTTTGTTAATGTTCCTTTTACCTTAATAGAACCTTGATTTATATTCAAACATCTAAAGTAGTTGCAGTGTGCATCCAAGTAATGAAAAGATGTATAAGTAAAATTATGGTCTTGATTGTTGATTATATCATGTAATTTCATGAAGGAAACTTAGGTTAGATGATATGTTAACAAAGGTTGTGTCATTTAATAAAGAAAAAGAACAATATTGTCAAGCCACATTGAACTTTATAGAGAAAAATAGAGACATGCAAATTTAATAATTTTACTGAACCCAAAAACTCAAGTTTATTTGGATCCTCTGATAGTCTCATCATCCCTAAAATGTTTGACCTAGGTTTTAAGTGAAAATAAACTATGCGGATGACCGTTAGTCACATTGTATTGTTTTTTATATATACCAAAACCTTACTTCCTACATTGTGTCTTGGGTTTGGGTTAGGACTCATTTAAGATGGTAAATCAAGGCTCTCATGCTTTTGGAATCAGCTCATGTCACAATTTCATTACAAGAATACATGAAAATAGAGGGATTAATATTATTTGTCAAACTATGTATATATATGCATATATATATGTATATATATAACCTTTTATTAATAACAAAAAACAATTAAAAATAATCTTTTTGATATATTTCTCAAGTGCAAATTATAACATAGAAGAATACATATTACTAAGAATGTAAAATTATAATGTTTGTCAGATAAATTTACCATTTTTATAAATGAACTAAGATTATCCTTAAGTAAATAATTTTTTTTATTTTATATATAATGGAGATTAATTGAAAAGGGAATTTCTGTTACAATCAAAATGTAAAAAAAATCATTTTTAATAGATGCTTGATACTTATTTACATATTTGAATTCGGTGTATAGGTCCTCAGCTTTGGGTTTAGCTCAGAATAAACTCGACCCACGTAGGAGTGTGGGCCAAAAGTTAGGCACTCACATGCCTATTGAATTTGATGGGTTGGGTTTTTGTTAGGGTACTAATTTGGTACCGTATAACCCAACCAAATGATTGAAAGAAGAGAAAGAGATAAAACTTATAGGCTATTCTCGTTTGGAGGTTAGTAATCTACAAAATAATTAATCATTTAACAACCAAAAACTAAAATAAGAATTATTAGTTGAATATAGTAATATATCAGAGTTTGATTAATGCGGTTACAAACTATGACAGTGTTTGGTAACCCGATTGATTCGAATACAATGGCGGTGGAATACAAAAAGTCAGCCATAGGTAGATAAACATAGTAGTCCTAAAACACCAGATTGACAACCGGTAAACTTTTACACACTTTTCACACTTATCTGCAATTATCCAACTGAGATTATCTACCAGACCAACCGTAGGGGGTGACATATCTTAGATGAATGACCATAGTTAAAATAATTACATTGTCAAACGGAGCTTATATATCATCATGACAAGTACTCATCTACCACCAGCCCAAAAGTGAAGTAACTCTTTTTCATTTTCAATGTTTAGAAGGTTAATGCCAATTTAACACTTGACCCCTAACCTGCCCTTCGTATGGACGGGTGGGTGTCTTTATTAAAGCCATTGCCCCTAACAAGCCATTTGAATCCGAGGCTTACAATGAGAGGTTTGATTTGTAGAGAAACATGGGCAGGGGGATATACACGGTTCACCATGTTTAGATGAAAATGAACCATTGAAAGGTAAGGGAAAGACAGTTAGGATCTCCAGGTGTGTTTTAATTCGACAACAAATCAAGCTGGTGATATCAAGAAGCATTCATTGAAATTTTAGCTTTGTCAAAATGTATGGCTAGAAATACGCTGCTTACCAAGAAACTGTAGACTATTAGTGAAAGTTTAGAGTAGTTTGCAAAAGAATAATTATCTTCTCCTCCTTCAGATTCACTTTTATATATGGATAAGTAAAAAAGAAAACGACCAAAGTTACTTTACTTCTCTATATTCACTTCCCCTTGGTATTAGTCGCACTCACTACCATACCAAAGAGAGTGTAGGTGTAAAAGAGTATGGATATTTAACCGTACAGGTAGCAACAACAAATCCCATATAATCTAATTAAGTTTTTCTCTGTTCCTTTAAATAATACAGCTTAACACAAAATTGAATGTTTGGTAAAACAACATATAAGAATAAAATGCTATACTCATTTATAAAATTACCGAGTGTGCACATGTTTCAAGGATAAGCTGAAAAGCTCTGGCAAAAAAACATCTCGGAAGTTCACTGGTTTGAAAGGGTCCTTCTTGATTGTCGGCATATAGTTTATTTATCGTATTATCGATGGCTTCATTACTAATCTTTTGATATCTCCTATGAAATAGTTATGTCAGTTGCTACAAGCAACTAAAATAAAGATTTTATTTTTTGAAGAGATTAGTTTCTGTGGTTATGTAATACCTAAGCAGCAGCTCCGAGGATGCTCATCATAATGCATCGTTTTGCTCCCTTTTGAAATTGGTTGCGGTCACTTAGAGCTATCATTGACTTGTTGGGTGGGCAGAAGGCTTCAAGTGTCGTATTGAGTGCTTTGTCAGTTATAGATGTGAAGACCTGTTTCAAACAAAAAGCTAGAATGCATCAATTCATGAAGACTTATTGTACTGCTCAAACGTGTAATCAATTTACTCTGTATTAAATATATATATATTTATGCGTGCTCACTCACACGTCACTATATTAATTGATTTTTATAGAATATGTGACTTTGAACTACAATTTTTACATATATCTCTTTGCCTTAAGCGCGTGCATGAGTTAAAAGCTTTTGTTCTTTGTATAGCATGCATAGAATGGCGTTATTTTTTAACTCGATTACTGACGGTCTTCTGAATATACTAAACTATATATCGTTCAATGGGAATGCTATTAGAATATATGCTCGTATAAAATAAAAAAAGAATATATGCTCGACCCGCCGTAAGATTGCTTGTATAAGTAGAATGTCTAGCAAAAGATAAGTGGGTCCTTACAGTATGTCTGCATCAAACGTAGTATATACTAGCTAGCCTAGTTCAAACTGCTTTCCGAAAGTGAACACCTATAGCTAGGCAATCCGGATCATATCAAAGAAGGTACATGTTATGTAACTGTGCGAAAAAAACTACAGAATAATGAAAGTCAAAGATAGCGGAAACTTAAGGCATCCTTATGCTTACAAAGAGTGTCACCAACAATCTCGTACCTCCTTGGCTGGCTTGGCAGAATTAATGACGACGATATTGGAGGCGCCACTCTTGTGGAATACACTGGTCCATAGGTTTCAGCCCAGTTGACAAACGCCTTGTAAGGCTTCTTCTCCACGAGTTGGTGCAAGTTCCCGATGATGGGCAAACCCAGCACAGCTGACCAGAAGAATCAAGAAAATCCATTATGTATCAAAGGTACACGAATGCATATATGTATACATGAATTTTCTGCCGTTTATATATATAATTGTCGTGGCGGCCGTCAGGGCCGGCGGGTTAATCAGGCCAATTCATGTGATCTGCTCTGAAGCCTCTGATAATATATATTGATAATTTGTAGCAACTAACTTGTCAAGGCAACTTCTGGCTTGCTAGTTATGATAGCTGTAAGCCGGTATATATAAGCGGAGAGAAGTATGGGGGTTGTTTGTCAATTAGTGTAGCCCCTAGTATGTTGTGGGATGTCAATCAGTTACAAGTTGACAAAACCAATATTTATTTTGGAAAATGATACATAGAACATAAATGAAATCAGAAATAGAGAAGTTGTTACTTTTCTTTATTTTTGTTGTTATGCACAAATAATGTAAAAAAATGTTCCATTTTTAATCTCTTTTCTGGTATGTATAGCAAACCTTATTGGTTTTTGAGGATCGTTGAGAAATATATAAATAAAAAGACAACGCTGAAAACGGTGTACATGCAAGTTGCATGCGTCCTAGTTTCGTGCATTTACTACCGGACAGTTCTTTGTTGTAACGCTAAATTTCAGTCCAATGCTTGCTCTCTCTCTTGCTTAAAAGAAGTGTGCGTGTCAGCGCAGGGGTCATGCTATCATTCCAATGTTATCAGATTTCTCCAATGAGGAATACTTCTATAAACGTTAATCCCAATGAAGTTAGGAAAAACAATAATCACAATTGTTTGATGACAGAGAGGTACATGCGCGGGCATAAAAAGTAATCACATCATCTTTCATGAAAAGACCCTTGTTGCACGCTGCACCGTGCCACAAACCAAACGAGCAAGGAGTTGATATTGTTCATCGTTAGTCAAATAAAGAAGATAAGTAAACAAAAGAAAAAGAAAGACACGAGGGTAAAGCAGTAATAGCAGCGTCCTTCAACGTTTAATAACTTCACCTCGCAGCGTCGGGACCCCTGGCAGTTTCATGCCCCTTCATCTATGGAAGCCTCCTAAATGATAGGAAGAAGTAGCTCTTTGGGAGGTCATATCATTGTTGGGAATGTTGTACCGATACGGTCTCGGATGTGACGAAAATATATTGCGAAAATATTACCGATAAGAGTATAAATTTAAAAAAGAAACACCAAATTTAACGTGGAAAACTCTCCCCAAGACAAGAAGTGAAAAACTACAGGCAATATCGGCCAACAAATATTATTTAATTAAGATTACAACTTACATTGCTTGAATTTAATTACTCCTCAATCCAGGTAGTCCTCTCCACACGAGAACATAGATGAGGAAGAAGAGAATCACACCTAGTGTGTGCAAAACCTTCCTCTTTTCTTGATCTACTCACAAGATCGTTGTCGTTGTTGGGGACTGCTTGATGCCATTGTAACAGCTGACTGGGTCAGATCGTTGACATTGTGGAAACACTGCGTCTGTAACCGTTACTTTACTTTAAGGCAAAGTCGTTGATCCTCTCTTATCAACTAAGAGAGTTGCTCTGTCAGTGTTCCCAATGTGTCACTAACTGTCAGCCGCTACTTCGCTTCAAGGCAAAGTCGTTGAAGCTCTCTTATTCAACCAAGAGAGCTCCTCTAGTTGTTCTTCTTTTTCGACTCTTCTACCACAACAAACACCAACAAGTAACTAGAGGAGATCAAACCTCAACCGGTGGTTGATCTCAATGGCCTCCCCCATGGCCTCTATTTAGGCCTCCATTATATGTTGTTATAACTAAGAATCCTTATCCAACTCTGAGTCCAACTCTGTGTCCAACTCCATGTCACACATAGGAAAACATCCACTTTCCCTTTTAGATTTGACTACTATTAGGATTGGTAGCACAAGACAACTCCTCAATTCTAAATCCAATTAGGCATGGGTTGGATCCTTTACCTATTCCCAACGATCTCCCACTCCTACTCATGAGGGAGATGTTGTCTTCAACAATCATCTGGAGTAGCTTGTTGACGTCATCACCACCTGTGATGGATCCGCTCTCCTTAGACATGTTAGCATTGCATCATTTTCACCCATCTTTTTGAAGTCTCATCCTGACTTCACTTTGTTCCCAAGCAATTGAGAAGAAGTATCCTGGAAGTACCACTTCTCTCTCCATGCCCACACCTGGAACTTTGTAGGCTCTCCCTGATTGGTAAGTCAAGCCATCTTGGATGAAAACCTTGTTTCTGACCTTCTGTACCAAGGTTAAAAACCCCTCTGATGATACTCCCCATGTCCATGTAGCTCCTCATTAGAAGCTTCATCCGTGTTGATGCCATCTCTCTTCATCTAGTAGTCCCACTTTGACTTTAGTCTCTAGCCCTTGGGAAGAACCACAAGCTCATAAGTATTATTCTTCTGTAAAGAAGACATCTCTTCCTACATCATATGATGCCACTATGTTTTATCTCTATGAGTTTGTGCCTCATAATAAGTCTTTGGTTCCCCCTGATTTGTAAGGAGAATATACAAAGATGTTGGATATCCAGATGAATGATGACAAACTCTGTCAAACTTCCTTAGGTGCTGTTCTGAGGACTCTACCTCATGATGATCTTGCTCCCCCTGTCTAGAAATCTCTAGCTGTGAGTCTAAATCACTCAACTATGCATGTGGAACTGAAACACTTGATGTACTATCACTCTACTGCTCAGGGTGATCTTGCTTCTCTTCTTCATCATCTGAATACTATACTTGTGAAGAAGTTGAAGCATCCTCTTACTCATCATCAGAGGAACTATCACCTAATCCTATAACATCTACATCATCACTCTCAGGCTTTGTGACTGTATGATTTTCACAGAATGTCACATCTTTGTGTCTCCTTATGGTCTTTTTCATAGGGTCCCATAATCTATAGCCAAACTGCTGATCTCCATAGCCAAGAAAGATACACGACTCCGCATTATCATCCAATTTTTGCCTCTTTTCCTTTGGAACATGTGCATAAGCCTTGCACCCAAATACTCATAGATGAGCATAGATGCATCCTTGACTGTCCATACCTTCTCAAGTATATCAAACCCCAAAGGAACTAATGGAGATTGATTAATTAGATAGAAGAAAATACACATTGCCTCACCCCAAAATGTCTTTGGTAACTTTGCAGTCTTCAACATGCCTCTAACATTCTCCACTATGGTACGGTTCATCCTATAAGTTGTACTATTGTGTTGTGGTGTGTCGGTCTCTGTCCTTTCATGTCGTATTCCATGTTGCATGCAGTAATTCTGAAACTCCCTGGAGGTGTACTCTCCTCCATTGTTCGTGCAAAGACACTTCAACTTTTTCTCTGTCTCCCACTCCACTAATGCATGAAATTTCTGAAAACACTAAAAGACATGATCCTTGGTCTTCAGCAAGGAGGCACACACCTTCCTAGATGCATCATTAATGAATGTGATAAAATACATATTACCACCTGGTGAAGCTACCTCAAACAGACCATAGACATCCGAATGAACCAGCTATAGAAGTTGTGACCTCACCTTTGATCTTATCTTGAAAGAAACACGCTGATGCTTTCCTATCTGACATGCATCAAATGAACGGAGCACACTGTCCATGATACAAGGAATCAATCTCTTCTTTGATAAAAGTTTCAAGCCTTTCTCACTCATGTGTCCTAGTCGTATGTGCCATAAATTTGTCTGGTGATCCTCAACTGCATATATATGGTCTCCTTTGGGCACCTTAAGCTAGGTCTTGTACAATGTGTGATAGAATTTGCCTTGTACATTAACCAAAGACCCCTTGGGGATCTTACATTTTCCACCACCAAAGTCTAGATGACAACCTTCTCTATCAAAGAATGAACCAGATATCAAACTTGGCCGCAAATCTGGAACGTGAAAAATATCATTCAGTGTGAGCGTGTAAATGACACTTGTTTGAACACAAAAGTATCCAATCCTGATAATTCCGGAGAAGGTGAAATTTCCCTTGTTCACCGTCCTAAAGTCTCTCCTCCTATATGAAGTGAAGAATTCCTTACTTGGTGAAACATGATAAGAAGTTGCAGTATCCACCACCCACTCAGAATCATCATCCTAGATATGCAAACACTACTCTTGGACTGTTAAGACCACATCATCATCATTATATGTGTCATCTGAGATTATCTTTGTAGTATTCTTGTCGTCATCTTGCTTGTCTTTGGCTTCAGATCCCTATTTCTTTTACAAACCTTGCAATCCCTTTTGAAATGACTTGGCTTGCCATAATGGAAGCACCATATACTACTCTTCGACTGGGATCTACCACGAGACTTCTCACGGTTCTGGGACTCACCACGTCTCTTGGATCTGTCATGGTCTCTTGCTCTATCAACGCATCTGCTCTCTGTGAAGTGCACCTCTAATCCGCTATCTCTTGAGGCTCATCATCGAGTCTCTTCATTCAATAGACTACACTTCACCTAGTCAAGTGTCAACTTGCCTTCCTATGCAGAATTGTTGAACGTCACTATGAGCGTCTCCCAACTGTCAAGTAATGATCCTAAAAGAAATAGATCCAAGAGTTCATCATCAAGAACCATCTTCATGGATACGAGTTGATTTATAAGGCTTTCAAATTCATTCATATGCTCGGTAATGCTTGTATCGTCCTAGTACTTGAGGCTCACCAACTTTCTAATCAAGAAAGCTTTATTTTTGGAAGTCTTATGATCACATAACTTCTTGAGCTTCTTCCACAGATCTTTAGCATTGGTCTTTTCTGAGACATGATGGAACACAGAAATGTCAAGCCACTTTCAAACTGTTCCAACTATCTTCCTGTTTAATTTCTTCTAGTCCACACTAGACGTACTCTTTGGCTTTTGTCCCTCCATTGAAATGTATATATGATTGCAATAGAGAATATCCTTCATCTTAGGCTTCCAAATCTTCCAATTTGTGCTTGACAACTTTTTCATTGCCACATATTCATCCTTCCCCATTTGGACCAGTATTTGCAGCCTATGCTCTGACACTACTTGTTGGGGATGTTGTACTGATACTGTCCTGGATGTGACAAAAACTTATTGCAGAAGCTTTACCGACAAGCATATAAACCCAAAGAAGAAATACCATATTTAACGTGGAAAACTCTCCCCAAGAAAAGGAGAGAAAACCATGGGGAAATACTGGCCAAAAACACTATGTAACTAAGATTATAACTCACATTGCCTGAATTTAATTACCCATAAATCCAGGTCGCCATCCCCAAATGAGAATAAACATGAGGAAGAAGAGAATCACACCTAGTGTGTACAAAACCTTCCTCTTTACTTGATCTCCTCAAGAGGCCACTGTCATTGTTGGGGATTGCTTGATGCCATTGTGATCGCTGACTAGATCAGATCATTATCGCTGTGGAAACACTACATCTGTAATCACCAAGTGCTACTTTGCTTCAAGGCATAGTTTTTGGCCCTCTCTTATCAACCAAGAGAGCTTCTCTATTAGTGCACACAAAGTGTCACCGACTGTCAGCCGCTACTTTGCTTCAAGTCAAAGTCATTGACCCACTCTTATTTAACCAAGAGAGCTCCTCCAGTTGTCCTTGTTCTCTATCTCTTCTACCACAGAAGACACCAACAAGCAACTACAGGGGATCACACCTCAACCGGTAGATGATCTCAATGTCCTCCCCCAGGGCCTCTATTTATAGGGCTCCCTCTCATGTGGTTGCAAATAGGAATCCTTATCCAACTCTGAGTCCAACTCCAAGTTGCACATAGGAAACCATCCTCTTTGGCTTTTATATTTGACTCCTATTAGGATTGGTAGAACAAGCCAACTCCTACTCAACTCTAAATCTAATTAGGCATGGGCCATATCCTTTTCCTATTCCCAACAATCATCACCATCCTCTTGAATGGTGAAGGCCTTTGAAGGGGTAATCACCTTCGTCTATGTGTTGAGGCAACATCAAATGTGAGAAGGGTTCAATAAGGGCATAGTTGTATAACACTTGAGCATATTGGTTTGGGTTGTGTTAAGTGATAGTCAAAGAAGCATATATTTCTTTCACACCAAACATTCCAAAATATGGATACCACCATGACCGATCAATCCTCCTACCCCATGTTGTTATGTCATATGTTATAGGAAGAAAATAATGTGTCCACTGATAGGAATTAGTACACATATATTCATAGTCCAAGAACCAATTTCAGTCCCGTCTAGTAAATGTGCAAAGAAAATGTGCAAAATTTCATCAATATTTTGAAAATATAAGTCATGATGATGAGGGTCATTCAAACTTCTAGCATGCCAATGCACATAAAAAAGGGAGTTTATTATGTGTAGGAAATCTCATGTTAATGAGCATGCTTATTGAAAATTTGATTTTTTAAATGAAGTGATTGTATATCTTTGAGACTTGGAATGTATTGACCTTACAATCAGGACAATTGTTGTTGAATTGAAGTTTGTGTAAGATGAGGGTGTAATGTCTAAGATCTCCATCAATGAAAAGTTGAGTGCAATAAGAACACACTTGAAAATGTTGCTTTTATTTGATATAAGTAGAATACTGTTGAAGTGCCATATAATTACTTCATTTATCCCTCGATAGAATTATTCTTTCTCATACTCATATTAGTACCATTTTTAATCCAATGATCTAACCAGAAATGGACGCTTTGAAAAGATCTATGTGGGTTGAGTATTGTGCATTCATGACAATAGGAGTTTGCAATTTGTTTTTACAAAACGATGAGAAATTATAATTAGTGACTTGGTTCCTAAATTGTGTTTCTCATATTATTTGATCAACACGTATTTGGCCAGATAAAATCTTTTTGTTTGAAAAGAGATGAAATGATTTTTCCTAAAAAAAAAGTGAGAATGAAGTATAATGTTTGTGGCTCCCATCTGCCATATTTGCCAAATTTACAAGTCAGTCCTAGTTGAACTTGATACAATGACTTGTGTCATCCTTTTATACAAAAAATAAATGGCATTTAACGATATTGATTTACTTCTCATCGATGAAGGTAGAGGAATGCATATCAATATCATCAACTATCATTGGGTTACCATCGTCCATATTTGGAGTGCAACTACCATTATAAGTTCATATGCAAATTGAACTCATTGAATACCAATGTTATAATGACATGACAGTGTTGTCTGATACTCATATTGGTTCAGATAACACAATTAATAAGCCAAAGGATAAGTATGTCATTTATAAGCTTATAGTTTTACTAAATATCATTGAAGCATCATCTCAACCAATTGAAAGTTAGACCCCATTATCATCTTGTATATCATCCTATTAGATATGGAACATATGCTTTTCATTAGCCTTTTTATTATAATCTAGATTTCAGTATACTGACTATTGTGATATATTATATACTATTTTTATAATAATCACAAAACTTTAGATTAGTTAGTATATTTATATAAATATGAAATATCCTTTTATACTTCTAAATATGTAATGAAAATAGTTGCATCCATATACGAGAATGAGATCTAAGAACTCATATATAAGTGTTCATTTATGCTTATATCAATGTATGTTAGATGAAAATCATATATTTCTTTAGGAAGAGTAGTTTTGAATCCAATAATACCTCATGTAATGCATATCATTTACCTAGTTGACCAAACCAAGATATAGGATATAAAAGAATGAATGATATTACAAGTCCTAAGTTGGATGAATGGTTTACCCAAACAAATGTGTAATCTACATATACTTAGATTATGTATCTAAATATGTATATTAAAACTAAATAAGTATCTAATGGATCATATGTCCACTTAATATGATTAAAAGCCCAATATGTCATTAACAAATTGGAAATAGAACAATAGATATATGAAAATCTATAATATGAATATACACACATGTTGGCTTTGGTTTGTCTAACACACATAATATGTTCTTAGGGTCCAAGTATACCTTTTAAGTTAACATGTAGTCACGAAGGATAGGTATGTGCAATCTCTATATTAGTTTAGGTAGGAAAAATAAATGAATTTTAACGAGAATGATTTTGTAATGATCAAATATGTTGTTGCTAATTAAAGATTGTGTTTGTTATACTGTACTTGAGGATTTGTAATTCATCTAGTTCATCAGACATAGAATTATGTTTTGATTGTATTGATTTATTTCTTAGTTAATTAAGATATGGACCACCTCATAGGTCCACTCTTTGTTGTATAATAGCAGGGCCAATGCAGTCATTGAATCTGAATATTTTAAGTTATCCATTATTGTTCCTATCCCTATACCTCTATTAGCAGCTAGATAAACCTATGTAAGATGTTGATGCACCTTTCATGAGTAATGGAATACTAGTTAGGGTTTCGTCCATAAAATATCTGGTTATTGTCGTTCGCCACACAATTTTAGTGAATTTGAATCAGCTCATGAAAATCCTATTCCCCCTATCCTCTCTATGATGGTAAGATACAAAAATAGTTCCCTTAGGGAATATGCATATAACTGCCCTATGAAACTAGGCATTGAATGCCCAAAGAGTTCCCTTGGCCTTGAGAACCTTAATCTTTTCTTAAAATAATTGTGTAACCGGATAAGGTGATGTTCCCCTAATATGATCGAGTATACTTGAGTTGAAATGGTGAATAGTGCATGAAGTAACCAATAAAGACATAGTAGAAGTTTACATCATCTAATAAGTTAACACCATTTGTCTCTCCTATGTTATAGGTTAGAGATGGTTATGATAGGCCCTTCTAGATGCTTAGAACAAGTAGATTCTCTTGGTAATGGTATATGATGACTATTTTAGGAGATTAAAGCTGGTGACATGGCATCACATTGATTTTGGTGCCATTTTAAGATTTCATTATCATGCTATGTGTCATAAATTCTTTTTGGATTTTATCGATTGTATCATGAACAAATTCAAAACTATATGAAGTTTCTATCAGTAAGGAATTCAAGGAGAAGAACCCTTGATTGGTTTAGTCAACTCATTCCTTTAGTGAAGAACCCTTTATCGGTAAATTCACCCTTGAAATACTAGACATTAGTGTGAAGCAATGAGTAAAACAAGTTTTAAATATAAATAATTTGTAGATCTACCCTAGATTACCTCCTTTGTGGTTAGTTGGATTATAGATTCACCTATGAAGGGTGGATTTTTATACCTTACTATCTGAGGAGAGTAGTACAACTTTAGGATTGATTCAACTTATTAAAGAATGTGCAAAGTAACCCTTAGGAAAATAATAAATTAGTGTTACACCAAATATGATTACTTCCTAAGTAGGATAAATAAGCCTTTCTAAGATGGATACAATGAACATCACTCAGATAATCTAAAATGAAGTAATACAAAAATTGTTCTCATAAAAGCAAGGTAAGTTTCTTGGCTTTGAAAGCCTAGTTAGATGACAATATAGAGAGAGTATTTAGGTAGGAAAATAATTTCATAAACAAAGATTTTAAGGCCTTTTGTCTAACTCAAGTTAAGGGTAGTGGTGCAGAAAATGTACTTTGGAAAGTTACTTAAACATTATAGGAAATGATAATTAAAAAATATTGACCCTACATGGTAATAAATAAAATAATGTGATGAAAAATGAAGTGAATAATTTCTTGATAAAATTTTATCACAAATGATAAACTTTTAACTGTCGAAAATTAGATGGGAGAATATTGGGATGTTTTCTTATTGATAGAAAGAAAACTCCCTTCTTATGGAGACACTTACAAGGAAGTAAACTTAACCCTATTGGGCGAAGACAATTAGGCAAATCTAAAATAATAATATAAATTAAAATAATTCTAGCACTCCCCCTTATGTTGGAGTATGGGTGAAACACATACTTAGCTTGGAAGATAAATTGAAAATAGACATGCCACTCCCTATATAAGATTTTCACTCCCCTAAAACATGACTCTCTGTAAAATAACTTGATGATGCCACTATTTGAGTTGTTCTCTTTAGGATGGAAAAATTGAGCTTTAGAAAAGGTCGTTTGATGTCCTAGAATAAAGGACATCTGATAAATGGAATCAAAAAGCCACAATGGACGAGATGATAAGATCACCATGAATAACTATGGCATGAATGCGGAAGCACGATGCCAATCTAGTATATGAGGTATCTTCAAACCATATGAGAAGTGTAGTCAACTAGATTTAGTAAAGAAGACCACAAAAGTGCATAGGATAACACAAACACAAGCTGGACGAGGTTTTGATGGCTTCCATATTTGTTCCACAAATCTGGCACATGAATCTTGGGGGCTTGATAGGAATTTATAACACTATTAAGGTGAGGCCCAATAAGATTAGCAGAAGAGACATGTCAATAGATGCAAATTAGAGAATATGTAATGGAAGTAGCTATGCCGACCTCATTTTTTAGCAACCCCCAATTAAGGAAGGCCAAAAATATGAGTGTCATTACCTAAAAGTTTTCTCGAGGATCCATATTCAACAAATAGTAAATATAGTAAATAATTTCCATTAATTCAAATATTTTATTTACAAGATGTTTCTCTAGAACTTACTTCCTTTCCATCATCAAAATTGTACATATGAGAACTATATGAGAAGAAGTATCTATCTAATCCTCCTTACAAGTTAACTTTAATATTGTCAGTTAGTTTCATCTGTCCATCATATCTTGATAACATCTTATCTAGCACGTACCTAAAACTCCATGAAACAAAAAAAAGGATCAACATATTGAAATATATTATGTACATAGGCAGGGTATATGTAAAAGTGTGCAAGTAAACTAACCACATATATTCCATCAAATATTTGCATATAAGAACTGACATTTTCTTCACATATTCTTTCTTTATGTGATACTCAGAGTGGCATTATAATTGAACAAAACTAAATAACCATCCAACAAAATAGTTTCTCAATCTTTGAGAAACACTTGACAAACATTGAAAAACTAATTCTGGTGTAGAACCTTTTTCTAGAACCATGCATAGGCATAACTACGTACCTTTTTGTAGAACCATGCAGATTATGCAATTATACTTCAAGCAAGCAAACCAAGCAATCAACTTTGAAAAGCATATGTGTAAATTTTAAAGTGTCACCATAAGATTAACAACATGAAACCCTACTCGATTCCTGATCTAATGTTTAGGGGTTTAGATAAGGAATAAGGGTACAAACCCTAGTTTACTTCACATGTTAACCATTAAGTGAAACCCTAATCATCATTATGGTCATAATCATATTAAATTATCATTATTTTCCACTTTATAAATTTACATCTCAAGGAATCATATTTAACATGTTTAACAACTTATTCATAAAAAATTAAGCTTTTTATGTATTAATTATCACTGAAGTTGCATCCTTAAGTACTTTTGGAATTGGGATCCAAATTTGGCATCAAAATGCTCTTTTATCCAAAAAGGGTAAGATTTATCTGTTGATATCATTTAAACAAGTGATGACCATTAAAAACATCAAACTAGGGATTCTATGCATATTTTACATTAAGGTTTGGTATCTTTATGAACTTTTGGAAAAAGAAGCATTATCAAGTTTCAACTATATTTTATTTGGGATCCTATCATTCTCCTGATCAATTTTTTTATAAAACTTATTTTCATACAAGTTATCAATAATTAGTTGTAATATTTGTATGACAATTATAAACTACCTAATAAAAATAAGCCACATCAGCATTGCAGATATTATCCACAACAACTATAGGGTCGACCCCCAACCAACTGACTGATGCTAACAAGGTAGGTTGTGCCCACATGGTCCGTGATAGGAAAAGGACAAAAGGATAGTAGTGCCCTTACCTCGTTGCATTGGATTTAGAGTTAGTGTGGTAATTTCACCAACTATTATCTTCAACCCCTCGTTCTGCCTCATTTTTGTGAACCAGTACTAATGGCCGATCAAGTGGTGAGTTGACTCTATCTACAATGCTTGGGACATCTCAATTATTTTCCATAGCCTCTGCCCCCCTCACATGAACTCATATATCCTTTCTTCTCCTTCTGTAGTGGTCAGGTTTGGCCACCCTACAAGTAGCTCCCTCGATTAGGAAACAACATAGGTGGACCAGGGCGTGGTTCTCCCTGTCGGTATGACATATGCTCTAGTGGGGTAGAACCTTGTAGAACCCTAGGAAATCATCTTGCAAGGTCCCCTTTTGGGACTTATATAGTTGTGGATAATGCAGAGTGTTCTAGAGGTTTTAATGGAGTTTCACTCTTACAGGGAATTTGGGCAAAACTTGATCCCACATGATGCCCGCGGAAATATAGTTCAATTTTATCTCCCAAAACCGATGGGAGAAATTCTATGTGTTTGTATGAATCAGGGAGAGAGAGAAGTGAATGGAAAAGTATCAATATTGTAGATTGTTTCCCTATCTAGTTGAAGGTGGATGACAACCCCTGGATCGTTGATCTAGGATCTAAATGTTGTGAGGTTGTTCATCACTTAAAAAGGCCAGGTCCTAGTTTCCTAAAATTGATTAACATGCAACATTTAATACATTTACACTTAATCCCTTTCACTTTAGGAGAATGTAATTAATTCATAACTTCCTCCTCCTTAAACTAATTAGCCCCAAATTAAATCTTTTATTAACTAAATCATGGTGTGGGAAAGATTTGGTCTCAAAAAGATATTTCTAGATGCCCCTTTTCTCTCTCTTTTAAAAAAGGAATACAACTCATTTACTTCAATTATATCCATCTATCTTTATGGATTTATCTAGAACACTAGAAACATCCTTTTTCTATGAAACTTGGAGGAAAACTCACTAAAGTCTTTCCCAATTTTAATCAATTTTGTGAGATTGATTGGAATAACAATAAGCACAAAACTTGCTTCTTTAGTAAATTCTTAATTTAGTTACCCACTCCACATGGAGAGTCCTTTTTCTCTTGAATTTTATATTTCTCTTCTTTTACTTATTATTTTCAAGTATCCCAAAAGTTAGGTTGAGATATTTCTATTTGATGCTCCAAACATTATGTTACCATTCTTGGTTAGGTAATTACTCTTTTTTTGCACATTTTATTTTCTCTTGAAAACTTGCATATTGTTTCATATTTCTATTTTTCAGCAATTCACAAAGACAATAATATTTATTGGTACAGAAAAACTCGTATTTCTTTGTCTTGTGCCCCAAGGGCCTATTTCCCACACAAATAGTCTCATGAGCCTTTATATGGTCCATGGGTTGCATCCATGCCACAAACTCACTAACATTATTATTTTATCAAATAATACCATTTGGGAAAATACAAATCAACTCATGTATATGGTTCAATTTTACCAAAATTGAGGATATTACAAGCTTAGTGAAGATAAAAAAAATCAAGATGAAATTTCTTGCATATACATAATTTGCAGGCTAAAAATTGACGATCTTGTGAAAAAGCAAATATCTACTCATGAGAATGTAACAAGAATGATCAACTACAACATCATTAACTCCAATGGGAGCAAGATGCTAGAATTAGCACAACAAGCTCCTATCTTTATGTACATAATATGGTATAAATGTGAAAAGCTTGGTGACAATGCACCAATTGTGATCCTTCAACGCATGAAAGTGGTATATAATGGGATTAATCATGGATATCAACATGCGTGCATATCATGGAACAAACATGAACAAGAACAATGTTATTGGGAAAGATAAACCAATGATACACTGAAAGTATAGTGAAGCACAATCTCATTGGTAAAGATACATCAACAATGCACTGGAAGCATGACACTTAGTGGGAATGAAGTGGCACAAAGACATCAGAAAGATAGATTTGTTGAAGAACAAAAATTTCTATTATTAAAATAGTCTGGATAGATGAATATTATTTCTCACATACTCTTTCTCCTCATACTCTCTCTCCTCTATTTGCCACCCTCACATACACCAACCATGAAGTGATTTAGTAGTTGATGTGGAAAAAAATACCCCGTGCACATGGAAATTGATACACGCATGAGGGGTGGTAGGGGGATTTTTCAATGGAGAGAAAGAAATATAAGGAAAAAGAGCAATTCCCCCACTATTTTGGTTCTTTATTAACTCACATGAGGTTGTTTTTTAATTTATCTCTTTGTTCTTATTGTTTCCTTTTTTCCTTCAAGTCAATATGTTTCCTTATTTTATTCTCCTTATCATTTTATTTCATTCCAAGTTGCCAACTTTAGTTTCAACATTCTATTCATTTTTGTCTCACTAACCCCTTTGACTTGGTAAAAAAAAAATTAATTGGAGATGGAGAAAAAAACCAGAAAGTGGCATATTGGAATGAAATTTGGTCAAGGTAACAATGATTCACGATTGTTGGTAAAATTTAAAAAAAAATTGAAACAATAATGGACGATGGTTAAATAAACATATGAGAAAATAAAATATTAGCTGGTAATGATGATGTGAGAAAAGTAAAAAAAGACTTTGATTAGACAAATAATGATGACACCAAGCAAAGCAGACCAGAGCATAACAAAATTTACTGGCATTGTTATCAAAAAATGAATTGAGAAAATGAAACCTTATACTAAAGGAGTATTTCCTTTGTATTGTGGGATGTGAGTGATGGTTTTGACATACACCAAGAAAAGGAGGATACCAAGAAGCAATGACTAGAAAAATAAGGCTCGGGGGAGGAAGATAAACATATATGATCTCTGGACGGAGAGAGTCGACAAAATGTTTGGATTTTTTTGATGAAAATGAAAGGAGATACCTAAAGAGGTCGAGATGATGATGCCCAGAGAGAGGCTAGGCCAAGAAGTGATGGTGGATGCAAGAAGGTAAAGGATCTTTCATAGTCTCCCTAGATCAGAATCGATGCTCATACACCATGTCCAAAATGAGATGGGAGAGAACGAGATGTTTTCTTTTTGATATAAGTGAAAATCCCTTTCTATGGCATCACTTACAGGAAAGCAAGCTTAACCCTATTGGGACAAGACATATAAGTCCATCTAATAGTAAGTTCCAAAAAGAGGTAGTCACTAGCTGATGTTAGATTTATTGGTGGGATGTGCTATGAATTGATGGATTTTGGGAACAAAACTCTTCAAGGGGTGGAGTGTTGTAGAATACCTAAATCTAACTACATATATTAACCTTCCCTTTTCTAGACCCTTTTTAGTTCGTATAATTTTAATATATGGAAACCTAGCATCATAACTCAACAAATCATATTTCCATGTTTAGTAGATTAGAATGCTTGGCTCTTAATATTTGACCAAACAAGGATGAAGTCATACCTTAATGTATATAGTTAATGCATATAACATGATTAATTCAATTGTAACCCATTAAATGTATAGGACTAAAGACAAATATAACACATTTAGTTGCATTATGTTCTAAAATCAACATCACATATCATGATTCATTCATATTTACATAATAATATAAATATGTGCTAACATGGAAGTGACAACGTGAAATATGTCACATATGCTTCCTTTGCTAAGTAAAATACACATAATAGTTAAGATATGTTTATAATGAGGTGTAATGAGCTTAATACATGATTTAGAATAATAATTGGAGCTTACATGATCATGGATGCGAATATTATAACAACATCTAAATTAATATTGAAGTAATATACATATTACATGAAATAAGTAAAATATTGAAATTCATGCATAATAATGTCATGTAACTCTTTTTTTAAGAAAGTGAAGTTTATAGGACCCAATCATATAAATGTTGATGGTTTGTAAAATTATAATAAAATATAGTGGTATTGATCTAAAACACAAATTGTAGTAGAAATCATAAAAGGAAACTTCAAAACCAAAACCCAATACTAAAATTATGATCCTTGAGTCCCAATTGTCTTGGGTGCCAAGTTTCACACTAATTGAACAATTCTAACTATCATGATTTAATCTAGGGAATAAAATACAAAATTAACTCTAAATAAATGACTTCAAAAGTGAAAATTGTTGGAAAAATAGGATTCTAAATACCTTGATTAGCCTAATTGTCAAATTTCACTCTATTTTGAACATTGTGTAATCCCTCAAATAATTTTGGAAAGATATGTATAAAGTCAATGGGCAAGTCGAATAAATATTGTAATTGATGCAAACAATTTCCTATACTTCACAATAATCTTGATCTCATAACCTCTTTCAAAACCCTAATTTCTTTCTTTCTGTTAGATTTAAATGACACGACCAACTGATTTCTTCTTTGATGTGTTATTTTCATTTGGGCTCTATTATTTTCACACATTGTATCCTATCACAAATCTTCCAATTTTCTTTCGTGTCTATCCCTCTCCCTTTTTCCTATTCTTCCAATTTCCTTTCCCCAACTTTCCTTAGATCGTCTGCATCTGACGATCTTATATAACCTAGGGTTTCATTGCTTCCCTTCCACTTTTGTGTCTCAAGTCCACACTTCCCCTATTCCACCCCTATTTCCCTCAACCTTCCCTTCTCCTACAACACCTAGGCTCTCAGATATCTAGGGAACTCTCCCCTGGCCTCTTTCGTGACTCTTAGTCTTGTTTACTCCCTTTGATTCGATCTCCTCAGACTCTGAGCCAGAATCCCCTACTCCGGCCACCCTTGCACAATGGAAATCAGTTAGATTTGAAGCTTCCAACCACCCCAAAGTTTAACGGAGACCCAAAATCTATCATGTCATCCTTGTGAAGCCAATTCCATTGTCGATTGGCCCCCAAGGAAAGCAATCCTCTTTCCCTATTTCTCATCTTGTTGCCCTTTGCTTTCAGTGTGGAAATGGTTTTTGGTATCGTTGCCTTGCTCAGTATTGGATGTCATTGCTTCTCATGCGAGCAGATTAGGGTTGTACATATATTAGTCCACACTGGTGGACCAGAGTGGACCGACTATTTGGTCCAGTCCAGTCTTGGATTGACTTTGATTTTGGTCCGTTCATCGGTCCTCTATTTTCAAGATTTCGGTCCTCCATCCGATCCAGTCCAAAAGTGGTCCATATCGGTCTGAACTGATTGGATTGAATAACATAAAACAATATCTTCATATTATGAATTAAATACAACAAATATTTATATTATTGTTTAGATTTACAAAGAGTTGTTATGAATGGAGTGCATGATGGTCAAATATATGAAGAATAAGTTATACATAACTTATTAGAGATATTATTATTGTAATATTGAAAGTAAATACTTATTAGAATATGAAATGAGAAGTGACGAAGTTATGTAGATAAGTTAAGTTTCATATCACCATGTCATGTGATACTTATTCATTACATTATATGTAAAGTTATTTCTGTACAAAAATAATTGTTCAAAAAAAATGTTATTAGTTACCATAATATGCTTATGAATAAATGTATGTTCATAAAATGAGAACAAGGATTGTTACATCAAATACATGAAAGCAAGAAAGCATCCAAATAAATTACATTAGTTGTATTTTAAATTTTCTCACTAACAATAGTGAAAGAAAATTACTAATCACGTCAATACATGATTATTTCAAATTATTAACTAGTGATAATCTTAATCGGTTCGGTCTTGGTCCAGTCCTAGTCCGGTCTATTAATTTTTCGGTTCGATCCTGACTAGACTGGTTCTTATTCGGTCTAGTCCTCCATCCAAGGGTTTTACTTATTCGAGTCTCGATCTGGTCTAATTTTGGTCTAGTCCGGTCCGGTACAGGTTTGGACTGATGTACAACACTAATCGCCTTCATTCACATCCTCAAAACTCGATTTGATTTGGTTTTTCCCTGCCATAATGATCCTTTCTATGTTTTCTACTTTCCTTCGTACCTTATTTTTTGACGATGAGATTCTCTCTTGCTTTAGACCACTAAAGTACCCCAACCTTGAAGTCTTTGTGTCCGAGTCAATCTCAGTTATGCGTTGTTGGATTGAATTCTTCTAGTTTTTGGTAGAATTTGAAGTTTTGATTAGAAGATTGCTCCCAATCTTCCAGTACTCAAGTTCTTGAGAAGAGACTGTAGGGAAATATGGTTACAAAGTAGGTAACAAAAACAATTTTTTTTATCTACCATATTCACCATAACTAGCAGATCGTGTCAATATTTATAAGATGGAAAGGATGGTTTCAAGGATTGATCTGGTCCTGGAGCAAGTTCAGCAACAATCCTCATTGTTTTATTTTTGAAACTCTGACTCCTAGTTGCATTGGGACTCATCTGACTACTCTCCACAAACATCAAACTAAACATTATCATCTACAACAGATCCTCTTGTCATGCACTGCTAGTTGACGATGCCCTCCTACATGAAGATAATGGTCTCCCACCTCTATAGAAGTCCACACGGACTGTCTCAAATTCCTGTCATCTTCCTAGAATGGACAGGAAGGAGATGTCCCTCTCATTGGCATATTAGTCACCAACTTTGTGGCATCCAACTTACAAAACACAAAATTAACTAAGCAGAAGCGAATCATTTGCAGTGGATTACTGAAAATCACTAAAAATTAAAACTTTTTGCAAAGAGATCCACACATAGGAAATATTTTTCATCAAGAACCAAAATATAATATTTACATTCTATTCCATACGTACACAACATGTACTATCTCTTCTCGAGGATTACAACATCAGTTGTCCTATTCAACATTATGTATAGACAACATAAAACCTCGAGGCATCAAGCCAAAATCTCGAGTCGATGATGAAAGCACTATCTATAAATCCCGAGGACCTGAGAGTATAGAGACGACACATAGGACTACTATCTATACAACTAGACATGTAGTATCTCCACCTGAGATATTACTGCTATCCTTGAAGCTGCTGATGTTGCTTCTCTGCTAAAGGTTTCCTACCTCTTTGTCTGCATCCACCTAAAAACGTTGGATTCCACGGGGGTGAGACAATTGTAAAATTGTCCCAGCGGGAGATATAACTCTCTGCCAAAACATTGCATTGCAATTTAAAGATATGAAACTGAGCAGAGGTTAAGCAGTTTAAAGCATTCTCAACTTTGTAAGCATTGCAACTATTTATGATAGAGCAATATATCATCTATTCTTTTAATAAGGAATAGGAATGACATGTATCTCATTTATCCAACATGTTATACCATCATATCAAACTTTTCTTGTGGCACTCAACATCTTGTTATGTCACCCATGAAACATTCTTGTTTCATTCTATTGGCCTTAGCCAACCTGTTAAACAAATAAAGAGATATATCTACCATGTACTCATTTGTCATTAATACAAGAATTGGATTGATACCAATCCTAAATCAGCATTACATGCATTGGGTTATTACCAATCATGTGTTATCACTACAGGCATTTAGCCTTTGCCAGGTATTGGACTCTTCCAAACCTGATTACATCGCCAGGCATTGGACACTACCAATCCTGATTTCACAGCCAGACATTGGACTTTAGCCAACCCTGATTATAGGCATTACACCTCTGCCAGGTATTGGACTTTAACCAAACCTGATTACATAGCTAGGTGTTGGACTTTAACCAATCCTGATTACACATCCAGGCATTGGACTCTAACCAATCCTGATTTCATAGGCGGGCATTGGACTCTAACCAATCCTGATTTCATAGCCAGACATTGGACTCTAACCAATCCTGATTTCATAGCTAGGCATTGGACTCTAACCAATCCTGATTTCACAGCCAGACATTCACTACTACAGAACACGCCTTTGGCGTCGGTTGTTTAACCCCTTTTAGCGACGGTTTTCAAGTGACGCCTATGTGGGTGCCGCTAAAGGTCGAACACTTCGGCATCGGTTTTATAACCGACGCCTATATAACCTATAGGCGTCGGTTATATATAGATGGCCGACGCCTATTGGGTTCGCACCACAAAAAAGGGCGCCATCTAGGACACTATCTGTGTCGGTTTTCACCTAAAACACCGACGCCATATTCCCAGACACCACGGCCGTGCTTCCCTGCACAGCCGTGTTAAGTACTATAGGCATTGAGTCGGTTTTATACGAATAAGTGACACTGTTTCCACCACAGCCGTGCTTTCCTGCACGTTCGGGTTGTTTGTCATATTAGGCGGAAGTTTTTATCCAATAACCGACGCTGTAGGCATTTGATGACGGTGTTCTATAAATAACCGACGCCTATGATTTACTTTTTTTTGCGTATCAGTTTGGAGGCCTGCTGTGGCTGGTCAGCAGGATGAGAACCTACAGTTCAGTTTTCTGAACTATAGGTTTACGACATCCATTGATATCAGCCTACAAACAGGCCACAAACCTACAAAATCAAAAAAATATACTTTTCACACAAGTAGATACATTGATACATTCAAACATCATTTCAATTCTCACATTCACACATGTAGAAACATTCAAATACATCTATAAACATTCAGATATGTATAAACATTCAGATTCATATAACAAAATACATCTATATTCATTTACAAAATACATAAAGTGTAGCACGCACAAGTGCTTCAGATTCATATAACAACATGACAAACTAACACATATATAGTGCATAACAACAGCAACGGCGAATATACATACAACACTAGCTTAGTACATATATAGTGGGACTAAGGTGACAATCCCACCTGCTAAAATAGGTTACCGACAACTGGGAAGTCGTGATTCAACAACCATATGCATTAGCATGAGGAAAAATAGATTTCACCACAAACGGTGGAATCTGTTTGTCCTCCTGCTAATGCATATGGTTGCTGAATCACGACCTCCCAGTTGTCGGTAACCTATTTTAGCAGGTGGGATCGTCACCTTAGTCCCACTATATATGTACTAATCTAGTGTTGTATGTAAATTCGGCGCTGCTATTGTTATGCACTATATATGTGTTAGTCTGTCATGTTGTTAGTTGAACGCATAACATTAGTAGTAGGCAGTACATGATATGTACATTATATCGTTATATGTATTGCAAACTACAAAGTACATTTACATAGATAATACATTAGTTGAACGCATAACAATACAAGAAAAACTAAGGTATGAATGTATGTATAGGTACAAGTATAATGTATCAGTAAATATTAGTGGTTAAGTTCATAGTAGAGCATCAATGTATGTGCAAATGATAAATATGTAATGTAGGTGGAGCAGTTCATACATAAAGATGTAAATGGGTGCAGCAGTACATACATACATAGCTTATATGAAGTAGGAACGATTTTGATGCATGTACAACTCAATTAAAAATGAGAAGAGTAGGAAAAAGCAAGAAGAGGGGTAAGGGGCCAGGAGAAGGAGTAAGGAGCAAGCCGGAGAAACCCTATTGTCTAAGCAGGAAGAGGAAGAAGAAGGGTACCAGGTGAGCGGGCGACCAGGAGCAGAGCGCCAGCGAGGAGAGAGCAGAGCGCAGGCGACGGTGAGTGGCCGGGCGAGTAGGAGGCGTGTTGGGGCCGACCAGGAGACAGTATCGGCACAGGGGGAAGGAGCGACGGCGGCGGTGGGTGCTTGCTCACCAGAATCGCCAGACCTAAAATGGATCTATGCTAGATTGCAGTGAAACAGAGAAAGGGGAAGAGTCTTCTTCATAGGGTGGTAATTAGTACCGACGCCGATTCAGATAAGCGTCGGTTGTCATGAAACAACCGACGTCCAAATTAGACAATCTTATTTGGCGGGAAATATTATCCGTGTCGGTTATCAAAGGATTGACCGACATCGAAAGTGGAACTTTTTGCAGAAATATCCTTCTAGTATAGGCGTCGAGGATTAGTGAAAACACCGACGCTGTATGTGACGCAAATGTTTTTCGCTCAAAATTTAGATTTCACGGGTGATTTTAGGCGTCAGTTTGTTATATCCAGCTGACGCTGAATAGAAAGTGGTACCCATGTCTGGCTGGTCTTCGACGTTTGACATCGGTTTCCCTAAATATCTGACGTTGATTAATATAGGCATCAAATTATCTTAATAACTGACGCCCAGATAAGCGACACTGAATGTTGTTTCTGTAGTAGTGATTGGACTTTAACCAATCCTGATTACAAGCATTACACCTCTGCCAGGTATTGGACTTTAACCAAACCTGATTACAGGCATTACACCTCTGAGAGGTATTGGACTTTAACCAAACCTGATTACAGGCATTACACCTCTGCCAGGTATTGGAGTTTAACTAACCCTGATTACACAGCCAGACATTGGACTTTAACCAATCCTGATTACATAGTTCATGGAATTTAATTCCTTTAACTCATCATTGATCATCACATACTACTTTAGGCTCTGAACCCTGAGGTTAGCTTACATAGCTTTACACATTCTTTATTGAATACAGTTGTTCCTCTTATTAAGTTTATTAAAACATTATCCTTTCTTATAATAAACTTTTATAATCATTTTGGTACCTCTCACCATGCCATAATTGCTCGCATGGCTCATAAGGCCCATAAAGCATCTTGTCACCTCTCACTAGGCAAAATTTAACTATATGTCTCACAAGGCCATTAAACATCTTGTCACCTCTCACTAGGAAACGATAACATATTACTTCATGTAATTCAATAGTAACACCTTTATTCCCTCAATAGGGTTAGGGCTTACAATTCATATCATATTATGATTTCTCATGTCCCATTACCCAATTTAGGGTTAGGGTTTCCCATCTCACATTAGGATTTCATAGTTATCAAATTATATCAACTTTGAGATGCTAACTATGAAGTCTTTCATATCTTGATGTATCACTTTCCTCATCACTTCCAACTTTCTTAAGTTATCAACTTATCTTGGATTAAGGTATTTCCCATCTTAATCCTTTCATCCACTAACCTATCACTCTTACCATTAAGTGCATAGGTTACACATAAGAATGGTCCAACTATCTTTAATGATATGGACTCATCTCAGGTTAAGACATTTCTTACAATAAGCTTGCCTATAATCAACCATTTATGATATTTCACCTTTATAAGGTTTTACCCACTATTTTATTATTAGGGTTCTGGGTTGTCATCATGTTGCCCCAAATTAAAGCTTCATGTATTATAACTTCAATTAGGGTTTCACATACTTTTGCCCTTTAATAGGGCTTTGGGTTTTCACATACTATCATACTTCATTAGAGTTAGGGTTTCACATCCCATTGCCCATGATTAGGGTTTACTATTCTTCCCAACTAGGGTTTCTCATGGAATCACCCTCAATTAGGGTTTCACCTGAAATCAAACTCAATTAGGGATTCTCATGGAATCAACCTCAATTAGGGTTTCACATGGAATCAAACTCAATTAGGGATTCTCATGGAATCAACCTCAATTAGGGTTTCACATGGAATCAAACTCAATTAGGGATTCTCATGGAATCAACCTCAATTAGGTATTCTTATGGAATCAACCTCAATTAGGGATTCTCATGGAATCAAACTCAATTAGGGTTTCACATGGAATCAACCTCAACTAGAACTTCCACTATGGTTACCCACAACTTGGGTCTACTATTCATCTTCATTAGGATTTCATTTAATTGTCCATAATTAGAGATTCACTATTCATCTCAATTAGGGTTTTACATCTCATTTCCCTAAATTGGAGTTTCATATATCGTTACCCTGGATTAGGGTTACATCCTCACCCTAGATTAGGGTTTCATTTAGAATTGCCCTCAATTAGGGTTTATGTTCCTGATTAGGGTTTCATGATCTCTTTACTTAAGGATCATACCCTTAATCACCTCATGAATCATATTCATGTATTAATTTCATGCTATCATCTTCTTAACTTGATTAGGTTACATCCACCCTCAATCTAGTATATACAACTATGATTAACATAGTGTACCAAGTCATTGTTCTTATAAGCAATTAGGGTTCATCCCTTAATTGGTACTAATCACTTAGGTACTATTAGGGTTTCAAACTTGTACCTTCATTGATTGTTATTACTAATTATCATTGGATCAAAGGATCATTCACCATCTTAATTCTCAAGAGATTCAATCACATTGGACCTCCATTACATAAGGTATCCAATTGATTTGACCAATTGAATCTTCAATTACAATAGGTGTCCAAGTGGATTAACTAATTGAGTCCTCAATTAATTTTGACTACTTGAGCCCCAAACGGTCTTAGTCATTCAAAGTTCAAATGGTTTGAAACTGTTTGGTAAAGGTGGTGCTTGAGACCGTTTGCTAAAGCAAGTACTTGAAACTATTTGCTAAAGCACCTTTTGAAACCACATGGGCTCAACCGGTTTGGGATCGTTTGGTCCCAAACGGTCTTGAGACCGTTTGGACTCAAATGGTCTTGAGACTGTTTGGTCCAAACCTCCTCAAAACTGCATGGACCAAATATGGTCTCAACCAATCAAATTGAATTAGGGTTTTCAAATGTTGATTCCTTCAATCATTGAATTCATAGAACCAATCATCAAATGGACCTATCCTCATACTTCAATCGAGTTAAATAGGTCAACCTTTAACTGATTTGACCCTCAATTGACCCTCAATAGGTCACCAATTAGGGTTTGAATCAATTGGATTAGGGTTTGGAATCAATGATCCTTCAACATTAACCAATGTGAAACTAGTTACTTTAAAACTATTGGACCATCATCCAAATTAGGCATGACCTGACCCCAAACGGTCTTGAGGTCATTTGGATGACCTCCAAATGGTCTTGAGACCATTTTCCCATGTCAACATCAAAATCCAAGTCAATCAATCAAAGTTTGGATCATTGGATTGATCAATAAGTCAGCATTTGATTGCACTTCGACTTAGTACCTTTAGATCTTTAAAAACCTAACCATAGTCAACCCTGTACCTCCAAATAGTCTTGGGTGACCCCCAAACAGTCTTGGGATCGTTTGGATGACCTCCAAACGGTCTTGAGACCGTTTGGTCATCATATCATCATCAACCATGTCATTTAGTTAGGGTTTGAATCCTAGGATTGGTCACCAAATCAACACTTAATTGTATTTCAATTTGGTATATTTGGACCTTCAAACACTTGACCAAACTTAACAATAGACCTCCAAACAGTCTTGGGTGACCCAAAAACGGTCTTGAGACCGTTTGGGTCAATCAACCCAAAGCATCAACTCATTCAATTGCAAAATCAGCATTTAGCCGATTAGGGTTTATACCATATGTTTGGATCTTCAAATACTTAACCATACTCAACCCTAGACCTCCAAACGGTCTTGGTTGACCTACAAATGGTCTTGAGACCATTTGGGTGATTCCCAAATGGTTTTGAAACTGTTTGGGTCCATCACCCCAAGTTTCAAACTCAATCAACTTGGAAATCAGCACTTAACCCGATTAGGGTTTTGGTGATTGATTGACCTTTAACTCATGAACCAATTGGAACTAACCAATCATAATTGGTGGGTCATTAAACTAGATCATTTTCAAAAGATCTCCAAATGGTCAACCTTGGTCAACTCCACCAAATGGTCTGAAACCGTTTGGTCTCATGCGGTTTGGTGAAACCATTTGCTTCTAAACGGTTTGAAACCGTTTGCTCCCAAACGGTTTGGGAAACCGTTTGAGCAACTCAAACAAGACCGTTTGCCTTGGATATTTTAGAGGTGTGTGCTTATCATATTAAACCTCTAAACTCACGAAACCTTTTGTGGCTTCCATGGTGATTGTGACGTCCCCGGATTTTCTAAAACTTAATCAGATGTGTGACGTCCAAATTGAAAACCCTCACCTCAGTGAGAATCCCAATTTAAACACCCCACACTAGGCTAAGAAGAAGAAAATCAAGGGAGTCAGAACGAAAAAAATCAGTAGCACATGCACATGAACAATAATAAAACCATACACACATGTTCACCATTCAACATATAATTATAACATGAATTGTTATAATATTTGATATTACATATTGAACAACAAACTCTACATATACATGTACTACCACTAAACTATAGGATCTTAAGACAATAGGTCCACCTGTACATCAGCTCACCACACAACTCTCACTATCCTGGATCTTCAAGAGCATAACCACAACCTAAATAAAAGATTACATGTGGTACACGTCAGCACAATATTCAAGAATATTGTACTGAGTACGCCTACGTGTCTTTTATATATCTCTCATCATATCTTGGCAATAAGATAAAACTAATGTACTTGGCAGTAACAAAAGAATATAACAAAAGCGTATACTTTCCCAAAGATATTCATTAACAAAAGAGAACACATATTTAAGCTTATTTCCATCATATATCTCGTGCATCTGCCCCTAGGGCTTTGATGTCTTTAGGCCTTGTCATATAAATCGTACATCTGCCCCTAGGGCTTTGATGTTACATCTGCCCCTAGGGCTTTGATGTTTGTCAATGCACTGTACTACCAAAGAGTTTAGTGCTATCATATGATGGATCAAATATTTTATGTTTCATGTGTTCATAGACATAGGTATGGAAAATAAAGCAACATATCATGCAAGAACAATCATATCATCCAATATCAAATGCCAAGTATTTTACTACACATATAACGCAAGCATATTGTATAATAAGCCAAGTAAAAGGTAATGGCATACCTTCTAGAGAGATATTCTTAATCACATATTCCTTATGTCATCTATATCTTTGGTCAACCCTGATTAAGACAAGATCATGTACTATCATCAGATTCCCATCATCATACATCTCATCTTAACCCTAATTGTGTTCATATTAGGGTTTGCTTATCTCATTATGATATTCTCATGATTACTTGTATTCTTGCCTTATATTTATCTTACTGCTATCATATTCTAGATTACAGTTCATCAACTGGATATACTCATGTGTCACATTATTATGTGAACATATTTAACATTATTTCACTTTCCTTAACCATATTAGGGTGACATCACATGTATTAAGGGTGCTCTTCATATGACATGAATTATGTTCATCATTATGATCTCATAATTAAAACTGAGGTTTGATATACTGATATGAGCTTACTCTGTGAATTTCATCAATTATTGAGCATGTGTGCATTTATTGCATTTTATTTAGGGTTAAAAGCCCTAATTAGCCATATGGAGTAAATTACATGATTTCGTGCATCATCATCATAATCACTGACATATACTAGATTATAAGCATGAATATTGATTTACTAACATATTCTCATAATTTTAGGCCAACGTTTGATATTTATTATCCATCAATTAAGCATTTCAAAACTAACAAGATATCACTGATATTCATGCATCAAAAGCTTGATATTTTGCTTTAATTGTGTTCTACTCATTTTTCTGAACATTTTGGTATATTGTTTGTAATTTTCTGATCAACATTCTATTTTCTACGAATTATATAAGATCTGGACTAAATCTGGGGGTTTACCTTTTTCGGCCAATGGGCATGCGCCACGTGGCTCAGGGCTGGCGCTGGTTCTTATTTACTTCTGACGGTCTGGATGGGATTTGAACTCGGTTCACTTCCCCCTTCCTCACGATCTGCTGCGTGCGTCCCGACCTGGGCGTGAAGCCACCGTCGTCGTTGTCTCCCATCGGGCGAGCGATCGCATCGGATCCTTCCTCCTCAGAACTTCACAACTGTGAACACGACAGCAAAGGTCGCTGATGCTAGGAAGGTTATTTCCGGTGTGCATTCTATTGCGATCTCCTCCTCTTGGTTATGGACTCACGGCGGAAATTGCTTCCTCTGTGAAATAGAGCACCGCCCAAGTGGGCCGTCCTCAGGAAATCCACTGTCTCCCGATTCCTACGCGAGACTCCGGTGGGGCTCGAATCTCCACCCGACGCCTGCGTTCCTCTGTGAACGCTACTGCTGGGTTGGAATAGAGGCAAGAGATCAACCACTTGGTGCACCGTCGGTGTATGACATTGTTCCAGCGATGCAGCCGCCATTGCTAGTCTCTTCTCGTAGCGGTTTCTAGTTTCTTTTATGCTAACAGGTCTTCCGCCTAGCCGCCATCATGAGCTCAGACCCACAACTATTCTGCTCATTGTTGGGTTCTACTGGAAACAACGACCACCTCCAAGGGTTCTAGGGATCTCGGCACCGCTGTTGTGAAGCAAGTCAGCTGTGAGGAATCAACGGTCGGCTGCTTCTCCTCTCACAGAGGGTGGTTCTTCCTCCTCCTTGAGCTCTCGGAAGTGAAGACGAGAGGGGATTAGGGGAAACAGGTGCTTGTTCTCCCTATAGCTTCTCTAAGGTTTCTCGATGGTCAGCCACCATGAACTACCCTCTCATCCTCCCTCCCCTTTTCATCTGCGCCACCTGCAACTAGCGACGAAGAGCCTAAGTTGCGGTTCTTCGCTTACTTGTTCTCTAGGCCAACTGGCTCCTATAACGGGTCTGAAGGAGATTGATCAACGATTCTTAAGAAATGTCTCAATTAAAACTGCCACGACCTCCGAGCATCGTACATCATGGGGATAATGGTCTTATGTGGTCGTACGTGATGGCAAGGAAGAAGATACATACGGGCTGTTGAATCGTGATGTGCGGCTGATATGAGGTTTGTATAGAAATTTGTGGCTCTTCCTTCTCATGGGTCAAGGCCGTGCAGTCGGGTCTTGGTCACTCAGCTAAACATAACAAAGAGCGAGACAAAGAATTGATTAAGGACTTAGACTCATTCTCATTAATGTACCAAATATCTCACCAAATCTTGGTCTCAATATATCGATATTTAACCCATCAATTAAAAACTTCAAAACGGCATAAGATAAGAGATCTTAATCATGGTATCAAACACTTCAAGTTTTCGAAAACAGACTTGGAACTCTTAGTGCCACTCAAACATTGAATTTACTTATGCGATTAGACATCTAAAAGTTCACTCCATCACATCCTACACACCTTAAAAGAAATTTCATCCTCGAAATTAAGCCCCAAAAACCCACTTTGTCACATCATATACATATTTAAAGAACTTTCATCCTCGAAAGTCAACCATACTCATACTTCTAGGGAAACATATTCTTACCTTCATCCACATGTAGGCACTAGTCTTGGTGCAACATATCCGCAACAGTTACCTGGAACCATGTATCCAAAGCACTATTAGGATGTTTCAAAAGCATCAAGGGTGAAACCTCACTCCATAGAAGGCTCAAACAAGGGTTTAGAAGCTTAGGTTATGTCATGACATATCTTATATACTTTAGGATTGCTTCCTTATCTTTGCCCATGAGTTAGGGTTCTGTCATCATATTACCATCTTCTAAAGGGGTTAACTAAGGTTACCTGTTATATCAAGGTGTCATCAACATTTTATTGAGCTAATTTTTAGAACATGTTCATCATTAACATATGCCTTTTTGGAGGGAGTTAACTATAGTTAACTCACTTCATCCATCTATATCACATCAAGGTGTCATAATCATTATGTTGTGCTAACTGTCAAACTATATTTTCATCTTTGTTATGCACTAAGATTAACACCTCATGTAACATGTTCATAGTGAATTGCAACATTTATTAATGATTACATCACAAGTTTATCCATCAATATCACATTATCATCATTGTTCATGTACATGATTAACCATTTATGCATTGACATTTATTAACCCATTTCTAGATTTTCGTCACATCATGTCTATATAAGCGTCTCAAGATTTGATCACATCCGTACATGTATTATATTATGGTTGTGCTAAACAAACTTATACAAGTGGCTCGTGAAACATGTATCAAAACTTTTATATAGTCCAATTGAGGTTCTCCTAACCCATACCACAAGGGTAGTGCCATGCTCAGTCTCTCTGAGCTAACTCAACTCAATGAGTATCTCATATGCACATACTTTATCTTTCCTTTCTCTTACTCTTGGGTCCTCGGATTACCTCATTGGAACTAGTGATAGCTTTACAAACTCTAGCCACATAAGCACAAACCAAAACATGCTACCACATACTATTCGTAGGTCTTCTACCCATGAAACATGCTTACCCAAAACTCTCTTATACACCACTAGATTCCTATGTGGGAAACCACTAACCCGAGCATGAGGCTTCACAGAAACTAACATAGCTACCTCCTCCAGGGTCTTGGGCTCTCTCCCTCACCCAGATGGTAGGTACTCATATTCATGTTCATATGTACATATGTAACCAGCCTCTCTCTATCTATAAGGTTTGGTCCTCCCAAGGACATCTAGGATTCAACAAAACTATAGGAATCATACATAAAGCAACTCAACTCAATCACTCAGGAGTAGTCTAGTTTAGGACATATCATATCACATATCTCATATTTCTCACATCGTGGAGTCTAGGTTCTCTGACCTTCTCCCTGTGGGTCTCGCTCTCTCTTGAGCTAACCCCAAAACTGGTCCTAACACTAGAGATCCTCCTTTGTAAAAGAGCTTGAGGCTCATGCGGACTCACAACCTTGTCTTAACTTAACTTATCTCATCTCATAAAAGAACTCATACTTGCATCATCAAAACTTATCTCAAATCCTCAAACTAAACTTGAGTCCTCAAAGAAAAACATAGGTCATCATAACCATCTTATGTCATCTATGTAAGACTTACATCATAGCTTATTTCATCTATTCCATCTATCATATATATTCCAACAAGGCTCTAGACATCTAATCTAGAACTACTCTCTCTTCTAGACTGATGTCATACAGTTTCACTTAGGTTACATGATCACCTCCTACTCATACATGTGTGGGGACACATTTTTGTAATACATATACATAATAAAATATTATATAGTTTTTCTCCGATAAAACATGCGTCAAAGAAAACTATCAAGGTTCGATCCATTTGGAATCAAAAACCAAATCCTGAAAACGAGTGTCCCACACATAGTAGAGAGTATAGTGTCACAAAAACTAGTTCAAAGGGTGATAACATGGTGTAGACTAGTGTAGCTATCCTAGACAATGAGCGCTATATGTCTAGTATTTCTCTTCCCTTGATGCACATCATTTCCAAATAGTGCAATGTTTCATACCGCTGTACTACAAGGAAAGAACGACATCTAAGAACTTGCTACACAACAAGCACCAGTCTAGACCTAATTCTCAGACATCTAGGTGCTAACCTAGAGGCTACGTAAGATCTAGTCTCTAAAAGACGACAAATATAACCCTAAAGACTATTAAGTTCAAGGTTCTTTGGTTTTGAGTTGTATAATGAGCAAATGTCAGGCTTTTCTATTGTTCATGCTTTGATACCACATGTGACGTCCCCAGATTTTCTAAAACTTAATCTGATGTGTGACGTCCAAATTGAAAACCCTCACCTCAGCGAGAATCCCAATTTAAACACCCCACACCAGGCTAAGAAGAATAAAATCAAGGGAGTCAGAAGGAAAACAATCAGTAGCACATGCACATGAACAATAATAAAACCATACACACATGTTCACCATTCAACATATAATTATAACATGAATTGTTATAATATTTGATATTACCACTAAACTACAAGATCTTAAGACAACAGGTCCACCTGTACATCAGCTCTACATATACATGTACTACCACTAAACTACAAGATCTTAAGACAACAGGTCCACCTGTACATCAGCTCGCCACACAACTCTCACTATCCTGGATCTTCAAGAGCATAACCACAACCTAAACAAAAGATTACATGCGGTACACGTCAGCACAATATTCAAGAATATTGTACTGAGTACGCCTATGTGTCTTTTATATACCGCTCATCATATCTTGGAAATAACATAAAACTAATGTACTTGGCAGTAACATAAGAATATAAGAAAAGCATATACTTTCCCAAAGATATTCATTAACAAAATAGAACACATATTTAATCTTATTTCCATCATATATCTCGTGCATCTGCCCCTAGGGCTTTGATGTCTTTAGGCCTTGTCATATAAATCGTAGATCTGCCCCTAGGGCTTTGATGTTACATCTGCCCCTAGGGCTTTGATGTTTGTCAATGCACTGCACTACCAAAGAGTTTAGTGCTATCATATGATGGATCAAATATTTTATGTTTCATGTGTTCATAGACATAGGTACGGAAAATAAAGCAACATATCATACAAGAACAATCATATCATCCAATATCAAATGCCAAGTATTTTACTACACATATAACGCAAGCATATTGTATAATAAGCCAAGTAAAAGGTAATGGCATACCTTCTAGAGAGATATTCTTAATCACATATTCCTTATGTCATCTATATCTTTGGTCAACCCTGATTAAGACAAGATCATGTACTATCATCAGATTCCCATCATCATACATCTCATCTTAACCCTAATTGTGTTCATATTAGGGTTTGCTTATCTCATTATGATATTCTCATGATTACTTGTATTCTTGCCTTATATTTATCTTACTGCTATCATATTATAGATTACAGTTCATCAACTGGATATACTCATGTGTCACATTATTATGTGAACATATTTAACATTATTTCACTTTCCTTAACCATATTAGGGTGACATCACATGTATTAAGGGTGCTCTTCATATGACATGAATTATGTTCATCATTATGATCTCATAATTAAAACTGAGGTTTGATATACTGATATGAGCTTACTCTGTGAATTTCATCAATTATTGAGCATGTGTGCATTTATTGCATTTTATTTAGGGTTAAAAGCCCTAATTAGCCATATGGAGTAAATTACATGATTTCGTGCATCATCATCATAATCACTGACATATACTAGATTATAAGCATGAATATTGATTTACTAACATATTCTCATAATTTTAGGCCAACATTTGATATTTATTATCCATCAATTAAGCATTTCAAAACTAACAAGATATCACTGATATTCATGCATCAAAAGCTTGATATTTTGCTTTAATTGTGTTCTACTCATTTTTCTGAACATTTTGGCTTTAACAAGAAATGATCATTATTTGATAAAGAATTGAGTGCAATAACAAAGTTAGGGTTTCAAGTTATAAAACCTGCCTCCAATTGAGCTCCAAAGCTCCACGATCACAGAAACAATGGTGGATGAAGCTTTTGCAACGACCCCTAGGCTCGTCCTCAAGCTTTTGGTTGAAAAGATTAGCTAGGGTTGAAGAGGAGATCGAAATAAGAAGAAATCCATAATTTATTTTCAATTTCCACCATGGAATCAAGGTGAAATGGATCAAGAACCTTACCAACAGGTTGGGGGTCGTCCTCCCGACCCTCCCAAGCTCCCTTGATCGTTTCCCAAGCAAGGAGAAGAAGTGGGGTCGAAAAATCCTTCCATTTGACTTGTAAAAGGTTCTTTTATAAAAATTCAATGAGAGAGAATATACTTTGTAAAAATCCAATTAATCCCAAAAATGTGGCCGCCTCTTCCCCCTCATCTTCCTTAGGGACGAGGCTATCTTGTTTGCCTCTTATTCCTCTCAATTATCCATGATTTAAAGAAAAGCAAATTAAGCACCTCAATTCTTATTATGAGTGGATATTTCTTTTTCTTATAAAATTGTGTGTGAGTTATCCACTCCCTTGGATATTTTCGTGGTCCTTGAAAGGATCAAGGACGTCACACACACATCTGAATCCAACCATTTTAATTTTTGTTGAAGGCCCTTTAATTAATACATTTATTTTTGCCCTAAATCAAATTAGGGTTTCCATTAGGATTAAATCTTGATTATTTTAATATAAAGATTCTCTCTCCTCCAACTTAATTCAAATGAGGCACCCCTCTCATTTTCTTTTCTCTTCATGGTGACAAGAAACATTAGGGACCTTATTGAAGTGGTAATTTGCATATTGAACCCTAGGTTTTGGGTAAATTGCACTTTACACCAAAACTAGGTTTTAATGCATAAACATTGCTTTATCAGCTCTTCCTTGGTACTCAGGCTACCACAAGCCATACCTTTGAATCATATACATTCTCATGATGCTTAAACACATGAGGAATATCTTATAATGCAACATTTGCAATTTAACCCCTCAACTTGGGTAATTTGCACTTTAGTCCAAAATAAGCAAACATTGCTTCAACATTGTTTAAACAGGACTAGAATTGCAACATAAGTTCCTCTTAAGGCCTAATTGCTTTTCACAAGATGATATTAAGCATTTAATCACCTTTCTTAATCAAAACACCTAGGGTTAAAGTATAATCCAGCTCAGGGATGTTACAAACTTACTCTCCCGCAACAATGATCTCAATTGTTCTCTCCCTTACAATCCCTCTCTAGTCGGGTAGGACTTGCTTGGGCTCTCTTGGTTACCATAACTAGAGAGGACAACAAATGTCATAGAAAATAATTCTCAATTATCTGTGATGTATTCTGGTAAGTCCCAGTACCCCTCTATTTATAGGAGTGGTTTGGGCATGGGTTCCCAATCTGTGCGGGAGTGGAACAGACTAGAAGATCTTAAATTTTTGCAACCTACGACTGCTAAAATGATCATATGACACACTATACATTCATTTTTCATGCGATATGGCCATTTTATAGTTTCCCACTCACATATGAAATTGTCAATTTGTTTCCCATTAATCTTAAACATTAATCCTTGCAAGTAATGTGCAATTCAAACGAATGTGGAAAGTATCTAGAATCTTCCTTCAGTCAAACAGACCGATCTTTCCCATGAGAGATGGATGTCTCAGTCACACAAATGGTCATCTGGTGACTTGAGCCAAGTCAGTTGTGTGGCGTACGTCTCGGGAAAACAAGATTAACTAATGCGGAAGTGATCGTTAGCAGCGGAATTACTGAAAATCACTAAAAATTAAAACTTTTTGCATTGAGAATTCACAAACTATAAAACTCTTTCATAAAGAAGCAAAGTAAGTTGTTTACATTCTGAAACATCAGTACATCTCTGTATCATCTCATCTCAAGAGTCATAACATTGACAACTCTGTTAAACTGTACATAAGTAGTATACAAAAATCTCGAGGCATCAAGCCAAAAATCTCAGATCTATATCAAACCATCTACAGACTCCTAGGACCTGGGAGTACAGAGATGACACATAGGACTCTCTATAAACATAACCTAACAGATAGTGTCTCAACATGTGGATCACTGCTGTCCTTACTATTGCTGCTACTACTGTGGCTGTTGTTGCTGTTCACCCACTGAAGGGTTTCTTCTTCCTCGGCGTCTACCTAAAAAGTTGAATCCCACGAGGGTGAGACAATTGAAAATTGTCCCAGCGAGAGATATAACTCTCCACCGGAAGCATTGTTATTGCAGATAGTAGAATAACACTGAGCATTAGAATTATAAATATTTAACAGTAGGTAATTCATTGAATAAGCTAAGTAGAGTAGTATTCTTGATGCGATCATTTCAATTATAACATGATTAAGTAGCAATATATTCATTTAATAAGGAATATGAAGAACATGTATATCCTTTATCTTTCTAAGACATAATAAACAATGTATCAATATTCATTGTTTCTCATAGTTCAACCCTAAGAAAATATGCTACATGACTGATTACATTTTACAAACAAACTTATGCCCTGAGGAGATGAGGTATACTGCTCATACTCCAACTGACCATTGCGAAATCGAAATCAGTACCAAACATAGGTCATCAGAAGAGCCAGATTTCTATGACCTCATCTTCCTCAGTCAGTGTGAGGTACATCATGAAGGACATCTTGTATCTCTTCCATATATAGCTTTCCAGGGTATATTGGCAACTTTGCTATTAGAGTTACAGTGGCATGTTGTACTCTCTTCGAAATCGAGGGATTTCTTGTTTATCTCACATCGATTCGACATTAACATTATCATCGGGAGATTAGTGATACATCATCCCAGAATATACATATAATGAAGGATTGAGAGATTTAATGCTTATCTCACATCAATTCGTCCATTAGAGCGTAAGGATATTCGCGCCCATTACCCCCACATATTCAAAAGTATGCTCTCTAGGAGTTCCCTTAGGAAAACCTATTTCACCATCACCAAACTACTGGCGATGATGGATCTATGGTCAGGGCTCTACATGATATCATTTCACTTGATTATTTAAGTACATTACAACATTCTATTAGCATCAGGCATGTTTTCAAACATAAACCTTTATAACAATTGCTTTAAAGAAAAAGTACTATTTCTATCAAGTTCATTTCACTGCTTTAATAGCATTGGGATCTCAATCCCTTATCATCTCATCATCATAATTCATGAATATGAGTGTTTAAACTCTTAGATCATCAAAACACCTATTACCACTTTAATAGGTAACTTAATGCCATCAAGTCATCTGACAGTGTAAACATGATAATTGCAATGCAGGTATTTCACATGGCTCTTACAACCCATCATTCTCTTTTGTTACCTTTCACTAGGCAACATAGCATATCATTGCTTACAAAACTCGTGAAGTACTTTAAATAAACAAGGGATCATAGCTCATACCTGGCTATGTTCAATATCTCATAAAACCTGCATGATTAGTACAGTTGATAACAGATACATCGATTTCATATCAACACAATGTAAAACAACTGTATCATTTTTAATCAATGAATACCCCATTATGCTCTTTCTAGGGTTAGGATTTCCCTTTCAATTCAATTAGGGTTAATCAACCCCTTTAGCTCAATTAGGATTAATGAATTATCATTTCATTATCAACCTTAGAACTTCATGCTAAAAAGCATAACCCAGGATTAGGGTTTCATACTTCCATTTACCTTATTTGGAATTAGGGTTTACTGTTCACTTTGCACCACCCTTGATTAGGGTTTATGTTCAATAATCCCACAATTAGGGTTTACTATTCACATTACATCACCCTAGGTTAGGGTTTACTATTCACATTACATCACTGTTGATTAGGGTTTACTTTTCAAACTACATCACCCTAGGTTAGGGTTTAGTATTCACATTACATCACCCTTGATTAGGGTTTACTATTCACATTACATCACCCTAGGTTAGGGTTTACTATTCACATTACATCACCCTTGATTAGGGTTTACTATTCACATTACATCACCCTAGGTTAGGATTTACTATTCACCCCAAGTAGGAGTGAGCATCAAAGTACCTTGAATTAAGGTCTATCATGACATCATTATGAATTAAGTTCATACCATCATCAAGCATTATGATTTCACCTACTAAAGCCCTCAATTAGGGTTATGATTCATCAACCATCATAATTAGAGTTTCATGATCTCACTAGGAAGGATCATACTCTAATTAGACATTCATTCATATTAGAAGTCCAATACTTAATTATCATCCATGTAGGAAATCTTCTCTTTCATCTTCTCTAAGATGATATTTGCTTCAGCATTAATTAGGCTAAGTAAACTCAATCTTGAAGAAGAATTGACATCACGGATTATCTACATCACCATGGTCATTAATGCTTGATTATTCAAAGGGTACTAATCACCCTATCCCATTAAGGGTACCTTTATTATAATCATCTTTGATTACATCATGTATTAATCAACTAATCACTTTGTCCTTTAACCACTTTAAGTACCCATGTGGTTTTGTTTAATTATCCACCAAACGGTCTTAGCCATATAGACCTCAAACGGTCTTGCACAAACCACTAAAACCGTTTGATAAAGTAATCTTTGAAACCGTTGAGTAAAGTTGCACACTTGAGACTGTTTAGTAAAGTTGGTGGTGTAGACCGTTTGCCAAAGTTGACTTTTGAGACCGTTTGCTAAAGGTGGTCACATGAAACCATTTACTAAAGTAGACCCCTAAAACCGTTTGCGAAAGGTGACCTTCAAGATCGTTTGCTAATGTAACCTCTTGAAAACGCATGAACTCAAATAGTTTGGGATCGTTTGGTCCCAAACGGTCTTGAGACCGTTTGGTCCAAAGCTCCTCAAAACCGCAAGGACCAAAGTTGGCCTCAACTAGTCAAATCGATTTAGGGTTTCCATTGTTGATTCCTTCAACCATTGAATCTATGGAACTACTCATCAATTGGTCCTATCACCACACAACAATTGAGTTAATTAGGTCATCATTCAACTGATTTGACCTTAAATTGACCCTCAATTGATCATCAATTAGGGTTTGAGTCAATTGAATTAGGGTTTGGGAATGTTGATCCTTCAATGTAGACTATTGTTGAACCAATTACTTGAAACTATTGGATTACCATCCAAATTGGGAATGACCTGACCCCAAACGATCTTGAGGTCGTTTGGATGACCTCCAAATGGTCTTGAGACCGTTTGCCCAAGTCAACATCAAAATCCAAGTCAACCAATTAGGGTTTGGATCATTGGATTGATCACCATATCAACATTTAATTACTCTTCAACATAGCATCATTAGATCTTCAATTGCTCAATAATACCTAACCCTAGACCTCCAAATGGTCTTGGGTGATCACCAAATGGTCTTGAGACCGTTTGGGTGATCCCCAAATAGTTTTGAAACCGTTTGGGTCAATCAACCCAAGTTTCAACTCAATCAATTTATCAAATCAGCAATTAACCCATTTAGGGTTTTGGTGATTGTAGGACCTTCAATTAGTGAACCAATTGGAGTTAATCAATAATAATTGATGGATAGTTAACCTATATTATTTTCTACAGGTCTCCAAATGGTCAACGCTTGGTAAACGCCACCAAGTTTGGGTGAAACTGTTTCATTCCAAACGGTTTGAAACAGTTTGGGAAACCGTTTGAGCAACAAAAAGGAAACCATTTAGTAAAGTAGTTCTTTGGATAATCATCTAAAGTAATGTCATCATATTCTTGCTTCATGAATCCAAGAACAGTTGCTGTTCTTCACAGAAGTTTTAGCAAGAACTCAAAAGAGTATCAAAAGAAGAAAAGTAACCAACGATTATTATAGAAAAGAGTGCAATACTAATGCTTAAGGGTTGAGTTATAAAACCTGCCTCTAGAACTGATCTCAAGATCCAAGCTCCATGACTTTAATGGTGGATGGAGTTACAACAACTGTCCAAGGTACGTCCTTGAGCCTTTGGATGTGTAAGCTAGCTAGAATTGGAAATCGGGTGAAGAAATCCAATAATTAAGCATTGCTTTAGGGTTTCCACCATGAATTTGAGGTAGAAGATGATCAAAACTTACCAACAGGTTTGGTCATCCTTCCTCTACTCCTGAGCTCTTCCTTGGTCGGCCAAAGAAAAGATGAGAAAAGGAAAACTAAGGAAATGATCCTTGGGTGTTATTGGAAAAGGATAGTATAAAGGATTGTCAAGGAAAGGGAAAAAGAAAGTTATTTTTCTTTAATTCCAAATAATTTCCACCAAGACCTCCTCCACTCCTTGGCCACAAATCTACCTTCAACTCCTTTCAAAACCTCTCCCTTATCCAAGGATTAATGAAAAAGTAATTAAGCACCTTAAAGAGTTTTATATTAATATCCATCCTTTTAGTGGATATTACTTTTTATTATGATAATGTGAGTTGGCTTCCACTCAACCAAGATTTTATTCTGCCCAAGCAAGTCACAAACTCGTCCAACACTATTGCAAACACATACCACAACTTTTGGTTGAAGGGCTCCTCAATTAATTTATTTCTTTTTGCATTAAATTAAATTAAAGTCCCATTTATGCTTAAATCTTGATTATTTTAATATCAAGATTCTCTCTCCTCCATGATAATTCAAATGAGGCGCCCCTCTCATTTTCTTTGCTCTACGTGATGCCAAGAAACATGAGAGACCATCTAGAGGTTATATTTTGCATATTGAACCCTAGGTTTTGGGTAAATTGCAAATTACACCAAAACTAGGTTTTAATGCACAAGGATTGTTCTACAAGCTTTATCTTGGTGCCCAAGCTTGTTGAATCCATACCACTACATCATATTTATTCTTATGATGTATCAACATCAGAGGAACATCTTATCATGTGCAATTTGCGTGTTAACCCCTCAACTTGGGTAATTTGCACTTTAGTCCAATTTTAACAAAACTATGTTTCAACATTATTCAAAAAGGACTGAAATTGAAATATAAGTTCCTCAAGAGCCTTATTTACTTTTGAAAAGATAAGAGCAAGCATCTAATCAACTTTATTAGGCAAAACACCTAGGGTTAGTACATAACCCAAGTCAGGGATGTTACAAATTATGCACCCCTTACAAGGATTTCGTCCCCGAAATCATAAACAAAACATTTTAAGAGAAAAGAGTAGGTTATTTCCTTCTCATTTCTTCCTCTAGTTCCCATGTAGCTTCTTCAATTCCACAGTGATTCTCGAGGACTTTTACAAGACTTATGTCTTTCTTTTTCAACTTCTTGATCCTTCTATCAAGAATCAACATGGGTCCCTCTACATAAGATATATCATCGTTTAACTCTACTTCCATAGGTTGCATAACTGATCTGTGTCAGGATGACATTTTCTTAGCATGGAAATGTGGAACACTGGGTGTAACTTTTGCAGCTCAGGTGGTAACTCCAGCTTATAAGCTACCTTTCCAACCCGTTCAATGATTGGATAAGGCCCCATAAATCTAGAAGCTAACTTTCCTTTCCTTCCAAATCTAAGAACTCCCTTTCAAGGTGAGGCCTTGAGATACACTCTTTCTCCAACCTGGAATTCTAAAGGTCTACGACGCTTATCAGCGTAAGATTTTTGCCTATCCTGTGCAGTCTTTAGCTGTTGTTGTATTATTTTAATCTTCTCGGTGGTCTGTTGCACAAGATCTCGACCCAAAAGTTGATATTCACCAGTTTCATACCAACATAGGGGAGATGTACAACGTCTACCATACAAAGATTCATAAGGTTCCATGTCAATACTGTGTTGATAGATGTTATTGTAGGCAAACTCTATCAAGCTTAGATGTAGATCCCAACTTCCTGTAAACTGGAGAACACATGCCCTAAGAAAGTCCTCCAAGGTTTGTATAGTCCTTTCTGATTGTCCATCAGTCTGAGGATGGAAGGTCGTACTAAACCTTAACTGTATGCTTAAATCTTTGTGAAGTCGCTCCCAAAAATGAATCATAAACTGGGGACCTCTGTCAGAAACAATGGTAACTAGGACCCCATGCAACCACACTATCTCATCTACATATAACTATACAAGCTTCTCAGCAGAATAGGTTGTTTTGAAAGGTAAGAAATGTGTTGTCTTTGTCAACCTATCAACTATTACCCAGATGGAATCACGACCTTTGGTTGTTTTGGGTAAACCAACCACAAAATCCATGGTTACATGATCCCACTTCCAATGTGGTATGGGCAAATGTTGCAGTGTTCCTGCAGGCTTCTAGTGTTCAACTTTAACTTGTTGACACACTGGACACCGCATAACAAACTCAGAAACATTCTTCTTCAATCTAGGCCACCAATACATATCTTTTAAGTTATGATACATCTCAGTGCTTCCTGGATGCATAGCATACATTGAAGAATGAGTTTCTTCCAGGACTAACTTCCTTAAGTTATCCACATCAGACACAATCATTCTACCATGATAACAGGCTACCTGATCATATGAATCATGGAAACCGTCTTGTTTCTCACTACCATATTCTGATCCAATCTGCTGAACTACAACATCAGCTTGTTGTGCCTCCTTAATCTTCTATCTCAGAGTAGGTTTTATGTGCATCTCAGCTAACAACCCAGATAACAATGATACTTTTAACTGTAAATTGTTTTGCCTTAAAGAGATAAGCATATCTCTCCTAGAGCACACCAAAGAGTTCAATTGTGCTCTGTCTAAGGCTGGTGTTGCTGATTTCCTAATCAAAGCATCATCAACTACATTGGCCTTCCATGGATGATAATCAATTGTACAATTGTAGTCCTTGATTAACTCCATCCAGCAGCGTTGCCTCATGTTTAGCTCGTGCTGAGAGAACATGTACTTTAGGTTCTTATGGTCTGTGAAAATCTAGAATGTCTCTCCATAGAGATAATGTCTCCAGATCTTCAAGGCATGAACTACATCGGCTAGTTCTAGATCGTGCGTCGGATAATTCTCCTCGTGTTTCTTAAGCTGTCGAGAAGCAAAAGAAATCACGTACTTATCCTGCATTAACGCACATCCTAGTCCATTCTTAGAGGCATCACAAAAAACTATATATCCTTTCCCTTGTTCAGGTAACACTAGCACTGGTGCACTTGTCAACCTCTCCTTCAACAACTAAAAAGATTGCTGACACTTATCACTCTAGGCAAAAGGAACATCCTTCCTGGTCAACTTAGTTAAAGGTAAGGCTATAGAACTGAAGTTCTTAATGAACCTCCTGCAATAGCCTGGCAACCCTAAGAAACTGTGAATCTCCGTTGGTGTCTTCGGCTGCTCCCATTGCAGGACATATTCTACCTTTTTAGGGTCAACACGTATACCTGAAGCAGATATTACGTGTCCAAGAAAAGAAACTTCTGGTAACCAGAACTCACACTTGCTAAACTTAGCATATAACTTATGCTCTCTTAGCAAGGTTGGAGCCTGACGAAGATGCTGATCATGCTGCTGAGCATCTCTACGGTAGATCAGAATGTCATCTATGCAGACCACAACACATAGATCAAGAAAAGGTTGAAAGATTCTATTAATGAGTTCCATAAATGTAGCTGGTGCATTGGTTAGTCCAAATGACATAACTATGAATTCATAGTGACCATACCTTGTCCTAAAGGCAGACTTAGGTATGCCATCCTCCTTAATACGTAGCTGATGATATCCCGACCTCAAATCTATCTTTGAGAAGACTATTGCACCACACAAATGGTCAAAGAGATCATCAATCCTTGGTAAAGGATACTTATTCTTTATTGTTACTTTATTTAATTGTCTGTAATCAATGCACAACCGCATTGATCCATCCTTCTTTTTAACAAAAAGGACTGGAGCACCCCAGGGTGAAGTGCTTGGTCAGATGAAGCCCTTCTCAAGCAACTCTTGCAGTTGTTTCTTGAGTTCTGCCATCTCAGCAGGAGTCATCCTATACGGTGTTTGTGCTAAAGGCTGCGTGTTCGGGACCAGATTAATCTCAAAGTCAATCTCTCGGGGTGTAGGTACACCTGGAAGTTCTTTAGGAAACACATATTCAAATTCCCTGACTATCGGAACTTCAGTAGGGTTATAACTTTCCATGGTGGTATCTACCACATGGGACAAGAATGCATAACATCCTTGCCTCATCAGCTTCTCAGCTACCATATATGACACAAGATAGTTTGGAAGGATCTTTCTGTCTCCTTGAAAGATCCATGTGTCACTTTCATCTGTGAATACAACTTGCTTAGACTCACAATCCAAGACAACCTTATATCTTTCTAAGGTATCCATCCCAAGGATTATATCAAACCCATACATCCCAAGTGGTATAAGATCCACTTGAATGTGATATTCAGAAAAGAAAAGAATGTAGGGAGAAAACACTTCCCATAAAACAGCAGATCCCATTAAAGGAGTTTCTAACTTAAAACTCTATGCCCTATGACCCACTATCATATTGCAGTCAAGAATCACTCTTCGAGTGATAAAGGAATGTGTAGCACCCAGATCAATTAAAACAGATACGATGCAGGATGTAGACATATCAGAATAAAATAGCTTCATCTGACCTGTCACACCCGAGGGTTGATCACTGCATCAGGTGGATTCATCACATAGAATCTCGTCATTGCTTGTGGTTGATTCGGTGCTCGATAACTGGGTGCTGATGATCTATATTGGGATGTTTGTCCACATCCTCTAGCACCTCCTGGAAATTGTCTCCTCTGAGTACCTTACTGACTCTACCTTTGAGGTTGAGTCACACTTGCCTCTCCGGCTCTGCAATCCTTCATCAGATGCCCCACTTTTCCACATATGAAACAACTCCTGATCCCTTGCTGTGGTCTGGATGGTCCTGTAACTAACATAGATGCTAAGCTACGAGCTCCTTCTGCTGGTCAACTTCATCCTCTACCCCTATTTGACATCCACTGCGTCTGAGTACTGAATCTAGGTGGTGGTGTAGGCCTGGAAAACCTCAGTTTCTTGAAACCTTTGGATGAAGATCCTTGGAACTGGGGGTACACCTTCTTGTTCTTGGTCGGTCGCTTCTCCATCACAGACCTCTCTATCCTTATGACAGACTCCACAAAAGTAGCAAATCTTTCCCTATTCTCTAAGGCAGACACAGGGGTGGTCAACTCAGTGTTTGATCCCTTCTCAAAACATCAAATCTGTTCTTCATTTGTAGTTTCCAGATGCGGACAGAATCATAAAAGCTCCATGAAATTAGCCTCGTACTCACTAATGTTCATTGGTATTTGTCTTAACCTCTCAAACTGAGAGATTTTCTCATCCAGGAACGTCTTAGGAAAGTATCTATTGACAAATTCTCATCAAAATACTTCCCATTTGATCTCCACACCTGGCCTTTTTCCCTCCTCTATGGTCCACCAGTGACCAGCACTCCCCTTAAGAAGGTACACAACATGTCTAACTTTCTCAGCTTCTGGGATGTTCAGGATTCTAAAGGCTTTCTCTAACTCTGTTAGCCACATGTCAGCATCTGCTGGGTCAGTTGTCCTAGCATATTCTGTAGCTCCAACCCGACTCATATGTGTCATGGCAGTTATAAACTGCCCAAACATGGCTTGGAAGGTTGGGTTTTCCATGTCAGCTTGATTGAAATGGGGTGGTTCAGGCATAGGCTCCCCCCTTCCTTGGTGTCTTGCACCTCCTCCGGGTGCAGCGATGCTACTTTCAGCAACATGTTCATCATGTGATCCAGACATCTTTAGTTTTCGCTTCTCCTCCTATATGAGCAGAAGACACTATCAGATAGACTGGAAGATACTAGAACAAACTCAACAACCTTAGTCCTATGTCTCTGTAGACTCAGTGAACCTAGAGCTCTGATACCACTAATTTGTGGCGTACGTCTCGAGAAAACAAGATTAACTAATGCGGAAGCGATCGTTAGCAGTGGAATTACTGAAAATCACTAAAAAATAAAACTTTTTGCACTGAGAATTCACAAACTGTAAAAATCTTTCATAAAGAATCAAAGTAAGTTATTTACATTCTGATACATCAGTACATCTCTGTATCATCTCATCTCGAGAGTCATAACATTGACTGCTCTGTTAAACTGTACATAAGCAGTATACAAAAATCTCGAGGCATCAAGCCAAAAATCTTAGATCTATATCAAACCATCTACTGACTCCTAGGACTTGAGAGTATAGAGACGACACATAGGACTCTCTATATACATAACCTAATAGACAGTGTCTCCACCTGTGGATCACTACTGTCCTTGCTGTAGCTGCTGTTGCTGTTCACCCACTGAAGGGTTTCTTCTTCCTCGACGTCTACCTAAAAAGTTGAATCCCATAGGGGTGAGACAATTGAAAATTTTCCCAGTAAGAGATATAACTCTCTGCCGGAAGCATTGTTATTGCAGATAATAGAATAACACTGAGCAGTAGAATTATAAATATTTAACAGCATGTAATTCATTGAATAAGCTAAGTAGATCAGTATTCTTGATGCGATCATTTCAATTATAACATGATTAAGAAGCAAGCCATTCATTTAATAAGGAATATGAAGGACATGCATATCCTTTATCTTTCTAAGACATAATAAACAATGTATCAATATTCATTGTTTCTCGTAGTTCAACCGTAAGCAAATATGCTACAGGGCCGATTACATTTTACAAACAAACTTATGCCCTGAGGAGATGAGGTATACCGCTCATACTCCAACCGACCATTGCGAACATAGGTCATCAGAAGAGCCAGATTTCTATGACCTCATCTTCCTCAGTCAGTGTGAGGTACATCATGCAGGACATCTCGTATCTCTGCATATATAGCTTTCCAGGGTATACTGGCAACTTCGCTATTAGAGTTACAGTGGCATGCTATATTCTCTTCGAAATCGAGGGATTTCTTATTTATCTTACATCAATTCGACATTAACATTATAATCGGGAGATTAGTGATACATCATCCTGACATATACATATAATGAAGGATTGAGAGATTTAATGCTTATCTCACATCAATTCCTCCATTAGGGCGTCAGGATATTCGTGCCCATTACCCCCACATAATCAAAAGTATGCTCTCCAGGAGTTCCCATAGGAAAACCTGTTTCACCATCACCAAACTATTGACGATGATGGATCTATGTTCAGGGATCTACATGATATCATTTCACTTGGTTATTTAAGTACATTACAAAATTCTTTTAGCATCATGCATGTTTTCAAACATAAACCTTTATAACAATTGCTTTAAAGAAAGAGTAATATTTCTATCAAGTTCGTTTTACAACTTTAATAGCATTGGGATCTCAATCCCTTATCATCTCATCATCATAATTCATGAATATGAGTGTTCAAACTCTTAGATCATGAAAACACTTGTTACCATTTTAATAGGTAACTTAATGCCATCAAGTCATCTGACAGTGTAAACATGATAACTGCAATGCAAGTATTTCACATGCCTCTTACAGCCCATCATTCTCTTTTGTTACCTTTCACTAGGCAACATAGAATATCGTTGCTTACAAAACTCATGAAGTACTTTCAATAAACAAGGGATCATAGCTCATACATGACTATGTTCAATATCACATAAAACCTACATGATTAATACAGTTGATAACAGATACATCGATTTCATATCAACACAATGTAAAACAACTGTATCATTTTTAATCAAGGAATACCCCATTATGCCCTTGCTAGGGTTAGGGTTTCCCTTTCAATTCAATTAGGGTTAATCAACCCCTTTATCTCAAATAGGATTAATGACTTATCATTTCATTTTCAACCTTAGAGCTTCATGCTAAAAAGCATAACCAAGGATTAGGGTTTCATACTTCCATTTACCTTATTTGGAATTAGGGTTTACTGTTCACGTTGCACCACCCTTGATTAGGGTTTATGTTCAATAATCCCACAATTAGGGTTTACTATTCACATTACATCACCCTAGGTTAGGGTTTGGTATTCACATTACATCACCCTTGATTAGGGTTTACTATTCACATTACATCACCCTAGGTTAGGGTTTACTATTCACATTACATCACCCTTGATTAGGGTTTACTATTCACATTACATCACCCTAGGTTAGGATTTACTATTCACCCCAAGTAGGAGTGAGAATCAAAGTAACTTGAATTAAGGTCTATCATGACATCATTATGAATTAAGTTCATACCATCATCAAGCATTAGGATTTCACCTATTGAAGCCCTCAATTAGGGTTATGAATCATTAACCATCAAAATTAGAGTTTCATGATCTCACTAGGTAGGATCATACCCTAATTAGATATTCATTCATATTAGAAGTCCAATACTTAATTATCATCCATGTAGGAAATCTTCTCTTACATCTTCTCTAAGATGATATTTGCTTCAGCATTAATTAGGCTAAGTCAACTCAATCTTGAAGAAGAATTGACATCACGGATTATGTCTACATCACCATGATCATTAATGCTTGATTATTCAAAGGGTACTAATCACCCTATCCCATTAAGGGTACCTTTATTATAATCATATTTGATTACATCATGTATTAATCAACTAATCACTTTGTCCTTTAACCACTTTAAGTACCCATGCAGTTTTGGTTAATTATCCACCAAACAGTCTTGGCCATATAGACCTCAAACGGTCTTGCACAAACCACTGAAACCGTTTGGTAAAGTAACCTTTGAAACTGTTTTGTAAAGTTGCACACTTGAGACCGTTTAGTAAAGTTGGTGGTGTTGACCGTTTGCCAAAGTTGACTTTTGAGACCGTTTGCTAAAGGTGGTCACATGAAACCGTTTACTAAAGTAGACTCCTGAAACCGTTTCCTAAAGGTGACCTTCAAGATCGTTTGCTAAAGTAACCTCTTGAAAATGCATGAAATCAAACGGTTTGGGATCGTTTGGTCCCAAATGGTCTTGAGACCGTTTGGTCCAAACCTCCTCAAAACCGCAAGGACCAAAGTTGGCCACAACTAGTCAAATTGATTTAGGGTTTCTATTGTTGATTCCTTCAACCATTGAATCTATGGAACTACTCATCAATTGGTCCTATCACCACACATCAATTGAGTTAATTAGGTCATCATTTAACTGATTTGACCTTCAATTGACCCTCAATTGGTCATCAATTAGGGTTTGAGTCAATTGAATTAGGGTTTGGGAACGTTGATCCTTCAATGTTGACTATTGTTGAACCAATTACTTGAAACTGTTGGATTACCACCCAAATTGGGCATGACCTGACCCCAAACGGTCTTGAGGTCATTGAGATGACCTCCAAACGGTCTTGAGACCGTTTTCCCAAGTCAACCAATTAGGGTTTGGATCATTGGATTGATCACCATATCAACATTTAATTGCTCTTCAACATAGCATCATTAGATCTTCAATTTCTCAATCATACCTAACCCTAGACCTACAAATGGTCTTGGGTGATCACCAAACGGTCTTGAGACCATTTGGGTGATCCCCAAATGGTTTTGAAACCGTTTGGGTCAATCAACCCAAGTTTGAACTCAATCAATTTATCAAATCAGCAATTAACCCATTTAGGGTTTTGGTGATTGTAGGACCTTCAATTAGTGAACCAATTTGAGTTAATCAATAATAATTGATGGATCATTAACCTACATTATTTTCTACAGGAATCTAAATGGTCAACGCTTGCTCAATGCCACCAAACGGTCTTGGGACCGTTTCCCTCCATGTGGTTTGGGTGAAACCTTTTCATTCCAAATGGTTTGAAACTGTTTGCTCCCAACGGTTTGGGAAACCGTTTGAGCAACAAAAAGGAAACCGTTTAGTAAAGTAGTTCTTTGGATAATCATCTAAAGTGATGTCATCATCTTCTTCCTTGGTGAATCCAAGAACAATTGTTGTTCTTCACAGAAGTTTTAGTAAGAACTCAAAAGAGTATCAAAAGAAGAAAAGTAACCAACGATTATTATAGAAAAGAGTGCAATACTAATGCTTAAGGGTTGAGTTATAAAACCCACCTATAGAACTGATCTCAAGCTCCAAGCTCCACGGATTTAATGGTGTATGGAGTTCCAACAACTGTCCAAGGTCCATCCTTGAGCCTTTGGATGTGCAAGCTAGCTAGAATTGGAAATTGGGTGAAGAAATCCAATAATTAAGCATTGCTTTAGGGTTTCCACCATGAATCTGAGGTAGAAGATGATCAAAACTTACCAACAGGTTTGGTCATCCTTCCTCTGCTCCTGAGCTCTTCATTGGTCGGCCAAAGCAAAGATGAGAAAAGGAAAACTAAGGAAACGATCCTTGGGTGTAATTGGAAAAGGATGAGTATAAAGGATTTTCAAGGAAAGGGAAAAAGAAAGTTATTTTTCTTTAATTCCAAATAATTTCCAGCAAGACCTCCTCCACTCCTTGGCCATGAAGACACCTTCAAATCCTTTCAAAACCTCTCCATTATCCAAGGATTAATGAAAAAGGAATTAAGCACCTTAAAGAGTTTTATATTAATATCCATCCTTTTAGTGGATATTACTTTTTATTATGATAATGTGAGTTGGCTTCCACTCAACCAAAATCTTTTTATGCCCAAGAAAGGCACAAGCTCGTCCAAAACTATTGCAAACACATCCCTCAACTTTTTGTTGAAGGGCTCCTCAATTAATTATTTTCTTTTTGCATTAAATTAAATTAAAGTCCCATTTATGCTTAAATCTTGATATTTTAATATCAAGATTCTCTCTCCTCCGTGATAATTCAAATGAGATGCCCTCTCATTTTATTTTCTATACTTGATGCCAAGAAACATGAGAGACCCTCTAGAGGTGATATTTTGCATATTGAACCCTAGGTTTTGGATAAATTGCACATTACACCAAAACTAGGTTTTAATGCACAAGGATTGCTCTACAAGCTTTATCTTGGTTCCCAAGCTTGTGGAATCCATACCACTACATCATATTTATTATTATGATATCTCAACATCAAAGGAGCATCTTATCATGTGCAATTTGCATGTTAACCCCTCAACTTGGGTAATTTGCAGTTTAGTCCAATTTTAACAAAACAATGTTTCAACATTATTCAAAAAGGACTGAAATTGAAATATAAGTTCCTCAAGAGCCTTATTTACTTTTGAAAAGATAAGAGCAAGCATCTAATCAACTTTATTAGGCAAAACACGTAGGGTTAGTACATAACCTAGGTCAGGGATGTTACAAGTTGGTTCACACCTTAGACAATTTCAAATCAAATTAGCCTAACACTCCAAATGCCTGTCTCAACCAATGAGACGATTGCTTGGCACTCTTGACAGCTATTTCACTCTATTAGATGGGCGTTTGGAAGTGAATTCATCTTGATTTGTTGTGTGAATCAATTACCTAAACATTTTAGTAATTAATTCGATTGTCATTCTACCATAAAATCCTCTTCTAGGTTGAGACCTTTGTCACTCATGTCCAGATTGAACTCGAGGCGTGGAGCAATCATCCTCTTCATCATTCAATCTTGTATCATAAACCAGAGAAAACTCTCTGAGATATATGTAAGATCAATATCACATATTGATTCACATGTGCATGGCCATGCATTTCTCAGTCTCGCAAATCAAGAGGCCTAGAACATCAAACTCCTTTAGGAGGGACAAATCGCATTTCTATCACTCACACTCTATCCCCATGTGTCAAAATCACCCAATCATCACCTTTATAACAACACATGTTTCAGGACTGCATTTTATGATGACTAAACATACCCAACAACATGTGATACGTGTTGTGATCTCAATTCTAAAAACCACAACCACTACTATAACTATGAGAGTTGACTATGACTTCCATGATTATGGCTTCCATGTGTCAATCTCGTGGTAGGTCTATCTAATACACTATTCTCTAACATGTATTTTTATTATTAGTTTGATATTGCCATATCATGACTACTGAGATTCTATCATCAACCAACTCACACTCTAATCTTATGTGTCATTGTTACCTATCAACCTTCAACAATAACAATCGATCAGGGACATAATGAGAATATGCATATGTACTCTTAGCATCCGTATGATCTAATTATTCCAATTCATGTACTTGAAGACATACATCATTGAGTAATACTATTATCTAGACATTTATAATGTTACATCATTATCTCATAACTGAATTAAATAGGAAGCTTGCATTTATTTATTAATCAAATCAATTACAAGTTATGCCATTACAATCATTATATGTTGGCACTTTGGGCATACATACCAATAGACTCCCACTTGCACTTAGAGCCAATCACCCATGAATCATATTCTAAGTGATGTAACATGACCGTCATGCTTCTGCTATGAAAGTGCATTTGTAAAGGGGTCAACAACATTATTCACAATTGGCACTCTTCAAATCTTTACATCTCCTCCATGTATGATCTCTCATATGAGATGGAACTGCCTTTGTATATGCTTTGATTGTTGATGTGATCTGGGTTCCTTAGCTTGTACAATAGTTCCATTGTTGTCACAATATAGATCGATTGCATCATTGATGCTTGGAACAACCCCAAGTTATGTAATGAACTTCTTGATCCATATAGCCTCTTTTGTTGCATTCAATGCAGCACTATACTCGACCTCTGTTGTACAATTGGCAACTGTCTCTTTCTTGGAACTCTTCCAGGGTACATCTTCATTGTATAGACAAAACACGAATCCTGATTGCAATTTGGAATCATCTTTGTCAGTCTAGAAGCCTGCATCAGTGTAACCTCTTACCACCAACTCTTCCTCTCCGCCGTAGACCAAGAATTGAACCTTAGTTCTTCTCAAGTACTTGAGGCTATTCTTCATGACTGTCTAGTGAGAATCACCTCGATCTGACTGATATCTGCACGTCATGCTCAACATACAAGACATCTAGATGGGTACACAACATTGCATACATGATTGATCCAATTGTTGCGGCATATGGAATCAAACTCATGTGTTCCCTTTATTCACAAGAATTGGGACACTAAAATTTAGAGATGGTCACTCCATGAAATGCTGGAAAGTTCCTCTCTTTGAGTTCTCCATGCTAAACTGCTTCAACACGTTGTCAATGTATGTGCTCTGACATAGTCCAAGCAGCCTTCTAAATCTATCTCTATATATCTTTATCCCCAATATGTAGGAAGCTTTTTCCAAGTCTTTCATTGAGAACATATTTCCAAGAAATGTCTTTATATTTGTAAAGTAGGACCTTGAACTTGTTTAAAATCCTTTGCAACCAATCTACCCTTATAGGTTTGAACTTTTCCATCCATGTCGGTCTTCTTCTTGAAGACACACTTCCACCCTATGGGTTTTACCCCTTTAGGTGGATCAACCAAAGTCCATACTTTGTTGGTATACATGGATGCCATCTCAGATATCATGACCTTAAGCCATGTCTTAGACTCTGGTCCCTCAATAACATCTTGATAGGATATTGGCTCATCATCTATGACCAATTCACTACCTTCTTGAGTTACAAGATATCCAAATCTTTTAGGCTCAAGGCATGTCCTAGTAGATCTATGAGGTTCCTATGTTACTTGAGGAATTTGAGACACCACAACATCTTGTGATTCTTTTTTATTCTCTTGTTCATCTATTTGTTCAATGTTTTCTTGTTGGTCTCAAACCTCTTTGAGTTCCACTTTTCTCCCACTAATTCTTTTGGAAATGAAATCCATCTCACGAAATACAACATCCCTAGCAACAAACACTTTGCTGTCATATGGGAAATAAAATTAATATCCTCTTGTTTCTTTAGGATATCCAACAAAATAAAATTTATCAGATTAAAGACCTAGTTTATCAGAAAACATTCTTTTAACATAAGATTCACATCCCCAAATCCTCATAAAAGATATATTGGGATGCTTTCTAGTCCATATCTCATATGGTGTCTTTTGAACTGATTTAGATGGTACTTGGTTTAGTGCAAACACGGTAGTTTCTAGAACATACCCCCAAAAGGTAGTCGGAAGATGGACTAGACTTATTATCAATCACACCATATCTAGTATTGTGTGATTCCTTCTTTCTAATACACTATTATGTTGAGGTGTTCTTGGCGGTGTCCATTGGGATACAATACCATGGTCTTTCAGAAGGTCTTCAAACTCTTGGTTTAAGTATTATCCAACTCGATTAGAACAAAGTGCCTTAATACTTTTACCAAGTAGGTTCTCTACTTCATTCAAAAACTCCTTGAACCTATCTAGAGTTTTGACTTATGTTTCATTAAATAAATATAGCCATACCTATTGATGTCATCAGTGAAGGTAATGAAGTATTGATACCCACCTCTAGAGGTTGTTCTAAAAGGTCCACACACATCAGTATGTATGAGTCCTAATAGATTGCTAGCCCTTTCATTGTTACCAGTGAAAGGGGTCTTAGCCATCTTTCCCAACAAACAAGATTCACATGTCTCTATTGATTACATATCAAAAGAGTCTTGGTAACCATCTTTATGGAGTCTAGATATGTGATTTTCATTTATGTGCCCTAGATGACAATACCAAAGGTATGTTTTGTTTGAGTTTAAGCCTTTTGGAATTTATGTTATAACATCTGTCTTTAGATCTAATAAATAAAGATCATAGGACATTGGGGCAATTCCATAGAAGATCCCACCTTTTGGAATAGAACATAGACTATTTTTAATATGGAATTTAAATGCATTCTTTCCATAAAAGATATAGAAATCATGATTCTATTTATAGGAGGTACATAATAGTAGTTCTTTAACTCTATTGCAAGCCCTATGAGTAGAGATATACTATAGGTTCCAACTGTTCTCTCTGCAACTATTGAGCCATTAGCAACTCATAGTTCCACCTCACCTTTTCTGAAAGTCCTACATCCTTTTAGATCTTGCATATGAGAACATATGTAAGATCCACATCCAGTATCTAGTACCCATGATGATGAAGTAGATAGGTTTATTTCAACAACGTATATACCTAAAGTGGAGATCATCATCCCCATCTTCTTCTTCCCGAATGCCTTCAAGAACAAAGGATGAGTTCCTCTTATACTTTTCTTTCTCCTTATCTTGAGTGTTGAAGATTTGGATTTTGTCTTGACTTTAGAATTATTCTCAGTCTTTCTTTGATCATTGGATTCAACTCTGCCGATCACCATCATGAGCTTGTGCTTCTTCAATTTTGCTTTAGCATGAATCAAAATGGCAAGCAAGTCTGACATGTGTCCAAACATATTATTCACATGATAACATGCAATAAAGTGACTAAATGATTCTGGCATTGTCTTTAGAATCATCTCAGTGGACAACTCTAGGCTCAAGGTGAATCCCAGTTCTTTAAGATGATACACATGTGCAATCATATTGAGCATATGTTCTTCAATTGAGGTTCCTTCTGTCAGCTTGGAGTCAAGAAACACCTTTAGAATACCGTCCTTTTCTTGCTTTGCAAGATCAAGTGTCACTTTCTGAAGATGTGTTACCATCTCAAGAGCACTCATGTCCTCACATTGCTCATGCAACTCATGGTTCATGTAGCTAAGGATAGGTACTTTATCTCTAAGGAATCATTGGCATGCTTCCAGTAAGCATCCACTTGTGCCCTAGGTTCTTTAGGGCAGGTATTTCTAGCATTGGTTTGTTAAGGATGTAGATCTTGCACTCCTCATTGAGAACCCTTCTCAAAGTCCAAACCCAGTCGTGAAAATTTGTTCCATCAAGTTTGTCCTTTTTCAGGACCAATCATAATTTAGATTTTTTGCCATTTGATTCTACAAGAGATGATGATGTTAGTTAGGTATTTAATTATTATCACTCCCACTATTTTATTCAAATTCATAGACCTCAATATCAATTAAGAATATTGTAGAATAAAATAGTCTAGTAACCCAGATCCAAGATAATTCAACTGTGGCTTGATCAACACCGCAAAACACACTCAACTATCAAGGTAGGAAACTCTTGCCAATTGCATCACATGCAATTCTGGATAGAAGATATGTGCAACCCCTTTCCATAATCATTTACATGCTTCTGGGTCTAGACACTTTGAGAATCACCAGTCAATTCTGACCCAAAAGTTGACACAATAATAATGCAGCCCGCTTGGGTGGAACTTACATTATTACCAACACACTTCCATGAGATAGACAATGCACCACACTTGGGCATTACTTATGCTTGTTTGGTCAAACTTTTCATTTGTTCCTCTTTTTGAAAGCATTTAAGACTTGATATTTTAATTAAGAGAGTTTGTATTTATAAATACATATACTCTATCGAATTACCACATATATAATACGTATCATATACATGATATATCCACAACGAAAACATGCAATAAGCGAAAGTGATGGTTATGGCCAGCCTAATGTAATTCCTTGGAGCCACAAGAAATTACGTCATCCTAGGTCCACATCACATGTAGAAACCTATTATTGATGAAGATATGTGTTTGCCAATCTGGATTAATTAGTTCAACCCTTGAACTGATTGGCTTTCCTCTTGGTCAGTTGCTTGGTCATCTCACCGGTCATCCGATTCTTCTGTCCACCATCTACTGGCTCCTCCGGCTGATTGGTTAGGTCTACCATATGATCGGTTCAGCTTGTCCTCCATGTTCCTTTAGCTAGTCTTCTTGTCTTCGGGATGTCTTCTTCTTCGTCATAACAGAAAAGTAAAGTATAATACTTTTACATGATATAGAGAAACCTCAAGTTACATTTGAGGGGAGCAAGGGTAGGAAAGAATGAACTTTACATTGGGAAGATAAGATAGAGGCCCAATACGTAGACCAAAATAAAAGGATAAACCAACCACATAATCATGTAAAAATAATAGGGGTTATTGGCCATAGATATGCTACACATCCACAAATAAAATCACTTTTTCGGTGATGTGTGTAACTTGAATACATATATCATATATGTATTAGTTTGGGATTATTGTGATATTTGATTGGACAGATATTATTAGCATCACATGCAATAATAGAACAAAAAAAAACAAAATTAGATCATATCGGTTATCCCATAATATAGTAAATTGACATTGGCTCTGCTACCACTGTAGGAAAATATGGCTACAGAACAGGCAACGTATTTTTTTATCTATCATTTTCCCCATAACTAGAGGATCACATCAATAACTGTAAGATGGAAAGGATGGCTTCGAGGATTTACCTGGTCCTGGAGACAGTCCAATGGCAATCCTCATTGTTTTAGTTGTGCAACTCTAACTCCTAGTTGCACTTGGACTCATCTGACTACTCCTCCACAAACAACAAACTCGAACATCATCATCTACAAGAACTCCTCTTATAATGGACTGTTGGTTGAAAATTCCCTCCTAGTGACAGACAACAACCTTCTTTCTCTACAAGAAGTCCACACAAATCACCTAGAACTCTTGTTCTCCTACTAGAACAGATAGGAAGAAGTTCTCCCTCCCGTTGGCATAGTAGTCACCAACTTGCTCTCCCACAACAATGATCTCAGTTGCTCTCTCCCTTGCTATCTCTCCCTAGTCGGGTAGAACTTGCTTGGGATTTCTTGGTAACCACAACCGGAGAGGACACAAATTTTCATAGCATTTGATTTGCAATTGTCTGTGTTATATTCTGGAAAGCCCATAGTACCCATCTATTTATAGGAGGGCTTTGGGTCTAGGTTCCTAGTCTATGAGGGAGAGGAAGAGACCAGAAGATCTTTAATTTTTTTTAACCTGCGACCACTGAAACAATCGTCTGACACACCAAATGGTCGTCTGGCATGAGAGATAGTCCTCTCATACTACGAGATGATCATTTTTTAGTTTTCCAATTGCATACAAAATTGGCAATTTGTTTACCATTAATATTAAACAGTAATCCTTGCATAACAAGTAATGTGCAATCCAAATGAACACGGAAAGTATCTAGAACCTTCCTTCAGTCGAACTGACCAATCTCACCCATGTGAAATAGCCATCTCAGTCACCCAGATTTTCGTCTGGTGTCCCAAGTCGAGCCGGTCGGTTCGGTCGATTCACACTTTAGCTAATTTCAACTTGAATTAGCCTAACACTCCAAACTCCCATCTTAACCCTTTAGACTACCGTTTTCCACTCTAGATGAACATCTCACTCTGTGGGTTGGGTGTTTTATAGTGTAGTCAGCCTAATTTGTTGTGTGAATCAATTACCTAAATGCTTTAGTAATTAATCCAATTGTCATTCCATCTTAAATTCTACTTCTTGATCGACACCTATGAGTGTGACCCTATAGGTTGCATATTATGTTGGCAGTGAATTTCCATAATAACTTATGACATCACAAGCAATGAGAGGTCCCTAGTCACATATCAATGCTATCTAAGTAAATGGAAAGTTGGAGAACAACTTCAACCTACAATATGTGTATGGTGTTGTAATGTTTGTATAGTTCCTTTGTCACTCATGTCTAGATTGAACTGGATGCATGGAGCAGTCATCTTCTTCATCATTCAATCTTGTTTCTTGAACCATAATAGACTATCTGAGATATATGTAAGCTCAATATTACATGTTGACTCACATGTGCAAGGCCATGCATTTATCAATCTCTCTAATAAAGAGGCCTAGAACATTAAACTCATGTATGAGGGACAAATCTCATTTCTATCACTCACAGTCTATCCTAATATGTCAAAGTCACCCAATCATCACCTTTATAACAACCCAGGTTTCAGGACTGTGTTTGATGATGTCAAAGTGTCTGAAATGACATGTGATGAGTGTAGTGGTTTTAGGTCTAAGAACCACGACCACTTCCATCACTGTGAGAGCTGACTATAACTTCCATGATGATGACTTCCATGTGTCAATTCTAAAGTGCGTCTGTCTGATACATTGTTCTCTAACATGTATCTATGTGATTTGTCTGATATTGCCATATCATGACTAATGAGATTCTGTCATCGACCAACTCACACTCTGATCTTATGTGTCATTGTTGTCTATCAACCTTCCACAATAACAACTGATCAGGGACATAATGAGAATATACATATGTATTCTTAGCATTGGTATCATCGCATTTATCCAAGTCACGTACTTGAAGACATACATCATTTATAATACTATTCTCTAGACATTTATAATGTACATCATTATCTCATAATTGAATTAAATAGGAAACTTGCATTTATTTAATAATTATATCAAAATACAAGTTATGACATTACAATCATCATATGATTGGTTCTCTGGGAAAACATACCAATAGAAAGAATGGTTGATGATAGTTTACTATTTTACACTTCATCCTAATTAATTGTTTGTCTTGATGCTTATGGAAATATTTGGAATGTAGCTATTCATTTGATTTATGTAACCACACAATGTTAGTTGGTCTGATGACCAATTTATTGTGTTACACGTTAAGGTAGTAAATTCATATGTTGTGACATAAAGGTATTTTGATATTATTTTTGTAAATACTTTAGTAAATGTAATAATATTCAAGAATTAGTAACTAATTTTATAGACATCACAAAAATATGGTAAAATATCAACACTATAAAATGAGATATAGCGTCAGCCATTTTAGGCATACAACGTCGGTGTAACATACTGAATCTCAGGGTCCTTTATAAATTTACCCACTTTTGTACTTTTCTTTACCTTCTAGTACTTTTGGACTCTTCTAATAAATCTCCCATCCTTTTGAGCCTTCTTTGGCCTCAATGTTGAATTTGAGCCTTTCTTGAGGTATATTCACAAATTACCTACATTTATGTTTATGTAGGGGGTTTCTCACAAATAACCCATCTAATGAGATAAGTGAGGTCTAATCATGCAATTTGACCATTAATGAGATAATATGAGTGGAGTATGTTAATTTGGAGCTTTTTGGATAAATATACTAGTAACAATGTATTTGAGTTAATATATGGGAGTAATTAACTCCTTACTTTCACTCTCCTCCAAATAGGGAAATAATGCACTAATAAGAGTATTATGTGTTGATATATGACTCATAATATTTATATGTGACTAATATCTCGAGATATACCCTATTATGTCATTAAAATATATTCTTTATATTAATTGCTCTTTTTATGCTTTATTATATGCTTTAATAGTCTATGAATTAATTAGGGAGCTAAACATGTGATTTTCAAGAAACTAATGGCATAGAATCGTTGTAGGTGTTGTCATAAACCTATGATTAAAATTTGAGGTCATTTGGGCTTCATTTGACCCTTCCAATGGATTTTACAAGTTCCCATATAGTTTAACTATAGTAGATGAATGGATTTTTGCATTTATTTCATTTATATCATGTGTCACGCACTTGTCCCCCATTGGATCTCAGTCAAACGGATTTCGGGTCATTTTCAACCTCCATCCCGTAGACCAAGAGGATGCCTAGGCTCCTCCACCTCGTTCTCCCTCTCCTCTATACCGTTTTGTAAGATTTAAGTTGTGTTGGCTTCGTCTCCTTGAGCCGCACCGTTTAAGCCTTGGAACGTCCGCCGCCGTGCACCATGGCCAAAGTGCCCAAAGGCACCAGCCGTGGCTTCTTGTCTCCCACATTGTTTTGTCTCTTTGCACCTTCGCACCTATATATACCACCTACCACATCTCCTTCCGCCCCATTGCAAGCTTTTACAGTTGCTAATTTGGCCCGAAGCTCCCCCTCTTAGCCCCAAAACCTCCACCTTATCACAGATATTTCAGACCTTTTTGTGGCTTCCTGGTGATAGCAGCACTCCAATAAATCACACCGGTGAGTTCCTCTCGTCTTGAGCTTCGTTTCGAGTACCTATACGTCCGATTTGGTCAAGAAACGAGGAAATGCCCAATCGAGCAAGCTTCTCCTCTGGGGCCATTGCTCACGTGAAAGGTAGAAGAAGACCACTGCTTTTTTATAGTTTTGCCCCTGTGCGCCCATTCCCTTCTTCTTTAACATGAGGGGCATTTTGGTCATCTTCTCCCTTGTTGGCTATGAGGCCTATGTGGCATTTTCTTGCAATCTGATTGGTCCAACTTGCTTAATTCATAGTAAATTGGTCCTTGCTCAGAAAAATACAAATAAATAGTTGTTGGAAAGGATTTTTCATGTAAAATCTGATTTTGTGATTTTTGAGACCTTATTCCCAATGATTTCTCCAAGTTTGATTTAAATGACACTTTGAGTATGTTAAATGTTCTAAAAAAATCATAATTAATGCATACTAACTCCAAATTGAGAAATAAAATATTTTTTCCTAATCAGTGAAATCTAAGTGAACTTTTAGTCCTAGATTTGAGTCCTAAATCAATGGTTTTTGAATAAGGTCTAAAATGGCTATTTCCTTTATACTTTATGCTTAATAAATGCTAATTTATGTGAAATGTTTGTAACTAGGGTTAATGGATGTTGATACAATCTAATTAGTGATAATGATGGATGTGAATCTTCAATGAGGTATGTGACTCCTATTTATGTATGTGGATCCTATTTATGTATGTGAGCCCTATTTAAGTATGTGGATCCTATTTTAGTATGTGAACCCTATTTATGCATGTGAAACCTATTTATGTGAACATCAATGTATATGTGCAATTAACCTATTCCTCAGTTGGGCTTTTATCCAACCCTACAATCACAAGGTGCTAGCCTTGATATCCTTCTATTGCCTTTATTGGCTCTTTGTCTACGTGAATCTTATATTGCCATTGTGATTCATCTATTTGAATTATGTGAATCTTGTTATCACCTATGTTGGCTCATCTATTGAAATGCTTGGATATTGTTGTTGCCTATGTTGGCTCATTTATTGAGATTACTTATTGGGTTTTTATTCACATTTTCTATGATGCAATTACTTTTATATTTTCACTACTGCCAAGTTAACTATTTATCATGTTGTATTTTTGGCCAAATGACAATGTAGTGTACATGAGGACAAACCACCCATAGTGGGCATGAGCCCAGGGGAACGTTAAAATCCTCCCCATTTTGTATATATTTTGGAGGTTAGGGGATGTTAAAATTCCCCCTCTCCTCTTGGTGTAGGTCTGGTAGGTGCGTCGCCCTACATTGGTATGATTTTGTGTCATAATATCAGTCATGCTTTGTGATTATTGTTTTGGATTGATATATGGCAATCTTCTATTTCTTATTTGATTATTTGCCTCATACTCTTGAAATCTCTTAGTAATGTGAATCATTTGATTTATTTTATGTTGGACTTTATTAATTGTCCTTTTTCATTTTTATTAACACATACTTTTATCTCTCTCTTGATGGGTGATCCTAACCACCCAGGTATAGGAATCAGAGTGCGTAGTTGAAGCATAGTGAACCAGCCTAAGTCTAGGGATATGGAGTTCAACCTTGTATCTTGGACATGGCTGCCTATATATTAAGTTGTTTTGTTTGGAGACAAGTTGATTGGGTTTTAGTCTTCCTCTACCTAGATCATGTTGTTGTGTATAATGTTGTACACCCTTTTGGGAAATTTTCTAATGTACTCTTTATACATTTGAATATAGTCAAAGGTTTAACTTCTGCTTCTACACAATTGGTATTTTGTTCGCCATGATTATTTTAGTAGAGAGTTGATCTCGGCTCTTTACAGTATGGTATCAGAGCATCAAGGTAGACGGAGTCTTGACTAATTCAATTTGTCTCCTAGATAGAAACCCCAACCTTATATAGTTCCCTTTAGTAAGTTTTTCACCTTAGAGTGGACCTATGATGAAAGATTGATTTAGGACATAATCATTTCATACTAGAAATATAATTTGTCAACTTTTTTGGTGATTAGTCTTTTAGGTTGCTACTAGGGCATAAGTTGATAGTAAAGGTGTCTAGAAAGGGTCAGGGTCTGGGGGCTGGCAATATTTTCCTCCGTACCACTAGCTTGATTTACGAGGACTCCTAGATCCATATGACACTAGCCTGGCTTGAGCTGATACTGATCATCCCAAAATAGTATACATTTAGACAAATTATCTTATTGTTGAGTAACCTTTTGAACCTAGTATATGATGTCTTGATTAATCATGTAGAATCCCCTTCTGTGTCCTTAATTTCCTTATAAGATCCCTAGATTTCCAAGTTGGGAGTATCCTACCCTATGTTGGGCTTGAAGTTTATAATGGTGTTTAGTAAAACAACTAAGTGTTGGATCTCATACATAGTTTTACATCAACCCTTTTTGAAAAGTGGCCTTAGTAGTAGTGCTTTTATACCTTGATAGATTTTGGAGTTTTTGATTTCGAGGACAAAATTCTCTTTAAGGGGGTGGAGTCCCTTAATACATTCAAAATCAAGTTACTATGTTTTGGAAACCCTAACTCCTTAGATAAGAGATTAGTAAGTTCATATGTTTAGTGTTGAGCGAACAAATTATAACTATAATTCATCTTGTTGGTTTATATACAAATGGATATATAATAAGTCATCTAAGGGGATAGTTCATATGCTTGAACCTTTACATATTCTTGATGCACATGATAGTGAATTACTCAACACTAATTGTGGATACCCTTAATGTTGACCATGTCACCCTAATAGTATGGTTAGTAATATAAATGGTTCTAATCCATCCTTAACATGCATAATATGTCCCAAACCCTAATGTGTAATCATCTAGCCTTGATAACATATACATACATATCTTTGATGCCTTCATGATACATTAGTGACTTAGGTGTCATCATCAATTAACACACTTGGAGCATATATATGGATTATAATCACCTAGTTATATTTGAGACCATGTTATCCACATATGTGAGTAATATCACCTTGTTGCCTAACATACATCTCATTAATCACCTTATCATGATTTAGCATGAAATCAATTCATTAATGTTTAATGTGTTTCATATTGTCCTCTAAAATGCATGTAATGATTGAAACATGATTATGAGTAATTGGATTCACATGTTTATGCATATATGCCTAATGTGATGTTAAATATGTATAATTCATGTCATGTAGTGTCATAGGAGAAAATGGTTAATGATGTCATTAATGCGAGTATGAAGGTTAATGTGACATTAATTGGGATTTTGTGGAATTAATAATTAGTTGATAATATTATCTTTTCTTACATAATAATAGATGATAATTATACATTATGGTTTTATGAGGATAATGGGGAATGAATTTGTGTTATTTAGGTTTGTGATCTAATACATTATTAGATGTTGAGATTTTCTTAGTAAACCCTAATTGTGTTTAAAACCCTTATAAGGGGAAATACATATATTTTGTGCTTAATGTGGAGATAAAATCCTTGTTACAACAAATGTGAGTAAAATGTGACACAAGTATTGGAATAATAAAGATGATGCTTTTTCATGATGGAGATTATTCTTATAAGCCAAAGATGTTAATTATATTAGGTTTAATAAGAGGTTATATATATGATGGAAACCTTAGTGAGACTGGGCCTATGTTTAGAGCTTGTGAAGTACCATAGTTTTCATGTAACACTTAGTTACCCAATGTTGGGATGTTGCACACTCACCCTATCTCTTTCCTCTTGCTATGATTTCGGGGACGAAATCCTCTTTAAGGGGTGGAGTGTTGTAACATAATGAATCTCAGGGTCCTTTATGCAATTTACCCACTTTTGTACTTTTCTTTACCTTCTAGTCCTTTTGGACTCTTCTAATAAATCTCCCATCCTTTTGAGCCTTCTTGGGCCTCGATGTTGAATTTGAGCCTTTCTTGAGGTATAATTCACAAACTACCTATATTTATGTTTATGTAGGGGGTTTTGCACAAATAACCCATCTAATGAGATAAGTGAGGTCTAATCATGCAATTTTACCATTAATGAGATAATATGAGTGGAGTATGTTAATTTGGAGCTTTTTGGATAAATATACTAGTAACAATGTATTTGAGTTAATATATGGGAGTAATTAACACCTTACTTTCTCTCTCCTCCAAATAGGGAAATAATGCACTAATACAAGTATTATATGTTGAGATATGACTCATAATGTTTATATGTGACTAATATCTTGAGATATAGCCTATTATGCCATTAAAAGATATTCTTTATATTAATTGCTCTTTTATGCTTTATTATATGCTTTAATAGTCTATAAATTAATTAGGGACCAAACCATGTGATTTTAAAGAAACTAATGGAATATCATAGTTATAGGTGTTGTCATAAACCTATGGTTAACATTTTAGTTCATTTGGACTTCATTTGACCCTTCAAATGGATTTTATAAGTTCCCATATAGTTTAACTATAGTAGATGAATCGATTTTTGCATTTATTTCATTTATTTCATGTGTCACACACTCGACCCCCATTGGATCTCGATCCAACAGATCTGGGGTCATCTTCAACCTCCATCCCACCAACCAAGTGGATGCCTAGGATCCTCCACCTCATTCTCCCTCTCCTCTCTGCCGTTTTGTAAGATTTAAGTTGTGTTGGCTTCGTCTCCTCGAATCGCACCGTTTAAGCCTTGGAACGTCCGCCGTCGTGCACCATGGCCGAAGCACCCAAAGGCGCCGACCATGGATTCTCCTCTCCCATATTTTTTTGGCTCTTTGTACCTCCGCACCTATATATACCACCTATCGCACCTCATTCGGCCCCATTGCAAGCTTTTACAGTTGCTAATTTGGCCCGAAGCTCCCCCTCTTAGCCCCGAAACCTCCACCTTCTCACAGATATTGTGGCCCTTTTATTGGCTTCTTTGTTATAGAAGCACCCCAATAAATCACACTAGTGAGTTCCTCTCATCTTGAGCTTCGTTTCGAGTACCTATACGTTCGATTTGGTCAAGAAACGAGGAAATGCCCAATCGGGAAAGCTTCTCCTTTGCGGCCATGACTCGCGTGAGAGGTAGAAGAAGACTGCTAATTTTTTACAGTTTTGCCCCTGCATGCCCATCCCCTTTTTCTTTAACGTGAGGGGCCTTTCGGTCATCTTCTCCCTTGTTGGCTATGAGGCCTATGTGGCATTTTCATGCAATCTGATTGGACTTTCTTAATTCATAATAAATTGGTCCTTGCTCTGAAAAATACAAATAAATAGTCGTTGGAAAGGATTTTTCATGTAAAATCTGATTTAGTGATTTTTGAGACCTTATTACCAATTATTTTTCGAAGTTTGCTTTGAATGGCACTTTGAGTATGTTAAATGTTCTAAAAAAACCATAATTAATGCATTTTAACTCCAAATTGGAAAATAAAATATGTTTTCCTAATCAGTGAAATCTAAGTGAACTTTTGGTCCTAGGTTTGAGTCCTAAATCAATGGTTTTCGAATAAGGTCTAAAATGGGTATTTTATTTATACTTTATGCTTAATAAATGCTAATTTATGTGAAATGTTTGTAACTAGGGTTAATGGATGTTGATACAATCTAATCAGTGATAATGATGGATGTGAATTTTCAATGAGGTATGTGACTCCTATTTATGTATGTGGATCCTATTTATGTATGTGAGCCCTATTTAAGTATGTGGATCCTATTTTAGTATGTGAACCCTATTTATGCATGTGAAACCTATTTATGTGAACATCAATGTATATGTGCAATTAACCTATTCCTCAGTTGGGCTTTTATCCAACCCTACAATCACAAGGTGCTAGTGTTGATATCCTTCTATTGCCTTTATTGGCTCTTTATCTACTTGAAACTTATATTGCCATTGTGACTCATCTATTTGAATTATGTGAATCTTGTTATCGCCTATGTTGGCTCATCTATTGAAATGCTTGGATATTGTTGTTGCCTATGCTGGCCCATTTATTGAGATTACTTATTGGGTTTTTATTCCCATTTTCTATGATGCAATTACTTTTATATTTTCACTACTGCCAAGTGAACTATTTAGCATGATGTATTTTTGGCCAAATGACAATGTAGTGTACATGAATACAAACCACCCATAGTGGGCATGAACCCAGGGGAACGTTAAAATTCTCCCCAGGGGAACGTTAAAATTCTCCCCATTTTATATATATTTTGGAGGTTAGGGGATGTTATAATTCCCCCTCTCCTCTTGGTGTAGGTCTGGTAGGTTCCTCACCCTACATTGGTATGATTTTGTGTCATAATATCATTAATGCTTTGTGATTATTGTTTTGGATTGATCTATGGCAGTATTCTATTTCTTATTTGATTACTTGCCTCATACTCTTGAAATCTCTTAGTAATGTGAATCATTTGATTTATTCGATGTTGCACTTTATTAATTGTCCTTATTCCTTTTGATTAATACATACTTCTATCTCTCTCTTGCTAGGTGATCCCAACCACCCAGGTATAGGAATCAGAGTGCGCAGTTGAAGCATAGTGAACCAGCCTAAGGCTAGGGATATGGAGTTCAACCTTGTATCTTGGACATAGATGCCTATATATTAAGTTGTTTTGTTTGGAGACAAGTTGATTTGGTTTTAGTCTTCCTCTACCTAGATCCTATTGTTGTGTATAAAGTTGTACACCCTTTTGGGAAATTTTGTAATGTACTCTTTATACATTTGAATATAGTCAAAGGTTTAACTTCAGTTGCTACACAATTGGTGTTTTGTTTGCCATGATTCTTTGGTAGAGACTTTGTGGTCTTTATAGTTGGTTATCAATCAAAGACCAAGCGGGTGATGCTAAAACCCAAGCCATTCTTCGTCAGTTTCGGAAGCCGATGATAATATTTTTTTCGTCGGCTCCATGTTATAGTAAAACTGACCATGTAACACGCAACAGGCAACAAATTTGTGGTCTCCTTTGATATTTCCTCATTGGTTATATGAATAAAAACCAAAGCCTTTAAGCTAACATGTGACAGTTCCTCATCATTTGGGTAATGAGAAATAACCGATGTTGAATGGCTTGATGTCGGTTTCATTAGTGACTGAACAATGAAAATTTTAGGTATGCCACATCAGTTCACTATAAGTAACCAATGTCGAACATATATGTAGTTGGTTAATTTGCTAATATTTGAAGAGAAATGCCTATATTTTTTATATACTAGGTCTGCAAACCTGATGTCTAGGTACTAGTCTATCTAGTGCTTACAGTTCTTTAGAACTTTTTATTCTGAAGAACTGAAGGCCTCTGCAAGCACCGCCGCTTAATAACAAGATGACAAACCTGCAAGAAGAAAGATATATATGCAAAATATCACAATGCAATTTGATTCAATAGGCACAAACATGCCAGCAAACCTCAACATTTCTATCATTTTTCACTTCAAATGCACACACATATCCATGAACTCACATCTCAGTTTATTCATTTCTCAACCACACATTCAATTTCATACATATATGCCCAAATGCACATCATTTTTTCCTCATGCACTTCACATTCAATTCACACACATATGCACTTCACATTCAATTCACACACACAAATAAACATCAACATCAAATGCCATCTCAGATTTTAAGTCCACAATGTATAATAATATAACAAACAAAAATTTGACATTAAAGTTTGGATTACAAAAATATCAACCCTCACATTCATCATTCAAGTCCACATGTTTGAACAAGTAGTCTTCCCACTGGTCACGTAGGTGATTCAGCTGTTCCAATGTATAGAGTTCAGTACTATCAAAAAACTATAAAGATAATGAGACTTCTATTTAGAATTGATTGGTTGTATTATCATATGAGACTACTTCATTAATATGATCCAAGACTAATAACATTACCTTATCTATACATTTGATCTATTGCATGTGCATGGCAATCACATGCATATACAACATCACGTAATATGTGCATGCCCAATCATTGTCTTTTATAGGGGGTTGTGATTTACAATTACGTTAATAAATGTGATTAAGTAGAGTTCCTAATATGTATTCAATTGGAATGAGAAGATTTACATCAACACTCTTCCAAGTCATTGATTTCCTTTTATTATCTACTTTCCTCTGCCATTACAGAATTATTTCACACCCCGATAATGCAAACTAATAGATATGTTGTATTATTAAGTAGTCATATGTTGAGCACTAGAAAACTATACTTAGATGTGAATCACCAATTTCATAGGGTGTCCCTCACTTGATGTCAGTTTTAAACCAGAAGGATCAAAGAAATACACATTCCAAATCTCAAGAACAATCACTAACAACTACATGTGCTTATTTCTGAGTGAATAGAAGGAAAATAAAATAAAAATTAAATTGTACAACCAAATTGTATTCATAAGTTAGACAGATAAACAACAATCACAAAACTTATACAACGTTGAAGGGAGCTACGATCACATTCTTTGAAGTGCCAAAAAACTTCATTGTAGTACTCACATAATATTTGGCACCACTCATATCTATAAGTACATCTCTAGTTAATGATGACATTAGAAAAGTCACATTTTCTATTCCGAACTCAGCAGTTGTGCAATACAAATGAAGGGACAATATTATATGCAATAATTAGTTAATATATAGAAAAAATTTAGAAATATGTATTCTTCACATATGATGGGGTATTCTCACCGTATCCGAAGTTTTATCACTGATGTGTTCAGCCATTAATGTTGAAATAGTTTAGAAACATCTATCAACACTATAATGGTGTCGTGATCTATACCTACAATTTCCTCCAGAATGTTGATCATTGTGGTATCTAATTTCTTTATATTGTCTAACCATCTTGTCAACATCTTACAACTAGAGCCTAATGAGTCAAAAAACTCTTGTGGAATAAAATGTGGGGGCAGAGGCTTCAGAATCCTAGGGGGCTTTTTACCTATTGTGGGTTGCCTGCATGTATTCTCATATTAGCTTTTGATTTTTGATATAAATTTTGATATACATTTGTCATACCTAAACAATACAACAAGTCATTTTGGCCACCCAGTATGGTCACCTTTTACCTCTCTGACTATGGTGGCATCCAAGTGCTCATATGGGAGAGGTGTGTCTCTCACTGCCAGAAAGACACATATGACTCTCACACAAACATGATCAGCTGGAAGGGGAATACCATGAACCAAATTACTAATGGAAGCCTCAACATCAGCCATGACATTGTATGATGGAACATCGATGGCAAGATGACATTTTGGCCAACTCCAATTTTATAAAATACAAAATTTAAATTGGCACACATAAATTGAATCTTACCCTGGTCGTGCCATGTGGTTCAAATAGACTACTCCTAATACACATTTTGGGCATGTGATGATGTACATGTTTTGTGACTCCTACAGAAAGGTTCCGCATAAGAAACCTTGAAATTCTCCAAGATGACATCTATCAATCTCCCCACGTACTTGTGGTCCACTTCCCTTTTCTTTGCAAATTTGCACTTTTGCTGGGATGCGTCAATTTTTTATCCCATACCAAGATCTAGAGGTCCTAACATGTCCAGCAGGCTCTTCAGTCCCTAGAGCAACTGTCAATTCATCATCTGTGCCCAGAGGGGTGAACTTACCTTCCTTTGTTTGCTCACCCAGCTCCAACTATTCATCATCAAAACTAAGTAATCAGTAAAAATTAACAAGCCAGTGAAAAAATAACATGGGCATATTGTGAGGCCAAGATGTTTATAATTTTTGAAGCCACTCGTGTGTTACTTGGATGGGGATTTCTCTGGCTTTATTTTTTCTGGCACCTATCCACTCAATATAGACACCTATCCACTCAAACTAGAAGTTCCACTCCCTTGCTCACTCATCAAGCAATGTTTAATATAATCACCTGAACCCAACTGGTGGTTTTATACATTTGTGTCACACCTATATTTTTGGGAATCATGAATGGCCTTATTAATTCAATAAGAAATATTGTTATGTAACTATAAGAAATGATAAAAATGTAATTAATTCAATAATAAATATTGTTATGTAACTATAAGAAATGATAAAAATGTAATTAATTCAATAAGAAATATTTTTGAGTAACCATAAGAAATCATAAAATGTAATTAATACAATACCTTAAACGCGTCTATTTTTCTCAGCTCAACATAATTCCATTAAAGAGTGGGGTCATGGTCCTTCTTGTCTCCAAATATGTAGTCTCTTGTGAGGAGTTTCTGCCTATCTCTATGTCTTCTCCCAACAAGCTGCATAACAGACTTGTGATGCAACATTTCATCAAGCTCATACCGGTCCTAAAAAGGTTCAATTCACTACTATTTAGAAATGTTAAAATATAGAATAGGAAAAGACTATAAAAATATAAATGTGTTTATCTTACCTCTAACCCTCCAGATGAGGTCTTTTGTGGCCGTACTTACTTGTCCCCAATTTTCAATAAGGAGAGGCACTTTGCTTCGACCAAGGACCCCAAAACAGCTAAAAAACTCTTTAATAATCGGTGTGCCTACTTCATTAAATTAAATGACTCCCTTCCTCCCTTTCCTATTTATAGAAATTGTCATCACAATTATCTGTCTCTTATGTTTTGATTTATCAACACTATCAACCCCCTGGTTAGGATGCTTAAGATCCTCATGATCAAGCTCTTGACGCTTGAGACCATTGTGCTCCTGATTTGATGCCATATATGAAATCAAAAGTAAACATATGAAAAAAGTCATATCACATATGAATAAAAAACATGTAATATAATGCAAATAACATATGAAATATTACATGTATACCTTGAAACTTATATCCTTTATGTGTGATCTTCATGTGTATAGTCATCAGTGTTAGATTCCACATTTACACTTAGTAAGCATATAGAAAATGGACTAGAGTCATCATACTTTTCATAGTACTCTTCTTCATCAATATGATCTAAAATGAACTATCTTTTCCCATGAAGAATGATAGAATAATTTTCTATTCAAAGATCGTTGATATAGAATACCTCTTTTGCCTATGATGCCATGATGAAGGGTTCGTCCTTCTCTCCTATCTACTAAAAATTCACGATCGTGATATTGAGTTTGTCAACTACAACTCCTTTGTTGTTATCAACACATTAACACCTAAATAATGGAACTCTAAAGTCTGTGTAGTCAATTTGACATATGTATTCAATGACACCATAATAAGACAACTTTCCTTCATGTGGACTTTAACCTTGTCACTATAAAAGTACAATGAAGAGGCTTGAAGGTGACTCCACTATTGTGGATGGCACTCGTATCATCTTGACGTTTTGTGTAGTATGAAAATCCATTTTTGTCAAACCCTTTGTAAGATGTAATGTTGGTCTTTGGCTTATAGATGAGCCATATGAAAGTTTATGAAACATTATTTTCTATTTGAGATATTTGATTGAATACTTTCTTTTCAAACCACCTAATAGATGTCTGATTATGCTCTCTATCAAGCCACATTGAACTGGCTTAGGGATAACTTGTCTTGAGCTCATTGGTGTGTCTGGTGATATAAATATAGAAATCGTTAATGTTTTGTAAAATATACAAGTGTGCTTATTCCCAGTATTCATGACTAATATTTATCTATGTTTCTCCTAAAATACCTTTTTCCTAATAAACGTTGCGATTCACAGTACTAGCAGGAGTCATTGCAACTCAAAAAAATTATTGAAAAATTTCATAACCTCCCTAGAATCATAACCCTTAACAACACTCCCTTAGGGGAAACAAAGGTTCCAAACATCACTTTTAAAAACACTCATATACTGCTCAAATGGATATATCCAATGCAAGTAAAACAAACGCAACATTTTCACTTCCCTAGTGAAACAGACAACCAGATGTACCATGATATCAAAGAATGAAGTGGGAAAATACTTCTCAAGTTGGCATAGGGTAATAAGCACTTCTCTTTGCAACATATCTAGAATTTCAAAATCAATTACTTTGCTACATAGAGTGTTGAAGAAGAAAAAAACACAAGTTATTTCAAACCTTACATTCTTAGGAAGGATAGATTGAATATCCACATGAAATATATGTTGCATTAGAGTGTGACATTCATGAGATTTAATACTTATCAACTTCAGATCCTTCATTGATACCAATCTATGATATTGCCTGAGTATCCATGTGGTACCTTAGTATTACACAAACCACTTGCAAAAAGTTATCTTCTCATTTATAGATAAGGTTTAACAAGCAGGAGGTAGATATGTGTGGTGACCCTTGGTAATTTCTTTTCTTAATTATTTCCTTATACCCATTTCACATAAGCCCATTGTGGATTTGATGCCACCTTTAGTCTTACTGGGTATATTCAACAGAGTACCAATAATGCTATCATAAACATTTTTCTCAACATGCATGACATCGATACAATATTGAACTATAAAATAACTCCAATAAGGAAGATCTAAAATATCAAACTTATTTTGAATAAAGACTTATTACCTTTGGGAGTAGTATTGTTGGTATGTATGCCCAGAGAGTCAATCATATGATGATTGGAATGTGGCATTAGATACCTAATTTGATAATAATAAAGGTGGTTCTGTCTATTATGTTTGTCTCAGTCATGAGATGATGACACTGACGTAAGTAGATGTCTAAGTAATGATATTACTTAATGAAATATCTTTTCAAGTACATGACTTGAATGATGAGATCGATGTTAAGAGTATACATATAAATTATTGTTATGTCCCTAGTCGAATATAACTATGGAAGAAAAATAGAAGATAGTAATACATAAGACTAGAGTGTGTGTTAGATTGATAAAAGAATCTTATTAGCCATGATATATGATATCAAGCCACTAACATAGGTACATGTTAGAGAACAGTGTATCAGATAGACCCACCATGAGAGTGATACATGGAAACCATGGAATGGTAGTCAAAATCATCTCTCATAGTGATAGTGGTGATTGTGGTTCTTAGACCTGAAATCACTACACTCATCACATGTCGTTAGGTATACATTGAAATCATTAAATGTAATATTGAAATATGGAATGCCATAAAGGTGATGATTGGGTAGCTTTGACACATGGGGACTGAGTGTGAGTGATATAGATGGGATTTGTCCCTCCTATAGGAGTTTGATATCCAGGACTCTAGATAAGAAAGATTGAGAAATATACAACCATATTCATGCGATTCAATATGTGATATGTGAACTCACATGCATCAAATACAATCTATTCTCTAATTCAAGGGAAATGGTTTGAATGTTGAGAGGATGATGATTCCATGCCTCGAGTTAAATTTGGAAATCTGAGACAAAGGAACTATACGATCACTATAACACTAATCACAAACTGTATGTTGAAGTTGTTCTCAAACTTTCGGAATTACTTGGGTAACAATGATGTGTAACTAGGCACCACTCTTTCCTTGTGATGTCATAATTGGTTATGGACATTCATTGCCAGCATAATTTTGGACCTATAGGGTCACACACATAGGATACACTTGGATTAAATGAGTATATTAATGAGTGATGTTTAGATTGAATTCTAAAGGTGTTTTAATAATCAATTAAATAATAGACCAACTAACTAGACTTAGATTCATCATGTTCAAGTGTTGGACTGACTGTTTAGAGTGTCAGGTTGATTAGAAACTAGAATTGGCTGAGTTTTTCCAGAACTAGGGCATGAGATGACTGGCTCGCGTGGGCGAGATGACCGGTTTGTGGTCATGGGATGACCGACATGTGTGAGTAAGATGACTAATTCGTGTATAAGACACGATCGGCTCACGTGAGTGATGTGCTTGGTTCGTTGTGGAATTTGATTGCATCAGGAATTAGTCGTGATGTCATGTTGTGCATTAATTAGATTCAAATTGCCAATTTTAATCAGAATAGGAAATTGTGAGAAATGACCGTCTCTCTAAGAGAGATGATTGTCTCACTCATAATATGACTGTTTTGCTGTGTGAAATGATCATCTCTATCATGAGAGGACCATTTTGCTATTTGAAACCACTGTCTTGTAGTTCACAAGTTCTAGAAAATTCATGATTCTGGACCCTTCTACTCCCACACTAGTCAGGAACCTTGATCCTGACCTTTACTATAAATAGAGGGGGTACTAGGAGACTCTCAAGAAACACAATTGCGAATGAGTTTCTCTGACAATTGTCCTCTCTAGTTGTGGTAACCAATAGACAGCCCAAACATGTCCTACTTGTTAAAGGGAGAAATAGAAAGGGAGAGAATAATTGAGGATTAGTTGTGGGAGAGCATTTACATAACTAGTACATCGATAGGAGGGGACAACTCCTTCCCATAGGCTCTGGTAGCACAACATGGAGTACTCGGCAGTCTGTGTGGACTATTCTAGAGGTTGGAGGCCGTTGTCTACCTCTAGGAGGACAACACCAACTCACAGTTCATAGGGAGACTGTTGGAACCCCTACGGACATTGTTCCAATATTCTATCTATGGTGAAGACCAGTAGCTGCATAGACACCGTCAAAGAGCAACTATAAGATAGTTGCACATCTACAATGATGAGGAGTATGTCGCTAGACTTGCTCCACAAGAAGGTATATCCTCAAAACCATCATTTCCATTATACAGTTGCTGAAGTGATCCACAAGTTTATGGGGAACATTGCAATAATATTTGTGTTTCCACTATCTATTGTTTTTTCGTATTTCCCTATAGTGGTATCAGAGCCACGTGAATCTACTATATTTTGGGATAATCAATATGATCAAAGTTTGGTTTTATTGTCTAATTATTGCACGCGATGTGAATAATTTTGTGTCCAATCAAATACCACAATAATCCCAAACTAATACATATGATAAATATATATATGCAATTTAGCGTCTCCCTAAAAGCAAGTTTTCATGGTGGATGTGTAGCATGGTTATGGCCAATAATCCCTATTATATGTGCATGGTTGTATGGGTGGTTAATCCTATTTTATCTCGGTCTGTGTACTGAGTCTTTATCTTATCTTTTCAATCTAAAGTTAATTCTTTCCTACCCTTGCACCCCTTGAATGTAACTCAAGGTTTCTCAATAAACTTGTAATAGTAAGATAGTTTACTTTTCTATTATGAAGAAAAAGAAAGATGTTCTAACGATGCCAACCGACCATCTTGGAGACAAGCAAACCGACTGGAGGACTAAGGAGGACCAGAAGGATGAGCCAAACTGATCAGCTGGTGGACCCAACCGATCTGTTGGAGGAGCCAAAAAATGGTGGATAGAATACCAGATGATCGGTGAGATGACCAAGCGACCGGCCAGGAGGCGAATTGGTCAGTTCAAAGGTTGAATTGATAAACCTGAATTGACAATATCAGATCTTCATCAACAACAAGTTTATGGATGTGATGTAGACCTAGGTTGTGGTAATTCCTTGTGGCTCCAAGGAATTACATTAGGCTGGCCATAACCATCACTTTTTGTTTATTGGATGTTTTTTTCGTGAGACACATCATGCATATGATATGTACAATATATGTGGTTATTGGATAAAGTATGGGTATTTAAAAATACAAAACCTCTCAAATTAAATATTAAGTCTTAGATGATTTCCAAAAGTGGCACACATGAAAATATTCATCAACCAAGTGTAGGATATGTCCTAGCATGGTGCACCATCTATCTCATGGAAGTGTGATGGTAGTAATGTAGATTCGGCCCTAGCAGGGTGCATTATTATCGTGTCATCTTTTAGGTCAGGCTTAACTGATGATTCTTAGAGCGTCTAGGCCCAGAGGCATGCAGATGATTATGGCAAGGAGTTGCACATATCATCTATCCAGAATTGCATATGATGCAATTGGAAAAAGTTGCCTACTTTGAAGATTGACTATGTATTGTGTCACTGGTAGGGCCATAGTTGAATTATCTTGGACTAGCCCACCAGAATATTATACGTTGCAATATTTTGAATTGATACACAAGGGTTATCAATTTGAATAAAATAGTGGGATTGATAATTAATTAAAATCCTAATTAATATTGTCACATTTATCAAATCAAACCAAATCAAAAATGTTTTGAAAATTTGCAATATTTCTTTGTAGAAAATAATGTCAAACAAAAACACGTGCATATTGGGATAAGTCCTTTAGAAGGACAAAATGGTATAAACTTCCACATCTGGTTTAGGAATTTGATAAGTGATCTCAATAATTAGAAAATTCTCTATGTTATCAAAAGACTAGAGCCAAAGCAACCCACTCCAAATGAGCTTAAATGCTAAACTGATGCTTATTGGAAGCATGTCAATGATGCCATAGACATTTGAATACCTAATTATTTATAGTATGAAGTATGAGTTGCATGAACAACATGAAAACATGGACATTCTTGAGATGGTAACACATCTTAAGAATCATGTAAAGAAAATAAGGTATAATGTCTTCAAAGTGCTATTTGAGTGCAAATTGACAAAGGGACGTCCAATAGAGCCCCATGTTTTGTATATGATTGGGCATGTGGAGTGACTTGGATTTCTCTTAGGTCAAGAGGTGACCATGGGTATGATTCTACAAATAATTGTATGAATAATATAGTCAGTTTATAAATTGTTTGACATGTTGATTCTAGAGAAAGGAAGACGAAGGACAAATCTGTGATGGTGATCAACAAAAGTGAGTCTTAGGGAAAAAGCAAGACAAGAAAAGTTCTGAGGCTAAGATAAAGTCCATGTCTTCTGCATTCAATTTATGGAGAAGGGTAAGTGGAAAATTAATAAGTACTTTTCACTTAATCGATAAAGGAAAGAAAATACCACCATTGTCACATGTCTGGACATTGGAAAGAACTATTCTACTTATAGAGGATCTCAGGAAGAAGATGGAGATAGAGATTTCTACTTCAGGTCCTGAGAAGAAGTAAGCTAGGACTGTATAGAGAAAATTTTGTTGCCTCTATAGTTGGAAGCTTTCATTCATGGGCGCATAATAAAATTAATGAATTTCTATTATGTACTTGCCATTGATGAAAACATCATATATCTTGTGTGACAAGAACATTATGTTTCATTTCAAAAGATATGATCTTTTATCACAATTCCCCATGTCTCACAAACTGTACTTGATAGTTGTAAGGAGAAATGTGTATGACACAAATATTGAATGACTTGATGACTCAAACATTAAATACCTATAGCATTGTCATCTAGCAAACATAAATGAGAAATGTGTTTCTTGAATCCATATGATGGTTATCAAGACTCTTTTGGTTATTGAACCAATATATACATGCACATTATGACAAAAGTATCTTCAGTAGATGTAGTGGGAGAACGAGTATTCTATTAGGGTTACTACATACTAATGTACATATGATCTTTTAGAATAAATGCTAAAGGTATTTGCAAGTACTTCATTATATATTTGTTGATGTTATCAGTAGATATGGAACTCTATATATAATGAAATACAAGTATGGATCTCTTGAAGTGTTCAAGGAGATCATAAATGAAGTATGTAACTAACTTGGCAAAAGTATTAAGATACCTCGATGTGATCAATTTTGAAATACTTAACCAAAAGTTTAAGGACCTTCAAGGAGATCATGATAGTGTATCATGATGAACTCCACCCAAAACACAATGAAAGTGTATCAGATAGAAGGTATTACACCTTGTTAAGTCATGGTGTGATTATTAATAAAATCTAGTTCATCTTCCAATTTATTTTGGCCACATGCTTAACACTAAACTATGTACTGTCTAAAATTGGTTCAAAGAGACACCATATGAGATATAGCATGGGAGGTGTCCTGATGTGTCTTTTATAGTGATTAGGGATGAATGCTCATATAAGAAAATAGTTTCTTAAATATTTGTCTACAAAATCACATAAATGTTATTTTGTTATATATTAACCTTATCCCAATCCAAAAGTAAAGAGTTTGTTAGTCTTGATGATTATACTCCTAAAAGGGAACTTAGTTCTTAAGGAATTAGTGGGAGTAAAAGTACAACTCAAAATGTTCAAGACAAATAAGAAAACAATGAACCTAAAAAGAGGTATAGTAGGAATAAGGAGAATCACAAGTTGTTGGGGAATCTCAAGTTCTTTATGTAGACAAAAAGCTCATAATTCTAGAACACAACTTGAGCTAGAAAGATTATGACATCTTATGGCTCGAAAGGTGATGATTTGATCATATATGATGTGTCAACAAACTACCTAGAAGCTATTGAGGAACCAGAGTCTGAGAGATGGCTTGAGGCCATGAGATCCAAGATGGACTCTGTGTAAACCAACAAGGTATGACCTTCCTGGATCCACCTGAAGGGGTAAAACCCATAGGGTGCATTTGGGTCTTTGTAATAAGACGAACATAGAAGGATAAATTGGTTGCAACAAGTTCAAGGTGTTTAACATGATGAAGTATTTCAACAATTACCATGGTTAAATCCATCAGGATCATGCTTGTTGTTACAGCTTAGTATGACAATGAGATTTGGAATATGGATGTTAAAACATCATTCCTTTATGAGGATGTGTACTTGACACAAGCTAAAGGTTTTATAAATCCACTAATGAAAATAAATTCTATCAGCTACAAAGGTCAATCTGTGGGTTGAATCAACAATCTCAGAGCTGGAATCTTCAATTTGACAAAATAGTCAAAGAGTTTGGCTTGAGTCAGAATGAAGATGAAATCTGTGATTACAAGATATTTAGTGGGAGCATATTTATATTCCACACGATGATGGGGAATAATATCCTTACACTGTAAGTATAAAAAAACTAACTGGAAACACCTTCTCTATGAAGGGTTTAGGCAAGACATCCTATGTGATTGGGATTGAGATCTATATAGATAGATCTAGAAAGCTTCTTGACCTAAGTAAGAGAACATACATTGGCAAGTTGTTGAAGATTTCAACATGTAGGACTCAATGAGAGAGAACATGTCCATGTTCCATGGAGTTAGTCTCTCAGGAGCCTAGTGTCCCAGTTCTTATGAATAATGGGGACGCATGGAATAGATTCCATATGCATTCTCAATTGGATATATCTTGAATGAAATGTTATCTACTTATCCCTTTATCTCATATGTATTGGACATGATGAGAGGATATCTGGTTATCTCGTATGTATTGGACATGATGAGAGGATATTCAGTTATCTTATATGTATTGAACATGATGAAAGGACATATATATACACCTTACTAGCAATCTTGTATGTTTTAGAAATGAAAAGAGGGTATATGTTAGATGCCCGTGAGAGTCATTGGACTATCATAAAGAACGTCCTTAGGTGCTTGTGAAGAGCTAAAAGGATTTGTTCCTTGGTTATGGTAATCAGGAAGAGTTGGGTGTAAAGAGTTACACCGATGCAATCTTCCAAAATGACATATCAATGATCGCAATCTAAATTTATGTTTGAGATTAAATGAGAATTGTAAGATAGAAAGGGTTCTAGGCTAATGACAATTGTTCAAGTCTATAAAAGAAGATATGTATCTTTATGTTATGAGAACAACAAAGAATATTGTATGAAGTCCATATGGGTGAATTTATGAGAGGTTAATGACATAGTAAAATACTTTGACAACAATTAAGCTATATGATAGGTGAACAATCTCATATATCATACTAAGACACTTCCATATCATATGAGATGTCATACAATGAAGAGATGTGAAAATTGCAAAATGCCGACTTTAAGCAAATGTTGCTAAACTCACTATGAAAGTTGTTGTGCAACATAAACAAGATGGACATCTTAAGATCACTTGGAATATGATTCATTGGTGATTGACTCTAAGTGTAAGTGGGAGTCTACTGGTATGTATGCCCAGAGAGCCGATCATATGATGATCTGAGTGTGGCATTCGATACCTAATTTGATAATAATTAATGTAATTTTGTCTATTATGTTTGTCTCAGTCATGAGATGATGGCACAAACATAAGTGGATGTCTAAAGAATGATATTACTGAATGACATATGTTTTCAAATACATGACTTGAACAAATGGATCATACAAATGTTACGAGTATGCATATACATTCTTCTAATGTACCTAGTAGGATATTACTGTGGAAGAAAAATAGATGAAATAATACATAAGACTAAAGTGTGTGTTGGCTGATGACAAAATCTCATTAGTCATGATATATGATATCAAGTCACTCATACAAGTAAATGTTAGAGAATAGTGTATTAGACAGACCTGCCATGAGAGTGATACATGGAGACTATGGAATGGTAGTCGAAATCATCTCTCATAGTGATAGTGGTGAGTGTGGTTCTTAGATGTGAAGTCACCACACTCATCACATATCGTTGGGTATACTTTTCAAATGTAATACTAAAATATGGGTTTCCATAAAGGTGATGATTATGTTGCTTTGACACATGAGGACCGATTGTGAGTGATGTAGATGGAATTTGTCCCTCCTATAGGAGTTTGATATCTAAGCTTCTTGATAAGCAAGACTAAGAAATATACAGTCGTATTCATGTGATTCAATATGTGATATGCAAACTCACATTAATCTCAGACAACCTGCTCTAGTTTAAGTAACATGGATTGAATGTTGAGAGTATGATGATTCTATGCCTCGTGTTCAATCTAGAAATTAGAGACAGGAACTATACGATCACTATAACACTAATCATGGATTGTAGGTTGATGTTGTTCTCCAACTTTTTGAATTACTTGGGTAGCAATGATGTGTGACTAGGAACCAATCTTTGCTTGTGATGTCATAATTGGTTATGGACATTCACTGCCAATGTAATTCTAGACCTATAGGGTCACATACATAGGATACACTTGAATTAAAAGAGTATAATCATGAATGATTTTTTGATTGAATGTTAAAGGTGTTTAGGTATTCAATTAAACAATAGATCAAATGAGTGGACTCAGAATCATCAAGTTCAAGTGTTGGACTAACTGTTTGGAGTGTTAGGTTGATTAGAAATTGAATTGGATGACTTTTTCTAGAACTGGGGCACGAGACGACTGGTTTGTGGCCGTGGGATGACCGACTCACGTGAGTGATTAGACTGGTTCATGGTCGAGAGACGACTGACGTGTGTGAGTGAGGCACCTAGTTTGTGGGGAAATTCAATTGCATAAAGGATTTGTGTTGACATCATGTTGTGCATTAGTTGGATTCAAATTGCCAATTTGATTAAGAATAGGAAGCTATACAAAATGACCATCTCACTAAGCAGGACAACCGTCTTGCTCACGAGATGACCATTTTGCTATGTGAAATGATTGTATCTCTCATGAGATGACCGTTTTGCTATGCGAAATGACCATCTCAAAATTCACAAGTTCTAGAGCATTCATGATTCCAGACATTTCTACTCCCACACTGATCCCGAACCCTGATACTGGACTCTACTATAAGTAGAGGGGTACTTGGGGCTTCCCAAGACACACAATTGAGAATCAGTTGCTCTGAATATTGTTGTCATGTCTGGTTGTGGTAACCAATAGAGAGCCCAAACACGTCCTACCTATTAAAGAGAGGGATAAAAAGAGAGAGAATAATTGAGGATTAGTTGTGGGAGAGAAGTTCAATGACTAGTACGTCCACAAGAAGGGAAAATCCTTCTTGTTGGCTCTGGTAGAGAAACATGGAGTTCTCAGTGGTTTGTGTGGACTACTGTAGAGGTGGGAGACTTTCATCTTCCACTGGGAGGACAACATGAACTCGTAGTTCATGGTGAGACCACAGGAGCCACTACAGACATTGTTCCAGTATATTGTCTGTAGTGAAGACAAGGAGTTGTACAAACAATGTCCAAGATAAATTAGAAGATAGTTGCACTTCTACAATGACAATGATTTTGTCAATGGATTTACTCCAGGATCATTTATATCTTTGAAACCAACCTTTCCATTATATAGTTGTTGACGTGATCCACTGATTTATGGGGAATATGGCAATAAAATTTTTGCTTCTTCTTCCTATTCTTTCACCCTATTTCCCTACAAGTACATGGTCTTTTACCAATATGATTTACAATGTTGTTTAATCTTGCAGAAACATCCTCTTCTAACATAGATTTAGGGGCACTTTGTTCCTCAATTGATCCATTGAATATTTTATACAACTTTCAGTTACTATACACCATTGGAAGACACCTTCAATGACCAAGGGATATGGTCTTACCACCATTTTAGTTGGATAGAATATGTGCTTTCCTCACATATTGGAAATGCATTGGTTTTTTTGATGTTGTATCTAGACAAGTTCCCATAAGTAGGAAAGTCATTAATAGTGAAAAACAACATAACACATAAATTAAAAATCTTTCCACGTAAAGCATCATAACTCATCACACATTCTCCCCATAGTTTCTTAAGGTCAGCAATCAAAGGTTCAAGGTAAACATCAATATAATTGTTAGGTTGTTTAAAGCTGGATATCAATAATGACAACATGACATATTTATTCTTCATACTCAATCACAAAGGAAGATTTCATACAACAATCATGACAAGCCAAGTGCTATGTTGGCTTCATAATGTTTGATATGGATTCATCCCATTACTACAAAGTCCATGTTTTAAATTCCTGGCTTCTTTGCTAAATTCAGGATACAATAAATCAATATTCTTCCATTACGAGGAATAGACCGCATGTCGTAGCATACCTACATTGTTCTTCTTTACCTCTGCATGCTAAGATAAATTTTGTGCATCTACAATATTAGCAAAAAAGCATTGAAACTGTGGTCTTATAGGTAGATACCACATACCTTGACAGGAGACTCAGTTTTGGTCTTACATTATGTCGTCATTCTATACCTAGTTCCCCACATTTCAGACATTTTTTCAGATCGATATAGTCCTTTTAAAACAACACACAATCATTAAGCATGCATTTATCTTATCATCCTCCATTCCCATTGGGCACAACTTCTTTTTCTCTTCATATGTTGATATTAGAAGCTCATTGCCTTTAGGGAGAATTTCTTTTAACCAAGACAAAATAGAAGTGAGGATTTTATCACTCCATCTTTTTTAGCCTTCAGAGTATACAATCAACATGGTTCTTAGCTTGGTAAACTCAGTACAACCTAAGTATAATGGTTTCTCAACATCATGCACAACATTTCTAAATTTGGGAGGTGGATTTGTAACAATTATCCTATAACTATCTAGCGTCACATCAACCATGTCTGTTGGAATTGGTTTGTTCTCATCAACATTGTTAGCCATATCTTCTTTGACAAAACTACTACTACTAACATCTACTAATCTCATACTAGGAATATCTCAATGCCAGTACCATTTGTATTACCATGTACAATCCCATTGCACATGACATGATCTTTGATCATGTCAAAAGTGTCAACTTTCATGTTGTTACTACAATTGCTACAGGGGCAATAGAATCTATCCCCATGTTGTTTTTCATGTTCCTCTGCAAATCTTACAAACTGATTGAGACCATTTGTAAACTCCAGAGTGTAGAGATTTGGTTCAGACATCCATGATCGATCCATCTCTACGATCAGATGGGAGATGAGTAGCTCATCAAGTTCTATCTAGTAAGTTAATTTAAAAAAAAGTTTGAGTTGAGCCCTAATCATCTAGTAGCATTCACTTTTATGAATGTGTGCCACCTGTACTATTGTTGAGCACTTCATCACACTAGTAAGTGTATAAGGCATGTTTGATTTCAATAAATTTTGGCAACATTTCCCCATAGTTCTCACCAATGTAGATGGGAAAATACCCACCCACATAAGTTCCCAGAGACCAAAAGGGCAAATGTTGTTGAAATTTATTAAAGTTGAACATGCATTATACGTTGACATTCTAAATGAGATGAAATTCTCAAGAACAATTTCAAATCAGTGACTATCCAAGGTTTACTTTGAGTGAATCAATCTCAGATAGTTTTCTAGGCCAACGACAAAATTTAGATATTAGGGCTTATAGAGTAGAGTTTATAGATTAAAAATTCATAAATTAAGTTTTATTCACAAATAAGGGTTTATTTACATATTAGAATTAACAAGTTAGGGTTTATTTTTATATTAGTTTCAATATACTAAACTAGGTCATGGATGTTCATTATCATGTTACATCATACAACTTGATTCATTTAGACTTAGTGTGACACATCAAAGTTGAATCAAGGATCTAATTATTAGGGTATCTACATATTAAATAGGGAAAATCATACAATTCAAGAAAGATAGTCAACATATGGATCGATGTTGTCAATTCAAGTTATTTAGAGGAATTTTTATGCAAGAGTAATCATTTGAGCATAGATGAGATCCACTTTAAGTTAGGTATCAAAAACATCATAAAGATACTGATTTGATTGCATAAAGTAGCATGAATCATCATTAGATAAAATGCTAAATGATACTAGATATCACATTAGTAACATGCACAATGAACCATATTTCATGACATGATTAGGTCAAATAGATAATAGCTAATAACGTAAAATATCACATTTATATTTTTCTTCCTTAAAATTTTACTTAGTTCTAGGGTTTGCACATACATTTGAGTGATTTGGTCTTGCAAATCTTAAGAGTTGTATCAATTTCACATTAAATTCACAATCAAACAATAAGGAGTATTTTGCATTTCATTTTTTAGCAATAGGGTATCAAAATACCACAAAAATATCACAAAAATAACATTTTTATGAAACAAAACTCTGCTTCCAGCGACAATAGCAAGAGAAGCGACAAGAGGGGTCGGTAGTATAAGTAGAAATAGAAAGAGCGGTCATCAGCAGTAGCAGTAGTGACAGTAGGAACAGTGGAAGAAGTGGTGACAACGATGACACTAGAAGTAGTAGTGATGGTAGCAAGAGGAGTCATCGACAATAGCAACAATGTCGTTGGTAGAGGTGACCTTGAAGAAGAAAAGGGGAGGAGGAAGGAACGGAAGAATCCCCATGGCAATTGTGACTAGAATCGATAGAAGGAGGACAATGGTGTAAGTGTTGGAAGCATTAATGGAATGGCCAACAATGGCAGAAGGAGGAAGGAACATCAGAAATTGTCAGAGTAGGGTTTCAGAGAAATGTGGGTAGGGAAAAGAGGGGAAAAAGGGATTCTCTCGGGTTAAGTAAACCATTTCCCAACAGTTATTGCAGTAACCGACTACGTTTAACCTTTCTAGTTGGTTGTGTGTAAAAAACCACCGACAAAGAGTGAACTTTGTTGTCAGGTGGTGTAACGACCCCGCCTCCCAGTAACCCCCAATTAAGGGAGACCCGAAGGTCAGAGTCGTTATTCAATTAACAGGATCAAAGGTTCGACAAATAATCAATATTAATTATGAAATTCTACTAACTAACTGGAATTTGGTATAAAATTAAAACTTTACTTACCTTTGAAAACTTTGGAAATCTATATATCCAGAGCTTGAATTAATCTATCTAATCCTCCTTGCACTTTATGGTTTATTTTCACAATTTGTCACTTTACTATTTGTTCATTTTAGGGTTGTACCTAAAACGCCGACAAACAAAACGTCGGTCAGTATATCAAAATATACCGGTATGTGGGAACAACCAAAATCTTGCAAATATGGCTAACAATCTAATTATCACTATCAAGTTAATTAACAATCCAATTTACACTTTTCAGTATGACATTCTCCACCGTTTTTGCTCTAACCCTAGCATACCCACCTTAGGGTTCCCTTTGCCAATGACTTAAGGCCACCTTCTCAACCCCGAGCTTGGTGCCTACTCATTCCGAGCTTGGTGCATGGGGTCACCACTCTAGGTGTCCATTGGTCTACCCATCTGGGCCTGACCTTTGGCATCATCGATCAGGGTGGCATGTAAGTGCGAGAATTCATACTTCTATTATTAATGTGATAATCATAGTGACTTTATAGTTTGCAAGTATGAACATCCAAACTGATAATTTGCATTCAATGCGATGAACCATCTGGAAAATCCTTGAGAAACTAAGGCGGTTATTCGTAATTAACCACATACCTGATCTGACGATTTGAACAGAAATATCCATGCAAATAATAATCCAAGCAAGCAAGCATTTTCAACAAGATCCTGAAATAATCACATAATTCCCTTTTTATTATTCATGTCATCAAGATTCATTAAACCTAGCTCGCTTCCTAGGGTTTCTAATTCACTTTTAGGGTTTCTATTGCAATTTGGGTTTCCCTTCATCTTTTACTATTTTAAACCCTAATTATTTCCACATCTAATCCCCGGTTTTGGATTTAAGGCATAATCAACCATTAAACAAGTCCATTAAGCCTCTTTTACATTAAAGCTACAATTTTCATCCATTTAATATATAACAAGATCATTATACGCATTTATCATCAATTCATAGTTCATTATGGTCCAATTCACATATGTATTCGATTTGCCATTAATTCCACCTTTTATTCAATCAAAAACCCAAATTTCTATATTAAGGTTAGTTATCCACAAATTAGGAACTTTAATGCTAGAAATATCTTAGAATCATTATATCTCATCTTTATTCACCACTTTGAATAATTAAATCTATTAAGAGTCGAATTTGCCAACATTAGGGTTTTAAGGCCCATTAAAGTATATTCACACACAAAAGTTCTAAATTAAACGGATTACGTGCAAAGATTCATCCTTTTTGTTCCTAATGTTCCCTTTTATCATTAAAAGACTAATATCAACTTTAACCATCAATTAAACCCTACTAATCACATTAAACACATCAAAATTGGGTTTCTTAATCATCATTACACTAAAGTTAATAACTTCTATTACTTTTCGACTTTCAAACATAATCAGGCTCCAATTATATTTTTAATGGATTCCTCTCGTTTTTCTGAGCAACATTCATGTATTATATGTTCTCATTGGAGCTACCAATTAGGAGTTATGATTTTTGCATTAATACACTTACTTGAGCCAATCAGAGAGCGCCACGTGTCTATTTCCATGCAACGTTTATTGCAGATTTGGAAACACGATGAATTGCCGTTCATACCCTCGGTAAGTTAGTTGGGTCTTAAGCCCGTGGAGGGGCAAACCCATCCAACCGGTCTTTGACTTCTTCCTCCTCACGCAAGCGGCTGGCTGCCGCCCTAGCGGCCGAGGGAGCGGATCTCCCCCCTCCTTCCTGACCTCTTCGACCACCAGGGTGGCCTCCCTAGCCTCTGACGTCCTCCCCCGCACCTGCCCATGCCTTGGCCAGTGACCTGGACGTCTGGGTGTAGGAGAACTGGGTCTGCGATCCGTGGCCATGCTGCAGGTCCTCTGCAGACATCGCGAGAGATTCGTGAGATCAGAGGCGGTGGATTAACATTCAGGGTGGTCATGAAGCTTCCTATTTCCACTCATGACGACTCCAAAACCCGTTGTTCGCTCAAGGGAAATCACCAACCATGTTAGTGTTTGGACAAAGAAGATGCATAAGGGAGAGAGGGAGTTATGTGTGATTTCTCTGGAACTCGATCCAGAGGCTCCACCCCTTTATATAGGGGAGAGTATCCACGCCCCAAGACGTTTATACAAAGGGAAACAAGCCCCTTTCTAAAAGGAATGTGATTCCTTCACGGAAAAGCTGGTTCCTTCCTCTCTCTCATATTTCTTTAATCTCCTTTATTTATTAGACATTAGGAATTCGAAAATCCTCTTTCACTTTCTCTTTATTCTTGGCTTGTAACTTATTAGACACGAAATTATATTTTCTTTTTGTAGAAAATACCCTTTCTTCAACAATATCATGAAATTCATTAATTAAGTATCATGTTATCTTCTTATTTGTGTTTTTGGTATTTTCTCTCTCCTCTTTCTTCATTTGGACTCCTTGGATACCAAGAAACTCTATTATTTCGAAATCCTTTTTATTGGATACTCATTATCCTTCTAGATGCATCTAAATGCATTATTCTTCATTATCATGTGTATTTCTTATTAAAATATTTCTTTTTGAGGATTTCTCTTTATTTCTCTTTTATTTTCCTCAGTAGTATTCCTTTTATCATTAGCAATCCTTGGAATACGAAATTCCACTAAGGATAACTCAATTATACCTCTTTTCACTTGTTTTCCATATTTCATCAATATATTCAATTTCTTTCTTAATAAAGAAATACTTAATTGATCTCTTCTTTTCTTATTGCTCTCTTTATACAACTTTGAACTCCTTGGTACCCAAGGAACCCAAGAGGCACGAAATCGCTCCTTGGATTTGCCTTCTAGAGGTTTCTACCTCTTTCTTTTCTCAAAAACTCAATTATTCATTTATTAATTGGATTTCCTTGTTATTGGGCCCAATAGACAATAAAGCCCACAACACAATCATCAAGTCTATTGTAAACGGAATCCATTTATTCAAAACAAATTGTATCTTTATTTGTTCAAATATCTTTTATGTGAGAAATTACATTTCTCACCCAAATGAACCCAATATTGGGGTTGTAACAGCTGGATGCAGTGAACCGACACCTAACTTTGCCTCTAATTTCAACCCAAATACTCCTTCAACGTCAGTTTGGGCAAAGACAATCGATGAGAAGCATAAATTAGGGGTGGGAAAATTTTCACAGAACACATAGAACATACACCCTTCTCGTCAGTCAATGTAGATACAACCAGTGAGAAACACCAATTGATTTCCTTGGGACACATGGCGTATACACCTCTTTATCCCCATGAAATATTTATTAAAGAACAAAAAATGTAGGGTCTTTGGAGACAAATTAAATGCTCACAAAAATTTATATGTGAAATTATATTTTTGCAGGAAATATATAGCGTCAGTCACTTCAAGAAGTGACTAACGATAAAAAACATAGCATGTGTTTTCTCAACTGGTAAAAATTTGGTGGTTTTATATTTGTTTCTTTTGAGAAAACAGCTGAGGCAATATGTAATATCTATAGTAGTGTATACTTGTCAATCAAAAAATTATAATCTATCAAATAATATCAGTTTCCTTATCTGATTATAATACAAAAAATATGTTATTTTTATAAACAATCCTAAACATGGATATATTCCTAAACACATATATAATTTCTTAGTTTAATAACTAATAACCTAGAAGTCATAAAAAACAAAATTTCTTTAAGATCACATGATTTTGATAATTTTGCTCGTTAATTACAAAAAGGAAATTTTTAGGGTTTATGTAATTAATGTTAAGTTAACCCTCATTTCATATATGCTTCTAATAGGTTCCTTGTGACTCTGATACGGAACTAGGTTTGACTTTGGATGTATCTAGACTTCATATGAGATATGTTGCATCCCTTACTTCTATATTGATTAACTACACATAATTATCACTCTCTTGGTCCTTTGGGACATGCTACCCTATAAAATATTTTCACTCTCTCCTTTGAGAGGTTGGATCATTTGAGATAGATAATGTAATTCTTTTGTTGGATATCCACTACTAACTCTAATGTTGTACTTTGCTTCATGAAGAAACCCTAATTGTGGATATAGACAATTTTTGCCACTTATTTGGTGTATGATTCACATTGTCAATTTATGTGATGGAAATCTCATTAATTCTATTTATATGAGAGAACGTTCAATTCCCTCTACATTTATTAATGCTTTGTGATCAGTAGAAGAGTAATATAATGCTTTGGTTTTTTGGTGTTATTCTCTTGGTGCTTTATTCCCCTATGTGATATTATTAGGCACTGAGTTTTATTTCCCAACCATTCATTGAAGTTTTAGTCCTCTTGAACTTTTACATTTTTTATGGAGGATTGTATGCCCCATATCCCAAATTATATTCCAAGAGAGTTTAGTTGTGAATCATCCTCTGTCGGGTTTTAGGGTTAAGTTCCCTAACCACCACAAACATTATATTTTCACTATTGTCATGCCTATCTCACTTACATGTACGTTCATTATTGCTGATGAGGGGTTATGTACCCTAATATATTTTATTATGCTTATGTGTTACATCTTGTTTTGATTTTGAATTATGGAAAGTGCATATTTCTATGTGATATAGTTTCCTTTTGATATCCACTTGGATGTTCACATTCAATTTTTGAGGAAAGGCTTAAATAAATTATTTTCCATTTCCATAATGTTCTCAATCCTTATTTATGTGACAATACTGGCATTTTTATGCTAACGACATCCATTTCTATATTTTCTTATGGGGTTTTCTTCCAATCCCTTAGGTGTAAGAATATGGAAGACTCAATATGATGGCATGGACCCGATTAGTGGAGGTTACTCTTAGTAGTTAGACTTGAGGTAGTTTGGATTTTCCTATGCCTATCTATTAAAGTAGTTACCTAGATCTAAGCTCCTAGTGGGTGATAATCTTGTATCTTGTAAAATTTAATATAGTTTTCACATTTATTTCTACTGCTATACTTTGGTCTTGATTCCATTATTTTGATAAATGAAAAAAGATACACCTATTTTTGCATACTTGTTATTTTGTTTTCTTTATATGGGTTTATTTCTCCAATTGAGTAGGGAGTGGATCCATTTTCAAGACCTACTCCTTACAAGATGGTATCAGAGTGATGGTAGTCATGTTTTGACATTTTAATGTTTCTCCCTAATTAAACCCCTTTCCTTACAAAGTTGTCCTCTAAGTGATATGCTTACCCTAGAATTGACATGTTATTCATGAGACGATGAAAGGTAGATTTGGAACCATATTTGGTACGCATAAGAATCATGTTTACTAAATGGTTATGTGATGAGTCCTTAGGTACTCTTACCCTACTATATAGGTTGGTGGTGACATATCTCTTTGAATAATGAGATACAACTTTAGGGTGGAAAAGTAGTTGTTTCAGAGACATTATATGGAAAATGTTGACTTGGTTGTTAGATAGATTTTGAGCTCATCTGTGTTCCGTACCGCATGAAAGTTTTAAACAAATACTTATTTTCTATTATATCACAATATGTACAAAAAATAATTCTCATTTTATCGATGCTTTCTTGAACTAAGTCACAATGAAGAGATGTTTGAAGTCCCATAGAGAAACCTTATAATTAGTTAGACTAGAAGTCCCAAACCCTAGTTTTGATTTGAAATGACTACTAGGAAACTAAGGGTTGTGCTAAAGCTTGAGTTGAACTACCCCTTTGTCTCCCTTAAGTTGTATAAGGTTGTACGCAATGAAATTTTGGTTTCCCTTGTGAACCTTAGTTGTGCTAGGTTAGAAACACATGGACCTAAAACTCAACCCTAAGTGGGCATGGTTGCGTAGTCTGATACAAGACTTTTGAACACCATAAACACATTTAGTTGACATAACTCATAAAACGAATCTATAATTGTAATACCTTGGTGTTGTTTAGTTTGACTTATTAGGTTAAACCTTTTAAGGGGTGGACATTAGTAGTTGGTAGTATAAGGGTGGCTAGATTTTGAGGATGAAATCCTCTTTAATGTTTGGAGTGTTGTAACATACTAAAACCTAGCATCTCAAGTCTAGAAACCCTATTCCCATGTTTATGAGACTAGAATGATTGGTTATTTAGATTTGACCAAACATGGATGAAGCAATACCTTAATGTATATACTTAATTCATATAACATAATTACCTCAATGTAACCCATCAAATGTATAGGAATAAAAAAAATTATATGACATTAAGTGGAATTGTGTTCTATAATCAATGTCACATATCATGGTTCATTCTTATTAACGTAATAATCTAAATATGTTTTAACATGAAAGTGACTACATGGAAAATGTCACATATGCTTCCGTTTATAACTAATATACACACAATGGGTAAGATATGTTTAGTAAGGGGTACAATGTTCTTAATACATGAATATGAATAATAATAATTGGAATTTTCATGACCATGGATGCAAATAATGTACCATCATCTAAATTAATACTCAATTAATGGACATAGTAAGTGAACATGTATACTATGAAAATGCATGCATAATAATATAATGTAACAATTTTCATAACAAAGTGAAGTTAACAGGACCAAATTAAATGAATCTTGATGATAAGGATGCAATATTATGATAAAATTTAATGGTAATGAGAGAGAACCCAAATTTTAGCAGAAATCGTGAAAGGAAATTTCACAACCAAAATCTAATTCTAAAGCAGTGATACTTGGGTCTTAGTAGCCTGGGTGTGAAGTTTCATATTAACTGAAAAATCCTAAGTATCGTAGTTTCATATAGGAAATAAAATAAAAGAATTAATTATAATATATTAAATAATACAATAAATGACTTCAAAAGTGGAAATTGATAGGAAAATCGGATTCTAAATACCTACATTAGCCTCTATGTTAAATTTCACTTTATTTCAACATTGCAGGAGCCCTTGAATAATTTTGGAAATATATGTATAAATTGAAAGGGCTAATTCAATATATATTCTAATTAATTCATATGACTTCGTATAGTTTGCAATAATCTCATTGTCACAATGGCTTTCCAAACCCAGATGTATTTCTATCCATTAGATTTAGATCTCACAAACAATCAATTTCATCATCCTTGCATTTTTTCATCTCGTGCTCATTGGTTTTCGTGCACTGTAGCCTATAGTAAACTCCAATTATCTCTCCTCTCTCCCTCTCTCCATTTTTCCTATTCTTTCAATTGACTTTCCCATACCTTCCTTTATACCACATCTAATGACCCTATATAACCTAGGGTTGCATCACTTCCCTTCCACTTTTGCATCTCAACTCAACACTTTCCATTTTATGTCTCTATTTCCATCAACCATCCCTTCTCATTCTGCAACTAGGCTCTAGGACATATAAGGAACTCTGTGCTGACCTCCGTGGTGACTCCTAGTCTTGTTTTCTTGCTTTTGTTCAACCTCGTCAGACTCTGAGCTAGTTTCCCCTACTCCATCCACACTTGAGCCATGGAACTCTGTAACACCCCTGACCTGGGTTATGACCTAACCCTGGAAGTTTTGCCTAAATATGTAGTTAATATACTTGTGAACACTCCCTGGCATGTAATTAAGTTCCTCAGGAACATTTACTTTCAATTTTGCTCCTTTTTGTATAAAGTTGTAGCATTGTGTTGTATGCAGGGACCTATGTGCAAATTACCCAGTTTAAGGGTTGAACTTGCAAAATTCACAAGATAAGATGTTCCTTTGATGTTGAAACATCATGAGAATGGTTATGGTAAAGTTTGAGGGATTTCCCAAGCTTGAGCACCAAGGTGCAGCTGTGGAAGCAATTCCCATGCTTAGAAACCCTAATTTGGGGTAAAGTGCAATTTACCCAAATTGAGGGGTCCAACTTGTAATTTTCACCATCTAGAACATCTTTTATGACTCTTGTCATCATTTAGAGTAGAAATGATGAAAGGGATACATCATTTAATAATCAGATGGGAAAAATGATCTTTGTGATAGAAATCACCTAAAATGGGCCTAAAACCCTTTCATGAGTGTACCCTAGTTGAAGGTTGGATTCCTTTACCCTTAGATCTTGAGATTTCATGAGATTTGCATAAGGATAGGTAGGTTTGGTCGTGTCCTTGAGCAAGGAGGGACCTAGATGTGATTTCCAATCTTGAGAGGTCCTTAGGGTGTAAAAGAGGCTAAAGTATATAAGCCCTTTTCCCTTGTAATTAAGTGAACGAATTTTCTTTCCTTCACTTCTTTTCCTTTCTTTCTCAAACGAACAAGGACAGCTCTGGAGCTCAGGGGGGACGACCAACCTGTTCTAGGTAAGAGAACCCCACCTTCTAAGCTCGAATTCATGGAGGAATTCACTTTCTAAGGTTGGTTTTATGGTTAGCTTACTTAGTCTTCTTGTTCTAGCCGACCAAAGCAACGTTTCCTTGGAGAATTCACCTCTGACCAAGTTGTGGAAGCTCAAGGAAGCCATTAAAGCTTGGACCTTGAAGGCTTGGAGCTCTAAGATCAACCTTTAGGCGGGTTTTATAACTCTAAACTTCATGCTTGATTATACATCCTTTTCTATGCATATAGTTGCTAGTTCTTCTTCTTCCCTATCTTTCCTTGCATCCTTGCAAGAAAAATCGTGAAGAACTGCTACTGTTCTCAAGGTAGAAGATAAGGGCGTTAATTTCTATGCTTATCCACGGTTTTTCACTTTATCAAACGACCTCCACCTATTGCTCAAAACGGTTTCAAACCGTTTGGTGGGTAAACGGTTTCAGGGTCGTTTGAGGGCAAACGGTCTTCAAGACCGTTTGGTCCCGTTGACCAAGCAAAGACCGTTTGGGAATCTTGTTCATAATTATGTAGGTTAATCACCCACAAAATTTGAGAGGTTAACTCCAAACGAAGCGTGAGTTATGAGCAAATCAATTAGCAAAACCAATTGAATTATGTGCTGATTTTCAACCTGATTAACTTGACCTGGTTGAGCAAACGGTTTCAAGACCGTTTGAGATGGTTGACCAAGCGTTGACAGTTTGGTATTCCTGTTCATAATTATGTTTATTAATAACCCTCCAAATTTTAGGGATTAACTCCAAAGGAATCGTGAGTTGAAGCCTAATCAATTAGGGAAACCTAATTGGATTAAGTGCTGATTTTCAATCTAATTTAATTGAACTTTTTGGGCAAACGGTCTCAAGACCGTTTGAGTGCGTTGACCAAGCGTTGACCGTTTGGGATTACTGTTCCTAATGATGTGATATAATGACTCACCGAATTTGAGGGATTAACTCCCAAGGAATCATGAGTTGAAGGCTATTCATTTAGGCAAACCCTAATTGAAAACAGTGCTGAAATTCCAATGAGTTAAGTTGAGATTTTGGGTTGATTAGCCCAAACGGTTTCAAGACCGTTTGGGAATCACCCAAACGGTCTCAAGACCGTTTGGGGGTCACCCCAAGACCGTTTGGAGATCTGGGGTCAAGTATAGTTGATCAATTGAAGGTCCAAAGGCACCAAACCATATTGCAATTAAGTATTGATGTGATGATCAACTCTATAGATCAAACCTTGATGAATTTTCACTAGAGTCCAAAGGATGGATGGGCAAACGGTCTCAAGACCGTTTGGAACTCATCCAAACGGTCTCAAGACCGTTTGGGCACAACCCAAGACCGTTTGGAGGTCTAGGGTTGAGATAATCTAATGGTTTGAAGGTCCAATCGCAATAAGTTGATGAATTGATACAAATACTGATTTTAGACCTAATTGGAGTTCAACCCTAGTCCAAACGACTTGGTTTTTGGTCAAACTTTGGGCAAACGGTCTCAAGACCGTTTGGAGGATATCCAAACGACCTCAAGACCGTTTGGTCCAAGTTTGAGCCCAATTGGAGGTCAATTGATAGGTTCAACCTTGAATTGATTCACATTGTTGAATATTGATGACCATCCGATTTGAAACCCTAATTGAGAAGGATTCAACCCTAATTGGCTTTCAATTGAGGGTCAACTTGGTGTCCAAGTGATTAAGGTTCATCCTAATTAACTCAATTTATAAGTGGTTTTCATGGATTTGGTTAATTGAGGGGTTCAACATACATATCCATGACCAATTGTAACTTTTGAACCACTTTGGAGGCCCAAACGGTTTGAGCCCATTTGGACCAAACGGTCTCAAGACCGTTTGGATCCAAACGGTCTCAAGACCGTTTGAGGCCAAACGGTCTCAATACCGTTTGAGGCCAAACGGTCTCAAGACCATTTGGGCTCAAACGATCTCAGGGTCGTTTGGTCCAATCGATCTCAAGTTGATTTGATCAAACAGTTTCAAACCGATTGAGCTCCAAACGGTTTGGAAGGTCAACTCTTCCAAACGGTCAACACATCCAAACGGTCTCAAGACCGTTTGGAGCAAACGGTCTCAAGACCGTTTGAGACCAAACGGTTTCAAGACCGTTTGGTGGTTGAAACCGTTTGAAGGTTGAAACCGTTTGAAGGTGTACATGGTGGTTTGTACTTAATCAATTGATGGTGTAATTAGTTCAATGGTGATCTAATCTAAACCCTAATGGTAACCTAGGTCATTAAGGGACTAAGTGATTAGTGAGTTGACCCATGATGGTGATCATGAGGCAAATTACCAAAATACCCTTGAGGGGTCTAAAGAGGTAAAACCTTGTTCTAATCAAACCCTAATCACATGATGATGATGTTTTGGCTTATGTAAGTCAATAAGGACTTAACCCAACCTAATCTAGAGTGGTGTCATCACCATCTACTAGTGAGAGGAGAGAGAAAGTATTCCAAGAGAGAGAAAGTATCCTAGAGAGAGAAAGTACCCTTTTTAAGGTGGAAACTCAAGTGAGATACTTCAAATACACATGAGTGTGCATGATTAGGGAATGACCCACCTATGTGAGGTCATGGAAACCCGAAATATGATATCTAATGGATCTTAATCTTAATTAAGAGTCTTAATGATGATGTTTCTCTTACATGATGATGTAATGAGTACCATTCACCATGGTGTGAATAGTAAACCCTAATTTTAGGGTGATGACTTGAAAGATGAATAGTAAACCCTAAATTGTTGAATTGTTTACTATTATCTGTTGAACTAACTATGCAGGTTATTATGAGATAATGGTCATACCCAGGTATGAAATACCATGTTATATTCATTGAAAGCATGTCTTAAGCTTTATGAATAGTGAATCATCTTGATGCACTGCTAAGTGACATCTTTTGTGATTTATGGGCTGTAAGAGCCATAAACACCATCAAGGTCATGCTTGACAGATGACTTGTGATGAAATAATTGAGAACTGGTAATTGAAATGAGTTAGGCCTGCTACATTTTAGTATTCTCATATATAGCTGTGATGCTAATGTTTTTGTATGATGATATGAATACTGAATGTACCTAACTAATCAAGTGAAATGTAGAGCCCTGATCATAGATCCATCATTGTCAGAGTCTAAATGATGGTGAAACAGGTTTTCCTCAGGGAACTCCTGGATCACATACTTTTGAGTATGTGGGGTACATGGATGTGTAGAACCTTACATCCTAGTGTAGGTATTTGATGTAGATTCTTGTAGTCCGTCATACCTTCACTATAAAAGAAAAGGTGAGAGGATGATGTAGATTCTAGTAGTCCATCAGACCCCACCATAAAGTCCTAAAGGTGAGATGTATATCTACACTCCCTTAAAGACACAAATACCGTATCGGTGAAAGATAAACAAGAAATCTTCCGATAGTGAAGAGAGTACAGAATGCCACTGTAACTCTAAAAATAGCGAAGGACCAGAGTACCCTGGTGAGCTATTATAAAGACATCCCGCCAGATGTCAAACAATCAATCCTCTAACTGACTGAGGAAGATGAGGTCATAAGAATCCGGCTCTCTTAATGACCTATGTATGATACTGATGTGACTTCTTAGCGATCAGTTGGAGTATGAGTGGTATGCCTCATCTCCACAGGGCATAATAATGTTTGAAAAACATAAACAACAGCGTAGTATATCTGTTAGAGTTAATTACGAGTTATTTGATTGATGTTACCTTGAATAGCATAGATGTTCTCATATTTTAATATTGATTGAACTCTTGCTTATCATCAGAACTGCCAGTGAATATCTTGAAGGCTCTTATTGCTTTAGTTATTCCTTGCTTTGCTTATAAAGCCTAGTGGAGAGTTATAACTCTCGCTGGGACAATTATGTATAATTGTCTCACCCCGTAGAATTCTACTTTTTAGGTGGTCGTCGAAGACGAAGGAACAAGAACTCAGGTGAACAATCCCAGCAACAGCAGCATCAGGAGCAGTAAATATCTCAGGTGGAGATCTAGCCTGCTTCATGGTGTAGTTAGAGTCAAGTCCTATGTGTCCTCTGTACTCTCAGGTCCTGGAGTGTTTTGGAGTATGAATTCTTGAGAGTTTTGGTATCATGTTGTATATAATTACTCAAGAAGTAATTGTCAGTGATGTAAACAGTTAAATCCTTTTTCTATGGAAAAGGTTTGTGGTTTCAGGCTCTTGTCTCGAAAAGTTTTAATTTCCCGTGATTTTTGTCTTCCGCTGTTTACCGATTGCTTCCGCACATGATTAAATCGGGATTAATTCGTGGTTTGGAGATCGGAGCCCACAATTAAGTGGTATCAGAGCTCCAGGTTCATTCGAGTCTACAGAGGCATAGGACTTAGGAAGTCGAGTCCATCTTTAGTATTCCTTCCTTATCTAATAGAATCTTCTACTCCTCAGGAGAAGAAGATACTTAAGATGTCAGAGCCACATGATGAGAATGTGGAAGAAAGTAGTGCTAGTGCACCTCAAGGTGGTGCAGGAGTACCAGGATTGGAACAGCCTGTACCAGAACAACCTAGAGAGCCACCTCAGTTTGATCCAGATGACATGGGTAACCCAGCAGTCCAGACAATGTTTGGGCAGTTTATGACTGCCATGACACACATAACTGACAGGTTGCCTATGCCTGCACCTAGGGTACCTGCCCAGCCTGAGGGGCAAGGTATCGGGAAGACGTTCGAGCGACTACGTCGTGTCGGAGCTACCGAGTACCATGGGACTGCTGACCCCGCAGATGCTGATCTGTGGTTGACAGAGCTGGAGAAGGCCTTCAGGATCCTCAACATCCCTGAAGTTGAGAAGGTTAGACATGCTGTCTATCTTCTCAAAGGAAGTGCTGGTCACTGGTGGAACATGGAAGAGCAGAAGAGACCTGGGGTAGAGTTCTCATGGGAAGAGTTTCGTCGGGAATTTATCAATAGATATTTTCCCAAGACCTTCCTAGACGAGAAGATCTCTCAGTTTGAGAGACTGAGACAGGGTATATTGAACATTAGCGAGTACGAAGCTAAGTTCATGGAGCTGTTGCGATTTTGTCCGCACATGGCTGCCACAGAAGAAGAAAGAATCAGAAGGTTTGAGAAGGGGTTGAATGCTGACATGTCTACCCCAGTGTCTGCCTTAGAGAACCGAGAGAGATTCTCTACCTTCGTTGAGTCAGTCCGAAGGATAGAGAGATCTGTAGTTGAGAAAAGACAAACCCATAAAAGATATCCACAGTTCCAGGGTTCTTCATCTAGGGATTCCAAGAAACCTAGATTCTCTGCACCTAACCCTCCGCCACCCAGATCGAGTTTTCAAACTCAATGGACACCAAGCAGAGGTAGAGGACGAAGTCAACCGCTTCAAGGGACGCACAGTTCTGCATCTGTGTCAGTTACTGGACCACCCAGACCACAGCAACAGGAAAAGAATTGCTACAATTGTGGTAAGGTGGGACACTTGATGAAGGATTGTCGTTCTAGGGCTGTCGGTGTGACACAACAAACCCCGAGACAGAATCGACAGGGATCTCAGAATAGACAACATCAAGGAGCAGCTCGAGGACGTGGACAAGCGTCTCAAGCTGGATCATCAGCACCACCTCAACAGCAGGCTACAGCAAGGTTCTATGCTATGAACCCACCAGAAGCAGTGGTCAATCCACAAGCGGTGACAGGTCAGATGGAACTTTTATATTTTGATATGTCTAAATCTTGTGTAGTATCTGTTCTGATTGACCCGGGTGCTACGCACTCTTTCATCACTCGAAGAGTGATTCGTAACTGCAATATGACAACTAGTCATAGGGCAGATAAGTTGTTGTTGGAGACTCCGTTGAGTGGGTCTGCTGTTCTGCAAGAAGTATGCTCTCCTTGCGTACTTTTCTTTTCTAAGCATCGCATTCAAGTGGATCTCATACCGCTTGATATGCAAGGATTTGATATAATCCTAGGGATGGATAACTTGGAAAAGTATCGAGTTGTCTTGGATTGTGAATCCAAGCTGGCAGTGTTTGCTGATGAAAGCAACACATGGATCTTTCAAGGTGAAAGAAAGATTCTGCCCACCTGTCTTGTATCAGCTATGGTTGCTGATAAGTTGATGAGGCAAGGATGCTATGCATTCTTAGCCCATGTGGTAGATGTTACCAAGAAGAGTTCCAACCCTGCTGAAGTTCCGATAGTCAGGGAATTCGAGGATGTGTTTCCCGAAGAACTTCCTGGTATACCACCACCCCGGGAAATTGATTTTGAGATCAATTTGGTCCCAGATACGAAACCTATAGCCCAGACTCCGTATAGGATGGCGCCTGCTGAGATGGCAGAACTCAAGAAACAGCTTCAAGAGTTACTTGAGAAGGGTTTCATCCGACCGAGTACCTCACCTTGGGGTGCTCCGGTTTTGTTTGTTAAAAAGAAAGATGGATCGATGCGGTTGTGCATTGATTATAGACAACTCAATAAAGTAACGATAAAGAATAAATATCCTTTGCCAAGGATTGATGATCTTTTCGACCAGTTGCGTGGTGCAACAGTCTTTTCTAAGATAGACTTAAGGTCTGGATATCATCAACTCCGCATTAAGGACAGTGACATATCTAAGTCTGCCTTTAGGACAAGATATGGTCACTATGAGTTCACGGTCATGTCGTTTGGACTAACCAATGCACCGGCTGCATTCATGGAACTCATGAATAGAGTCTTTCGACCTTTCCTTGATCAGTGTGTTGTCGTCTTCATAGATGACATACTGATTTATAGTAAGGATGCTCAGCAGCATGAGCAACACCTTCGCCAGACTTTGACCTTGCTAAGAGAGCATAAGCTATACGCTAAGTTTAGCAAGTGTGAGTTTTGGTTATCTGAAGTATCCTTCCTTGGACATGTGGTATCTGCCTCGGGAATTCGTGTTGACCCTGCAAAGATAGAATCTGTTCTGCAGTGGGAACAACCGAAGACACCGACGGAGATTAGAAGTTTCTTGGGGTTAGCTGGTTATTATCGAAGGTTTATTAAAAATTTCAGTTCTATAGCCTTACCTTTGACCAAGTTAACCCGGAAGGATGTTCCTTTTGCTTGGAGTGGTAAGTGTCAACAGTCTTTTTAGCTGTTGAAGGAGAGGTTGACAAGTGCACCTGTGCTTGTGTTACCTGAGCAAGGAAAGGAATATATAATCTTTTGTGATGCCTCCAAGAATGGACTTGGATGTGTGTTGATGCAGGATAACCAAGTGATTTCTTTTGCTTCCCGACAGCTTAAGAAACACGAAGAGAATTATCCGACACATGATCTAGAGTTAGCTGCTGTGGTCCATGCTTTGAAAATCTGGAGACATTATCTCTACGGAGAAACTTTCCAGATTTTCACAGACCACAAGAACCTTAAGTACATCTTCACTCAGCATGAGCTTAATATGAGGCAACGTCGCTGGATGGAGTTAATCAAGGACTACGATTGTACGATTGATTACCATCCGGGCAAGGCCAATGTGGTTGCAGATGCCTTGAGTAGGAAATCAGCAACATCAACCATGGATAGGGCACAACTAAGTTCCTTAGTATGCTCTAGAAGAGATATGCTTATCTCTTTAAGGCATGACAATGTGCAGTTGAAGGCATCATTGTTAGCCGGTCTGTTAGCTGAGATGCAGATTAAACCTACCTTAAGAGAGCAGATAAAGGAGGCACAACAAGTAGATGTTTCTGTACAGCAGATTAGATTTGAGTTTGGAAATGAGAAGCGAGAAGGTTTTCATGAGTCAGATGACCAGGTGGCATGCTATCATGGAAGGATGATAGTGCCAGATGTGGACGACCTGAGGAAGTTAGTCCTGGAAGAAGCTCATTCTTCGATGTATGCTATGCATCCAGGGAGCACCAAGATGTATCGAAACTTGAAAGACATGTATTGGTGGCCTGGGATGAAGAAGGATGTAGCTGAGTTTGTTCTGAGGTGTCCTGTGTGTCAGCAGGTCAAGGCTGAACACCAGAAACCTGCAGGGACAATGCAACCCTTACCCATACCACAGTGGAAGTGGGACCATGTAACCATGGACTTTGTTGTTGGCCTACCCAGGACAAACAAAGGACATGATTCCATTTGGGTAGTTGTTGATAGGTTGACAAAGACAGCGCATTTCTTACCTGTCAAAACAACCTATACTGCTGAAAGGTTATCCCAGATATATGTCCAAGAGATAGTGCGTTTGCACGGAGTTCCTGTCACTATAGTTTCTGACAGAGGTCCCCAGTTTACAAGTCGCTTTTGGGAACAGTTACACAGAGCCCTAGGCACCAAGTTAAGGTTTAGTACAGCCTTTCATCCTCAAACTGATGGACAGTCAGAAAGGACTATACAGACCTTAGAAGATCTGTTGAGAGCATGTGTTCTCCAGTTTACCGGGAGTTGGGATCTACATCTAAGCTTGATAGAGTTTGCCTATAACAATAGCTATCAACATAGCATTGATATGGCACCATATGAAGCCTTATATGGTAGACGTTGTAGATCACCCTTGTGTTGGTATGAAACTGGTGAGCACCAGTTATTAGGCCCTGATCTTGTGCAACAAACTACAGAAAAGATTAAAATTATACAACAACAGCTTAAGACTGCACAAGATAGACAGAAATCATATGCCGATAAACGTCGTAGACCCCTAGAATTCCAGGGTGGAGACAGAGTGTATCTCAAGGTCTCACCTTGGAAAGGAGTCCTTCGTTTTGGGAAGAAAGGAAAGTTAGCTCCTAGATTTTTGGGACCTTATCCAATTGTTGAAAAAGTTGGAAAGGTGGCCTATAGACTAGAGTTACCTCTAGAGTTGCAGAAGCTGCACCCTGTGTTTCACATTTCCATGCTGAGGAAATGTCATCCAGATACCGAGTCAGTTCTACAACCTATGGAGGTAGAATTGAATGAAGATATAACGTATGAGGAGGGACCAGTGTCAATCCTCGATAACAGAACTAAAAAGTTAAAGAAGAAGGATATAAGCCTTGTAAAAGTCCTCTGGAACCATCGTGGTGTTGAAGAAGCCACTTGGGAACTAGAAGGTGAAATGAGAAGAAAATATCCTGCTCTTTTCTTATAATATGCTTTATCGATTTCGGGGACGAAATCCTTTTGAAGGGGTAAAGAATTTGTAACACCCCTGACCTGGGTTATGACCTAACCCTGGAAGTTTTGCCTAAATATGTAGTTAATATACTTGTGAACACTCCCTGGCATGTAATTAAGTTCCTCAGGAACATTTACTTTCAATTTTGCTCCTTTTTGTATAAAGTTGTAGCATTGTGTTGTATGCAGGGACCTATGTGCAAATTACCCAGTTTAAGGGTTGAACTTGCAAAATTCACAAGATAAGATGTTCCTTTGATGTTGAAACATCATGAGAATGGTTATGGTAAAGTTTGAGGGATTTCCCAAGCTTGAGCACCAAGGTGCAGCTGTGGAAGCAATTCCCATGCTTAGAAACCCTAATTTGGGGTAAAGTGCAATTTACCCAAATTGAGGGGTCCAACTTGTAATTTTCACCATCTAGAACATCTTTTATGACTCTTGTCATCATTTAGAGTAGAAATGATGAAAGGGATACATCATTTAATAATCAGATGGGAAAAATGATCTTTGTGATAGAAATCACCTAAAATGGGCCTAAAACCCTTTCATGAGTGTACCCTAGTTGAAGGTTGGATTCCTTTACCCTTAGATCTTGAGATTTCATGAGATTTGCATAAGGATAGGTAGGTTTGGTCGTGTCCTTGAGCAAGGAGGGACCTAGATGTGATTTCCAATCTTGAGAGGTCCTTAGGGTGTAAAAGAGGCTAAAGTATATAAGCCCTTTTCCCTTGTAATTAAGTGAACGAATTTTCTTTCCTTCACTTCTTTTCCTTTCTTTCTCAAACGAACAAGGACAGCTCTGGAGCTCAGGGGGGACGACCAACCTGTTCTAGGTAAGAGAACCCCACCTTCTAAGCTCGAATTCATGGAGGAATTCACTTTCTAAGGTTGGTTTTATGGTTAGCTTACTTAGTCTTCTTGTTCTAGCCGACCAAAGCAACGTTTCCTTGGAGAATTCACCTCTGACCAAGTTGTGGAAGCTCAAGGACGCCATTAAAGCTTGGAGCTTGAAGGCTTGGAGCTCTAAGATCAACCTTTAGGCGGGTTTTATAACTCTAAACTTCATGCTTGATTATACATCCTTTTCTATGCATATAGTTGCTAGTTCTTCTTCTTCCCTATCTTTCCTTGCATCCTTGCAAGAAAAATCGTGAAGAACTGCTACTGTTCTCAAGGTAGAAGATAAGGGCGTTAATTTCTATGCTTATCCACGGTTTTTCACTTTATCAAACGACCTCCACCTATTGCTCAAAACGGTTTCAAACCGTTTGGTGGGCAAACGGTTTCAGGGTCGTTTGAGGGCAAACGGTCTTCAAGACCGTTTGGTCCCGTTGACCAAGCAAAGACCGTTTGGGAATCTTGTTCATAATTATGTAGGTTAATCACCCACAAAATTTGAGAGGTTAACTCCAAAAGAAGCGTGAGTTATGAGCAAATCAATTAGCAAAACCAATTGAATTATGTGCTGATTTTCAACCTGATTAACTTGACCTGGTTGAGCAAACGGTTTCAAGACCGTTTGAGATGGTTGACCAAGCGTTGACCGTTTGGTATTCCTGTTCATAATTATGTTTATTAATAACCCTCCAAATTTTAGGGATTAACTCCAAAGGAATCGTGAGTTGAAGCCTAATCAATTAGGGAAACCTAATTGGATTAAGTGCTGATTTTCAATCTAATTTAATTGAACTTTTTGGGCAAACGGTCTCAAGACCGTTTGAGTGCGTTGACCAAGCGTTGACCGTTTGGGATTACTGTTCCTAATGATGTGATATAATGACTCACCGAATTTGAGGGATTAACTCCCAAGGAATCATGAGTTGAAGGCTATTCAATTAGGCAAACCCTAATTGAAAACAGTGCTGAAATTCCAATGAGTTAAGTTGAGATTTTGGGTTGATTAGCCCAAACGGTTTCAAGACCGTTTGGGAATCACCCAAACGGTCTCAAGACCATTTGGGGGTCACCCCAAGACCGTTTGGAGGTCTGGGGTCAAGTATAGTTGATCAATTGAAGGTCCAAAGGCACCAAACCATATTGCAATTAAGTATTGATGTGATGATCAACTCTATAGATCAAACCTTGATGAATTTTCACTAGAGTCCAAAGGATGGATGGGCAAACGGTCTCAAGACCGTTTGGAACTCATCCAAACGGTCTCAAGACCGTTTGGGCACAACCCAAGACCGTTTGGAGGTCTAGGGTTGAGATAATCTAATGGTTTGAAGGTCCAATCGCAATAAGTTGATGAATTGATACAAATACTGATTTTAGACCTAATTGGAGTTCAACCCTAGTCCAAACGACTTGGTTTTTGGTCAAACTTTGGGCAAACGGTCTCAAGACCGTTTGGAGGATATCCAAACGACCTCAAGACCGTTTGGTCCAAGTTTGAGCCCAATTGGAGGTCAATTGATAGGTTCAACCTTGAATTGATTCACATTGTTGAATATTGATGACCATCCGATTTGAAACCCTAATTGAGAAGGATTCAACCCTAATTGGCTTTCAATTGAGGGTCAACTTGGTGTCCAAGTGATTAAGGTTCATCCTAATTAACTCAATTTATAAGTGGTTTTCATGGATTTGGTTAATTGAGGGGTTCAACATGCATATCCATGACCAATTGTAACTTTTGAACCACTTTGGAGGCCCAAACGGTTTGAGCCCATTTGGACCAAACGGTCTCAAGACCGTTTGGATCCAAACGGTCTCAAGACCGTTTGAGGCCAAACGGTCTCAAGACCGTTTGAGGCCAAACGGTCTCAAGACCATTTGGGCTCAAACGATCTCAGGGTCGTTTGGTCCAATCGATCTCAAGTTGATTTGATCAAACGGTTTCAAACCGATTGAGCTCCAAACGGTTTGGAAGGTCAACTCTTCCAAACGGTCAACACATCCAAACGGTCTCAAGACCGTTTGGAGCAAACGGTCTCAAGACCGTTTGAGACCAAACGGTTTCAAGACCGTTTGGTGGTTGAAACCGTTTGAAGGTTGAAACCGTTTGAAGGTGTACATGGTGGTTTGTACTTAATCAATTGATGGTGTAATTAGTTCAATGGTGATCTAATCTAAACCCTAATGGTAACCTAGGTCATTAAGGGACTAAGTGATTAGTGAGTTGACCCATGATGGTGATCATGAGGCAAATTACCAAAATACCCTTGAGGGGTCTAAAGAGGTAAAACCTTGTTCTAATCAAACCCTAATCACATGATGATGATGTTTTGGCTTATGTAAGTCAATAAGGACTTAACCCAACCTAATCTAGAGTGGTGTCATCACCATCTACTAGTGAGAGGAGAGAGAAAGTATTCCAAGAGAGAGAAAGTATCCTAGAGAGAGAAAGTACCCTTTTTAAGGTGGAAACTCAAGTGAGATACTTCAAATACACATGAGTGTGCATGATTAGGGAATGACCCACCTATGTGAGGTCATGGAAACCCGAAATATGATATCTAATGGATCTTAATCTTAATTAAGAGTCTTAATGATGATGTTTCTCTTACATGATGATGTAATGAGTACCATTCACCATGGTGTGAATAGTAAACCCTAATTTTAGGGTGATGACTTGAAAGATGAATAGTAAACCCTAAATTGTTGAATTGTTTACTATTATCTGTTGAACTAACTATGCAGGTTATTATGAGATAATGGTCATACCCAGGTATGAAATACCATGTTATATTCATTGAAAGCATGTCTTAAGCTTTATGAATAGTGAATCATCTTGATGCACTGCTAAGTGACATCTTTTGTGATTTATGGGCTGTAAGAGCCATAAACACCATCAAGGTCATGCTTGACAGATGACTTGTGATGAAATAATTGAGAACTGGTAATTGAAATGAGTTAGGCCTGCTACATTTTAGTATTCTCATATATAGCTGTGATGCTAATGTTTTTGTATGATGATATGAATACTGAATGTACCTAACTAATCAAGTGAAATGTAGAGCCCTGATCATAGATCCATCATTGTCAGAGTCTAAATGATGGTGAAACAGGTTTTCCTCAGGGAACTCCTGGATCACATACTTTTGAGTATGTGGGGTACATGGATGTGTAGAACCTTACATCCTAGTGTAGGTATTTGATGTAGATTCTTGTAGTCCGTCATACCTTCACTATAAAAGAAAAGGTGAGAGGATGATGTAGATTCTAGTAGTCCATCAGACCCCACCATAAAGTCCTAAAGGTGAGATGTATATCTACACTCCCTTAAAGACACAAATACCGTATCGGTGAAAGATAAACAAGAAATCTTCCGATAGTGAAGAGAGTACAGAATGCCACTGTAACTCTAAAAATAGCGAAGGACCAGAGTACCCTGGTGAGCTATTATAAAGACATCCCGCCAGATGTCAAACAATCAATCCTCTAACTGACTGAGGAAGATGAGGTCATAAGAATCCGGCTCTCTTAATGACCTATGTATGATACTGATGTGACTTCTTAGCGATCAGTTGGAGTATGAGTGGTATGCCTCATCTCCACAGGGCATAATAATGTTTGAAAAACATAAACAACAGCGTAGTATATCTGTTAGAGTTAATTACGAGTTATTTGATTGATGTTACCTTGAATAGCATAGATGTTCTCATATTTTAATATTGATTGAACTCTTGCTTATCATCAGAACTGCCAGTGAATATCTTGAAGGCTCTTATTGCTTTAGTTATTCCTTGCTTTGCTTATAAAGCCTAGTGGAGAGTTATAACTCTCGCTGGGACAATTATGTATAATTGTCTCACCCCGTAGAATTCTACTTTTTAGGTGGTCGTCGAAGACGAAGGAACAAGAACTCAGGTGAACAATCCCAGCAACAGCAGCATCAGGAGCAGTAAATATCTCAGGTGGAGATCTAGCCTGCTTCATGGTGTAGTTAGAGTCAAGTCCTATGTGTCCTCTGTACTCTCAGGTCCTGGAGTGTTTTGGAGTATGAATTCTTGAGAGTTTTGGTATCATGTTGTATATAATTACTCAAGAAGTAATTGTCAGTGATGTAAACAGTTAAATCCTTTTTCTATGGAAAAGGTTTGTGGTTTCAGGCTCTTGTCTCGAAAAGTTTTAATTTCCCGTGATTTTTGTCTTCCGCTGTTTACCGATTGCTTCCGCACATGATTAAATCGGGATTAATTCGTGGTTTGGAGATCGGAGCCCACAAACTCTGTCTAGGTCAAAGCTTCCAACTTCCCTAAAGTGTAGAGGAGACCCAAAACCGATCCTATCATCCTTGCAAAACAAATAACATTGTTGATTGACCACTAAGGCAAGAAATCCTCCTTTTCTGCTTTTTCATCTTCTTCTTCTATGTTCCCAGCGTGGACATGATTTGTGGTACCTCTCCCTTGCTCAGTCTAGGATGTCATCACTTCCCATGAAAGATCCTTCACTCAGGTTCTATGAAATCGATTGGATTTAGTTTTTCCCTGGTGTAATAATCCTCCCCATGTTTTATAGTTTTCGTTGTCCTTAGTGTTTTGAAGATTAGATTCGGGCTTGATTCTGGGCACTGAAGTACCGCGACCTTGAGGTCTTTTTGTCTGGATCGATCTCAATGACACACTGGTGTGGTTGATTTTTCTAATTCATGGAAGAATATGATGTTTTGATCAGACAATCACTCCAAGTCTCCAGTACTCAATTTCTTTAGCAACAACAATGGTTGCTACTAGTTTACTATTTTACCCTTCATCCCTATTCATTATTTGTTGTGGTGCTTAGGGACATATTTGGAATTTATTTGTTCATTTAATTTATCTGAACGTGTAGTGTTAGTTGGTCTGATGATCGTTTACCCCAACACAGATTATGGTAGTAAAATCATATGTTAGGGCATAAAGGTCTTTTGATATGATTTTTTTTATATGATCTATTAAATATAAAAATCTTTAATAATAAATAATAATCATACAAACATAATAATAATATGATTAGATATGATTGGGAATAAAAAAATTACAACTATCAAATGATATCAGTTTACTTGTCTAGTTCCAATACAATAGATATATGATTTTTATAAATATTCCTAATTGGTTAGAAAATCTAAAATTCATAACTAATAACCTATAAGTCATAAAGTTAAAATAAATTATATTTTGAAATAAAAAATATTCTCATGATTAAAAAGATGATTTTTAGGTTATTGTAATTATTGTGAAGTTAACCCTAACTTCATATATGCTCTGATTAGGTAGCTTGTGACTCTGATATGGAACTAGTTTTGATTTTGGATATACCTAGACTTGATATGAGGTATGTTGCATTACATACTTCTATATTGATCAATTACCCATAATCATAACTCTCTTGGTGCTTTGTGACATTCTACCCTATACACTTTTCTACCTTTCCTATGAGAGGATGGCTTATGTGAGTCTGAATATATAAATCATTTTTTGGATATTATTATTAACTCTAAAGTTGTACTTTGATTCATGATCAAATACTAATTGTGGATATAAACTATTTTTCTCACTTATGTGGTGTATGTTTCACATTGTCCATTTATGTGATGGAAATCTCATTAAATCTATTTTTATGATTGAAACTTCACTTCTCTCTACATTTATGCATGCTTCATGGTTGAGTGTCCCTAGAATATAGAGTGAGAGAGGGGTCAAGGAAAATAGGGTTGACAAATGCATTGGTATAATTGTAGTTGTTGTCCATGGAAAGGAGAAGACACATGATGTCTATGTGATATAGACTGAGGGAGAAACAAGGATGACGTGTCACCAAAGAAGATGTAAAACAATGGGAATAAATGTAATTATTGCCATCAAATATGTACATTAAAGTTAGGGTTTTTTTACTAATTGATGAACGTTAAAGGGATTATAATTGACATGAGAAGAGACATGTACACTAGTTAAGGTGTGAAGAACTCATCTTCAACATGAATGTTTTCTTTTGAGATATTTTTCATTACATTTCTATATTGGTAAATTATGTACTTAGTTATGAATTTAATGTCTTTCTTAATCATATTTTTTATTTTCTATTTATTTCTTCAATAAAACTTAGAATGATATTAAGATTCCAAATTAATATCTACATTAGTTAATTAGTGTATATTTACATCTAGCCATACTTATGAATTTATTTGGTATCATAATAGGAATTAAAATACAATGATTATTTCTAAATTTAATATTTTATTTGACTTGCACTATTCCTAGTTTAAACTAAATTAGGGGATAATAGTACACAATATTATTGTAAGGAGTGCATCTAGGAGGGGATCCACTCCTTCCTCCATTTGAAGAATATACCCATCTGAACCAAACACAGTAACAAATATGCTAGTACAAGTGTAATTTTTTCATTTCTCAAAATAATGGTATTCAAGACGAAAGTATAACAACTAAAATAAAAGTAATGACTATATTCAATTTATAAGATGCAAGATAGTCTCCCACTAGGGGCTAAGATGAAGGCAACTGCTTCAGCGGCTAGGAAAAGGGAAGGCAAAACTATCTCAAGTTTATCTAGCAAGAGTCATATCCACTAAGTTGGGTCCATGTAATCATATCAAGTCTTCCATATTATTTCACCTAAGGGGTTAGAAGCATACCCCACAAGAGAAGATAAAAATGCATGTTGTCAGCAGAAAAATGCATGTATGATCATATAAATAGCGATTAAGACATTATAGAAAAAGGAGGTCAATTAATTATTCAAGTCTTTCATAAAATAGGTAATGTGAATATCAAAATGGATAAAAGGGAAACTATAAGGTGTTCAAAAATATGCACTTTCCATAAGTCAAAATACTAATTAGATGTCCCACATAAGAATAATCAAATAAATTACGACACATAACCCCTCTCAACAAAGATCAACCCGCATGCAAGTGATATAAGCATAGAACTAGTTAAAATATAATGTCAATGGCGGTTATGGCACATAACCTAAAATTTGACAGAAAATTGGACTTAACCAAAGTCCCTTAGCATAGAAGTCGAGATATGGGGCATAAGATCCTCCATACCAAAATATACAAGTGAAGGAGGACTAAAACCTCAATGCATGATAGGGAAAGAACCATGTACCTAATAATATCACATAGGGGGATTAAAACCCTAGGGGAATAACACCAAAAACAAATCCATTATGTGCCTACACCTGTAATAGTAGGGACCTGCTATTAAATTTTGCACTGTCAATTGGAAAGTCATTTAGAACTTTATAAAAAGCATCACACCCTCCTTTATCTACCACAAGTGCCTCCACGCTACTTCACCTAATCGTATACTTTCTCAGGTTTCTTTAAATCTAGAATCCCTTTCCAGTTTCTCTTCTACATCTACAGTCATGGCCACAACAAGTGTCAATGATGACTCTTCCACCCATTCTAATACTTAGATAATTGCCTCCTTCAACCTTGTCTACTTCCTAGCCTTCTTTAGATACCCTCTACCACTCTAACTCCCTCATTTCCCCTTCTCCTTATCACCATGCACTAGCTCTACATTCAGTGCAAAACCTTCAAGAATGCCACCCAACACATTCTTATCTTCTCCTCTTCTTCCTTAACTCTCCTTGACCCCAATGTTCAAACTCCCTCATCAATGCCATCTGCATCACCTATTGAATGATCCATCATTGACTTGGTGTCTTCCCTATATGAAGTGGCCACTATGATGTCCAATAGATCCTCATCACCATACCACACCATTTACAAACTTGATTCCCTAGCCTCTTCTACACCTGTCGAACTAGGCCAAAATCCACAAGCACCCTGGTTTGACCCATTTAAGTTAGGTTTGGGTGATGTAATTTTCAATCTGCAAAAAATTCTCAAACCCATATCCACCCATTTAACTAAATTAATTACACAAAAAAAAAATATAATGAACTACTATTACTTAAAATATATATGATGATATGTTATTGTCCATTAATTATTAATGAGTTCCAATCCAAACTCAAAATATGCTCAACGAAAGATAATGCATGAGAGATATATATTGGGGGAAATTTAATTCAACTCAACAACACTATCTAATTTTCTATTAAATTTAATATGGAGTTGTAGTAAGATCTGCTAACTCAAGTTTTTGGATCATGACCATACATTCTAGAATTTTAGCAATTAATCATATAATGTTACCCAAAAAATGGTATGTGGTTGAATGGTTGTAAAAGTGGGATACACTTTTTGTATGACAACAAAAATGTTTAGGACATGGCTATATTTCATTTAAAAACACCAGGTAGTGGTATACTTTTATTAATAGAGTAGAAACTTGCAAAATGTGTTTTGTAGAACATATATTATATGGACACCCGCAAGCGACCAAAAACCCACTAGGTTGCATTTGTATTTGTCATTTTTAACATGTTTATAATTTCTCCTTTTGGACCAACACTCGTTAGGTCAAAACCCACAATGACCGAACCCAAACCCAACATACTCACCTCTTTAACAAGTCTGACCACCTTGGCTGGAAGAAAGGAAGAGAATACTCATCGAGCCATAACTAATGTTGAGTGACCATTGTCCATATTATGAGTGCAACTATCATTATATGTTTACATTTGTACATTGGTCGGGTTGAAGATTAGAGATGCTCTTATGGGTAAACTTTTGTTGAAATTCATAATGGTTTAGATATCATAACTAAAAATCCTAAGAATAAGTACATAATTGATAAACTTATGTCGTACTAAACCAATTTGAAGCACCATCTCAAGCAACTAACCTTTTAACCATAATATCGTCTTGCATAAAAGAATATTAGCACATGGATAGTATGCATTTTATTTGCCTTTATATTATACTCTAGATTTTGATATACTAACTAAGGCAACATCTTATATGATTGCTTTGATGATAATAAAGAAATTTTAGATTATGGAGTATATTTTATATATATATGAAGTTATTTTACTTCATGCATCTATAAGAGTAATGAATATAGTTGCATCCATATACGTGAAGGAGACATAAACCCTAATATATAAGTGTCTGTTTATGCATATATCAAAGTATATTAGATGAAAATCAATATTTCTTCAATTAAAGTAGTTTTGAATATAATAAACTGTCATGTAATGGATGTGATTAATCTAGTTGACCTAACTAAGAAATATGTTATAAATAGAATTAATGATATAACATGGCTTTAAGTTGGAGGAATGGTTTACCCACACATATATGTAAGCTATGCATACTCAGACCTATGAGTAGAAATATGGAGATTAGAACAAAAATAAAAGTCTAATGCATCATATGTCCACTTAATGAGTTTAAAAAACCCAATATTTTATTAGGTGATGGGGACAAGGACAAGAAAAACATGGAAATCAATAATAGTAATATGCACAAAAGGTTTCTTTAATTTGTCTAACATACATAATATGTTCCTAAGATGAATACTCGACTTTAGGGACCAAGTATACATTTTGAGTTGACCACTAGTCATGAGGTCCAAGAATGTGCAATATCTAATTTAACTTAGCCACTTAAATTACTTTGACATACATAATTCAATAACTAGGTACCTCTTGACATCACCATTTCTTGTTACATTTCAATGCCCCTTTTGGCAATCACTTTGAATTATTCTCACAGTCTACTTATTCATAATTATATTGTATTAATTCCCTTTCAATGCTAATTTATCTTATTGATTTTGTTGATGGGAAAAAGTCTTGTCTTAATATTCTACATGTGGTGTTAGACTAATTTAACTAATGTGAATGCTTATGCATAACCATACTTTTAAAAAGGAAGTGGTATTTTATCTATTGCGCACTATTCCACCCTTAATAAATTTTGGGGTGTCTAACTCTACCATGCGTATTATGGGATATTGATCCTTGGTTTCATGACCCTACTTTAGTCATTTATAGTCTATTGTATCCACATGCACTTGTTTTATTTAATGAAATAATTAATGATAATACACCTTACGAGTCTCTATTATGTAAAGTCTCCTTGTTTTGAAGTTCATCCTTTTGCATAATTATTTGAACTTACCTACTTGCTAATAGCCCTCTTTTAAATGGGAATACCCTTATTATCATTCTTTATTCTTGAAACTCATAAATACTTTTTATTATGGACATACTTAATGTCTACTGCTTCATACTTTTGTTTATCTCTATCTAAGTGTTGTTGTCAACCACCCAGGTTTAGGTATGTTAGAGGCCCATGACTTGGGAAGATCATCTGTTTAAAGTTGAGAAGAGCTTGGAATGGATAGGCTTCCCTCTATAATTGGTCTTGTAATATATTATATGTACTTTTTTAGATTTTGTAAAACCACCCTTGAGGTGAGAAACAATGTATAAAATATAATGAGAATTATCTTTTAATATTAAACTTGCAATTGCTAATTATATAATATGTTTGATATACTATGCTTTAAGAATTAAAAGTCATAGTTTCTATCATACTTATAATTGTGTTTGGAAGGGATGGATTCATTCCTCAATTAATTAAACATTGGACCCCTTCTCATCTCCCACTGTTTACATCTAGGGTATTGGTAAAGTGCCTTCATGAAAACCAAGTATATGCTTCTATCGAGTAACTTGGTGGTGGAAACATGTAATGAAATAGAATGTGTGAGACATAAATGTGATTAAGTATCTAATTTGGAAATTTTATTGATGAAATCTTCATTTCTAGGTTTAAAAACTCAATAATATCATCAGCAAATTTAGTGAAGTTATTTTTGTCAAATTCCATTATATTTAATTTTTTGAGAAGACAATTGGATATGGAAAATTTGAACATTATGGCTTTTTCAAATAAAATTAGTTATTCTATGTATGTGTTTTTGTTGCCTGTCTGGTTAGTTTATGTTGATATGATTGGGTCCTTTTTTACATGGCTTAAATATTATTGTACTTGGATTTGAGAACTTCAAATGTTTTCTTTTTATTCTTATAAATATAATGATAAAGAATACATGTCATTAAGTGTACGACTAGTTATGACATGATAAGCATCTAGATTGAGGTGTTATCTTTGGAATTATTTTAGGTTCTTGTATGTAAACTAAAAAAGAGCCTTGAGAGAATATAAGGGGTAAGAAAAGGTCCTAAATAGTTCATGTTCATTTTTGCAACCAGAAATGTATATATAAGCTCTAAAACAAATATATTGACTTTGACTTATGATATCAAAGATGCTTAATAAATTGATATAGTGATGTAAGGTATATGATCAAAGTTTGGTGATAAGAAGCATGAAGGTTTTGTGAATCATATGTTTTTCATATATGTTTTATGGTAGACTTTCTATTCCTATGGTATAAGGTTTGAGTGCATGGTGTTGGTAGAGTTACACTCCTCTATGTACATTATGAATCATGGAAGTAACTAGCTATAAACAAATATGGGATATATGTATTTGTGACTAGTGATGAAACAAAATCTGGCTGATTATGTGGCTAAGTGTCTAGTTTTTCAACACATTAAGGTTGAACATTTAAAAATTGTGTTATTATTAATGGTGTTGTTTATTTTTAGTGGAGATTGATCATCTCACTACAAATTTCATGGTTGTCATGTCCATGGCATCAAAGGGTATGATTCTATTTGGGTACTTGTTTACCATATTACTAAGTCAACACACTTTTTGTTAGTCAAAAATACCCACTTGACTAAGAAATTAGCCCAGATCTACATGGATGCAGTAATCCCTATGCATGTTTATTGTTATATGTCAGTTGTATCCCTATAGAGACATCAAGTGATAATTGTCACATGGAGACCTTGTATATGATTGATTATTAATAAAAGGAAATTCCACTTATTATGTTAGTTTCAATATTGAGATAATGAATAAACCTAACAATTTCCTAAGAATGTTTGGCTTGATGATATATGGTATGCAACTTGAACCTGAGTTCAAATGTATAATTAGAGTACTCATTCTTGTTATGTCCCTACTTGTCTATTATTGTGGATATTATAGGACCATAATAATACACAAAACTAGCATGTATGGTCAATGATGACTGCCTATTTAGCAATGATATTAGATATCAACTTATATATATAGGTACTTCTTAGAGAACATGGTGTTCTGGAGAGAACCATCTTTAGAATGACACATGGAAGTTGTGTATTGACACGTCAAAGTCATATCTCAATGTGATTGTGGTGATTGTGATCCTTAGACCTGAGACCACTATAGTAGTTACATGTTCTATTATATTAACCACTATCCCAACTTGCTCTATATAAAGGGTTGACAATAAATAATGATTGGGTGTATCGTGATACTTGTGAATATTTGTGAGTGTTGTAGATGGAATTTGTCCCTCCTTTGGATTGATATCATGGCTACTTGATAGAACAGACTATGGAAATTCATGGCCAAGAAGATGTGATTCAATCTATCATATCGAGCTCACAACATCTCGGATAGTCTCCTCTAGTTCAAGGAACTTATATTGAATTATAAGAGGATGACAATTCCATGACTTAGTTTCAATCTAAATATTTGTGACAAAGGGATCATAAGGTCATAGTAACATCGGTCACTTAATAGGTTGAAGTTGTTTTCCAACTTACCCATATTACTTGTGTGGAAATGATGTGTGGCTGGGCACCAATCTTTGCTAATGAGGTTTCAAACATCATAGCAACATAACTATGTACCTATTCATTCACATGCATAAGGATATTTACCGAAATTGATGTTCACAATCAATTATTTGATTGGAATGGTTCAGAATCATGAACATGTTGATTTTCCTACCTTGTTAGGTGACTGGAATGTCCACTTGGTTAGTTATATTTGTTGGCTGAATGAATCAATTAATTGTCAATCGGTTGACTACCTTTCACTTTGGATAGTGACCAATCCTCCAACTCACTTAGTGAGTCAGAGGAGTGGAATCTAAAAAGGAAAATTTCATTTGGAAACCAATTTAAATTTCTATCTAGACTGGACTAGTCAGCTGATTAGGAGACCTAGTTGTTCGATTAGAATTCAGCAAGAAATTCAAAATCTTGATATAGAGTGACTCGGTCGGCCATGTAGAATCCCAATATGTCTATAGGAATGACAAATTGAATTTTTAGTTTTAAGACTATTTTTCAAATTGTGATTATAAAAGAAATTGAAATTAGGAAATTCTAAGCATGTGACTTTCTTATATAAAGGGGGTTCACCCGGTTAGGGTTACACACATGAGACCCAACTTGTGATATAAGTTGGTTGTAATGTTTCTCTCTTGAAGAGAGAGAAGTCTCCCTAAGGAATACTTCCTAAGATAGGAGAAGGAAGGGAATTTGGAGTTGACTAGCACATAAAAAAATCATGTTCTGCTTCAACTTGGTGGCCAAGATGGCGCACCACATTCTCCCTGATCTTCTTGGACAAAGTAGTTTTGAGCATGAGCGGATGCTTGAAGAAGTTGTTCTACTAGATGACAACAAGGTGTTGCAAAGAAAACAACCATGCAATAGCTTGGTGGCCGATCTAGATTTCTTGGTAGACAATATTGATTTCTTGGTGGTTGATTCTATTCTAGATCCAAAGGTTCAAGTTATTCACTATCAAAGATGTGTCTAGTTGTTGGAGACCTAGTGTGCACAAATGAATAAATTTTATCTTTTCTACATATTTTGTTCATTAAAATTTGTTAGGTATGACATATCATATGGCTTATGTAAAGGAGGAAGGAATTGTTTTTATTATGTTGCACCTCCTTACTTAAAACTCCACACAATCTACAATTTCATCTAGAGACTATAGTTCATACAAAGGTTTTGAGATAATGTGAATGAAGCTCTTACTATTTAGTTGAAGTTCAACACAACTTTTCACCCACTAAAAAATGGCTATTTCGAAAGGACAATTGAGAAACATGAAGATATCTTGAGATCTTGTTTACTTAAGTTCCTTGAAAGTTTGATAGAGTTTTCCTGCAACCATATCTGTTAAAGGTCTAATGACTTGGAACCATATAAAGCATTATATGGTAGGGAATGTAGATTGCCTATGTTGGTATTAGCCGAGAAAATATGTATGTCTGAATCAATAATTTTTGCATCAAATCAATAAAGATATACAATCATCAAACAAGATTAGAAAGTAGCATAAGATATATGTACATTGATATTTGTATGAGACCTCTAAGTTCTTGGTTGGAAATAATGTAAATCTTATGGTTTCATCTTTAAAAGGAGTTTTGAGGTTTGGGATCAAATCTAAGCTTTTTTTAATGTTCATGGGGTTGTATCCTATCATAGAACGTGTAGTTAGAGTGGCTTAAGGATTGAATTTGCCATTTTTGTGTTGATAAGGTTACACTATGTTTTACATATTTTTGTGCTAAGGAAGTTCCATCTTGATACAAAGTAGACATTGCATCCAGTTGAGGTTCATGTAGAAGAGGAAATTTTGGATAAGGAAGGACTTGTTTGAATTCAGAAATGTAGATAAAGAAGTTCATAAGCAAGATTTACATTTAGTGGTCATCATCATGGTGTAAGGGAGGTCATCTAGGAGTCAGAGGTGGAGATGCATCGGTTAAATTCAACTATTTGTGAAGTTGAAGGAGGCACATGTATGAATATTGACATGAATATAGAAGTTGAAGAAGCAAAACATACATTTAGTGGAATTAATGGGGCATCATTGTGGTTTAGGGATGTCCCCTAGGAGTTGGAGGTGGATGTGTCAGTTCTATCCAACTTTTTCTAGAATTTCAGTGATGAAATACTATCAGAAGATGGGGGTTGTAAGACAATGCCACTTGTAATTCTTTAGTTGCATTTAATTTTCCTTTAATATGCAATTTATTCTATATTTATTTTGGAATTTATTCAGACATGGTAAATGTCACTAATATATACAATTTGTTTCTTTTACATACATATTAAGATGTTTAAAATATTTACATAGTTTCTGAAATATGTTAATAAATTTATTGTGAAAACATACAATATTAACTTACTAATATTTTAAACTGATGTTTATGCAATACTGATGAACATGCCTAACTTGGATAGTTAAAGGCATGTTGTACAAAATATATTGTTTTATATCATGTGCAATGTAGTAAAAATGTTTCACAATACCCTTCACCTTTAATGATTTATGTGTGTACATTGTGCTTTTTTAATGGTGTTGACTAGTTAATATCTTCAAACTAGGACCATCTATAGAGAATAAGGATGGTAAACCAAAATAAAAATAAATGATTAAGATTACATGGCTTCATTGTGGATTTGCTAATAAAATTCATAAACAATGTACAAATTTGTTATATTTTAAAGGTAATGATATATTTGTGAACATAAGGATACATTCATTATTATTATGAAACTTACCCAAGCAGAATGATTATGATCATGTTGCATTACACTTAATGTATGTTTTCTATACAATGTAGAGATTCTACGTTTAATTTTTGTTGTAATGAAATAGTGAAAGTGGTGGCCCTAGAAAATGATATCTAGTGAAATACATCTATCAAAGGGAACAATGGTCATGGTGGAGTCAGGGTTAGTTATGTGGTCACTTTGTAGGATTAATGAAGTAGACCCATTTTGGGCCACTTTGACCGCAGTGAGAAGGTCGAGTCGTATCGGGTTGGACAATTTCGACCATTATGTGGTTGATGTGTACTAGTGTTTCATTAGTGCAGCCAATGCGGGCTGATGCAACCCACTTCAAATAAAAAGGGGACAATTTCGGTTAATGTGGGTTAGTTAGTGGTTAAAACGAGCTTCTTTTTAGAACTTGAATCATGTTTTAAGGTAAAACTGGTTTGATAAGTGGTCGAAGTGGCATGTGGTTTGATAAGTGGTTTGAAATGGCCATACAAATTTGATGTTGGTGATTCTCAGAGAAAATCTTTTGCATGTTGGTGATTTAGCAAGATTTTAGAAGTTCAAAGCTTCAAATCACTTTTCTATCCTAGTATAATAGGAACCCATGTATTTTTCTTATCTTTTCTACAATTTCCTCTCCTCTCTACCTTCTAGGAAAAACTTATCCATGTGTGATGTTAGAAAACTTACTTTTGTAACTATAATCCCTTGTTTTATCATTCTTTGGCCTATCCAGAGCTTATGCAGGCAAGAGTGAACATTTGGTGTATGAAAGATGGATCTTGGGGTAGATTTTTATACTCCTACTTGTAGGAGGAATATTCTTTCCTAAGGGGAGTTCTTTAGATTCTGTGTACTAATCTTAAAGTATCATTTCTACTAAAATTAGTTGATATCACCTAAATATAGATATATGACCAAATGATATGATTTTCACTTGTTAAAGGGTGAAAATATGAAGCTTACAAATCATGTAACTTGCTTTTGTAGATTGAAATATATGATTATTTACTACATTATAGTTAAGGATATAGTATTTACATGACTTTTCCCATTAAATTTCCAAGTTTCATATGTTTATCGACTTTTTCCATATTAAGCTTATATGATGGAATCCTTGAATGAAACTATGTTAAAATATTGATTAGTAATTAAGATGATAGTCTAGTTGTTTGATTCCATTCATACCTAATTTTATATGGACTATATTATGATAATATAGTGAATGTTTATCAATGAATTCACAAGTTAGATATAAATTAGGATTTTGTTGTAATTAAATATTTATTTTCCTATGGTATCATGAACCACAAAATATTAGCTACTATAAATCAATTGGTGAAATCTTAAATGTGTCCACTGACCATATAATTTTCATAATGTCAAAAAGGTGGGGCAGAAAAATGTGTATCCTTTTAGAAATTTGGTTATTATGAGAAGATGCTTTGATCGGTATATTATTGAATATATTGAGGATACTAAGAATTCATATAATACATGCTTCCATTTGTGTCTTGAATTTTCCGATAAGGGTATTCAAGGTCATAGCTCTTATCGTTGTATGACAATCCCACCAATATAATTGGAAAATGTGATATGTTTTATATGGTATAGTCCTACCATTGTAATATGATAGGTGTTCTAACATGAGTATATAATACATACTTGATGTCAAGAAGATTACCCCTACTTTTATACTTGCACTGACAAAAGCATGGAATGATTTTGTGAACCAGATATGCAAGACCCCTGACCTTTCTTTATACATAAACATGCTTAGTTAACTTAATTCGTTTCCTAATTCCTTTATTAAACCCTAATTTAAGTTTTGCAATTAATTGATAAATCTAAGTTTCATGTTTGATCCAAATCAGACATCGTTTGCTAAAGTTATGCAATTTATGTGCTTAGATGGACCATTATGCAATTTACACAATTATAGGGTTTATCTGTAATTTTCTTTCATGATTGTATTCTTCAGAATACTCTTCTTAATTTTTGACATAATTGCATCCTTTTATACCTAGGTGTACCATCAATTTGTTGATCCCCCTTGGTATGTTGGAAATTAGGGGTTTCACCTAAGTATGTTGATCATTTTCTAAGTATGGGAAAGATTCGATGGTATCACCTTGATGGGAAAAGATATGAAGGGTCCTCCTTATATTTTAGGGTCATATGGCTTCTCCTTGTAGCCCTAGAGTTGATGTAAACCCTAGTTGATGTGAATGATCTAAAGAGTAGTCAGTTTTGGAAAAATGGTTGAGTATAGTGAAAGAATTTATGGGTTTTCTAATGGTACCTATGAAAGATTGGATGGAAACTCTGATAGTACATCTTTATGATATTTCTAAGGAATGAAACACTTGAAAAACCTTGCAAAGATCCAATGGAATTTCTGTGTGCATTGATTATGACGTTTTTTAGTTTTTTGACACATGGCATGCATGTTTTGACACGTCTACCCACTTCTGTCTTTCATTCCAAGCTTTATATACATCTATCCTTCCACCCAAATGAACCTTTTACACTCTCTTCTTCTTATTTCTATTTGGGAGGCTCTACCCATTTCTTGGTGGAGAAAGAGAATCTCTTGGAGGCCAAGTCTTGGGTGGAGCTCGCTTGCATGTTGTTTTAGGGTTTTGAGGAAACAACTCTAGGGTTTCTAACCTACCTCTTAACCTAACCATGTAACTTCTTCATCTCTATCTTGTCTCTTGCTGTTCTCTCTCTCCTTTCTTCTTCCTTGGATGAAATCATGGTTTCTTTTGAAGATAAGTTATGCAAATGTGGATGAAAATCTCTTTTTCTTCTCTCTTTGTCCTAGTTTTCATCTTGTTCTTAAGGAAGGGGGTATTTTGGAGCTCTGGCGTGCAAATTATGGTTTCTTTCTTCTTTCTTCAAGCTACCTTTCTATTTGGACCTTAAACACCTATCTAGAGGCGATTTATATAACCTTCATCCTATTTTCGAGCTGGCTCTTAAATTGCTTCATATAGATCATACCTAAAACATAGTTGATACAATGGATGGTGATCCTTGTAAACTATTTTACATACATGCAAAATAGTTTGTGTGATGATTAACTAGCTTTGGTTCATATGTATATATCCTATTCTTTAATGAATATGAACTGTTTTGGATTTAAGGATGATGAAATGATGAACTTGTTAAAGGGAAGTAATGAACCAATGAGTTCTCTTGAATGAACCTAGAGTTATGAAATCAATCGATGGTCTTATATGTAGTCTTTCATAATCTGATGGACATACTAGAAACATCAATGGATTTTGGTTAAGTCCTAAAATTATTTGATGTTATTGCATACATAGAATCCAATGGGTTTGTTTTTTACTACGTATCCAAATAATCTAATGGTTTTAGTGTTGGTATCCTTTTTCTGAATCGATGGGTATCATATAAAGTATATGAATTGTTTTGATGCGGTCTTTAAAAGATTCAATGGGTTTCTTGTGTTTAAGTAACACAAAGATCTGATGGTTCCTTTTCCTTATTAAGTACTCGAAAGAATGAATGGTAGGTTGAGTATGAAACATTGAGATTTTCACTAAGTATCGTTATGAACTGATGGACTTACTATATGTACAAAGAACTGATGGTTCCCCTATGTACCCTAATGAAATGATGATTCTACCTAGTTAACTAATAAATGTTTATCACTAAGTCCTTAAATGAACTGATGGCTCTTGTTATCCATCAAGAAATTGATGGTAATGATATATATAATGACTTGTTTTTCTACTAAGTCCCTTAATAATCCAAAGGTTTATCCTTGCGTGATAACTTGTGACATCAACTCAATTTACCTTGTTGAGCCTCACCTTAATGCATTTAAATGGGGATGGTTAATCATACTTAGTATCCTTTCATGTTGATATGATGAAGGAATACTCTCTTAATGTTATGGTAACCCTTCTATGTTACCTTGTGAGTATCATAAGCTTTTTAATGCAATGTTATGACGAACCTGTGTATCTTAAGCATGGTGATGGTTTGTTGAACCTTTTATAAGGTGTGGAAAGATAATGATGTGCTTGTTGTAGATAATGTGATGGTCTTAATGACCTTTTGCATGGTTTGACCCTAATGGAGGTGTGATCCTATTCATGATGCGACAAGGATTGGTATCTTGTGATGATGTGATAAGAGTTATACCTCATACGTTTGATATCTTCTGGAGTTGTGAGACACCCATGTTTTCATAGAACTCTTTTAGGTTATGTATGCAACTTGATTGATTTATCCTTAACTCACCCTACTGGCATTAACTAATCAAGTAAAACCCTAATCATGTAGTGCCTTGTGTCGTAGAGCCATTCTAGTGTTAGGACTTGTTGGATGGGGAAATGAGTATTCCTAAGGGAAACCCAAAGTCATATAATGTTGATTTATATGCAGGTCCAAGTGATTATATGTCCTTGTGATCCTGATCCCAAGGTTATGGATAATGGTTGCGGTCATATCTTGGATTCATATGTGATGTGATTCATGATGGTTCTGATTGTACCTTGGAGTTTATGTGATATGATTTAGGACAGCTATCGTTGTACCATGGATAAAAGGGTTTTGTATACCCTCATTACTAGTGTGGTGACATATATACCAAGGGTGGACTAGGCTATTTTTCAGCTTGACTATGTATGTCATTTTAGTGTACTCATATTGACTGAGGGCGGAAGATATCTGTAACGACCCGCACTTTTGAGTGTCTAAAAGACCTTAAAGTCGCAGATCGTTAATCTTAACTTCCAGGATCAGATTCATGAAATAATACAAAATAGTAAACAATTTCCATTAATGATCGAATATTTACATGTTTAGATAAAAAGCTCCTCTAAGGAGTTACATAACTTTTAAACAGAATTAACTTTTATAGGTGTAAAGATAAACCATTAAGACTAAACCTTCATGATTAAACTGTAGTGTCTTCAACCTCTTTATCTGTACCCTCATGTCCACGAATCAAGTATATCTGATACCTAAAACGCCGACAAACAAATACGCGATCAGTATATTTCTATACTGGTACGTGGATTCAAACAATAATCACAAGTACAGATATAAGCAAACATCTTATCTTGCATATAGGAATATAAACTTGTTTTCCATATTCTAACCCATATCTGGTCAACCACCTCAGGTGTAATCACTCTCCCTTCAGGGCTCGTGTGCATTACCCTTAAGATCAGTCTAACCTAGGGTTCAGAATACTATTATTTACTTTACATGATACTCATATGCACTTTATAATTTGCAAGAACTAAATAAACAAGCAAGCAGTTTATTTGTCGTCTAATCTCATCGACAAACATCGGCAATCTCAGAATTCGATACATGTATTCATAAGCATAACCACGTACCTTATGCCATCACAGAAATAATGCAGAATATATCCCTTGTACTTTAAGAGTGCATCCAACCAATCAAGCAATAAGGCATTCAATCAACAGTATCTGAAACACGCATACTACATATGCGTCACCATGTATTTGCATTACATTAAACAGATCTAGATTCTCTCCTAAACTAGGGTTTAGGGTTATTTCTCGTTTGGACCAAGGATTAGAGCTACAAACCCGAACTCCATCATATCGTGGTTTCTAACATTACAACATTTAATTAACCATATTAGGTGAAACCCTAATCATCATCTTACACAATTAAGACTACTCATGACACCCAAATCATATGACTAACATTATGATCATAGAAAGATGTCTATATTGGTTTTAAAACCCTAAATTAGTATGAATATGATTACTAATATGGAATCATCCATTATTCATCATTATCAAGATTTTACTCATTATACATGGCAAGATCAGGTATTATAACAACTTAAACTAGTCTACATCAATTGAGCATCAGATTACAGGAATTTAGGCCTTTCCTTTATACTAATCACCTAAACACATGTATAACACATACTTTTGGAACAGAAAAATTAATTGGGTTCTTATTATATTTTATTTGGAATCCTCTCGTTTTTCTGATCAGTTTGATATATAGTTTCGCTATATTCCGAGTTATCAGTAATTAACTAAATTATTCACGAGATAATCAGATTGGACCAATTACACGCTGACACGTCAGCATTTGCTATACCTTTATATGTCACGCGGGCAGGTTACTTAAAAACATAACTAAAGGACGGATTTACCCTTACTTGGTATGCAGCAAGTCAGGGCTATGTGTGTCTTTTCCCCGTCTTTATCTCCCACCTCGCGTCTGTCTCTCTCGTTCCGCGACGCAACGTCGCGTGAGATCTTGCTTCTCAGCTCCCAGGTCACGCATCACCGTCTCTAGGACTACGCACCCCCTTTCCTCGCTCAGGGAGCCGCTCTGGCTTGTACGGACACAACCATCTGCTGTCGGCGCTGCGGGCGGAGAGGACCCTGGCGCTGAGCTTCACCAGCGATGGCTCTGGATGTGATCTGCCCTCTCATCAATGCGGCCCCAACAACCCTCACGTGATGTCGTCCTAACAGCGGCCAAGCAAGCTTCTTGCTTCCATCCTTTTCCCCGACGACCTCACGCCTTCACGCAGGTTCAAGCACAGACAAGGTGGACGAATCCAGCGCGAACCATGAACGGCTGAGGCCATGGAGGACCACCACCTAAAGACGGCTGGATCTAGTGCAGACCTACCGAGGAGCCACTGGTTCATGGTGCTTAGGGCGCGAGTACAGGTTGGCCGCCGGTACCGCTGCTGCTCACCCTTGCCACACGGAACCCAGCCATGGTACTACATAAACGATCACCCTGCAGCCTCGAGATCCCCAGCCAGTGTGCAACATCCTGGCCTCGGACAGAGAGGAACAAGAACTTCACCCTCTACTTACGACCCTTCTTCCTCAGACCTTGGAACCCTACACACCTCATGGGATGATCTGCCTCCTCCCCTATCCGTTGGTTACCAACCACAGGGGGTGGCGGCAAGCTATGCCATGGCTACAGTGGAACTATCTAATAGTGATCTGCTGCGTGGGGGGGGGTCCCTATATATATACACAAACCTAGGGAACCCTAGTATACACGGTATGAGGGGAAGAGAGGAAAAGTCGAGTCCCCTCTCCCTATGGACTCACGAGGATTGTACTTCAATCCTCAAAACAAGGAGGTGATTAGTCATATTAAGTTATGATAATACACCTTCCCAAAAACTCCTCCTTTACTTATCATTTAACCCTTCTCCCTTGATGTACAAGGAAACACATATTAACAAAAGGATTTCTCTTTTATTCCACCCCTTCGCACTTACTAAAATTGAGGCACAATTATAAGAAGGAAAGTATTTCTTAAGTTTTCTTTTACACATCTCCCATATAACATAAGATGTAATGGAATAACCATCCATACGTCTTTATTATTTCTCTAAAACAAATACCATTATTCTATAGGAAGCCTATTTTCCGAATGCTCTTCTTTTCCTTATTACTTCCAAGTATGTTAAACTGAAATATACTTATTTTATGCCTCAAGCATGGGACTTCCAATCTTGGCTTTATAATTATCCTTTTAATTATATAAAGCACCATCTTTCTTATTTCTGGTGGAAATTTGATAACTATTTCATCTTAGGAAACTTACATATCCTCTTGTATTTCATTTACCATATCAAAAGCCACTAATACCAATTCATTATGAATTCTTTTTCTTTTATTTAACTTGTGCCACAAAGGAAATTAATACTATTATTCCATCAATAATACCATTATGGAATTTATAAATCAATTCATTTATATAATTCAATTTTTATTAAAATTGAGGATATTACAATATCTTAGGATTTCGACTCTCCTAGATCTTATATGGAACTGAATGCCACTTCATAATGGTCATTTGGAGTCTTAGTGTTATAACTCAAACTCCCCATGGCTTAATAAATGATGTAATTCAACAGTGTAGCGTATCTTCTAGGATTAAACATGATTCACATTGGTTGATAACTCTTACTGTGACATCTCATCATACTAGATGAGATTACTAAAATCATAAAACATGATGAACCACTAATTAATTACATAGCCAAAAAACCATAATAATTAAACTGATTTCAACATCATAAACATGTTATAAGACATTCACATAAAGGTCCATCTTTTTTATAAACTCATATACCATAACATGTATATACATCTGTATCTAGTGTCCTTAGTCACTTCCTATATACAAGAGAGATGTACCACAATCACCTTTCATATATACAACCACTGGAAAATTACCAAAAATGTGTGTCTATACATGTATATCATCTACAAAACACATCATATACCAGGACTTGAGAGTACAAGGATGATACTAGGACTCTACTACAAACAACTAAAATTGTCCAACCTTCTTTGTATATTGATCACCATGTTGCTCCTCTTCTATAACATGATGTTGACCACATTGTTGGCGAAGAACTAAAAATATGTGGTCTCCCATGGGGGAGATCCATGTCCTAGTAAGAGATATAACTCTCTCCAACATATATTGATTATAAAAGATTGTTTAACAGTAAATAGACTGAGTATATTGAAGTATTTCATAACCCATTGGGTGGATTGAAGAATTCTAGCATAATAAGAAAGTTAAAAAGATAAGCCTAGCAACAAGTATAATTACTCAGACTTCATAAGATTTCATCATATAAGAATTTTGTATTACAAAAAAAACATGGCAAGGCTAGTCAACCAATGTGCAACATATTCGACCCTAGTAAATTATGCTACAAACTTGTATGACCTCTTTTATTATGCCCTGAGGAATTTGAGTCATACCAACCAAATCCAACTAACCATTGCTAAGTAGAAATTAGTGCCATACTAGATTTATGAAAAAGCCAAACTCCATCATCTCACCATCAACTCCCGATCAGTATGAGAGACAACACGGAGACATAACAATCAACATCCAATAAAGACATATAGTCAAGCTAAAAACAACTAGCCTGCCTTGGTACAGGTCACAGTGCTACAGAATAGGTCATGCATGGCCATTCTATTTGAGGCATTCTGGAGTTGTACCCACTGATGCCTTTCACATATTACAATATCCAAGGCATAACCATAGACATCCTCCATACACTGTAAGTAAGGATGTCAAGGACACATGTCTCTTACACCCTGCATAATCAACAATATGCGCTCTGAGTTTCCCTTAGGACTACTCATTTCACCATCCAACAAAATTTTAAACTGAAGATGGTTATGTGGAACAGACATTACATGATTAGGGTTTCACTTGATGATTTATTTCCAGTTGGGTGAATTAAGGCTGCATCATACAAGTAGACATACAAACCCTAATTCATTTTTAGAAAGTGTATAAGTATAACAACTCCAGAAGATATAAAATGTATGAGATACAAATCTTAACCACAATTACAACTTGGTACTATTTCATTGCCATTCATGAGACTATACTAGTCATCATACCACCATAGGATTCAAATCCTTATCACATTGTTCCAAGGTTCCAACCCTTATAATATCATGAAGAATAATACACCTCCATTAAGGCTCAACCATGCCCAAGGTCATTAAGACCATCACATCATACCATGTAAGATCATTATTATCTTCCCATACCTTATAACATGGCTCAACAACCTATCACCAAACATGTGACATATGAGTATAATATAGCAAGGAACTATGATATTCATGTAGCATCGTATTAAGGTTTCAACAAAAATAAGAGAGCATTCAATTATCAAAATAGTCAATCAAGAGGGATGATTACAATCTATCACCATCACTTAGTTACCTTAGGGTTGGGTGTAACAAGCTCTATCACATTAAAGTTACACATCCACTTATTATGGTGATTTATCAAATATATTCATACAAAGGCAAATTTAAGACTACATTGATGTTGAAGCATCCAATTACAACCATGGGATCAGGTTTAACATTTCAAAACTATTGGTTGATACGTAGGTTTAATCGTTGGATCATATAACAATAAAAACATTAATTTAAGGCTTCATTGAAGCAAATCATGATTCCTAGTTACACCATCGTGTAGTAACCTATACCACCATCAGTTGTGACATATTATGTCACCCTCACCTGATGGGATGAATACTACCATCATTGAACACCATCTGATGTTGAGCTAAAAATTGTCATTGGTTCATGCCATCTCTAGGAAAATAAACCATGGATCATTGAGCTTCCCTAAAGAGTCTAGAACTGACCTAAGGTGTGACCAAATTTTCACACCATTGATCATCACCATCGGTTTCCGCAAAGACATCTCCATCGGTTCTAATATAAGGTCATCCATCAGTTCATGTATGAAGTTGCAAATCAACCTAAAAATACTAAGTATAAGCCATCATTTGATAGGTACTTAACACCATTGTTTGCCATGTAAACATGATCTAAGTCTTGCTCTACCTCAGGAAGGTCGTGCACATAGTTTCAGGTTCATCTAGAACTAGAAACTAAGCAAGAAATAGTATTAAAATTGAACCCTTAAGCATACATAGCTTCTCTAAGCTTAGATCATTATTTTAGAGCAAGAACATGACTATGCAAGCTTGTAGTAAGCAATAAAGTGAAGAGGGTTATAAAATTCGCCTATAGGAAGAAGATCATAGTCCAAGAAGCAAGAAAATTTGAGAAAAGAAGGTGAAGAACCCAAGATTTAGGTCTGAATTCGGTCAATTAAGCTTCTTCTCCAAGAATGGGAGTAAACCCAAGGTGAAGGGAGCAAGAAGATAAGTTCTTTGAGCTTTAAAGCAAACTTTTCCATGGAACATCATAGTTCTATCTAGGAAGAATGTAGAAGGAAGAAGAACAACAAAAGAAATGGAGTAGAAAAGGAGAAAGTTACTAGTTTAGGTTAAGATCACTTAAAGGAAGCTTCACAAACCCTAATTGAGGGTAGATCTAAACCCTAGCTAATCTCACCAGAAGGTTGGCTATCCTCTTCTACCTTGGGCACTTTTTTCACCCCCAAGAAGATGAAAGACGAACATCTAGAGAGGGTGGAAGGGATAAGAGTCCAAAGGTTTCTTTTGTGGGCTAAAGGATATGTTTATAAAGCTTATGGATAAAGAAAGTGAGAAACTTGAGGTGTCCAAGCAGCTCTTCATGTGTCCATAGTTTAGAGCTTCCATGGCCATACAAGCAATGGTTCCACCACTCATTGAGACCTTCTTAGAAATCACTTGTTGTCTCTCTAGGGCCACCATCAACCTCCAATCAAGAAAACCACCCTATTGGTTGATAGCTCCTAAAGGTAGCTCATCCATAAAGGGGTAGACCGTAAAATACCCTTAAAGAGAAACACCTCTAGACCAAGGTACAACTAGGTCCCCCATGGCCCAACAAGCTCAAGCATGATAATCTAAGTATCATAATTGATGTGACAAATTGCAAGTTAAACATCAAATTTGGGTAAATTACCGAAAAGTCCAAAAGGTGCATAAAATAGCATAACTTGCACAAACAATGTACAAATTGGACTAAATTTGTAAATCAAGCTTGTCACATGATACCAATACATAACAAAACGTAAGGCTTAAATCACTCAATTATGGTAATTAAGCATGTTCAACACTTTAAGCATGGTCAAGGGTCTTACAACTATAAACCCCTAATAAGGATTTCACCCCTGAAATCCTACGCATGAGAGATAGGTATTACCTACACATCTCATCCTCTAACTCCCACATGGCTTCCTATACGCCATGGTGATGCCACAAAACCTTCACTAACACTATATATGTTTATTCTTCAACTTTTTTACCCTTCTATCTAGGATCACCACATGGCCCTCAACATAAGAAACATTCTCATCTAACTCAACCTCTACTGACAACCTATGAAAATTTGGTGGTAGATCTAACTTGTGTGCCACCTTTCCATCATGATCTAAGATAGGGCATGGTCCCATAAATCTAGGAGACAACTTACCCTTCTTCTAAAACCTCAACACACATTTCCAAGAGAAACCTTGAGATACAATCTGTCTCCCACTTGAAATCTAACAGTCTATGATGATTATCTACATAAAAATTCTATCTATCCCGGGCTGCCTTCAAATGTTGTTGTATCACCTTAATCTTCTCTGCAGTTTGTTGTACAAGCTCAGTACCCAACAATTGATACTCACCTGTCTCATACCAACAAAGTAGAGACCAACAACATCTCCCATACAATGCCTCATAAGGTGCCATATCAATGCTTCTCTTGATAGCTATTGTTGTAAGAAAACTCTATCAAACTTAGGTGTACATCCCAACTACGAAGAAACTACTACACAAATGCTCTGTAAAGATCCTCTAAAGTCCAAATTGTCTTTTCAGAGTGGCCATCTGTCTGCAGATGGAAAGTTGTGATAAACCTCAGCTATGTTCCCATTGCTGAATGGAGAGATTCCCAAAACTGACTTTTAAATTGTGAACCTCTGTTAGAAACTATGGTTACTAGAATACCATGCAAACAGACTATCTCATCAACATATGCATGTGCCAACTTTTCTGCTATAATCATTGTCTTGAATGGAAAGAAGTGAGATCACTTGGTCAATCTATCTACTATCAGTCATATGGAATCATGACCTTTGGCTATCCTAGGAAGACCAACCACAAAGTCTATAGTGATATGATCCCACTTCCACTACGGTAATGGCTATGGTTGTAATGTCCCTGCAAGTTTTTGGTGCTCAACTTTAACCTGCTGACAAATTGGATACCTTGTAACAAACTCTTCCACATCATGCTTTAGACTTGGGCACCAATACAAGTCCTTCAGATTATGGTACATATTAGTACTTCCAGGATGCATCACATACATGGAGGAGTGAGCCTCCTCAAGTACCATCTTCCTCAACCCATCAACTCAGGAACCATTGTCTCATTATCGAAACAAATTGTACAATCATCTTCCTCATGGAAGCCAACACGCTTCTCACTACACAATTATGATCCAATATTATGTATCATAGTATAATTTTGTTGTGCATAATGGATATGTTGTATCAGTGTAGGTTTAACTTGTAACTATGCCAACAAACTTGCCAACAAAGAAACTTCCAACTATACATTCATCTGGAGAAGAGACACTAACATGACTTGTTTATGGCACACCAAGGAATACAATTACCCATTGTCTATAGATGATAATTAAGACGATATCCTACTCAACGCATTAGCTACCACATTCCCCTTGCATAGATGGTAGTCTATCATGCAATCATAGTTTTTAATAAACTCCATAAATCTTCTCTGCCTGATATTCAACCCCCTCTTTTGAAAAGATATACTGCATATTCTTATGATCGGTGAAGATCTGACACTTTTCTCCATAAAGGTAGTCTCTCCAAATATTTAAAGCATAACCACCATTGCAAGATCTAGATCACGTGTCGGGTAATTCTCCTCATGTTTCTTAACCTGTCAAGAAGCAAAAGAAATCAAATTTTTATCCTACATCAGTACACATCCCAACCCATTCTTTGAAGCATCATAAAAGATAACGTAGACTTTCCCTTGTTCTAGTGGCACTAACATTGGTGCACTTGTCAACTTCTCTTTCAACTACTAGAAAGAATGCTGACACTTATTGTTTCAAGAAAAATGAACATCCTTCCTGGTTAGCCTAGTTAGGGGTAATGCTATAGAACTGAAGTTTTTTTATAAACCTCCTATAGTAGCCTGCCAAACCTAGGAAACTACAAATGTATGTCAGTGTCTAAGGTTGTTCCCATTCCCTAATATAATCAACCTTCTTAGGGTCTACAAAAATACCCTTAGCTTATATGACTTGACTAAGAAAAGACACCTCATACAACCAGAACTCGATCTTGCAAAACTTAGCATATAATTGGTGTTGCCTCAACAAAGTCAATGTGTAGCGAAGGTGTTGCTCATGTTGTTGACTATCCTTGGAGTATATTAGGATATCATCCATGAACACGACCATAATCTGGGTCATGTTCATTAGATCCATGAAAGTTGATGGTGCATTAGCCCAAATGACATAACCACAAACTCGTAGTGACCATACATAGTCCCAAAAGATGACTTTGGTATGTCATCTTCCTTGATTATCAACTGGTGGTAACCTGATCTTAGGTCTATATTTGAGGCACCTCTCAACTGATAAAAAAGGTCATCAATCTTGGCAACAAATACTTATTCTTTATCATCACCTTGTTCAACTGTTGGTAATCTATACACAATCTCATTGAACCGTCCTTCTTTTTGACGAACAACATGGGAGCACCCCAAGGGGAAGTACTTGGCCTGATAAAACCCTTCTCTAACAATTTCTACTACTATTTCTTTAACTCCTACATTTTTGCTTGTGTCATCATGTATGGTGATCGTGCTATGGGTTGTGTTCTAAGAACAAGATTGATCTCAAAATCAATCTCTCTAAGAAGGGGAACACCAGGAAACTCTTCAAGGAAAACATCCTCAAATTCCCACACCATTGGTACCTCCTAGATACTAGGACCTCTTGCCTTAGTATCCACAACATGTGCTAAGAAAGCCAAACATCATTATCTCATCAAACTTTCTACTATCATAGATGACATCAAACACATGGGAAGAATCTTGTTGTCACCTAGGGAGATCCATGAGACACCACCATCATAGAATTCCGCCACCATAGTACTACAATCTAATACCACCTTGTACTTTTCCAATGTATCCATCCCTAGTATCACATCAAATCCATGCATGTCAAATGGCAAAATATCCACTTCAATGTGTGTCATGAGAAAGAAAGAATGCAAGATGAACACACCTCACATAAATCAGTAGAACTGATCAAAGGAGTCTCTAGTTGAAGGCTATCAAATCTGTGACTAACAGGAATATAATGACTATCTATCACCTCTCTGGTGATAAAAGTATGTGTCACACCAGGGTTAACTAGTATAGATATGAAATAAGAAGCAGACAAATTAGAATGAAATAACTCCATTTGACCTATCACAACTCATGGATTGACCACTGCTTCTGTATGGCTCATGGCATAGATACTAGCTGTCATGTGTTTCTATCCACATCCTCTTCTAGATTGTCCATAGGAACCTACCTATGACAGATGAACAAATCCTGTGCTACCACCATACTAATGAAATTTTCATTGTTGCGAACCCTGATGACTTTGTCTTGGTTGTTGGGTCACTTTTTGATACTTTATTGGGTAAAATGGCCTTGTATGCCTAGTCTATCTAAACTTGAAGAAAGTCTTTCTCTCATACCATGTTGTAGATGGCCCTGTCACTAAAATTGATGATGAGCTGTGAGCTCCTGCCGATGGAAAATTATGGCCTTTGTCCCTACTCGGGGCCAACTGGTACGGAGTATGTGACCTCTGCTAAAAAAAGTCATCCTTTGTTGCGACCGTGATAAGGAAAACTTGTGTTTCTTAATGCCTCCCAATGACTACCCTTGGAACTAATATATATTCTTCTTATTTTTGGCTTCACGCTTCTCTATAGAAGGCCTCTCAATCCACCTTACCGACTCCACAAAAATTGAAAACTTCTCTCTATTCTCCAAGGTCGATGCCATCGTGGTCAACTCCGTACTCAGGCCCTTCTCAAACCTATAGATACTTTCCTTATCTGTCACTACCATATGAGTGTAGAACCTTAGAAGTTCCATAAACTTAAACTCACACTCATTGATGGTTATTGTTACCTGATGAATCTTCTCAAATTGAGAGATCTTCTCATCTAGATATGTCTTTGGGAAGTATGGACTGACAAACTCTCACCGAAACTCCTCCGACCCTATCACCACTCATGTCCTCTTTTCTTCTTCTTCTTTGGCCCACCAGTGTCCTATACTACCATTCAACAAGTAAACAATGTGTTTCCCTTTATCTTCTTAAAAAATGTTCAAGACCATAAACACCTTCTTGAGCTCAGTCAGCCACATGTCGCATCTACTGGGTCTGAAGTACCAATATACTTGATCAACCTGACATGTCTAAGATGTTCAAACATCTTCTTGAAACCTTCATTATGGTTCAACCATGCCTAGGGTCATTAAGACCATCACATCATACCCTATCAATCATTATTATCTTCCCATGCCTTATAACATGGCTCAACAAACCATCACCAAACATGTGCCATATGAGTATAATATAGTGCAAAACTATGACATTCATGTAGCAACATATTAAGGTTTCAACTACAATAAGAGATCATTCCATTATCATATTAATCATTCAAGAGGGATAATTAAAATCTATCACTATCACTTAGTTACCTTAGGGTTAGTTGTAATAAGCCTTATCATATTAAAGTTAGACATCCACTTATTATAGTGATTATCAAATATATTCATACAAGAGAAAAGGTAAGACTACAATTTAAAGGCATTGATCCATTAAATATACAATATTAGAACCATATTATACTATATACTTCTTTCTAAACCATTGGATGTTGAAGCTTCCAATCACAACCATTGGATCAGGTTTAACATTTCAAAACTATTGGTTGATTTGTAGGTTTAAACTTTGGATCATATAACAAAAAAAAACCATCAGTTTAGCGCTTAATTGAAGCAACTCATGATATCTAGTTAGACCATTGTATAGTAAACTGAACCACCATTAATTGTGACATATTATATCCCCATCGGGTGATGGGGTCAATACTACCATCATTGAACACCATCAGATGTTTAGCTATAAATCTCTAATGGTTCATGCCATCTCTAGGGAAATAAACTATTGATCATTGAGCTTCCAAAAAGAGTCTAAAGTTGACCTAAGGTGTGACCATCATTGGACACCATTGGTCATTGCCATCAGTTGCCACAAAGACATATTCATCGATTCTAATATAAGGTCATCCATCGGTTCATGTACAAAGTTCAAAATCATCCTAAAAACACCAAGTATAAGCCATCATTTGATAGGTACTTAGCACCATTGTTTGCCATGTAAACCTGATCTCAGTCTTCCTCTACCCTCTACCTCAGGAAAGTCATGCACATAGTTTTAGGTTCATCTAGAATTGGAAACTAAGCAAGAAACAATGTTAAAATCGAACCCTTAAGCATACATAGCTTCTCTAATCTTAGATCATCGTTTTAGAGAAAGAACATGAGTAAGCAAGCTTGTAGTGAGAAATAAAAGTAAAGACGGTTATAAAAATCGCCTCTAGGAAGAAGATCAGAGTCCAAGAAGCAAGAAAACTCGAGCACGAAAGGTGAAGAACCCTATATTTAGGTCCAAATGCGGACAAGTAAGCTTCTTCTCCAAGAATCTGAGTAAACCCTAGGTGAAGGGAGAAAGAAGATAAGTTCTTTGAGATATAAAGAAAACTTTCCCATAGAACAACATGGTTCCATCAAGGAAGAAGGTATGAGGAATATGAATAGAAAAAGAAATGGGGTAGAAAAGGAGAAAGTTACTAGTTTAAGTTGAGATCACCTAAAGGAATCTTAACAAACCCTAATTGATGGTAGATCTAAACCCTAGATACTCTCACAATAAGTTTGGCTATGTTCGCCCCAAGCAAGTGAAAGACAAAGCTCTAGATAGGAGGGAAGAGATAAGAGTTGAATGGTTTCATTTGTGGGCTAAAGGATAGGTATATAAAGCTTATGGATAAAGAAAGGGAGAAACTTGAGGTGTCCAGGCAGCTCTCCACGTGTCCATAGCCTACAACTTCCATGACCAAGCAATAAGTTGTTCCAATGCTCATGGAGACCTGATTAGACATCATTTGTTGTCTCTCCAAGCCCACCATCACCCTCCAATCAAAGAAACCACCACATTGGTTGATAGCTCCTAAAGGTAGCTCATCCATAAAGGAGTAAACCATAAAATACCCTTAAAGAGAAACACTACAAACAAAGGTACAACTAGGATCCCCATGGCCCAAAATATCAAGAATGATAAGGAAATATCAAAGGATCATAATGCATGTGATACATTGCAAGTAAAGCCACACGTTTTGGTAAATTGCAGAAAAGTCCAAAATGTGCATAAAATTGCACAACTTGCACAAACAGTGTCAAAATTGGACCAAATTTGAAACTTAATCTTGTCACATGATACTAAAACTTATGAAAAGGTTATATACAGATTTAAAGCACTTAATTATGGTAATAAAGCATGTTCAACTCTTTAAGCATTGTCAGGGGTCTTACACTTGCCTTGTCTCTTATATTATTTAGTTGTAATATCAACAAGAGAAGTAAATTGTTTATAAGATGAGAATTTTATGTCCCTTTAGATATCATGTTAGTCTACTTATTGTAATGTTACCTGTTCTATGTGTTTAATCTAATTTATTTTTTTTAACAAAATAAAATGTTCAAAGTTAAAAACATTGTTGAGAGTTATATCTCTCGCTGGGACATAGGTCTCACCTCATGGGTCACCACATCTTTTTAGGTGATCGTCAGTAATGTCTCCAGGTGCATGAAGGTGAGGAAGAGCATCATAGAGATCAGTAGGAGAAGAAGGTTGGCTAGTAGTTAGAGTTTCCTAGAGTCATTCTTGTACTCTCATGTCTGGGCAGGGGATGTTTTGTAGATGATATGTATATTGACTCAAAATTTTGGGAGTACTGTGATGATGTATGTGGAATGTATATATATGGAACATCTCTTTTGTATACAGTTCATGGCTGGGGCCACTAGACAGATATGTAAATACTTGATATGGTGTGTGATGTTATGCAATTTTTTGGACTTATATGTAATTATCCTTGAACATGTTGGTGATGATTTAATTGGTTTTAATATACCCTCTTTTCTAGATATGTTGTTCATTAGTGATCGGTCACATGTTTTGTTTTGAGTACTCTTATAACATGTCAAGGTGTCACAAGATAATTCCAATATCCTCTAGAGTGGGTTAGGGGACTCCACAATCATTCATCAATAGTTTGGATGATGAATTCCAAACTACCCAAGTCTCAAAGATAAAATTTTATATTTTTTCTTTTAGAATTACTAGAATAGTCAACTTATTTTCATCATTTAGAAGTCTTTACTTCTCAGATATGTCTTGTAGATGCCACTCTTAATCATCGAAGTACATAAATAATCATATATAGTATATATTGCATACTTTAGATACTCTGTAGAAGATTTATTTCTTATTGGGGCTTGGAAATCACTCTTGTGGCTTTTCACCCATTTTAGGGTCTCAAAACTATACATAGGAGCTTATAAGTGAGGATTCACCATCCATGAGGTGGGTATATAGACCATTGTGGTGCCTTACAGTCGTCCATGTACACTCATGTTTTGGGTAGGGTGTTTTATAGGATTATGCATCTATTTTATATGTTGTAGATATGATCATGTATATCTTTTGTAAATAGGTAGTGACTCAATTCACACATGATGAAAGATGTACATTTACTTTATGATATGTGATAAATAAAGGGTCGATCTTTGTGCATGTGCATATGAATCTTTTTGGGAATTTTCCAATTGAGCTTATTATCACATGCTTGGTTTGATAATGGTAATTATGATCGGATTGACTTTCTGTTTTTAAGATTTGTTGAAGTGGCATTCTTAGCCTTAGGGCATGCTTTTGCGTTGATTATGGGTTTGAGGATCACAATTATTGGTACCAGAGTTTGGTTTGAGTCTAGAAAATGCGGACAATATGTGCACTTGAGGGCATTCCACTCATAGTTGCAACATTTCCAAGAAGTGACTCAGAGACAATCTTCACAGAGTTCTACATCAGGGAGGTTTTGAAAGTGAGCAAGTCAAGGCATCATATGTAGTGTGTAAAAGAGTGAAATCACCCCTTTACTAAAAATTCTAAAAATAAAACATCCATCCCAAACATACTCAGAAGGTATGCTAAAACGGGTGTAAAATTTTCAAATTTTTATGTATATGGTATACAAAAGACCATCGAGTATTGCAGCGGAATATAATTTCATGACTATATTTAATTTTATATTAAGTGTACATCATCATTCTCCCATAATGGGTTTAAATGAAAGATACAACAAAATGGTCTAGATAGAGGGAAGTCTAAACTACACCAAATTTGTCTCCAAGCATTAACTCTAAGAGCTAGGTCCATGCCAAAAGCTATGTTGTCCTTGCTCTTGTTCAACTCCTAAATCTAACCCTAGGTGGTTGGGAAAGCACCCAACAAAAGAAAGAAACAAGGTATGTGTCAATAATATGAACAAGAAACAAAGATAGGAACATCAATGAAACATAAGGATATAGATTCATCATAAAATTAGAGGGCCAAAAGAATGATGCATAAATAACACATTCTTGCCATAACAAATAAATATTAAGAAGTAGCATGCATGATATTAATTGGACTACATTAACTAAGTACGGTTGAGGCACCTACCAGACCTCAACCTATAGATGAGGGGAGAGTAATCACATTCCCAGTAACCTATCAAATATTTATATTGGGGAGAAATAACACATTCCCTAGGGGGAGAGTAAACACATTCCCCAGGGTGAAATAATGCATGCTTTAAACTATGAGTGGTTGTACATAAGTACCACTACTATAGCTAATAGTAAAATAAATCATCATACTCAAGAAATAGTAAAGTGGAAAGATAAATCATCATATAATTGCAACATGATAGTGGGGTTCCAAGACCCAACAAATAATATATCAAATCTAATTTTGAGGCAATTAGAACAAGAGAAACCATAATAAAGGAAATAGGGTTCAATTAATGCCTCATTAAGGAAAATAGGGTTGGTTCACAAATATCTCAACTAAAGGGGAAGATTTGCACATACCTCTCTTACTGATTTCAATTATCAACTTTCACCACTTTAATCGATTCCAAAGCCTACTTTTCCTATTTTCAATATATAACCATGAATTAGGGTTTACACATGTATAAAGGTAAGGATAACCCTAGTTTTGCACTTTTCAAACAAAACTCTGATTTAGACTCTGAAAACATCACCATTGATCTAGTTAGGTTCTCCTAATTAATAAAACATATAACTTTTAATATTTTGGAGTTACGAAGTTAAAAAGTGTATTTTTGGTGATTTTTATGTATTAAAATCATTTATAGAAAACATCTCTCGATAAAATTCAAAATCAAGTCTTAGAAACATTTTTATTAGAAATTTTACATTTTTTTAATTCCAAAACATATTTTCTTTTAATTTTTGGACAAGCAAATCAAAAGATATAATTTTTATAAAAGTGACCAATCAGAATATTCCAAAAATCCTTGTCATCAAATAAATCTGGTCAGTGATAAACTTAGCTGAGTTAGCCCAATAACCAAAGGCCAAATTGGTTAGCTGGGCAACCAGAGAGATCTGCACTCATGGAAAGCAAAATGAGAGGGAAATGACATATTTTCCCTTGGGTGAGAAAATAAAGAAAGAAGAAGATATGAGGAGTAAAATTGGAAAACCAAGGGCAGGCGTCTTCCTGACCACCCCAATACAACACTTAAAGAACACAATAGCAAAAAAGCTTCAAGCTCATCATCCCAAAACTAGAACATGGAATTAAGCATAGGGCATCACCATTGGAATCCTAGAAAATTCTGCAAGCTTTGGGTTACACTTTCAGATCGAAGCTGAGGAAACCCCAACCAAACCAAGATGGTGACATAGGGTTCTCAGCCACACCAAAAACAAGAAGGAAAGGGCAAGAAAGAGGGAAAATGTATGTACCTTGAATTGGTTGAAACCAGAAGCACATGAATCTTGGAGGAGACCTACTGATTGAGTATGCGTACTTTGTTAAGACTTCCGAAGACCTCACCTTGGTGCCGGAGTCTGGGAACATCGCCGCATGTGCAGCGAGTAGGGAGGACCTTCTCCAGAGCAATGTTAGTCGATCTAATGTTGGGAGACCAAAATAAGGGGTGTTGTTGATGTTTGGGAGTGATTCCCCAGTAGTCTGATGACCTGGAGGGGCGAGAATAGCAGAAAGAAGAGAGGACCAAAGAGTGAATCGGGAACCATTGTGGCACCCGCATCTAGGGGATTTGGGGTATAAAAACCCTAGAAAATTGGGGTTAACCGGTGCAAAATAAATTAGGAAATATGAAAGCAAAGAAATCGTGACAACGAATTGAGAAATGATGGAGAAATAGAAGAGAAAAGATCTTGGGAAGGGACTGTTAAAATGAAATGGAAAGAACATGGAGGAAGAGGAGAATCCATGTGTTGTTGGATGAAAAATCCAATAGATAAAATTGAATTCACATTTGCAACAAAAGAAAATGATCGGAAATAAACCGTGGGCCAAATAATCAACTCCCAATCAAAATCGAATAAAGTGAGATATTAAATTTATTTCCCCTCTCTGTACTCTCATTTGAGGGTACAAACAAATCTCAAATTAAGTGAAATTTGACAACCAAGCTATTTTTTATATGAAGAATACAAATATGCAATTAAATTTTCCTTTTGATTACTTTTAATGTGTTAAATAAACCAAATCTTATTTTCTCTTTCCTCCTTCATTAATGGTTGTAAGATTCTCCAAATTTGATGAAACTTTTCCCACAAGTAACATTAAGTGCCTTGGATATGAATTTGCTATCAATTTTACATGTTGGAGTTGTTTATATAATTATTTAATATTTTGAAGGTTCTACACACTTTCTCTCTCCTAACTTCGTATGCATATTAAAGATTATCCAAATTATATGAAAATTCACCCAAAGGTTATTTTTAATGTGCAGGTCACAAATCTAAGATTATTTTCTACTTTTTGAGTCATTAGGTATTTTGTTTCATATTTTGAGGAGAACTCACCTTTTCTTTTCAAAATAAAAGAGATATAATTGTAATCATCCCAAAATTATGAAACTTGGCCTCCAAGACAAACCAAACCCAAGGAAAACGAATCTCAATTTATCTTTAACCAATTAGTCTCTCCGTAATGAATTTTAGCCCATTATCCATTATTGCCAATATTTACCATATTAATTAATTCAATATCACATTAGCATATTTAATGCAACATTATTCATTCTTTTTTCTCTTCCTTTCTCCATAAGGATAAGGAATGATATACAATGAACATATTTTATTAATATGTCACATGATTTGTTAGTTTGTATATTAGACCCTTATTAAAAATATTTACTGAGGTATTTGTGCATAAACCCATATGTTAGCAATAGTAACGAAAAAATATTCACCAAACCACTATTATTTCCACAAATTAAACATAAAGGCCAAAAGGATAGATATGAAAGGAAAATCTTAGAAAGAGGGTCAAAAAAATTAATATATCCAAGTTTCGGTATGTTACATAGTGTCTTATAGACCTATACCCACAAGGAACTATACAAGCCTACACCATCACTTGTCTAGAAGGAGTTGTTTCCCTTATATTCATAGAAGGTAAGATGGAACTCTTTGTTTCTACCTTTTAGTGATTTTGTCCTACAATTTTATTTTAGCTGATCAGATTGCTACACACACATTTATCACCATTAAATAATGCCAAGAATATTACTCATTCAAACACTATACACAAACTAACACTATCTTAAGATGCATTGACGGTGAAGTAGTCATTTTCTATATTTATGATGGGAGGTTGAATGTGTGATTTCATTTATGTAAAAAATATGAATGTGAGAAAATTATCCCTAAATCCTAAATGACTCTAAATTATACAAATAAGGATGCATTCACTATAAACTATATTAGTGTGAGGTTTATTTTGTTATTTGTGATTTTCTAACTACTATAATAGAGAAGTGGCCAACTTGATTTTTATATGAAGAAAAATGTTCCATACACATTAAAAGTTGTTATATTGGTTTCTATGAAAAATTGTAGACGTCCCTATGACAGACGTCCCTTAAAAATAGACTTTCTATACTTGTCTCTCAACATGTCATTATATTCCTGAATAATCAAGCAAAATAACAACACACCTTTTCTTGCAAGAATAATCTTCAAGTTCATATGTTTTGCTTTATAATGTCAGATCAAGATACTCATCTTTATTTATTGATGTAGGACGTTAACATGTGTAAACTTCAACATTGATTCAAAACATCATAATATCTCTACTTTTGATGTATAAAGTTGGTATGCACAAGACAGACATTGATTTTACAATAGTTTAATGGATGTAAAATGTTTCAATGTAATGCTTGATATACCATAATTATTCAAGAAAGTGCACATCATATTTTTGATAGCGGGGATAAGTATATAAGATTACATCATCTACATCACAAAATTGAAAACCCAGTGCATGATCTATGCAGACCACTTTAGAGAGAACACCTTATGCAATCACATCGAGAACCTTTACTACCCAAGTTAGCTACTACCATATTCCACAAGTAAGTTAGGGTCGTAAGAGTTATATCAAACCATCATGCTTATGTCTCATGTTGGTACAAAATTATAAGATATTTAATCCACAAAGAGGAGCAATTCGTAAATATAAGATGTTCTAAGAGTACAAGGAAACCATCATGTATATGATCTAAGACCAATCTAGATTATAATTATATATGTATGGATTGGTAAAGGACACAGTTTATAGAAATCAATACAAGGAATCATTCTTTTTTCAACTGATGGCCTTAACTTGAACAACAAAAATGCATTAATAAGTTAGTATCCTATTTTGAATAACAAAGGGTCACTAAATATAGGCTTATATTTTGGGTATATATACATATACATATATATATGTATATGTATATTTATATATGTATATATGTATATGTATATGTATATATATGTATATGTATATGTATATATATGTATATGTGTGTATGTGTATATTAATAGATTATATTGTTGATTATTAGGAGCAAATTTGAGTATATGCATTATAATTTTAGTCAATCTCGTAGTGTGACTGGTGGAGCCAAGTTGGACGGGGTGGATATATCAAAATGTGATAAATTTTGCTACTTGAGTTCTATAATTCAAATCGATTGAGATGTTTAATATGACATTTGTTATAGGATGATTTTAGGATGGTTGAGATGGAAGAGTACAACCAGAGTATTATGTGACCGCAATATCCCTCTCAGATTAAAAAATAAGTTTTATAGAACAGCTATACGACCAACCATGCTCTATGAGAGTGAATGTTGGATGGTGAAAAAATAAAATCTCAACAATATCAAGGTAGCTAAAATGTGTATCCTAAGATGGATGTGTGGGAGCACTATAAAATATTGCTTCAAAAATGATTATATCAGGAATAAAGTGGGGGCAGCGAGCATTGATGACAAGTTGTGTGAGGATCAACTCCGGTGATATGGACATGTGGAACGCAAACTGGATGATGCGCCTATACATGGAAATGCTATTGAGTCAAGTACAACTAATAGAATAAGAGGAATGCCTAAAATAAACATGCAAAGAGCATATAAAGAGAGATATTGAATCTTTACATCTAGACCAAAATATGGCCCATGATAGAGATGAATGGAAATGAAGAATCCATGTAGTCGACCCCAATATTGTTGGTACTAAGGCTTAGTTGAATATATATATATATATATATATATATATATATATATAGTAAAAGTACATGCTTTGCACGTATTATAGTTTAAAATATAAGGAATTGTACTCTTTTTTTAGTGGAAATAATGTTTGATTTTTTTTTATGAAACTATTATTTTATTGGTTTGTACACATAGCTAAAAGAGTACCTAAAGATCCCACATTGTTAATAATTATCAAAATTACCAAGTTATTAATAAAATAATACTAAATCCTTTTATGAATATCTATTATAAAAAATACTAGTTCTCTTTAGATACAAATGTACTATAAAAATTACTATTATTCGTTAATAATACTTCATCTTTTTCAATATTTTATATAAGCATTAAATCTGATTACAAAAGGTTTAATAAGAACCAGAACAATTTTTTTAACATGTAGTCGGTGCGTACTTTTTTGGTCATTACAAATATACAATTCCTTACTAATTCTATTTATCTTTGTGTAACTTAAATTTCAATAATACATGAAATGACAGAATTCAATATTGTGATTTTATACTCACACCTTTAAATTTTAAAGTATCGATATTGCATATATTATGTGGTTTTAATTAGAATCATGGGTCTTTAAAGTTTTAGTTTAACCAGTTATAATTATAATACAAAAAAATTATTACATGTTCTCAAATACAAACTTGTACTTAAGAGGTTTTTGATATAAAATGTTTCGTAAAAGTTATTTATATGAAAGTAGTGTCCTAATGAATTAAAAAATAGTTTCTTACAATCCACAAAAACTTTATTGTAGATATGCTTGAAATGATGCTTTTGTTGATGTGTAAGATTTCATTATTTTGATGAGAATAATAAAATCTCTTGGATCATGTTATACGTATATACCTCTATATGACACTATTTTATTTTTATTTCTTTCAACAAGGACATGTGATGCAATATATTAGAAAATTGATCTCATTGTCTAAACACTTTTTTGACATAAGAAAACACAAAAGACTTTATTTTTGAAACTTTAATCAAACTCTCTTTGTACTAGTAACATTAAGAAGTATGCATGTATGGGAACCACAGTGAGACATTTTATAATATACCTCACTTGTCACATACCTATTCAAATAAAAAAAATTGATGTAGAGGGAGGAAAAATAAGAAGAAAGATAGAAGTAAATATAACATCATAGTCTCACATGATACACTACTACAGAACACGCCTTTGGCGTCGTTTGTTTAACCCCTTTTAGCGACGATTTTCAAGCGGCGCCTATGTGGGCGCCGCTAAAGGTCGAACTCTTCGGCATCGGTTTTATAACCGACGCCCATATAACCGATAGGCGTCGGTTATATATAGTCAGCCAGTGCCAAAAGGGTTTGCGCCACAAAAAGGGTGCCATCTAGGACACTTTCTGTGTCGGTTATCAACTAAACAACCGCCGCTATATATCCTATAGGCGTCGGTTTTATACGAATAAGCGACGCCATTTCCACCACGGCCGTGGTCACATTCGGCGGCGGTTTTTGTCCAAAAAACGACGCAGTAGGCCTTTGATGACGGTGTTCTATAAATAATCGACGCTTATGTTTTATTTTTTTTTCTTATCAGTTTGCAGGCCTGCTGTGGCTGGTCAGCAGGATGAGAACCTGTAGTTCAGTTTTCTGAACTGCAGGTTTACGACATCCATTGATATTAGCCAACAAACAGGCCACAAACCTGCAAAATCAAAAAAATATACTTTTCACACAAGTAGATACATTGATACATTCAGACATCATTTCAATTCTCACATTCACACATGTAGAAACATTCAAATACATCTATAAACATTCATATATGTATAATCATTCAGATTCATATAAAAAAATACATAAAGTGCAGCACGCACAAGTGCTTCAGATTCATATAAGAACATGACAGACTAACACATATATAGTGCATAACAACAGCAGTGCCGAATTTACATACAACACTAGCTTAGTACATATATAGTGGGACTAAGGTGATGATCCCACCTGCTAAAATAGGTTACCGACAACTACATGTTACGACTGGGAGGTCGTGATTCAGCAACTGTGTGCATTAGCAGGAGGACAAACAGATTTTACCACAAACGGTGAAATCTGTTTGTCCTCCTGCTGATGCATATGGTTGCTGAATCACGACCTCCCAGTCGTAACATGTAGTTGTCGGTAACCTGTTTTAGCAGGTGGGATCGTCACCTTAGTCCCACTATATATGTACTAAGCTAGTGTTGTATGTAAATTCAGCGTTGTTGTTGTTATGCACTATATATTTGTTAGTTTATCATGTTGTTATATGAATCTGAAGCACTTATGCGTGCTGCACTTTATGTATTGTATTTGTATCCTACTTCTCTTCATTGTGGCTTCTTTTGCTGTTTCATGGCTTGCTGTCTATATATCTATATAACTTTGGTGAACGCCTACATATCCTGCATAGCTATGTCATGGCCGTCCTGCATAGCCTGTAGTCTTTGGCGAACGCCTGCATATCCTCTTGGACCCATTGTGTGGTCGTAACATGTAGTTGTCGTTGAGCATCGCTGATAGCCTAGTTAGTTAGCACATTGATTTGGTTAGTAACAATAAAGGTTAATCTTGAATAGGCGAATACATAAAAATGTATATTAATTAAATTGGGAGTGGCACTTAATACCTTGAATTCATCTGTTTTTCTTTGTGTAACAAACTCCTCCCAGTCTTTGGGGTCGAAGTAGTTCCATTGCTGTGTGGCTTCCTTCTTCCTATATTTATTTTTCAAAGAGAATACAAACAAAAATTATTAGTGTAGAGTTAGTGAAATACTGATCAATTTCTAGAATTGGAATCAATCAAGAACCTATTCTCAGCATCGCGTATGTAATCTCGGGTGAGATTGGTCCACCCTCCCACAATGTTTAGCATTTGTATTAACTAGAAGATAATGAAACATCAAATCAGAAAATGATATTGATATTAAAAAAGAAAACATTTAGCTTCAATAAAAAAAATAAACATGCATGCCTCTAAAATTGTGATCTGTTATCAATTAACAATCCTTCATTGTGATTTCCGTGCACATATAAGTCATCATTAGCTTCAATATTTTGTGGAGTTGGCAACCCAACTGAGAATGGACTGGAGTCATCATATTTATCATAGTACTCTTCTTCATCTATAGGATCTTCAATGAACTATCTTTTACCATGAAGAACAACCTACCATTTATCATTTGCAGGATCATCGATATAGAATATTTGTTTCTCCTGTGATGCCAATATGAATGGTTCACCCTTCTTGCCAATATTTTCAAAGTTCACTAAAGTGAAACCCAATTCATCCACTATAACTCCTTTGGTTCTATCAACCCAATTACATTTAAAGAGCAGAATTCTGAAATCTATGTAGTCAAATTCCCATATGTCTTCAATGACACCGTAATATGACATTTTAGCTTCACGTGGACTCTTATCCTTTGCACTTGCAAAATACATAGTCGACGCTTGAAGAGTGACCCCACTGTTTTGGACGACACTCTTATCATCTTGGCACTTTGTGTAATATGTGAACCCATTAATTTCAAACCCTTCATAAGACATAATATTCGGTTTTGGTTTAAAGGTGAGGCATTTGATAGTTTCCGTAATATCATTTGGTGTTTGAGATAGTTGATTTAAGACTTTATCTTCAAACCACTTAGTAAAAGTCTTGTTATGCTCTCTAGCAAGCCACATTGAACTTGCTCGAGGATGTTTTCTCTTGATGGAATTGGTCTGTTCCTCGATATAAACACTCACTTCGTCCATGTTGTGTAAAATATACAAGTAACCTTGTTCCAACTGCTCATGGCTGATTACTTTCACCCGTGATCCCAAAATTCCTTTGCCCTCCTCAATATTCTTGTCATTAACAGGAGTGTTATTACTACTCAGAAAGTCATTGCAAAAATCCATAACCTCTCGTGCCACATAACCTTCAATAATACTCCCTTCAGGCCGATAACAGTTTTGAACATCACCTTTAAAAATGCTAATGTATCGTTCAAAGGGATACATCCAATGCAAGAAAACTGGTCCCAACATTTTCACTTCCCTAGTCAAGTGGACAACAAGATGTACCATGATATCAAAGAACGAAGGAGGGAAATACATCTCAAGCTGACATAGGGTAACAACCACTTCTCTTTGCAAATTATCGAGAGTATCAGGGTCAATAACTTTGCTGCATAGACTATTGAAAAAGAAACAAAGTTTGGTGATTACAAATCTTACATGCTTCGGCAATATAGATTGAATTGCCACAGGCAATATTTATTGCATTAGAGTGTGACAATCATGAGATTTAAGACCTATCAACTTCAGATCATTCATTGATACCAATCTACGGATGTTAGATGAGTAACCATGTGGCACCTTAACATTTACCAAGCATTCACAAAAAGCTTTCTTCTCCTTTCTAGACAACGTGTAACAAGCGGGAGGTAAGTATGTTCTTTTATTACCCATTTCACGTAATTTTGTTAATTCTGACCTTATTCCCATTTCACGTAGGTCCAGTCTGGATTTTATCCCATCTTTAGTCTTACCTGGTATATTTAACAGAGTACCAATGATGCTATCACAGACATTTTTCTCAACGTGCATTACATCGATACAATGTCTGACTGTCAAAGAACTCCAATAAGGAAGATCCCAAAATATTGACTTCTTCTTGAATGAAGAATTGTCACTCCGTGTGGCCATACTACATTGTGATTTCTTACCAAATTCATTGACAATGTCTTTTACTCTTTCATAAACAACATCCCCTGGTATAGGTTTAGGTGCACTCCGTTCATCATTCCATCTATTGAATGCTTTGCGCTTCCTACGATAAGGATGGAATTTTGAAAGAAACCTTCGATGAACAAGATATACAGTCTTGCCGCCATGTTTTAGTCTTATTGAATCAGTGTTTTCTTCACATATAGGACACACTTTAGCTCCTTTGACACTATATCCAAACAAATTCCCGTATGCTGGAAAGTCATTAATAGTGCAAAACAACATAGCGTGCAAACGAAATGTCTCTCTTCTTGAAGCATCATAGGTCATCACACCTTCAGCCCAAAGTTTCTTTAAGTCATCAATCAGAGGTTCAAGATAAACATTGATATCATTTCCGGGTTGTTTAGGGCCCGATATCAACAACGACAGCATAACGTACTTATTTTTGATACACAACCAGGGAGGAAGATTGTATATAACAAGAATGACCGGTCAAGTGCTATGTTGGCTGCTCAATGTCCCGTATGGATTCATCCCATCTGTACAAAGCCCAAGTCTTAGATTCCTATCTTCTTCACCAAATTTGGGATACAATAGATCAATCTTCTTCCACTGTGGGGAATCGGACGCATGTCGTAGGATCCCATATTTATTTTTCTTAACATCTGCATGCCACCTCAAATTCTTCGCATCTTTCAGATTTGCAAACAAGCGTTGAAACTGTGATATTATAGGTAGATACCACATCACCTTGACAGGAGAACCAGTTTTGGACTCCCCTGAAGTCGTCAATTTATACCGTGACGCACCACATTTTGGACAATCTTTCAAATCCACATAGTCCTTTTGAAATAATATACAATCATTCGGGCATGCGTGTATCTTCTTGGCCTCCATTCCCATTGGGCACCACAATTTCTTTACCCGGTATGTTGAGATTGGCAGCTTGTTTCCTTCAGGAAACATTTCTTTCAACAAAGTCAACAATGAAGTGAAGCTTTTGTCACTCCATCTATTGTTAGCTTTCAACTTATTCAATCTCAACACAGCACTAAGCTTCGTAAACTTAGCACATCATGTGTATATCGGTATCTCAGCATCATGCACAATGTTTGTAAAGATAGGAGGTGGATCGGTGTGCTCTACCCTACAACTATCCATCATCGCATCAACGATGTCTACTGGAACTGGTTCGTTCACATCTACGTCATCAGAGGCAATTTCTTCTTCCACCCAAGCACTGCTATCGACATCCACTGATTTCAAGTTTGAAATCTCTCCATGCCAGTTCCATTCTGTATAGCCTTGTACAATCCCATTGCACATGACATGACTTTTGATTTTGTCACTAGTGCTGACATTCAAGTTGTTACCGCAATGCCTACATGGACAGTACAACCTATCTCTAGGTTCTTTCCTATGTTCCTCGGCAAATCTAATAAACTGATCAAGACCAGATATAAACTCTGGGGTGCAGCGATTGTGAATGGACATCCATGATCTATCCATTCTATGATCAAATAGAAAATAAGTATATATTAGGACAAGATTAGGGTCTACGGTTAACAAATACATGTGATGTCATTCTTATATATAATAAATGTGTACCACCTATCCCATCCTTGAACACCTAATCTAACTAGTAAGTGTTTAATTTGTATTGGGTTTTTGAGAAAATTTCGACAGCATTTCCCCGCTGTTCTCTAAGTACATATGTACTTAGAGAACAAACGGGGAAATGTTGCCGAAATTTTCTCGAAAACCCAATACACATTATACACTTACATCATAAGTGAGATTAGGTGTTCAAGAACAGTCCCAAACTGGGGACTATCCAAGATTTACTCCTAATGAGTAAATCTTAGACGGGTTTCTAGGCCAACAAAATCATATCATTAAGAGCATGGTTTCATGTTAGGTCATCATAGGTCATAATAATCCACTAGAATGGGCATAAGAGTATTAGATCTTGATTCTAGAGTGTACAAGACATAATAGTGACTACTGATTTTGTGGGGTGATATCATTTCATAGGATTTATAAATTCAAATTTAACAAGTGTACAAGTTGCATCATTTTAATACTCTAAAGGTGACTAGTGGGTCATAGCACATAAAAGATGGCATTACAAGGAATGTAAGCAAGATAGATCAATTACCTCTGTTTGAGCGTCAGTAGGGAGAGAGGGCGAGACGGAGGGTAGGCGAGTAGGCAGGCAGGCAGGTGAGCAGGCGACGGGCAGGGAGACGGCGGGCAGCAGTAGATGATCAATTAATTCCTGAAACATAGTATAGAATATGCATAGATAATACATTAGTTTAACGCATAACATTAGTAGTAGGCAGTACATTATATGTACATTATACTATTATATGTATTGCAAATGACAAAGTACATCTACATAGATAATACATTAGTTGAACGCATAACAATACAAGAAAAACTAAGGTATGAATGTATGTATAGGTACAAGTATAATGTATCAGTAAATATTAGTGGTTGAGTTCATAGTAGAGCATCAATGTATGTGCAAATGATAAATATGTAATGTAGGTGCAACAGTTCATACATAAAGCAGTTCATACATAAAGATGTAAATGGGTGCTCAATTCATACATAAAGATGTAAATGGGTGCAGTCGTACATACATACAGAGCTTATATGAAGTAGGAACGATTTTTATGCATGCACAACTCAATTAAAAATGAGAAGAGTAGGAAAAAGTAGGAAGAGGGGTAGGGGGCGAGGAGAAGGAGCTAGGAGCAAGACGGAGAAACCCTATTGTCTAAGCAGGAAGAGGAAGAAGAAGGGTACCAGGTGAGTAGGCGACCAGGAGTAGAGCGCCGATGAGGAGAGAGCAGAGAGACGGCGACGGTGAGTGGTCGGGCGACCAGGAGGTGTGTCGGCGGCGACTAGGAGACAGTGTCGGCACCGGAATCGCCAAAGCAAACAGGGGGAAGGAGTGGCGGCGGTGGTGGGTGCTTGCTCACCGGAATCGCCAAGCAGGGGGAATGAGCGGCAGCGGGTGCTTGCTCACCGGAATTGCCAAACCTAAAATCGACGCTAGATTGCAGTGAAACAAAGAAAGGGGAAGAGTATGCTTCGTGGGGTGCTAATTAGTAAACAATCAGCGTCGGTCATTCCAAAAAACCGACGCCATAGCAAATAGTGTCGGTTGTTCTGTAGATAACTGACGTCGATTCATATAAGCGTCGTTTGATAAGAAAAAACCGACGTCCAAATTAGACAATCTTATTTGGTGGGAAATATTATCAGCGTCGGTTATATAAGAATTGACCGACATCGAAATCGGAACTTTTCACAGAAATATTCTTCTAGTATAGGCGTCGGTGATTACTGAAAACACCGACGCTGTATGTGACGTAAATTTTTTCGCTCGAAATTTGGATTTCACGGGCGATTTTAGGTGTCGGTTTGGTATATCCAGCCGACGCTGAATAGAAAGTGGTACCCGTGTCTGGCTGGTCTTCGACGATAGACGTCGGTTTCCCTAAATATCTGACGTTGACTAATATAGGCGTCGGATTATCTTAATAACTGACGCCCAGAAAAGCGACATTGAATGCTATTTCTATAGTAGTGATATGAATCTATTTGTGCATGTTGTACCATAGTAATTTTGTATTTGAAATGAGTAAAATATTCTAGTGTTTTCATATTGAAGGAATAAGATCATATTTCTATCATATTATGAATTGCTTACAATAACACTTTCCATAACTAAGCATTAGTTCATCAACCATAGGTCTTTTTGTTAAATGTCATCAGAAGTTGTGTTTTCTCATGCATTCATTAACCAACATTAGATACACTTGTTAATTTGTTATATTTCATTATATATTATGTATATAACAAAATGCAATGTGAACGTAATATATGTGGTCTTTTATATATTTATATCATTGGTGTAATTTATGACTATCTACATAAAACATGATTGTAAACCATCTAGTAATAGTGAAGGATAATCCTTTCGGTTTCCTATAATATAAGTATAACATCATACTTTGTATAAGAATTTTTTCTGACTAAAATCACCCTTAAGTTGATGTACATTGTTGTTTTTTATTAATATAGTATGTAGTTTTGAACTTTCATATTACTTTGTTAACTTGTCTAGGTCCAATTGGAAAATTGTAAATTGGCATACAATTTTCATAAATTTATTCTTTTCTTTTGAAAATTATTAATGTATATAAAGTCATATAATTGTTTTTATTAAACTCATATAAATTTTGATTATATATTTTGCCTTATATATAATGATGATATTATCAAAATTTTGCTATTTTAAAATATCATGAGAACAAAAGTTCAAAGCATAAAATATCATTTTGTAGAATTGTCTTATATTAATTTCTTAAAATGAATTTACTATTAAAGATACTATTAGGATGTTGTCAGGAAGCCAAAATTATCTTTTCATAAATTAAGTATCAGGCAGAAAATATTTTAAGTTGGCCAAGAATTTCTTTTTTCAAATTGTTTTTTGGTTAATTAGATAAAAAAACATTTTCCCCAACTTAGATAATAATATTATGGTATTAATTGTAGATTTTTTTATCTTGTACATCTAGAAAAGGAGAAATAATTAGAGAAACTCCTATGTGGAAAAATGCATTGAATAATAATATTCTATGTGTGGGTTAGATCATAGGATCTAAGTGAGATTTTTCAATGTATCTATTTATTTGAATCTCTATTGGATGATGTGCATGAAAATATATGCCTTTTCTAATATAGGCATCAACTAAATTATTATTTCGTGTGTATTTGACATCTACTATAACTATTTGATTTATCTGTTTGATTTTTTTTCATGTTCTACATGTGATCAAATAAGATAAACGTGGTAAATTCAATGGTTGCAAAGAATCATGGCCATCATACGAAAACTTCGTTTCACATATATATGCTTTATTTGGTGATTCTAGGATCGTTATACACCCATAATATGAGTTGTAAGATGGGAGCATAACCATATAGAGGATTACCAAGGTATATGTGTAGAGATTATGTTTGAAAAAGAAAAGAAGGGAAAATGATAAACAATTCTTATCTTGGTAGTAGTTAACAAGCCAAAAATTGTATTTCTTGTTATTCTCACTTGGGTTTGACCTTTTTGGTGTTGATGGTTGAACTCCCACATTCATCTGTTGATTCCTTGTCTTTACATCATATTTACTTTCTACATTATTAGGGTTCAAAACTTTTTAAATCTGATTACATGTTGTATTATAGCAAGGCATATCTTGTTATTTTCCTTCAATGAAGAATTTCAACATACACATTTCTAGCACCTACAATTGTAGCTTTATGTCAACACTAATGGATTGGGATTCATAACAACTAAAAGTTTGTGATGAGATTTTTGATCAAATGAAACAATTTATGAATAATATTTCAATCATGGTAATCACTTAGCCATCATGATTGGATCATGAAGGCTTGGTTAAATGACTTGAGAGTGTGAAGGAATTCCTAATGTTAGGGATCATGAAGATGATGGTTTCAAACATGTTGATATAGTCCATAGTTTTTTGGTTTCACATTAAATATAATCTATTACATTTAATTGTACAATTGAGGTGCATGATGAACATCTACAATGTCATAAACGATATTCTTTAGTAATATACCTAAGAACTTCCTAACCATAGAGTCCCTTTTGAATCATACTTTCATTTGAATATGGAACCATAAATATGTCTCAATAAGTCCACAATATAACATCATGGTCATATACATATCAATATCGAGTTAAAGTAATATTGAGGATAGTAATGTTAACATCATTTTCTAATGACGTGGTGAGCAGGAACCAAACAAGGCATGTCCTCAATATCATGTAGTGATGCCAATATCCATTAAGAAACCCTCCAGTCACATGATATTGACTTTCTCAATTGAATTAAAATTGTGCTCGTACATTTAGCATCTTATAGTAAACCTCACTCCTAATAAATAGAAAGAGTGGTAAAAAACATGCCCTAAACATATTTCACATACACCTCGTCCAATGCCCTATTGTCATCAAAGAAGAAATCATGCTGGCATAGACCATGTGAAGCCCACTATATAAGTAAAAATTAGGTATCTATTACAACTAAACATAAAACTAAGAAATCATGGGTCCTATAGTAGTACAACTCCAGACCAAAGATATGTTTTATGTATACTTATAAGAGATCATGTTTTCCTTTTATTATAGATCACAAATGGAAATCCACTAGTAATATTTTAGTAGTATTCATTTGAAAGGAATATAAACAAATGACTACAAGGAATTCCTAGACATATCTAGACAATGGAAATAGTTAGAAATACATTTACAATAAATAGATTATATATATATATATATGGTTGTTCATTCGTTACCCATACGGGTAACCAGATTTTCACTACCCGCTGGCTACTCACACATCCAAACGAGTAACTATATGGTACACAAAAGTAACTTTTCTGATCAAAAGAGTAACTATATTGATATAAAAAGTAACTATGTGACTAAAAAGTAACTGCGTAGAAAATATACAGTCAGTAAATATATGGACAGGTTTTTTGATTTTGGTGGGGCAAATGATATTATTTGTGGATCAATTAAGAAATGCTCCTTTACAATTGCGAGAAAAAAAATATCAGGAAGGGTGCGCGGGTAGCTAAAGATGAGCCATATATATATATATATATATATATATATATATATATATATATATATATATATATATATGGGTGTTCATTCATTGCCCGCGCGGGTAGCATTGATTTTCGCTACCCTGCAGCCAAAAAAGTAACTCTCCTAGCTAAGAAAATAACTCTGCTGTAAAAAAAGTAACTATGGTGTCAAAAAAGTAACTCTGCTGCCCAAAAAAGTAACTCTGTACAAAATATACAGCAGATATATATAAGGACGGGTTTTTTTATTTTGGAGGGGCAAATGATATTATTTTTGGCTCAAATTTTTTAGATAGCTAGACAAAATAGTCCTCTACAATTTCGAGAAAAAAATTTTGAAAAAAAGTGATCGGAAGGGTGGGCGGGTAGCTACCCACACGGGCAATAAAGATGGGCCCTATATATATATATATATATATATATATATATATATATATATATATATATATATATATATATGGCCCATATTTATTGCCCGCGTGGGTAGCTACCCACCCACCCTTCCCACTACTTTTTTTTAAAAAAAATTTGCAATTGCAGAGGAGTATTTTATCTAGCTCTCCAAAAAATTTCATCCAAAAGTAATATCATTTGCCCCCCAAAATAAAAAAAACCCGTCCTTATATATCTGTTGTATATTTTGTACAGAGTTACTTTTTTGACAGCAGAGTTACTTTTGTGGCCAGAAGAGTTACTTTTTTGGCTACCGGGTAGCGAAACTCCAGGCTACCCACCCGAGCAATGAATAAACGACCATATATATATATATATATATATATATATATATATATATATATATATATATATATATATATATATATATACATATATATATATATAACTTCAAATATCTACATTGCTCTTGACTTGGTTTGTTACAGTATAGGATTTATTTACCTCAATATTCCTCTATATCAATCTGCAAAACATAATCTCTTTCATGACTTTTAATGTAATTTTTCTATTATATGTAGAGTCCTTGTTGTCTTCCAATAGAATTATTGTTGGCACATCATTGTACAAGTTCAAAACATACTAATACTATAGAAAATAATGCAAAAAAAAAAAACAAATTCTTTGTTGGTTTTATAAAGGCAAAGAGTGTTGTGATACCAATCTCATAGTATAACGCTACAGCTCGACTTTACAAAATAAAAAGTAAAAAATTAACTACTTAAATGGTTCTACCCTTGTAGGTAAATGGTTGAACCTTGTATATGTTGCAATGGAAGCTATGAATCTCAAGGAAATTCTCAACTATATATGGATCATCTCCATAAAGCCAATTATGAGCAACAGCTACACAATGAACCATATAATCATTCCACATGTAAATGCTGATTTTAGTATACAAATTGACTACACTATTTTCTACACCCTTGTCATCTATATTTATTATCAATAGGTTCCCACAACAGTTTCTATTACATCTATAGGTGCACTTGTTGAATATTCATAGTCATTACTAAAAATACTTTTTCCCAGAATTGGAAGAGGAACAATGTTATCTACTAATCAACTCAAAGAAGACACACCCACTTCTTCAATTATCATATGTATAAAGTAGGACCATACCACTGATTGGCCAAATTTTACTGACATGACTACTCCCCTATTGTTTTGAACATTAACCAGTGCTGCTAAGAAGTTCTTGAGTGTCTGTCATTGACCCTATCATTAAATCACAAGATGTATATTAACACTATCCTAATTGTATATCATACATTCAAAAATTGGAAAGATCTCCCAGACTCCAAAGGACATCACTTCTTCATATCCAATTCAATAATGTAATTCCTATAGTATAGTCATGTGAATAATAAATGTCCCTAGCATAGGAACATGGCGCAAACACTATCATCGTTAGTGAAGATAGTAGTTTTTTAACCAAAAATATAAAAATTAAACTAAGTTTTGTTCATTGGAAATCATTAATATGCTTTGTGGAAATTAGAAACGTTTAGTATGTATATCCATGAGATGGAATATTTTCTTTTTATATCCTACATTTAGATTTTATCAAGAATAAAAGTATCATTTATCAATGGTTCTAAAGTAAAAAATAGTCTCTCAGAACATTATGTAATATTTTAGATATATTTGGTTATGTGTTTTCAAATTTCTTATTACTTATTTGCATGTATGACTTGAAATAATACCAAAATTATATTCCAACTACTTTCCACATATATTGTCTAGGAATCATAGTTCTCTACAAAACAGATTACATGAACTTACTTTTTTTTTTATAAAAGGCGCCTGTCGCTCTTATATATTGATGTCTTTCAAACATAGTCTTACAACATCATCATCAAAGTTCTCTAGAGTACTACGAGAACCTTCGAGCTGACAGGCATTTGAAGCCAAGGCATGAGCTACCCCATTAACTTGTCTTCTAACAAAGCTAACATTAAAAGAAAGAAAATTAACAGAGAGACTAATAATATTTTGTACTAATCGGTCCTCATATCCTCTCCCCCAGCCTTCCTTCTTGATGGCATGGACAAGTAGAGCATTGTCCGTTTCCACCATGAGATCTGATATGCCCTGTTCCAAAGCAAATACCATGCCCAGGTAGACAACCATTCCCTCCGCACTAAGCACTGAGAATGTGTGGTCTAGCCTGCACTGGTACGTTCCTTGGATAGCACCATTCTCATCCCTTAGAACAGCTCCTACGCCTCTGGTACTATTGTTCCGTACACATGCGTCCGCATTGAGTTTGATGATATTCTGATAGGGTGGCTTCCATTGCAGGTTGTCTCTGGCGTTACTGCTTCTGCTGCGGACGGACGTGGCTATGTTGTACTTCCTGTTGTCCTCCACCAAATTGAGAAAACCTGCTGCTAGGGTGGGTATGTAGGCCGGTCGCTGATCAAACAACTCCCTGTTCCTTGCTGTCCAGGCAACCCATAAGAGAGTGGCACCTTCATCAATCCGTTGTTGATCATCTTTCTACAGTAAATCCTGAATGAACTCCTTAGCATTACCTCCCGTCCACGCTGGCCACAAAGAGGATCCCAACATCCATACTTGCTGAGTTTGTTGGCAATTCAGAAGTGCATGTGTAGCATCTTCCGGTTGCAATCTACAATGTTGGCATGTCCCATCTTCAACTACGTGCTTCCGTGCCAATGCAGCTTGTGTTGGGAGTATGTCTTGCATAATCCGCCAAATAAAAAACTTTAGCTTCGGCGGCGATTTTTGCTTCCAAATCCGTTTCCAATCCTCCTCCCGTCCTTCCATAAAGATATCTGCCCCTGTTCTTATGTATGTATATGCACTTCTAATAGAGTAAATCCCGTCACTTTCTTTCTCCCAACATAGCACATCACTTCCATCCTGTCGGCCAAGCGGAATCTTCATTATCATCGCACTTATGTGAGGGGGAAATACATCAGAAAGGGCAATTATATCCCATTGGCATGTCTCCTCGCTGATCAAACTCGACACCATGCTATACTCCACTGGTCCTTGCACAAGGTAACGCTGCACCGGTCCTCCGATCTGCGGAATCCACCTATCTTCATAAATGTCAATAGTATTGCCATTACCCACTCTCCAGAGAAAGCCCGATTTGACTGTCTGGATGGCTCCCCATATACTCTGCCATGTGTAGCTTGGGAGCCCTCCTATGCCAGTGCACAGCAGTGTGGAATTCTTGAAATATTTGTGCCCAAAGACCCGACCCACCAAGGATGTACATGTTGTAGACATGCGCCACCCCTGCTTAGCGAGAAGAGCTAGGTTGAAACCCTTAAGATCTCGGAAACCCATCCATCCATACTCCTTAGGTTTGCACAGTCGTTCCCAAGACATCCAGTGTATCTTCCTCTCCCCCTCCTTCGCCCCCCCACCAGAATCTCGCGATCATGGAGTGAATTTCATCAATAATTCCATCCGGTATCTTGAATATGCTCATCAAGTGTGTCGGGATCGCCTGGATTACTGATTTAATTAACACCTCCTTTCCTGGTTTAGAAAGAAGATTTTCCTTCCACCCTTGCAGCTTTTTCCATACCCTGTCTTTTATAGCAGAAAACACTACCTTCTTGGATCTTCCTATGACCGTCGGGAGGCCAAGATATTTTTCATGTCTGTTAACCTCTCTGACTCCCAGGATATTTTTGATCATGTCCCTTTTCTCTGCATCAACATTCCCACTGAAGGATACCTCAGTTTTTTCATAATTGATCTTCTGTCCAAATGCCCTCTCGTATTGGCTGAAAATTTCAGCTAAAGCGGAGCATTCTCCTGTGGTAGCCCTAGTGAACACAATGTTGTCATCTACAAAGAATAAATGAGACACCAGTGGTGCATTTTGACAGGCTTGTATGCCATGTATGCGTTTGTCCTGCGCTGCATGAGTGAGAGAGAGAAAGAGCTTCAGCGCAAAAAACAAATAAGTAGGGTGAGATGGGGTCACCTTGGAGAAGTCCTCTAGTCGGTCTTGTGGATCCCCTCCTTGTGCCATTGACTTTGAATTTGTGTGAAACGCTGGTCATGCACTGAGTAACTTTAGATCTCCACTTCCCGGGCAGCCCCAATCTCTCCATAACTCTCTCCATAAAAATCCATTCCACCCTATCATAAGCCTTGCTCATGTCAAGTTTCAACGCCATAAGGCCTTTCCTACCTTTCTTCTTGTTTTTCATGGTATGAAAAATTTCATACGCCACCAAAGCATTGTCAGTGATCATCCTTCCTCCCACAAAAGCACTTTGGTTCTCAGAAATGATGTTGTTCAGCAGCGGCTTCACTCTGTTAGCCAACACTTTAGAGATGATTTTATAAGACACATTGCAAAGACTGATTGGTCTGTATTCCGTGATGCACATCGGGGAGGCAGTTTTCGGGATAAAAACAATATCAGTTTCATTGATCTCTATCAGAGTGTGTTTGCCAACCCACCACTCCTTTATAAAGGAAATAATGCTCCCTTTTACTTTTTCCCAGAATTTTTGATAGAAGATGGCTTTCATACCGTCAGGACCCGAAGCCTTATAAGGATGCATCTGGTTCACCGCCTCCCAAATCTCGTGCTCCGTAGGTGTTTGTTCTAGAGCATCAACGTCCCTATCATGTATCACACGTTCCATCTTCCTCAGAAAATCATCAATTCCCTGTGGTTGAGATGAAGTAAATAAGGATCCAAAAAAAGAGGATATCACCGCCTCAATCTCCGACCCCTCAGTCTGCCAGATCCCCTCCTCATTATAGAGACCCTTTATCGTGTTCATGCGCTTCCTCTGGGATGCTTTGTGGTGGAAGTATTTTGTATTTTTATCTCCATCTCTCATCTCGTTTGCTCTAGCTCTGGCAAACCACCAACTTTCCTCTTGTCTTTGCAGTTCTTGAAGCTCTCTTGCCATCTTGGAGCACTCCTGAATCATGTCATGCGAAGGGGGTCTATTCTGAGCCTGGGACAGATCGTGTTCCTTTCTCTATATCCTCCTTTTGATATCCCCGAACTTCTTATCAGCCCAGCAGCTTAAATTCTCAGCACATTGTTTGGTCTGTATCAATAGTCCTTCTCCCTCTTTTGCATCCCATGCTTGTTCCACTATATTCTTGCAGTCAGGTGACGCCAGCCACATATTCTCAAAGTGAAATCTCTTGCTCTGCCCGTTATGACATTGACTTATTTCAGCCCACAGTAATACCTGACCATGATCCGAGTTCTGGATAGGAAAGTTTTTGACTCTGCGAAGCCCATAAATGTCACACCATCTTCTATCTTCCAGGAAACGATCAAGTCTCTCCAGAGTAAGATTCTCAGGATGAAGGCCTCTCCTCCACGTGAATTATCAGCCTGTGCAACCTAGATCTCTCAGGTGACACGTGTCTATAGCCTCTCTAAAATTTCTCATCTGCCATTCACTCCTGAGTTGGCCACCTTGCTTTTCTTCTTGAGATGTGATTTCATTTAAGTCTCCTCCCATTAAGATAGGTAGATTGGATGTCCGGCATAAATCCCCCATGAGATCCCAAGTGTGATGTCTTTCAGGTACAGCAGGCCAGCCGTACATACCTACAAAGCAGAAGCTCTCCTCAGGTCTGTCCACCTCATAATCAGCACAGATATGGTGTGACGAGTAAGATTTGATCGTAACCCTGTTTCCTCTCCACCACATCCCCAGCCCCCCCGATCTTCCTCTGCTGTGCCACTGTCATAGCCGCATTTCCTTCTGGTTTTATCCTGCTCCACCGCACTGCACATAGTTTCCATCACGAAAACTATGTCGGGCATTTCTCTCCAGCACCTCCTTCGAAGAGAATTCGCTGTCCCAGGGCTGCCCAATCCCTGGACATTCCAGCATAATGTTTTCATTGCTGTTCACGGGCCTGGGTCAACCCAGTACCCGCTACTTGCACGCTAGAAGCTGTTATTGCCTGCTCTGTTGCCTGCCGTTTCTTTCCACTGCTGAGGGATTCTTCATCCATGTAATCTGCCAGATCTTCTTTTCTTTTCCTTCCCCTTTTGCTGCCGACTTTAGTACTGTTGTTGTGACTGTGGATGGTTTGATTTTCTCCCTGCTTTGTCACTAGCCGTGTCTTTCTTCTGTATTTTCCTTGCTTCATCTGAGCCTGTAATTTTGGATTTCTTCCGTCTGCTGCTCTTTTCTCCATTGTTGGTTCAGCCTGTGTTGGGACTGCCTCTCCCTTACCCTTTTCAGTTCCTCCCGCTTCCTTAGATGTTGTGTATCTCACATGCCCTTGTTCTGGAGGTGCTTCATTTCTTTCCTTGCGAAATGTTCTGTCGGGCGGAGTGGGTCTGCCTTCTCGTTTAGAACCCCTTTCTCTGTTCTCTTCTGTCAAACCTACAATATTCTTCTCATCACACACTTTCAGCGCTTGCGTTGTTTCCTTCATGGTGAAAACCTCTTCAAGCTCTTGCACTGATGGATCAAAGTTCGACGCTACCTCTCCCGCCTCCTCCTTTGGCATTTTGTGATTGCTTTGCTGTGCTGTTGATCGGGACGGGCTTCTTCTTTCCCCAGTTTGTGACCCTGCTGGCCTGGCAAAGAAACGTAAATCTCTTCTGGAACTATCTTTCCCAAACAGATCATCCTTGATCGGTCCCGCCCACCGCTTGACCGGGGACGCCTTGATCCATGGCCCCCACATGCGTTGCTGGCCTTCGTCTTCCTCCTCCCCATCGTCCTCGCAGTCTTTCTCTAGATGTCGAATTATTCCGCAAAGATAGCAAAAGTTTGGCATCTTCTCATATCTTATACTTACAGTCACGACATCCCCATTAAGGTCCCTGATCTTCTACTTTTGGTGGATTGGTTGGGTGACATCGATCTCCACCTTCGCTCGACATGACGTGCTCCATCCCAGATCTGCCGCGTCGACCGCTGTCACCTTTCCTATCTTGCTGGCCACTGCCGATATCGCCTCCTCCGTTCTGTACCCCAAGGGCATGTTGTAAAGACGAATCCAGAACCTGCACCGAGACAGGTCCATCTTCTCCGACGTATCTTCTACGCTGATGCTCCTTGTGATTAGCAAATAATTGTCGAAATTCCACGACCCTTCATTGCTTACCTTCTCCTTATCCCTCCAGTGCAGGAACTGGATAACAAAGAGATTGTTCGCTATCTGCCTGAAAGTGGCTTCTTTCCTTAGTGCCCATGCATTGAGTAGTGTCCTTCTCATAGCCGGAAAGTTGTAAGACCTACCAGTCGCCAGC